>OU538798.1:2500000-3750000 GCA_912999815.1 Campaea margaritaria | reverse complement strand
CGTACACAGAATAAAAATGAATGAAAATACCCCCGACATGTCTGTCCTATGCTTTCAATGGAGGTCTATATGTAATAAGCTCCACTTGCCTGCACTCGCTTTGAAACGCTCATTTCCATTATGATTTTTTTCCATTTTCTGTAGGCACAAGCGGACGCTGATGTGCAAATAGAAATACTATTGATCGGCGCCAAACAAGCAGACGGGTGGAGTTGAATATAAAACTTTTGTGATCGAACAGGCTGGCGTTATTCAGCCTTGTTTGCTCAGGCTATAGCGCTGAAGTGGTAGGAGGTGTTTCGTGATTAAGTACCCAGTTGGATAATGACTTTGTAGTTTATCTATATGAATATTATAGTGTGGGTAGGGGTCGGAGACGCTCATCCATTATTGATGACAGAGCGGTAGCAACTCTGTTAATATTTGTTCTGTGGTGAGATTGTGATTTTAGGGGTAGGTGAGCACCTCGTTATAGCTAACGAGAATTTAAACGATTCAAAGGGTTAAATGATAGTCAGATTTTTCAGTTTAAATTTTAAGGGATCTCCTAAAATCAGTTTGTATAGGGTACAAAACATAATGATTATCGTATGAGCTCGTACAAATCGTAAACGTAAATGTATTCATTTGTGGTTTTCAGTAGGTATGGGCAAAATATACAATTGAATACGATTACCATTACGACATAAATCGGTTTCCTAGGGGCTGCTAGTCTCGTTACTACATAGTATATAAAACATTACCCATGAAATGGTTTGGCGTGCAACAAAGTGTTATTTTATTCTATTTCCTAGATGACTAAGTATATAAGCTTTAGTACCTAATCAGATACAACTCTAGAATGGTAATATGACGTGGAGTAATGGTACCAAGCAGTGGCTCTACTTTGCAATTTGCATATAAGATCCGTGACAGCCCTGACATACTAGACTTCCAGGCTATCTATTTATATCTGGGACATGTTCTACATCAACTTATTGAACATAATTTTTTCAGTTACTTTTTAAAGCTTTTAACCATAACGAAGGGACTCATGAAAGTGGAAGAAGCGAAAGAGGTGTGTCAGGATCGTAGAATGTGGAAAGATGTAATCTTTGCCTACCAAAACGGGACAAACGCTTAACTGTATTATGTATGTCCGTTTTTGTAAAGTGTCATATTACCCCTGAGTGGAGAGAACTGTTTTTTTCTTATATGATAGTGTGGTACAAGCTGACCGCCCGTCTGATGGTAAACAGTTACCGCCGCCTGTAGACACCTGCAACATTCGAGGCGTTGTCGATGCGTTGCCTACTCTCTAGAGCTTTTTAATATATCACAATAACTATAGGTTGATTTACGTTCTTAAGATTTTCAGGCTTTAATTTAACAACCCGCTTTCAATAGCCACCGCGTCCATTTCCCAAAAGTTATGGCTACATTGCCACTATATAATTATAGCGTTAATTTATATTATGGTCTATTAATAGAAGAGTGTCGAATTTTAATCTCTCTTCATTTGTAAGGCAACTTGGGGAAGGAACACCTTCACACTCAGTCAAAGACGCAAGATGGAAGTGACAGAAGGAATTACCTACTACATACCATGCTTATGATGATAATTTAGCATGGGTAAGTGATTTGAACCTCAGCATTTGGCTGCGAATGCGCATTAAGTCCATGACGGCCCTGACACGCCAATATCCATTCAAACTGGAGCCAAAACTGTTTTGTTGATTGTAATATGGGTGCCTCGTGGATGTAACATTGGGCAGCATTGTTTCGGGCACGGCCATGGCCTTAATACGGTGTAAATCATTATAATAATGTTTTGAGGAGTGATTACAGAGCATTAGTACTCTACCTTATTATGGGTACTTATCGCTTATTGAATTGTAATTACGGTAATGATGGTATATACATAGCCAGCTACTAAGTTAGGTTGATACCTAGTGTTTGTTGTTTGTGGGTGTTAGGAGGCTTGTGATACAACATAAAAATTGTATTTAATTAGGGACAAATATACACAAAACGGCCTTGTTGTTTTGTTCCGAGTTTCGTTAACCATTATTCTATGTTCACGCGGCCATTTTGTTTTTTCTTGTGATAAAAATAACTTATACGTTTTTTGAAAGATTAGTTACAATTGAAAATTATGTACTTACCTATACTGGAAATTTATTTTTCTTTAGTTTTGTTGTTACCCTGAGAGGGACATTATAATTATAAGGTTAACCATTAGGACCCGTCTCCGTTATGTACCTACCTACACATACGAATACACTAATATTATTTTTTATTAAAAAAATGCAAACTTTCTTTGGTATAAAAAAGTATATTGCATATTGCTAATAAACTCAATAGTAAGAAGGTATGAGATTTTCAGACACGTAGTATTAGTGCTACCACTTATCTATTCTGAGGTGCTGTTCCATTTTGTACAGACTTTTCCATTAATAATGGATCACCGCGAAAAAGGGACCTAAGTTCATCATCATCATCATCAACCCATAACGTCCCACTGCTGGGCACGGGTCTCTCCTCACTTTCGTGAAGAGGGTTAGGCCATATTCCACCACGGAGGCCAAGTCCGGATTGGTGGATAACATACCTACCTCCGAAATAATAAGTTAGTACCTATTTATTTTTAAGTACCCCTACTTTTAGCTGCGTTATTTATACGATAGAGGAGACGTTAGGCATGTGTTAGGACTCTAGAATGTTCCGCGTTAGTAGTTTCCCATTTAAGGTTGTACAAGCGGAAACCAATAGACCTCTTTAACATCACGTTACTTTCTAAGTTAGGAGATAATGTACAGCTTGGGACTCTTAATGCTGGTACCCGAACGGGTATGGAGCGCTAATTGCGGTAAAAAGTTGTGTGAATGACACTGTATGCTGGTAGAGATGTGTGGGAGGAGCTTTATGTCTTGGGCCTTTTATACAAACGACACTATGTGAAAAATCTATGCAATTACTGTTGGAAGAAAAATGATGGGGGCCGACATTATTTCTGTAAGTAGGTATTGTATTTTTTAACCTCGTGTGTACAATAAAGTATTTCCTATTCTATTCTAATGGTCGTGTTTCAGAGAATCTTTACATAAAGAAGAAAATCAATTATTTCTGTATTATATGACGACAAAATGTATCAATAAAGCTGCAATTGTTGCGCTTATTTCGTGTGGGAATGCAGCATTGGCATCGATGCAAACAGGACTACTGAAACTGTTGTTATGCTAAAGAGGACTTCGAATGCAGTCAATAAGTGTATTTTCAACCGTTCACAATGCGGGCCGCTTTCAATTTTCATAGTTTTCTTCAGGAACGTTGTATTTTATTTAACAGGAATGTCACAGCAAGATGGGGTCGATTCTCATCTGTTTTACGTATATCCACTCACTCTCATTACACTACAAATTAACTAGTATCCCTAACTCCACTACAATATCTGTTAGAGCCTATACTCGTATATTTCAAGCCCTTTCGATATTGCCAATCTGTGTCCAGAAAGGTAAGCCTACACACGTAATACTTAACATTCGCTTAATTAACATTGAACACAATCTCACCTCAGCTGAACCTTGGTCTACTTTGACATACCACAACAACAAAAGCGGGTCTATTCACGGTACGCTGCCTCCATTATACTCCATTTACAATAAATATACTTCTTTTATTTACATTTAGCTAAATTGAATTAAACACCGGATGCCGGCCGCTTCCCTGAGTTACGTCAACATTACTGGAAACTGCAAGTCATTGTGGCATCGGAGGAATACCGTAGGACGGAATATATAAGTAAATGTAGTGTGATTACATGGAGGTGAAAAGGGGATTGCCGTTAACCCATAGGCCTGGGCTCTGGGGTGATGGGATCTGATCAAGCAGTCAAACAATTCGTTGACTAAACCTGGTAAACTCATCGTGGATTTCATAAAGTTTGTTTCCAAGCGCCGCACCTGCATAAGCCGGTTTCTTCGGTAGAGAACTGTCTTCTAATATCGATATGAAGAAATACCAGGACCAGTTTCACATTCACGATGCGATCGGGTGGCGACGGTGATTCGTAACTAGAGGTAAGGTGTCATTTCTTTTCTTTTTCGTCTAGAACTCTAGGTCGTAAATCGGCTGACCATGATTGCTTGATCACAAATTGCCCGTTATAATATAAAGCATATTAGTACATTACCTTGAACAAAAAGGCTGTCATGGAACAAATGCTTAAGGTTATAGCCCATTCACAAATCACTTTGGATCCGGGTTCTACTTATAAGCTCAATGTAGAGCTGAGCCAATCATTTCGTTTTTATCCAATTCTGAGGATTTTGAACAAATTATTAAATAGGATGGTAATTAAAATTTTCCTTGTATACGTTAATGGGGTTAATTCTGTGGTCACAAACTAATCTATATTTTGTTTAGTCCTGTTAAGTGTAACAATTTTAGTGATGCCACTGACAGCAATAACTTAATAACTGTCAAATAAAATTTTAGTTTAGTCACCCCAAATTGACAAAAATGTTTTGGAATTTTAATATGATTGCTATCGAGTAAAACACTACCTAAATTAACCTTACATTATGTGTAGAATGAACTCGTCGTAACTAAAAGCTGAGTCAAAATGAAATCTCTTAAGAGACCGAGGCGATCAAAAACTTAAGATCCCTCAGTCCTATTCCAAATCGGCTTGTCAAAAACAGTTGTCCAAAACTAGTCCTCCAGTCATCGATAAGTCCAATTTGAACCGTTTCAAATCGATTTATTCATGTGACAAATTGGCCCCCCGTGTTTGTTTCGAGGGTGCCTAAGTCAATAACGCAATGAAAGTTTATTACTTGGTTGATTTTTGACTGGTTCTGGGCCTCCCCTAGGTTTGTTAAGAATAAAGAGACTGTGACTTAAGAATTTAATGTTATTGTTTAAATAGGATTTTTTCTGATAAAAATGTGCTACGGGCAAAATAAGTTATAATATAACGAACGATATTACAGGAAAAGAAGGATGCCTCTCCAGCAGAGCATAGTGAAAATTCGGAGCAAGGAGCAAGAAAAATCAACCAATTAAATTACTTCATTTTTCCATTGTGGCATAATAAATGGACTCTAATTGTAGATTTGGCCCTAGCTGTTTTTAAACTTGTGTGGAGTGTATCTTACTACTCTTTCAATGTCACCAAAAATAAATCATTCTATTAAACGTCCCACAATCGTCCAGCAATGCAGATACAATAGAAAGAAGTTAGTTAATTTAAAAATTGTCTTTAATTTTATCTTAAACTATTCTTTAATTTACTTAATTTAATTTTAGACTCTAGTTTGCACAGTCCGTGATCGATGTAACTTTAATCTTGTGTCAACTTGTAATCCTGTAAACGAATTGTCACCAAGTTAAAATTTTATTCGAGCACCCCCTCTGATGTTCCATTAAATTTATTGCTTCTAAAGCGAGGAACTAATTTTGCGTTACGTTTTATTGTATTAACTTAACTAGTTTAGGCACAAGTGGCGCCACGGGGGCAAACACAACTAAAATCAATCATCTTTCAAAAATCACTTCTACGTCATCGTGATAAGAGCGTCATAATAAGTCAAAACTTTCAGCCTACCCGCTATATGAGACGTTTTTATTAGCCATATGTAATGCGTAGTAAAACAGTGGGGTGTTTGTTTTTACAACTTTCCTGCGCCCTAATATAGGGTGAACGCGCCTTTCCGTTGGTAACCGAGCGATTTTAGGACAATATGAGTCATGTCTGTTGACAGGGGATAGGTAGGTGTAGCAAAGAACTCATCCGCTTTGAAAGAAATTCATATTTTGTATGTTCTCTTATAAAGTAAAAACATAAAAAACTAAACGAAAATGGTTTGTAAAAATAAAAAAAGAATTAAGAGAGCAGTGTAGTGACGCTCAAGATACAAACTTCTGGGAAGTAATGATGTTATTTTAGATTAACGTGACGCTTTTCATCATGAGAACGACCTGCTCGTTGCTTCTCTCAGTTGTATTAGAAAAGTAGAGAGAAACTGTGCTCAATAGTTACTCTTTTCTAAGCCATTGTACTAGGTGTGTTATTGTATGTGCTAGTTGATATAATTATATAGGTGTAGAGAGCGATTCGTCCGTGAAGTTGGTACCGTAAGCTGTTGTATACAAAAGTTTTCGAGTGGTTAAACGAGCTCATTAAGAAAAAAGTTTCAAAATTCCTCTCCCAAAACATAAACGTCCCGACTTTAAGGTAAATTTTTGAGATATCGAAAACATTATTTTTGATGTATATGCATACGACGGTGTACCTACATACCTAGATATACCTGGCGCGCGCGGTAAGCGACGACCGGCGGCCAGTAATAAACCAGTGCAACGGCTAAGTGGTTGTTTCATTACGCACCTCATACACAACATTGGCGACGAGGACGAAACTACCCACGAGTGAAAAAAAAAAAAATAAGAAAAAATGTCTTATATCGGGAATTTGCCTATTTTCGACCATAAATTCAGCGAATGGGCAATATTCAAAGGCAAATTGTTACAGTTCCTTAAGATAAATAATGTAGAAGAAGAGAACAAAAGTGGAATCCTTCTAACGTATCTTACCGACGAGACGTACCGCTTAGTACGTAACTTAGCGTTCCCTAAGGAGTTGGAGTCGCTAGGATTTACAGATCTGGTTCAATTACTCGACGGCCACTTCAAACCGAAGCAGTGCTCGTTTGTGGACAAGGCGAATTTTCATGGGGCGAGTAGAAGTCCAGGCGAATCGTTAGGAGACTGGGCGGCGCGACTAAGAGGACTTGCAAGTTATTGTGACTTCGGCACCGCTCTGGAAACGAACCTGAGGGATCGTTTCGTCCTCGGCCTGGGCCCAGGCCCAGAACGCGACAAGATGTTCGAACAGAACCCGTCCACGCTGACGTTGCCACGTGCTATTGAGTTGGCAGAACAGGCAGCATGCGCCAGGCAGGCAAAGGTCATGATGAGCAGTGAAGCAGCCCCTATCAAGGAGGAACCGGTCTATCGGGCGAAATTCCAAAGCCAACCAGGCCGCGCCGGGGACACGCGGCGATACGGAACGGGAGGCGCTGGTAATGCTGACACGACGCGTTGTTCGGTTTGTGGATTAAAAAATCATTCCAGTGATAAGTGTCGTTACAAGTTTTATAAATGTCTAAAGTGCGGTGAGAAAGGTCACTTGAAGAAAGTATGTGTAAATGATAAGAAGTCGTGCGTTTATCATGTCGATGCGGAAAAGGAATGTAAACCTGACCGGGCCAAGGACACTTCTTGTTGTGAGGAATGCGAAAATTTTAACATAAGGTATGTAACTGATAAACCTATTCGAATTGACCTCAAATTAGGAAATCATGATGTAACGATGGAACTAGACTCAGGTTCTGGTAGTTGTGTTATTTCAGAGAATTTTTACAAAGAGAAATTCATGAATTATCAGTTGCAAAGTAGTTTTGTTAAAATGTGTTTATATAATGGACATAAAATATCTCCCCTGGGTTATTTCAATGTAGAAGCAATTTTTAACAACACAAGCAAAAGCATAAAAATATTTGTTGTTCCAAATGGCGGGCCGCCCTTACTGGGAAGAGATTTCATGTCCGCATTTAATTTAATTATAACGACTAATATACATTCTTTAGATAGTGATACTGAATTAAATAGTTTACTGGAAAAGTTTTCGGATTTATGGTCAGATGAATTGGGTGAGTTTAATAAATTTAAAGTAACTTTACAGTTAAAAGATAACTCCATTCCAAAGTTTTTTAAACCACGCACTGTGCCCTTTGCCCTCAGAGATAAAGTCGAACAAGAGCTTAGCCGATTAGTAGGGTTAGGTATTTTAGTACCTATCAATCATTCGCATTATGCTACTCCCATAGTTCCCGTACTCAAAGATAATGGGCAAGTGAAAATAGCAGGTGATTTTTCTGTTACATTAAACAGGGATCTCATAATTGATAAATACCCCCTGCCTCGAATTGAAGAGGTGTTTGCCAAAATTGGAGGGGGTGAGCGATATAGTAAAATTGACCTCAAAAATGCTTATAATCAATTTTGTTTAGATGAGTCATCCCAGGAGCTTACGACGATTAATACACATAAAGGGCTTTTTAAATATACTAGGCTGGTATATGGTTTAGCTAACGCACCTGCAATTTTCCAGAAATCAATGGAGACACTTCTCTCCGGGATAGACGGAGTCAGTATCTGGCTCGATGATATATGTATTACGGGCCCCGATAGGAGGAGGCATATGGAAAGACTAGCTAAAGTTCTAGGTAGACTGAGCGATAATAGACAAAGCTCTTGCGCTGTTAGAAGCAATATAGAATTTCTCTGCCAGAGACAAGGTGTTAAAATGGAAACTTTATGGAGCTGAGTGCACCAACATTTGAATATTATACAATGATCAAAATTCACGCCTTTATATTACGGGTTACATGAAAGCTGATCTTGATGTGATGCAATCAAAAGTTAAAGAATATGACCTTTACTATTCTTGTATTATTTTTATGGTTGCGAGAGAAATTTGGTAGGTGTGTAAATATTAAACAGTTATTTATTGTATTGTATTCTTTATAATATAAAGAATGTGTTCTTTTAAGCAAATCCTTTGCCAGACATTCATCCGCCAAGCAGTAGTGTGCAAACATTACCTACCGTGTTCCGGTTGGAAGGGCATTGTTTCCAGCTAAATTAGTGGGCGTACGAGACTTTAGAGCCGATGTCTCAGGGTGACGAGCGCAGTGCAGTGCCGCACAGGATTACGCATTGCGGCGTTCTGGGTGGCGCTGTAACTGTTATGGGCAGGCGTAGCGCTTACCATCAGGTGAATGACATGCTCGTCTGGTCAGTCGGTCAAATAAAAAAAAATACAAAAATAAATTTAAAAGAGTCCTTTCTAATAAAGGTGGGCAACGCATCGCAGATTTCCATAGAACAATTGGCATCGGGTGGGCCACAAGCTTGTTTGCCACCGATTTTATAAAAAAAAATATTGACTGGGAAGTCTAAAAACAAAAATTTTAAAGCGATGGTCAATCCAATTTATTTTCATGATAGTAATAAGGAAAACGGGGCCCAATCCAATTATTTTTCGTTTTCAATACATAGGTACATACTGTTCAAAAATAATTTATACAACTTCATAAATTCTTTTTTATTCATAATATCTTGCTTTAAAAGAAATGTTCTACAATATTTTTTTGCATAAAATATACATTCTAAGCACGAGTTTAATAATTATGCCGCAATGTGTCAGTATAATAGATAATTATAATCTATAATACATTTTGCGTGTGGTCTGCACTTGGTCATATTGACTAGAGATGTTATGGATATTGTAACTTAACTGTATCCGAAATAGAAATGTACCTATATCCGTAACCGAAATCTATACTCATGTTTTGAATGTTTCCGATATCAAGTGACCTACTAGATAGTGAGTGGATACAAGGAATCTTAGTTAGGGGTCAGTATATATATGTACATGATTGTGACGCGTTATTTTTATTTCTTTATTTTTTTTGGGAACGTTGCTAAGTGGTTCTGGTTTGTTATACTAGGGTAAGCTTTATTTTTGGGGTATTATTATAAATGTTTTGTATTTTTAATAACTTGTTTTTTATGTTAACTCAATTCTACTGAAACTCACCTCATTTATTTTAAGTAACTAGGCAAAAATAATGCACTCTTACAAATAATAATACACAGAGAAAAAGTATTATTAAAAAAACAAATATGATCGAATAAACTAATGAGTAATGGTTTGATTAAATAAAGAGGAACGTTTAAAAATAAATATTCGTATCCAATAATTATATCCGTATCCGTAACTGAACTACCAACCCTAATATTCTCAAACGCCAGCTCCTTTCACAACAGTGTGGCAAGTGCAATCAATTACAATTAAATAACTAATCTCAAACCCATTACAATACTATATTACTTAATCTTAAGTCGGCAAGATGTTAGATAACTGTGGAATGGCGAATTAAATAGCTGATCAAGTGCGGGTCGAGCCACGCTTCAGTGTTCTATAGTCTGATGTTAGCATTTACTCGTATATTCCGAATAACGAAGGAATGGGACACCTTACCTGCGTCTATGTTTTCCGAAAACTATGATCTGAAAGTCTTCAAGTCGAGTGAATAGGTATCTTCTAGGCAAGCATGCTCCATCATAAACCGTGTCGACACTTACCACCAGGTGAGACTGCGGTCAATTGCTTGCCTATTCTGCAATAAAAAAGGTATTAGTGGTCACGGTAAAACGCAAAGTCAAATCTTAAACTGCATTAGATGTGATATGGGTGTATGAGAAAGCCTTGGGTAGCGTTTTTATAAATTGATCCCTTATCATTCTTAAAAAGTCATTCATAGACTACGTTATCCCAATGTAGTTGGATTATTCTATAGCAATTTTAATTAAACCTTAATAATTACACCAATATTAATTTTAATGAGAATTTCATTGCACGTAATTATATTAAATTTATTTATAAAGGTGACTGAATGTAAAAAGTAATTATGAATTGTAATGCATGAGTTAATGATATACTTGAATAGAATATTTAAATTTAAAAGACCCTATTTCAAGGGTCCGTGTTTGAGACAATTATGAAAGAAATTGGAGACCTACATGCATTTTTACGTCATAGAAAATTCCTACAATAATTTTGATAGGATAGTGAAAAAGGTATCAGTTTCATTGACTTAAATTTAAACTTAATTTACCATATAAACATATTGCTATCCCTTTTGTTTACATGAGAATTAAGAGTAGCAGCAACATTATATTAAGATGATTCAATTGACTTTAGGTTGACTTCTAAACTTTTTGGTAAGGAACTCCAAAACCTGATTCAACGTATGCCCCAATCTTAAACAATGAATTGAATCGGTATCAGAATTGGTTATAATTATTTTGATTGAAGTGAGCGTACTTGTAATTAATCATCGCGGTTCACTCGGGTCCGGTTTTATTAATCGTGGCCATGATAAAGGCTGCTTCACGATCTGCTATGAGGCCACACATTGAGGTAAAATACGGTTATTTGCACACTACTACTGCTTGGCCGCAGAACAGCTGTGGATGGTGGTGATTTCTTTTTATTTTGTTTATAACGAGCGGAGAAGGTCGGTAAGCTCATGGTAAGCTCAGTGTCTGGTGCCGATTCACAGACATAACCCATGACATAACGCAAGCGCAATGTGCTGTTAGGCTGTACAGGTAGTATGCTAAATTCACAAAAGCTACGAATCGTTTTACTTACAAAAAATCACTAAAAATGCAAAAAAATAAAGCTGCCTGTATTTAGGCAGTCAAAATATGTTATGTGAATCCGGCTTCAAAAGTACGCCATCACGATTGCCGCAAAAATGTGTTAAAGTGATTAATGTATGCGAATCAAATTTGATTATCTGCGAAATGTCTAAAGCTTTGCGGCGCTTTCGTATTGGTCGCATAAAACGCGGTATATCGCGATTTGTGCATCTTTTTTGTGTGTTAGTCCGGAAGGTGTTGTTGTATTTAATTACTCATTGATCATTTAAACTAATAAACGGCTGAGACTCACGGATTCTTTTGTTTATTTATTACCGACCGTTATCCAGTATTTAATTAATCTTAGTCACGTTAGTTTCTCTAACAATTATTATTATACTTTTGTAATTAGCGTAAAAATAGTTGGCCTGCTATTTCTATTAGATGATGGAGTAGAGTAGTTTGGATTTTTTGATAAATACATTCATGCACGCAAGGAGAAAAGGTAACTTAAATGTGGGGCATGTATTTCGAAAACTATATAATAATAATATTTATTGATCATAAATTCTGGTTACAATGATTTTTACATTTTAAAGCAGCATAATTATTGTTATGAAACACATTTCAGCAAGTGAGCTCCTATTTCTTATACTGGTATTAACTGTGCTACAGGGTACAGGACCTTCCCCAATACATGCTGCGATACTAGATTACACTATTATTTAATTAAGCCTTGAATATAATTATAATAATAATAACTTCAATGACCAAGTAGGATTTTATCTTACAACCCTCGAAATGCCGTTCCATTGTTCTTTTAACTGAGTTCTCCATAGCCTTACCTTATACGAGAAATTTTTCCTTCGCTTATAATGTTTATAGGTTAACTTAGAGTGCTTTTGTTCATAAACTTACTAGTGGTGGTTGGAAATTCACGGTAAAAAACTTTTTTCGCAGTTGTTTTTTATTTCTCAAGACAAAATAACTGATTACTTTCTTTTTTTTATTTTACTTGAAAGAAAGCTTATCGAATTAATTGTTGTAAGTGTCGATCGTGATGATAAATGTTTAAAATCATAAGTAATAGAAACTGCCAATAGTCACCAACCTAAATAAATGTGTGAACGTTCGTTCAACCGTATCGATAATAAACACGTGATGAAGACGGGGGTTTATTAACATCTGACCGTTCAGCAACATTACTCAAAATCTTTTGATGTTTCGTATCAATGGATTCAGGATTGGGGCTACCCGCTGACTTAAAAAGATTTAAAAGTATTTGGCTTTGTTTGCGATATCTTTTGAAATATTAATTGCAAGTTGAAAAATCACTTGTTCTGTATGTTGAAAATAACGGAGAAATCTGAAAACCGAAGCGAAAAGGTGCTTACTATTAAGCGAAAAATGATTTCAACATCAAATTTATAGTTAAAAAATGCATTCCACAACGTTAATAAGCAAGCCTAGGAGTAAAAGGAAATCACGACTATCTTGAGTACAGCTGGTTAAATAGAATGTATTGGAGAGTTCAAACTTCACTCGTAAGCCACTTCGAAGTTCACTCTATGATTTGGGCACTAAATCATTGGTCTATAATATTTGCTTTCCCTTGCATTATAATATAAAATACAAAGAATAGAGATTATGTAGTTCAATAGAGATAGCCCGAGATATTATAGCACCGCCTCGCTGAGCTTCAAAAACTGCATCCGAGTTAAGCCAAGCGTGTCTCCTTCGCACAATGAAAGCTCTTGGTCTAACAAAGCATGGCGGTGGAAAGGAATGGCCTAAATGGGTTCATGTCTTAAAATCGTGGCTTTTGCATTTATTTCTTTAAAATTTAGATTTTGTTTGTTTGTATCATCTCTCTCTATGATGTTTAAGCAGAATATGTCCCAAGATAACCATAGAGTAACGATTTCAATTCATACTGACATGAAATCAAATCAGTCATTTTGGCTTTATTATTTTCCATTATTTTTTTTCCATGACATATTTTGATGCACGCCTACACCCCTCTCTCCTTCACTATGGGTGGTTGACTGGTAGTAAATGTTCTTAGCGTTAAGTCCGCCATTTGTACTAGTTAGTTAATCTGTGCAATAAAGTATTAAATAAATAAAAATAGATAGGTTCTTAAATTCTTTAGTGACATAAGCCTTCATATTTAAAAAACAAGTTTGACTCACTCCATAATACGAAAACACGTTCCAAATAATAAAAATATGGAATTCGTCCTAATTGACCACACACTGATTTTACCTCAAAATAATCTTATTAATTACATCGTAAATTAGTCTGGTATCAGTTACAAGCATTAAAGAACATCATTGTGGGTCAAACTTAAAGCATAAGGTACAGGCAGTTAAATTGATAAGAAAATGAGTGTTTTAAAGATGTGGTGTAACTGTAAAGTAATCTGTGGAAAGCTGTTGAATTTTTTTTATTTTTATTTGACTGACTGACGAGACGAGCAAGTCGTTCACCTGATGGTAAGCGCTACGACAGCCATTAACAGTTACAGTGCCACCTAGAACTTTGCATTGCGTAATCTTGCGCGGCACTGCACTACGCTCGTCACCTTGAGACATCAGCTTTAAAGTCTCATTTAACCAGTAATTTTGCTGGAAATGGTGCCCTTTAAATCGGAACACAGTAATGTTTGCACACTACTGCTTGCAATACTTTTGTTTAAGCTGTGGTTAAAAATCGGCTAATATGCCTGTTATGCCGTTTTTGAATAGAGAGCAAACTAACAATTGTGTTCTGCCTACATTCGTATTCGTCATAAGTGCATATCAGCCCACTGCTGAGCACGGGTTTCGCCCTAGTTTCATGAGATAGGTTACAACATAATCCACCACGGGGGCCAAAATAGAGTGATAATTACGGGCATATGTTGTTACAAGAAACACATTGGTACGTGCCAGCACTTGGATTTGAACTCACGACCCTCTTCTCGGAAGGCAGGCGTTCTCCCACTAGGCTACCACGCATAGAACTAAAACACAAACAATAAAACTTACTGCAGGATTGGCAGAGCCACGATCCACAAGCTATCATTGGACTAACATTTAAATTTATTTAATTTACGACTATTCCGCCCGCAGTCATTCAGATTTAATAACAGATAACAACGATAAATTATTCCGAGATTTAATAAAAAAAAATCAATCTATGCATTTGCCTTGAGCGAGTAAACCCAAACTTCCATAAGAAAACTCGTTCAAGTTCAAGCGATCCGCCAAAATAATGGCCGATCGGAATGAAGTTATTATTTCCCTTGATTAATTTAAATGTCGTCGTTCTATCGGAATTAATAAACAACTTATTTGGTAATTATATACTGTAACGGCAAAGGTAATCACCAAGTTGTGTTATAACTTGCCGGTTTGCTATGTTACAGTAAAATGAATGACAGAAAGTCATGTTCGGAGAAACGCTACAGTTTGCATAAAAAATTTTTTGAAAGAAGCGCATGGTTTTCTGCCTATATAACATATAACTTTTATAAGCGCGGTAATATGATGTTAAAAAAAACAGATCAGTACGTATGGTAGCAAAAGTAATATGGATACCTCTGTCATCATTATAATATTAAATAATCTTTGATTACAATAATTGGTGCGAACTATTTTCGTTAACGTTTTTTAATATGACAAATATACTACAGCTAAAATTCAATTGCTCAACGATAAATAGGTAGGTTCAATATATTCGAAGCTCTAAGTCTTACTTCTTTAAAGTTTAGTTTTCGTTTCAATAGAAAATAATTGTTACCCACTGCTCTTCTTGGCACTGTGGCATAAACGGTCGTGTAATTTGGACGGAAACGTAGGAAAAAAGTTAATAATTATTATAGGAGTGGAGAGAAATAATAACTGCTTATTATTATCATTGACTGGAGTCTTGTGGACGACCAGTCAGTCTGATGAGGAATGGGACGAGAGTATGGGCAATAATGGACATGTGGTCATATAATATTTTAAGTTTCCATAGTTGTCCAAGTAATAATAGTCTTTAATAACAAAAGTCGCAATTTGTGAAGGTTTTTTCCTTTAGAACAATTTCATCTGCCTTTTTTTTTCATTGTAGTCGTATGTGAAAAATGTGCAGGTGTATTATATTTTTATGTTAAAAATGTTTCTTTTTCGCCGGGGAAAATTGATCTTATTTCTTTATTCGTGTAACAATTAATAAGTTTGAGTTCATAATAAATACGTGGCACAACATATTTTTTCGAAACTAATCTACTCGTAATGTTAAATTTGACACCTCTGAAGATCCCAATGCCTTAGCCCAAGCTGTAACTGAAATTTATGCCTACCTACCTAGACTAACTACAACTATTCACAATTTTGTAATATAAATGCACTTTTCAGCTCATGACATGCAGCACTTTTTAGCTCATGACTCAGATATAGCTCATTATTAAATCTCAAAGATTACGCGAAGGTAAACCCCAGGCTATCGCACAAATCGCGCAGACCAGTTTCGGAACTACCAAAACCATTTAACAAAGGATGTTTAAAAAAAATGCCCCTATCCGTCAGTCTATGGCAACACGCAACGAGCCTTTAATTCCTCTAATTATAGTAAATCCGATTCAAGAAGCCAACCGACGTAGAAACTCCTTTTCCACTTGAGCAATGAAACAACAAAAGATGCGGCATCCACAAAAGTCTAATCGCATCTCTAACGAATAGTTCACCAAACATTCAAACAACTATTAAGCATGTTTTTTCTTCGAAAAACAACATATGTCGTCATATTTCTTGTACCTTATTAAAATTGGCGTCAGGTAAAACGTAAACTCTATTGTTCAGTAGTTTTTTTTTTCGGAAATACAAATAGTATTAAATTCGATTGCTACCTGCGTTCGAGTGCGGATTTTCGGAATTTCGTGTTTTGGAAAAAAATTGATGCTCACCGCAACATTGTTTTTATGTGGCTCACATCTTTGAAGGCTTGCAGGGGTTTTAAACATTTCTTTAAACATTAATATTATTAACATTTGCTTTTAATGATTAATAGACACTATATTATTGTTCAAAAATATAAAAAAAGATAAATAAGTAGCTTAATTTTAATTCCGTCTAAAAATATTTTACACAAATTGAGCTACAGTACTTATTCATTATATTTTTCACCTTATTGAATATGAATTTCCGCAATAACGTCTGTATCGATTAACTAATCTTTGATTATTCTCAGAATGAACCTACATTCAGGATTTTAGAACAAAATATTAATTAATCCTATTATTTATTCGAAACGATAATTACGCTTGGTATTCTTATGACACAGTCAATAAAAACGAACCATAAGCATAAATAAATAATAAGGTCATAAAGTCCAATTCTACCTCTAATGACAGTAAACGATCTTGAAATTATGAACAGTTATACTCGTAAACTGCCTTTAATTGCACCATGTTTTATAGTGGCTTTTAGAGTAAACTGTTTGTGATCTCTGAACTCTCACTGCTGGGTATCAAAAAAACTGAAATTTGTATTAACGGGCCTTGACTCTTCGATGCATGTAGTTCCTGCAACGGCGAAATCGGTTGAGAATCCAATACACTGTTGTTTAAGACCATCCAAATTGAAAGCGTATGGGTAAAAATCTGCAATGTACTCGTATAACCATATAATTAACTGCACTGCGCTTGTCACCTTGAGACATTATTATTTGTGAGATACTCGTATGTTTCCTTAGTGTTACGGTTATGTGTTATTCTGTACTGTACTATTACAGCTCTGACTGATGTGATGTCATAGATGATGGGTATCATCAAATTTGCATCATGCTCGTAAGCTCCTATCATAATATCATTCCCGGACAGACATAACTGGGTACAACTTATCGAGGCAAATGATAGCAACTATTCGCAACTAGAACAATGTACTGCAAATAATATAATACCAACAATAAAACAGTTTCAAATGCATTATTTATTTTAATTTGAACTTTATCTCTGGTGCATAGAAGTGTATGTACTTTTGATTGGCAACAGTCAATGTTGTACAGATTTTTGGCACGTGCTGCAATTCATACCGAATGATTATTCGGGTAGAGCCTTTTTGGTAGGCTTGTGGCGTGTCTCCGATCCAAACTACCGATATTGTATTGGTACTAGAATGATAATCGATTTGTTGTGTGACGTGAATATAATGTTGTTTAACAAGCATGTAGAATCGATAAAAATTGTACGGCGCATGACTGCAGACGAAAATGGACAGTTATGGGGCAAGGGGATCAAGGTGGTGGAGGTGATAGCTCTGAATCTTTTGTACCAGAAACAGTTATTTCAAATCAAATGCTTTATTCACAGAAGGCCAAGACGGCAGTAATGAAATTTAACTGATTCAACCAACGAAATACATCTGTTAGAGAACAATCGGTTTGAAACTCGATCAAACCGATTTTCGTTCCTACTGCTAAGATGTTCCTGACTTTCTCACGGAGAGAGAGAGAGAGGATGGGCCATTATCTACCACTCTGATCTTCACAGTCTATGAGTAGAAAACAGATACCTGAAAATTCGGAAAATGTTTACCTATTATAATTTTCTCCCTCCTCATAACATAGATCTCTAACTAGAATCCAGGCTTGGGGAATCAGGAACTACAACCATGGTCTCATGATGGCGTCTTGTTTGTCTTAATTTGTATGGAATATTGCCTAATTTTACCCGAAACTTAATTATCACTTTTACAGTTGGCAGCCCTTCCAATTAATGTTTTCGTTTGGGTTTGCCCTAAATCAGTACTTAATTGATCCTAATAATAATGGCTGAAGCAGTTGAGGATTTATTTTTGTGAAGGTTTTAATGTAGGAATTCTAATTAGGAAAAATAGGGTCGATGAGCTTCTATCATCGAGACAAAGTAATTAAGGGTTCAGGGAAGTATATAAGTCAGAATCTTGCTTGTTGGAAAGCTTCCTAACGCTTTGTGGACCTAAGAGAGAAGATGGGATTACGTCTTGAATCCCCTGAGTACACTCATCGAAATGTATGTAAGCTTGTAGAAAAAACAAAATGACAGCCTATAACGTCGTGTTACCGGTTGTTGTCATTGGAAGTTTTTAGAAGTCGCGTTCACACGGTTATTACATATATTTTACAAAACATCTGACAAAAGGATTCCAAAGGAATCATTTATTATCAGGCGTGCAAAATAGAGCTATTGGGCATATTTATGAGACTTTAAAACCGATGTCTCAGGTTGACGAACGCAGTACAGCGCCGCACAAGATTTTGTAATGGAAAGTTCTGGGTGGCACTTTAGCTGTTATGGACAGGCGTGGTGTTTACCACTAGGTGAACGATTTGCACGTCTAACTACTTAGTAATAAAAAAAACACAAAAGATCCATTTGTTTGTTTTTAGTTGTGCCCTTCATTATTCTGCACAAACTTGTTGGAACAACCGCTTGCTCGAACAGTTTTCTCACACATGCAGAATGATCTGATTCCCAGTTGGTTGTAGCCTCCAATCCTCACTATCTAAATCTCAGTTAAAATTTAAATCAGTACCACAGCAATATCGATAAACCTATTGTAACATTCTGTAACATCAATCGAACGAAAACAGTCCATCCATCAGTATATCTTATCTTAGATCTACCAGTAGCATCATGCAAGGCCACAATTAGGTGGGTGTTCCCTCTTCAACGGCAACCTTAGAAGTTTAGAACCATATAGTTGTTTCAATATGGTACGAGTTTAGTACTGTGTCACATTAAACAGGAATTGAAGTGACTTGTTTTCTCTTAATCTAGTTGCAGCTCGTCAACTACGTTCGTGATACATCTATCGTGACTTAAGTGATCAAAATCAAAGCTCAATTCATATTCAGCAAATTAGGGAAACCCGTTTTTTGTATACGAAAAGTTTAAAGCTATTTATTTTATTTATTACACTTTCGTTTATCCTAAAACACTAGCCAACAGAAACCTTATCAATAAAGAACTGACCAGCTGGTCTATTTACAGCGGCAAGGTGCTACACCGTTCAAATATTAAAGTAGAAGCTGCACCAGTACCGTCGCCAGTGTGTAAGTGATAGTTATCTGCCACATTAGAGTCAAACAATTATCTGAGTCGGGAGTACAGCAGGCGTGGGCGTGGCAGGAAGCGCCACGCCTCGCGCCACCGACTGTAATGGTATGCATGGACAAACACTTGTACTTGGTTTTACGTACTTGTACTTAGATATAACCTGTAGTGTTGCGTATGTTCTACTTGAAAGAGTTGCTAGAATGCTGGAATATTGGAGCTGTATGTTGTGTTTCATTCAAAGGGTCTTCTTTAAGTTTTCGATTTAATTTTTGTTACTATGGCACCTGTTGATGTATCTACTATGCTTTGATGATGATGGTTCGCCCTGTGATCACGTTGGAACTCATCAAAACTTTGTGGTGCCAAGACATTTGATAAGTGAGTGATCGTGTTCCATCATATTCTTATCTTTCCTTAGAAAACCGTAAGAATACCGAGATTATTATGTGGACATTACACATCTTGCACTTATTTGACTTTCCGTATATGGGCGGCCATTAGCAATGACAGAAACAAAGGAACATTACTTAGATCTATTTGTTCTCTGAGCGAGAAAAATAGCTCCGAGCTCACGTAAAATTCACCGGCTTCGGAATGTTAAGATATAACTAAATCCTGCCCTAGAATATTGCCGTAACGCAAATCCTATAAAAATGAAACGTAGCTGTATGCCGCAGGACGGCGACTGAAGGATCCTCGTAAATAACACGCGGCCGCACCTGTCCCGGGAAATGTATATCCATTCCAATGATATTACCCTTATCTGTTTGCTTATGAGAAAGGACTCCGGCTCCGTACGCATCCGATCTCAGGATTCACCTCCATTTTGCAACTATTGGACGACTCGCAACTTTTTCTAGTTCGCTACCCTTTCAGAACTTTTGAAAGGTGAAAAATAGGCCCGCTGCTATTTTTGGCAACAGACAAATTGCAGGGAAACTTCGTGCGAAGAAACCCCGAAACTTTCCAGCCTGACGTAATCGATTAAAAAGTCATTGCTCGGCTCGCCGACCGCGAGAACCGTTCGCACCCGAAAATACAACGGCGCTAATAGAAAATAGCCTGTGTGATCCGTTAGGCAAGGCTGCACTGTTCAATTAAAGTAATAAATGTCCCGGCCAATTTGGCGCTGCGCTCTCCTGCTGTCAAGAGCCATCGCTCCTACAGTGGTGCAATTTGCCTGCAGCCAGCACTCGGCCCTTCAGTCCACCGACAAGAGCACGGTGTCAATTAGACGAGACAAATTTCGATTTATTATTCAGCGTGGGCGCAATTCAATTGGATAATAGACGACGTCGTTTGTTTCTATCGCGCGGTTACCTCGCCGTAAACAAGTAGGCTGTATCGATTTGAGACCGGGACTTTTACGGCCGAACAAATGGCTACTCGGCGAAATACATTCTCAATAACCGTCTTCCAGGAAGAACGTACGTAGATACGATAGAGCGTACGCGATTACGCGATGCTATTTGCTTGGATAATGTAACAAGTCATTAAACCTCATTAAGACTGCAACTCTTATTAGCGGCATCCTTTAACTTCGTATTTGAATAAGATTAAAGCATTTCTTGTGCATATTGCATTGCGTTACTTTGTAATAGAAAAGCCGGTGCGACGAGTGAATATATTTCTCACGATGTTATACGTATCGTAATGAAAGCGAACAAGGCGGGAACTTTGATTACATACAGTTTAGTATCAGTGATTAACCAGTCATTAAGCTATGATTAATGGAGTATCAACAATTAAAGAGTCTAATAAACTACTGTTAAGTTTGACTTGTTGCTATGTTTTGACAAATGGAAAAGTCGGCGGCGATATGATCTCGATGCGATCTCGACTCGACAACGTGTAATTAGACCGACTGACTAAGCGATATCTTTGGGAGCGTCGACCGCCTGACCTCTCCCAAGATTTAAGACTCCATTGTAAAGACTCTTTTATTGAACGCCTCGATCTGAAGTAATGGTTCCATACGTAGTCATCGACACTCGCTTTCAACTCTGAATTTATTAGTCACAAAAACGAATGCGAACGTTTTGACACTAAATAATAATTCGATACGTCGCGGCGATTCGGTTCCAGACGGAATAAATCATGATATTTCGGGTAAAAATTCTCACTTAGCATGAGAATAATGTTACCCTCATCACGTTATGACAGGGTATTCACGAAAGGTGTTGTTAAATATTTAATTTTCTGTGGTATTCTGTAACGCATCGCCGTAACCAATTAGTTATCGGTGATATTAGATCAAATTGCGTCTCGTGATATCTGGTCCCGCATGGGTCGGTTTGGATTGCATCACAATGGCTATGTGAGCAAAAACTGGCGAGTCACTATCGAGAATCGACGCGGACGCTGGCACTGTTTGGAGCGGAATCGATTTCGGGATTCGATTTCATTGCGGCTGTATTGGCTTGGTAACCGGATCTACACGTTTATTTGATCGAAGATAGAGAGAGCGCTGGCTTTTTCACTACATTCACACTTTGTGTTCCTACACAAAAATCACACAGAAGCACAATATATTATAGTAAGAAGGTTTAGTAAGAACGTCCGCCTTCCAATCAGATGGTCGTGAGTTCAAATCCCAATGCGGGTACGTACCAATGTGTTTCTGTAAAACATATGTACGTAATTATCACTTGCTTTTCGGTGAAGGAAAACATCGTGAGGAAACCCACATACCTACCCGAGAATTATTTCGGAGGTAGGTATGTTATACACCAATCCGGACTGGGCCCCCGTGGTGGATTATGGCCTAACCCTCCTCACGAAAGTGAAGAGAGACCCGTGCCCAGCAGTGGGACGTTATGGGTTGATGATGAAGAAGGTTTAAACGTCTATTACAAAACTCAATACATACTGTACTTCATCATCATCATCAACAAGCACGGGACTCCCCTCACTTTCGTGAGGAGAGTTAGGCCATAATCCACCATGGGGGCCAGATTCGGATTGGTGAATCAACTACCTACCTCTACTACTAACTACTATACTTACTTAAAAAAAAACAGTTTGAAAACCGTTTTAGTTAGTACGGTTCACAAATGGTAGTCGTGAACTTTGGGTAAATTTGCAGTCAAGACCACTATTAACTAATGAAATTCAGTAAAAATATTTTTCTTGTTTTTTTCAGTTAAAAATACTTTTGACTGGTTAAGAGTTTGACTGCAACAGATACAGGAAGTCCTAGTTAATAAGTATTGAAATTAATTTTGATCACACGTTAAAACACCAAATCAATGCATATTCTGATAACTTAAAACACGTTTGCGTTTTTTAACAACATGTGAAAAAAGGCTGCAAATAACACCATTGCCGGCAATATTTTCCCTGATAGCTATCTTCAGTACAGTAACGACGGAATACACCGGAATAAGGCCACGGTCGTTAGGCCGTCCACAGAATAACTAATAACTCCATCGCTCTCGGAATGGTTCCAACAAAAAATGACCGTTCTCGTGTTGAAATTAAGTAAATTTACGTCCAAATCAATAAGAACGCAATTAACAATTTCTGTTAATTATAGGGATCGTTCGACCGGAACGTTGCGATTGCGTTATTCTGCGCCTTTCTCGATTATTTTGTTAAATGCGTTCGTGTTTTTGTGAGGCTCCCGTTGTTGATAATTAAAGGTAGGTACACAAGTAAGCTTTCCATTCCAAATATCACTGGGCCGTAAGCGATCGAATCTAAATATCAATGAGTGAATATCTAGAGCAAGTAAGGTGGAGGTTTATTGCTTTGAAACACAGCTATGGTTCCTGATAAGTTTATTTAGAAAAATACTCTCCTTTGCCTAAATTTTAACCCACGATTTCTATAGTAAATCGAAATAACTCAACAGATTGAGACAAGGAAGAAATAACAGTTATGACGCGTCACGACAACGTACATAGACCCTGACCCCTAACTAGGGTTCCCTGTATCTAGAGAATCAGGAACTACGAGGACCATGGTCCTACAAACACCCAAAGCAAAGCAAACCCTCAGAGCAAATATTTGTGACTCACACAAATCTTAGTCCTGTGCGGGAATCAGAGGCAGATTGGGACCGTCAAATAGAGAACGAAAATTACCTTTATTTATAACACACTAGCACCCGCGTAGTTCCTGTTCCCGCGGGAATATGGGGATAAAGTATAGCCTATTTTACTCGCTGTCAATGTAGCTTTCCATTAGTGAAATATTTTTTTAAATCGGTGCAGTGGTTTAGCCGAAACCTTACATATTTCCATACATAATTTCATCCCCTATATTTGTTTTTCGCCCTCAAGGGTAAATTTTTACAAACTTTGAATGCCAAATTTATTTATATCTAATCAAAAGCTTAAAAAATAAATTTCAAGTTTTTAGCTTCAAAAATGACGAAACTTCCATACAAACTTTCACCCCCTATTTCAAACCCTTACAATGCTTTTTTCGCGATAAAAAGTACCCTATGTTCTTTCCTAGGCTCTAGACTATCTATGTACCAAATTTCATTTTAATCGGTTCAGTAGTTTAGGCGTGAAAGAGCAACAGACAGACAGACAGACAGACAGAGTTACTTTCGTATTAAAATATAAAAAGTAGGGAAGTAGGGATAATACATGTTTACAAATATTTAATTGTATGGCAATGCTGCGTGATGTCACAAATAGTCCTGATACAGTCCTATACGCTAAAGCTATACTACTGGCTTTCATAGGTACTCATTTTTAGCCAAACCTTCTCTATGGTAGTAAATAGACAACCAGAGGCCTCACCACGAACAGTTAAATCCATCTAGTTCAAGGCCTTAAACTGAACTGCCCACCAACCAATATCGCTCAGCGTTCATAAGTCGACCAGATACACTTATCCAAAGAGATCGGAACAATATGTTTGCATTTATGGGAGTTTATATAGCTCCATATCATTCTCGTTCTCTCTCATTCTCTGCAGTCTATTTTTGAGTGACGTCACGTCACGTTTATCATTTATGAGTGTGTGGTGCCAATCTAGGCCGTTCAGTTTAAGGTCTTAAAATGAACTGCATGGAATAAGAATAAGTACGTGGTGACTCCCCAGCACATACTCGTACGTGCTGTTACTAAGCAAGACATTTTGGTTTTAATGAACTATAAAAATCCTCTATATGTAATGTAAAGCTATGTTAAGCTGTGATGGAAAATATACTAAGGTACAATAATACACAGTATAGTAAAGGCCCGATCGGCACGGTACTGCAGGCAGGTGGCTCTCGAACCAACGGAAGCGCTTCCATTCATCTCAAACTAGTTGAACCATGCATCAAAATGTTTACGGTTATCGAAATAAACGAAGTGTCATAATTCAGCATCCTCCGCGCCATTAGTAAAGAGAAATGGCCACTCCCCGCCGGCTGGCCGGTTGCCAGAACGCTGTCTCCGGCCTAAATGCGAATAAAAAATGCATTTTTACGCTTGAACTTATCGATTGTGATATTTGGACAAGTTGTTGTTGTTGAAGGTATGGAGAAAGTCGCTTGAGTGATGTGGTTTGTTGTTTATAACATACTTTTATGACATGCCTTATTTATAACGTAAGCACTTATTTTTGTTTAAATCCTTTTATCGGCCAACGTTGGTGGACCCATTAAAATTCGGATGATCCAGTTTATTGGAGACTTTATTTTGAAGCTCATAAATGTACAACACTAACGGCCAGTTTGGATTGTTGCTAACTTGTGGGATGTTTGTTAACTTTGACAGCAGATTAAGTCTGTCCTTGTCTCTATCTGGCACTAAGCAAATGACGAAGACAGCAATATATTTAATCTGTTTTCAAATTAAACTAGCGTTTTAGAAACCGGCCGTTAATATTCGTTTTCAGTTTTATTTAACCCAATATTTTTAAGTTGCTGATTTTGATAATCAGCCGTGCTCTTGTCCCTTAAGATGAACAGTTATCGATGTTAATTTAACTACCGATTCTGAAATACATAAAGCTTTGTTTCCCTTTTAATTTCATAACTTAGGTTGGACAACTCCCAGTGGCACCAATATCCGAAGCGTACTGTGCCCTTCAAAAATCCATAACGAACCCTTTGAAGTTGGTCATCTGCCAAACTGCGCCTAACTTTGGCCAATCGTACTGTTATCCACTAATTACAATTATCCGCATCTGTTCGCAGCAGGCCCATTTGTTTCAGGAATTCCTTGGGTCTGGGACCGCCTTGAAGGACCCCCGCACATTGAAGACTAAACTGTCAGCGTGATGTTTACTCCGATCCAAGCCATGAGATTATTTTTACATCCGGGGATACCAATTTCAAACCTATATATTTAATTATCAGATCGATGAACTATCTCTCGACCATTAAAGCCTACGTAATAGTATTAATTAAATCATTTACCAGACAAACGAACACCAAGTTTGAATTACTCGTAGAATCTAAAGAAAAGGCGACGTAGGCACTGTTCCGAAAAAACCGACAGATGACAGGCAAAACAATTGACAGTCATGAATTAAGATCGTTCGATAAGTTATTACAATCGATCCCGGGGAGGAATGGAGGGAGGGAAAAGAGCCCAGTTCTTAGCCTTGTAGTGGCAAATGTGAAGCCGACACGAAACAGAAGTTGAAAGTAGAAGTTCTGCAATGTGCGCAGAGTCTAAGAAGCTCGTAGACGTATTTATTTACTGGGCGTGATGTGGCGATATTATTATTTGATTCAAGTGGGAGCGTGTTGTTCTGTGCCAGCAGACACATGCGCAGACAAGTGGGCTCTTCCTCGTTACGTACACATAGATAAGTACGTGATACTTTTTGTATATTAATTTTAATTTTAAAACTCAGTTTAATTGTTAAACATATACGGATAGAAAATGTTTATACAATGAATGTCTGGTTTATACAATGAAAAATTATTAATTATTTATTAACCCACCACAACCTGCATTTTTGATTTTTAGAAGAACACTATGTTATTTGTTTTAAAGCTCCATATTGCCGAAAATAAAAAACTAATTTCTCAATTTGTGTTATCAAAATTTCATGAAGCAAGTTTGATGTTACGAAACGTGACCAGTCGGTTCTTTGAACTTTACAATGTGTATGATCCGTATAGCGTAAACTAAAAGATACTACAAACAAAAAAGCTTCACTAAATTATTTCTCGCGTCCAAAAACATCCACAAAGGGCTGAATTCCTCGGGTCCTCATAATCAGGAGAGTCGTACAGCAATAATGCCAAGATGGAGGATAAGACGGCTTCGTTGGGACCCCTTTAATAAGTCCGATAGGACAGGTTGCTCGCATTTCGTTTATTATGTACGGCATCCTCGCGGATAAATGCGTAATCTCTAGGAAATTACGGATGTTTTTGGGTGAGGCTGAATAATGAAGGTGTTGGGGAAACAGTGATGGAAACAATGCAGTGTCGCGTGTATCTTTGATTGTTTAGTAAGGTTGTTACGTGTGTTCAGTGAAGTTACGGTTACTGATTCCTTGGACAAACAAAATATTTCCTTGATCCGTCAATCAATCGTTAATGATCAAATAACCATGTTATGGTAAGCTGAGTCAATAAGACTTTGAGTCTTTGGAGATATTATACAATTTTATACGTCGAACGCAAACCCCTTTTTCGAGTGTCATTGCAAGACAAAAGTGAGTTCAGATATAGCTAAAGGTATGTATGTAGACATATGCATGTATATATCAACAAATCCGGACCGGGCCCCTGTGGTGGATTAGGCCTAACCCTCCTCACGAAAGTGAGGGGAGACCCATGCTCAACAGTGGGACGATATGGGTTGATGATGATATACTTGCTAGTTAACAAAGCCTCTTTCTACAGTGTGAATTTTTTGTTAAGTCTTCACATAGCATGAACACATACCCGGAGTAACTACTTCCGAGGCAGAGACCAGTAACTCAAGGAACTTCAGAGGGTTTCATTTAATTAAGTTCCAACTAGTGCACAGTTGTTAAAGTATTTCAATCAAGAAAGAATGGAACTTGGAACATTTCCATTTACACGATTCCACTTACTCTCTAATTCTTCATGAGAAATTAGATGGAAAAACTGATTATTTGTGCTACTATTTGTGATACCCGCAAATATCATCAACCAAAACTATGGAAAACATAATTTATATGATTCGGACAAGAGCTTACGAAACCTATTATTGGGGAGTTGGTTCACCTCTAAATATGTAGATTTACCTACCCACTGGGTCCACCAAAATATCTACAATATGTAGTAACACAATACGTACTAACATATTTGATGATGGACCTAGTTCCGACAATAGGTTTTAAAAAAATATAAACTTTCAAACATTATTGAATTTCCAGGGAATCCTAAACAATTTAAATTTTCCGTAAATCTATTGTATATACACAATAATAAATAAAACAAGGATATTTATGAGATCGTTGGAATAAAAAGAAAATAATGGTACCAGGGGTATGCCAAGTGCTGCTCAAGGTTTTAGAATGCGATAAAACCAGCACACACCTCTTCCTGATTTAAGCGTTCCTTCCTACATAACGAAACAAAAATAAAGAAAGGGATAGCGATAATACTAAAACAAAAGAACAACAAAATTAAAACAAAAGCTAACCGTTGCTATATCTCCAATTAGCAGTGACAGCGTAAATTACCATCTTGATAAACGATACCCCGTCCACTTAAAACTCGGTGACACATAAAAGGAATAAAAATAGCACAGATGAAAGCGTTTAGTTACTGAATAACGTGTGGGTTGACAATGAGGGAGTATAACGTTTTCCAGCTGGCAACACAATGTACGACGAATGTACCAACTTTGCGAATTAAGCAACACCATTAAAAGGAACAGAGATGAATCTGGTGTCTTAACTTATGCTAAGATCTTAGAGAGATGAGTAATGTAGTTGGGTTATGACATATTTCGTGGTAGAAAATGTAGCGGTATAGGTTCTAATCAAATAAACAAAAAACCCCTCTTGTTTTTAGAAAGGGTTTTAGAAATCAAGTAGGTACTATTTTTTCATAATTTGTAACAAAATATGTTTCACTTTTATTCAAACTCCTAGTGAGACCATGGTCATAGTTGCTTTATATTGCCTAGATACAGGAAAATCAAGAAAATCTTTTGGTTTATTTACTGTCCTAATGATCTTAATCATTTAATTATGATAGTCAGTAAAATATTAAAGTAAGCTCAAAAGCTTTACGCATAACTTAAATAAATAGGCGTTGTAAAGTTAAAAGGCACCAAATATTAAAACAAAAACTTTTTCACCACCGGGTGGTTACCATGTTAAATAGTATTATTTAGGTTGTGCCAATGGTCCAGAAAGGTTAATCAAATCTAAATAGGTTAATCTAAGTATATGGCAAGTATGTCGATATATTCTATTATTTCGCGAGTATCACCGTTCCGTACTCCCACAGCTCGGTTGACAAATTGTCAGGTCGTAACAGGATTCTGTTGAGACATGTCGTCATGTTACAGGGATACCAGGTAGCGGGAATTCACTTTAAAAGTGGGGACAATATTTCACAGAGAAGGACCAAATAATATTACGGTGGGATGACTTAGCCACGTCTTAGTATGTATAACTTGTACAAATGGCTGGTCTTGTCAGAGAGCTCTTTCGGGCAACCTTCAGTTAAACAGTATCAGCAGAAGTATATTTAAAGACTATACATAACGGTTCTATCGCTGAAAAATGTTCTGAAAAATGCGGTTAAATGGACTTCTGAGATTGTATATGGCAATACTGACAAAGACTAATCTACTGACTAATGAAATCTAGGGACTAGTAGGAATGTCATCAGCTAATTAAAGAGTCGTGTTGCATAATTTTTGTAATTCGAAGCTGGTAACACTCGCGGCTTACTAGGCCACCAACGATATAATGGTTATTACGAGAGCGTTATAATATAACGTTATCAAGCTCGTTATTCGTTATGTTATCTTAATATTCTGCACGTGGGCTTGTTATGAGTGTACTTAGGTAGTTAATTATGGTGTGTGATTGGTTTTTTATGAATGCTTATGAACTTATTTATTTTGCGTGTTGGTGGCTTTCAAACTCAAACTCAAACTCAAATCATTTATTGTAAATAGGCAAAATATTGCACATATACACGTCAAAAAAAATAATATCTTATACATAAGTATAGAAATACAAAAAAAAACAAAAAAAATTGAAATAATTATTATATGTCGTACGATACAGCATAAAGTAGATCGCCCAGGTAGGTACCTACAACGGTCTTCAAAATTCCTACTGTTTCAAATCTCTGAAGCCCGTGCCTCTTTCGACTCACTTGCCGCAAGTATGTATGTAAGAATTTTCCAATAGATAGCAGATTTCTTAAGGGTCTTCTTGATTGGCATTTTTCTTGTCATTGATTTTTATTTTTAGCTTAGCCACTGTACCCACACATGAATATGGGTACATATTTGATGTCAATAAATATTCACACGAATCCATTGAAATAAGCATTGATAATTTCCTTTTCCGAGTGGCGGGTTTTGATATACAAAAGATCTCTACAAACAGGAAGAACAAGATTGAAGCGTAGGTAGCTCTTAAACCAATAGGTACCTACTATTAAAGGGTTCCGCTACGGAGACACCGAAAAAACATTTCTCGAGAGCTACACTCTTGCCGTATCACAAAAAGTGATGTTTAATCTCTTGCACGTCAAAAATGTTTACGTAAAAAGGCGAACGTGAAAGATTAAGGAAAAACTTGGGAAATAAGCTAAAGAGATAACAGTAGGGGCCGTGAACGATCCATTACTCTTGCGACGCGATTTATTCCGCGATTTTTTTGTATTAGCTCGTTACATTGGCAGCACAAAAACAAATGAAAACTCGCGTTTTGGGAACGGAGTTTCAGTTTTGTCAATCTATTAAAGCGAGAATATTTTATGTACCTACCTACTCTATCATTTAAGATTATGGGATGGTGTTCATTTTGGTTTTTAATGCTTATTAATTGCGTTAAGTTGTTTTATCTTTGATTAACTTACAGTTAACCTTAAAATTTACAATTTTCACGTTAATCACCTTTAAACATTATCATGTAAGCTTTAAAGTAGATAATCAGCTATAATGTTGATAGTGCCTTTTTTATTACTGATTTATATATTGATGAATGCGGTCGACGATAGTACACGCTTACGTAGAAGCAATCTATTCCATTTCATGTGCATTCGTTTAATTTCCTAAGCTACTAGACATACGCCAAACCAATCCGGAAAACATTTCCCTACGCTTTCCAAAATTACTTCTTGTAAAAGCACAATCTTCGGAAACTAAGTTTTCATTTCGGAAAGCCGAACTCACAAATTGCGAACACAGTTGCTCTAACTAGGGCGTCTAACTTTAATCAGATTTAAGTGAGAACGGAAGAAACAAATGTGTTTTCAGAAACTAAGCGGGGAACGGTTTAATGCTTGTAAACCGAATTACCGGATTTCAAAAACTTTTTTATTTAATGCATTGTTTACGACATTTTGGTCTTTGGCACAGAAGAAAGCCAAGTTAATCAAAGTGTTAAGGTTAATCAAAGGTTAACTATTGTCAACTCTGTTAGACTGAGTCAGTACGCCCATTTTCACTAACCGAGAATCTTAAATCGGTACCTAAACCGGATTTCGTATAAAAAATATCGTAGGCCATCCAATTTAGACATCTCTAGCTTTAATGAAACCAGGGCTCAGGGAAATAAATGTTGAGCAGAATCGTTTTAAGCGTCGCGCGCTATTTTTTTATTTGGGTCATTATTATTTCGAAGCGTAGTCATTATTTCGAGAAAAACTTATGAAATTTTGTCACGCTTGTTGTTTTTTTTTTTTTAATCTATTATGATAGTGCTACGCGCGAGTATTGGCTATGCATATTATTTATTGTGACAATGAAATTAATCTTACTATTTCTCATGTTAATTTTTGTGACCTGGTCTAGAATCTTAAACAAAATACTCAAGTAACCAAAGTCATTTCGACTGAAAAAATAAATAACATCGGTCTAAGCAAAAGTGAGTCAAAAAAATGATAAGTAAAACATGCCGAGTATAATAATTCGGCCTTAGTTACAGCCGCGTTGAAGGGGCTAAAGGACCCTCAGGCAGTTCTGACGAGACAAATGCTTTGTCCGGCCTTGTTACTGACCCCTCTTGTGGCAGAGGAGACTCGTGACTCGTGACGGAAACTCGTGGCGTGGCGTGACGAGGCCAATTAAAAGGGAGGCAAGACCAACTGGTTGAGTTAAGATAGGCTGTAACTGTATTAACAGTGAAGACTAGAACAACATAAATCCTATCATCATCATCACCATCAACCCACATCACCATATCCCATACCTATACCCATATGTGTTATGGGCAGACATAGCGCTTACCATCTGGTGAACGACTTGCTCAACTCGTAAATCAGTCAAATTAAAAGAATTACTGACCACCGGTCTCACCTCACTTTCGTGAGGAGGGTTAGGCCATAAATCCTATAGAGACATTTAAATAATATTAACAGCCCTTTACTATTATATACCTAATAGATAGGTAAAGGTCTTAACGAAATATATCGCTCTCGTGGTTGACCTATTTATTTATTTTGTTACTGCTATGCTATAGAGTCAAATGTATTTGCCTTATTCTGCAAAGAAAATGTACGGCGATTTTCTCCGAAAAACCAGAAACATTTTTTAGAAACAATTCTTGCTTTCCTACCCTAACCAAAACACAGTCGACATAAATCTTCGCCATACATTTTCGTTGATACACATACATATTTATGGCCCAAACAAAACAGGCGAACAATTCACCCACTTTCGTAATATCCAATAACCATTTGCTTCCCGTGGAAACTGTTTACACGAGAGCCAATAAAACTGGGAAATACTCGATACTATTTGCCAAAATACATGAATATTGCATCCTCTTCTAAAATATGATGATGAATAAGGATGGGAACAGGAATAGTACGGGAAAATTCATTTGTTTATGGTTAAGTTAAAGCGGGGAAAGGCGCAACTGATCGCGTGACTCCCTGTACGGAACCATGCATCCCTAAGTCTTATTTTATTAGCCTTTCTCCGTGTTCAACCTTATGTGTTACATCATAGAGTTTGAAATCATTGTTTGCGGCGAGAGGGTTATGTTGGTATGTTGTCACGTTATCATTATCAAGGTAATGAGTCATTGTGGAAAGTGGGCTTATTAATATGACTCATGAGGTTGTAACCGAGGGTTGCGCATAGAAAGCTCTGACTATGACCAATATTCTTTATAAGGTTCGGGTAACACAATATCGGTTAATAGCTTACTCACCGGTAAAGTATGCCCGTTTTCGCTAAATCTAGGCATCGTCGAAATTAACTCTTGAATTAGCAATTTATATGAAAAATTTAAATTTAGGCAAAGTCTAGGGCGATCGATGCTTAGCTTTACTGAAAACGGGTAGTGCCTAAAATTTTTAAGTAAAACACAGTGTAAGGAAAGTGTAGTGGGAACGGGAGAACTTCCGGCTTACAGGCACGTACCAATGTGTTTCTTGTAAAACATATTGACGTAATCATCACTCGCTTTCCGATGAAGGACAATATCGTGAGAAAACCAACATACCTACCCGAGAATTATTTCGGTGGTAGTTTTATATGTATCCACCAATCCAGATCATGACTGAGACTCATCAGATCATGGACTAATCATCCTCACAACAGTGAGGGATTAAAATATAAAAAAAAAATTACCGAGGCAAAGATCCAATTTATTAAAATTTTATCCCCGAAATCATGCAAAATATTAGACTCGCATTTTGTATTGCAGTATGAGTAACGAATAACGAAGTGAGTACAGGGCCACATTAAGGTTTCAGTCCAGCATTGTATAATTGGATCAGCTCAAGCGTGCATCAGGGTATGCATAGTTTACGAAGCTAAGAGCAGTAGAGTGGGGACCGATGAAAACACCGTCCGATTAAGCTGGATTATTGAAAGCACTGGCCGTTGTATAAATACGATTCACCCGTTCGGATTCGGGATCCAGATTAAGGTAGTTAATGGTTACTTTGGACTAAAGCCCCGGTTTAGGGCGTAAGGCTATTTTCCTACTGAAAGTGGCTGTCAGTGCTAGGTACCCGTTTAATGTGGCCTTGGGTAAGCTCTTAGTAAGTTTAAGAACTTACGAGTTCGAAACCTCGTGAAAAGTTTATCTATGTTTTTGATACTTAGCATAAATACGATAAGCACTATGCAAAAACTAGTTGTAAAAGACTTAAAAACACAAAACAGATATAATTTTTGTAATGCAAAGATCACCTTTGAAACCCAACATTTAAGGAAATAGTTGAAATCAAAAACGAAATTAATAAGAGTTTTTCGACAATTTACCAGATAGCTGACCTCATTGCCAGCCATACTTCAATCACGACCCACTAGATAAAATCAAGATAAATGATTTTGTTCGTAACTTGACCATAGAGACAATTACCGTAATTTGCTTGCGGTCTCAGAGAAACACAATCCAAACTGCTGGCGTTGCCGCATATTGACATAGCTTCGCGTGGGTGGAACACAAGGTTTAACGACCCGGGAAAGGTAGGTAATCTTTAATAGTTTAGCTCGCAGATCAAAGAAGTAAGGAGATACGGCACCAATTGGATTAATTGGCTGAGAGCACGAGACTCCTAAATCCTTTTATTAAGACGAGGCTTTCAGATGGCCTTTCTAATACTTTTTTATTACAGAGGTCTCCGTTTGTCCGATAGGGAATGCTCATTAATTGATCAGAATTTGGATTTACTGATTCTGATGAAAAATTATGGTCCGCTTTTAAAAAACCTCACCAACAATACAAACAATCGTTAAAAAAAAATTAACCAGCTGAACTTGTTTAAATTCTCCAGTAAGATAAAATAGTAGAGATCAAGAAGAATCTACAGTAGGTATGAGAGGTTGTGGTGGAAGAATTTACGACTTAAACGGGCTGTCTTCAAGATGAGGAGAAACCACGAACACTGATCAAAACATCTCCAACCTTTGCAACATCATTTAGATTTCATAGAAACAGAGGCCGTTGAAGTTCCGCAAACTCATCCCAATAAAAGAGCTGTATCGATTAGAACTATGCTCGCCAGGAGACAGAACTATTGGACAGATTCTCTGATAATCAGTTACCGTGGTTTGTCGGCAGGACCAGCGGAGTTTTCCCTGCCTTGCCAATTATTTTTCTAGGTCATCACTACTACTGCATATTCTTCTTCAAGGATTTTCACAACTTGAAGGTTTTTTGTTTTGTTTTGTAAGTTCGAGCTCTACGCGCATTACTCAGTTTATTACACTTCTTCGTGGTGGCAAGGTCTAATGGGTCTTGTATTTTGTTGTTACTTCTGCTCTTAGAAATTTTAGAAGTATTTGAACCACCTGGGTGTCTCTTAGAAACTAAGTAATTCTGGTTTCTATGATCTGAGATATAACCCCACAGTGTAATAGCTATAAATCGCAGCGGTTATCGTGGTTTATGGCTTAACCGGGGCTTTCGCGGTCAATTTACGTTAAAGTACTGCTATGATTAACCTCGGACTGTTTACTTATATTGTATGGAGTCATTAGAGCGTTGAGTTAATTAGTGTTGCCCACAAAAATAACGATGTTCGGAGTGGATGTGGGTACCTCTACAAACGGAAGCTGTTTCGGTAAAGGGGACTGTTAAGAACTGGGTATAACTTTGTTTATACTGGAATAGGAAGAGAGGGTTTGATGGAAACTGTAGAAAAGTATTTAGAGTAAAAACTGATGTAGAAAATGATTGAAGTTTTTAGTTTTTTTTAGTTTTTAAACAAATTCCTATTTAGGTCAAGAACTACGTATTTATTATGTTCTGGCTTGACATAAGACATACGGAGATATTGAAATATTTGAAACAATGTGTTGTTAAAACAAGTATTATTAAAATTTTATCGTTGATAGAGTAATAAAATAGAAATCTAATTAAGGGTAGGAATTTTTGTGGGAATGATGATGATAGCAAGGTCTACGTGATAGTGATCAGTGTTAGACGAATGTTTTAAAATTAGTAGTGATAAGACTAGGAGGAAACCGACACCAGTCAGGTGTCTGGTATCCGATATCCGTTATCTGGTTTCTGGAGCCCGGTCCCCAGAATCCAGTATCTGGTTTCCGGTATCCAGGTTCCGTTTCCAGCATCCGGTTTCCTGAATCCGGAATCCGGAATCTGGTATCCGGTGTCTGGTATCAGATGTCTGGTATCCGGTGTCTGGTGTCAGAATTCTGGTGTCTGGTGTCTAGTGTCCGGTGTCCGGTGTCCGGTGTCCGATGTCCTGTGTCCGTTGTCTGGTGTCTGGTGTTAGGTGCTCGGTGTCTGCTGTTCGGTGTCAGGAATACGATATCTGGTATCCGGTATTAATGAAAGATATTTTTAGAGTCCTATTAGAAGAAAAATACACGTTCTAGCTTCATGATATGAATATATCTAGATTCGTGATAGATTTGAGCAAGCCTAGCTAAAGTTAGGTTATACTGCTATGTCCTTTCTGCAGTCCGATTGAAATTCTTATTCTTTGCGTTTCGTTTGACAATGGAACATTTCGAAAAATGACGCGGTGGCGCCTCGAAAACTAGAAATCTGAAATGTCATTCACAAAGGCAAGCGCCTTAAGTACAAAAAAAGTTTTTATTTTTTAAATCTGTTTGATCGTCCGTTGTCTAAAACATTATAACCAGAGATCTTGTAGACGTAAAGCTTTGTAAGTATTAGATACAAGACTGAAAAAATAATGGACTTACTTTCAAAATCTGCTCATACTCGTAGTAGGCACTTAACCTCCTATGCGTATACATAAACGTTACTAATGTTAGCATTCAGTATCTACTCAGGGCCCTACGCGTATACACTCACTCCAGTAGAGAAAGAAACAGTATAAAAGGGGAGAAGGTAAACAAAATAAAGGCGAATAGCACAGCTGTAAAAATAATGTATGAACATAGGTCCGGCCTAGTTCGCTAATAACACTTAAACGACATTTAAACCGACACGCTATTTACGTAACTGGACCACCCCAGCCTTAACTCCCAGCTTCAACTAACCTTTACTGCAAAAAGAATAAGATTCCTTTTCCATTGTCTAAGAATACGAGATTGTAATGTCTGAGGTTACAGACCGTCTACTAATTAATTAGGATTAGGGTTCCGTGCTCGCGGCAGATAAAACTTTGCGGCGGCGTGACGTCACAGGCCTTAAATCATCGTTGTACTTAAATTTTGCCTAATCCCTGCGGTTTGAGACTCGAGACTCGAATGGCTTTAAGGGTAAAAACCACACAGTACGCATCGCAAAATGGTACCTACCAAATATTTTTAAATACTTTAAACATCGATCAAAATTAACAACGATGAAAAAGTCATATCGATAAATCTATCTAGCTCAAACTTCTTCAGCAATAGGAACGGCTATGAGTGACATCGTCAGGCTTGCAGCATGAGTCACACATTGATCGCTTTGCTTTCTTTGTTTGACGGTAACAATCTGGAAATATGCAAAGGTAGTATGATAATAGCATCTAGATTTATTCCGTCCTTGGTCACATCATCGATTGATAAAAGTAATATTGATTTATTTCGATTATCAAGAACCATACTATCAATTAACAATGAGGCGATCGTATCTACAACTGATGTAGGTAATGAGGAAATCCGCAGAAGAACTAAATAAGTCACCAACGTAGCTCTTCGCCATAGCAAATTGAAGTGGATGTTGGCACGCCGTATCAGTAGAACTGACAACCGTTAGGGAAGAGAGGTTCTCGAATGCGATCAAGGACCGGAAGACGTAGCATAGGACGATCTCCAAAAAGGTGGACGACCTGGTGCGAGTCGCGGGGAGCCGCTGGATTCAAACAGCTAGCAACCGCTCGTTGTGGCGTTCTATAGGGGAGGTTTATGTTCAGCAGTGGACGTCTTCCGGCTGATGATGATCTAGAACTAATGCGTAATGATTTTCTTGATGTCTAATCTCTTAGTAAAGTCTATCCCTTGTCTCCACCTTGTGTTTTTCCTGTTCTTACAATTTTTTCTCTTTCTTGCCTGCGCAGCAATACTGCAGAGGCGCTCCATTTTCCTTGACCTTGTGGCATGACTAAAAGCCTGTGGGTTTAGAGTCTTACTAACTGTGGTTGTGCTCTAGATCTCGGATAAGATTGATATGAATGTCTCCGAAAGCAATTGTGGAAGGAATACTCGGTTACATAAAAGCTTTGATTTTATGTGCTTGATGCTTGATGTGTTTCGTTTTGTGGGCTGGTGGAATGGAGGCGTGGAACGCGATGTCGGGTGGAGACGACATTGGGTGAGCTTGGTAGTAATTGGCAATGTAATTAGGTTTTTGGAATAACGCGTCTTTAACGATATTCATTACATTTTTCTTTTGTCAATCATCAAAAATGTATACTAGATAACAATTAGCTTCTCGGATGTTGTAAATTGTGATGTTTATTTTATTAAAGCTGCTGATTGACGATCGATTAGGTTCGAGTTTTTTCTATAAATTCATAATGTGCTTTTGCTTCCACAAATGAACTTGTTTTGAAAACGTGTGATTTTTTATCAATACTAAACATTTTCATTGAGACCATGAATGTATTTTAAGGCTATTTCCAAAGCTACTAAATTTAACTTCCACATTGGGTACATGGGGCGTACTACAACTCCGTACTAGGTAAAGCATGGAACATGTTCCATCGAAGCGCTTCGGGCAAATATAGAGGTACTGCAGAGCTATGAATAAATTGCCAGTGTTGCCAGTGTTACATGCTCTGTTAATAGAAACTATTTCGTGGGCAAGGAAGGCAGTGGTGCTATTCAAAGTTCAAAGTTACGCAATGAAAATTTACTTTTTACAATTTGGCCGGTATCTTACTTAGTGTTAGGTGACGATTTGGTCGCAGATGGTAAATATGCTATAAGTAGAACGGGATTGGCTTTTAAAGACGGCTGCTGGAAAACCCCGGGTAGAGCTTTGGCTATAGCTAACCAGGCGGACAACAGAACAGGAGACGGTGCCCTACCACCACGGTTTTTAATGATGTTTCTCTTCATCGGAAGGTCATACTCATTTTTCCGGTCATCTGGATCCAGAGCTATGCCTGTGACATGAGCAAGCTGAAGCTGAACCAATTAAACAATCAGGACCTCCTATTTTTATAACTGTTTTAACTCTTGTTTTATCTATGTATTAATAAATACGTGAAGCAAAAACTTGTGAACCCTTTTACGCAATTTGCGCGGAAAGTTAAATTCGCAAAGTTAAATTGTATGTGGAGAAAAAGTGCAGAAAGCTAATATTTTTTTAAAATAATTTATAAAAATATATCTTGCATGATCTGCATGCAAAACTAGACTATGCAAAATAATATTTTAGTTTGTAGTCATAAATTGGTCGGGCTCTTCAATAAACGATTTAATATCAGTCTAGTACTCAACCAATCATCCCCGCAAAATTGCTGTCTGAGCCAACTTTAGTTTAACTTTTTAAAACTTTTCATAATCCAACTAAAACTAATTTGGGAAAATATTGGAGTTCATTTTAAAATATGAACGGCTAAAGTGGATTAAAAGTTTTCGGAATGCGTTTTATGCTTCAATATTGGATTTTTAATATTGTAAATTGTTGTGAATTTTAATGCATGTTTACTACAACTTAAAAGTGAACAATTGCTCCTGGGAATATGATTCTCAAAACTAACTAAACTAACAAACTATAACTTAAATCGAAAACATATTTTCAGCTTTTGACCACATTAAATAAAATGTTTCAAATCTCGCAGCTATGATTTTATTTAAGGTTTTTATATTCACACTACGATTTTTCCACTTTCCATAGAAACTGAGAGGAGACCCGTGCTCAGCAGTGTGATGATATGGGTTGTTGGAGGTGATGTTCAGTTGTTCAGTTATCAATAATGTGTAATTTAGATACTTACCTAAAACTCTTTGAGTCATTATTTGTGGCTGTGTCTGTGTGTTCAGTGAATGAAATTAAAACTTGTCTGTCCATCGGATATATTGTCTTGGACCTTATCAGATAATTATGCCATTATCACCAATGAAATCTTTTACATTATATGTACACACACTAGCAGCGTACCGTTGTTGTACTCGCGTTAACTATTATCCAACAGGAATCGTCAATTTTGTCGGAATAATATTGTAATTTTAAGACTTATATGATATTCTCATAGAATCCATTGTCAGAACTGGCCCAAATTGAAATGGGAGGCACCAGCTTTCATATAAAAAAAGAAACATCTAAATCGGTTCACCCAGTCAAAAGTTATGAGGTAACGAACATTAAAAAAAATACAGTCGAATTGAGGACCTCCTACTTTTTTGAAGTCGGTTAAAAAGTAGCTCGTGTTCTATTCCAGGACCTAAAGTATCTTTATACTAAATTTTATCAAAATTCGTTCAGCTGTTTCGGCGTGAAGCGAGGACAAACACACTAACACTCAAACACATAAACACACACCTTCGAATTTACAATATTAGTAAGATTAAAATACTTTTCGATGTAAATTCGATGGTATTACACCAAAAAATCGTAACAGGATGTAGGGTAAGGATACACTCGGAAGCTGGAAATGATCAGCAAAAACCTTTAATACGGGCTTAGGTTAAAGAAAGGAAGCATCCCTTCGTCCTCTCAAAACTAGGTCAACACACCCATTCAAGGGCACCTTGATGGGAAAGCCGGGGAATGCGAAACGCCCTTATTTCACGCGGAAGAAAAATACTGATGTAGCAACATCTTCTGATTAAACTTTACGAATTTGCTGAATTTTTAACCGTGCTCTCATGAAAAATGAGATGGCGCATACTTTATAAGTTAGCAAAAATTGTATTTTTTTAATGTGTTTTGATTTAATGACTCGCTTAGCTTTGATAGGAACTCAAGTAAATACTAAATACTTATTATACATATTCCTTATTAAAGAGGTATTGGAACGATGGGGTGGACTACGTATCCCCTCTGCGGCCCTCTCATACCTCTAATGGCATTAGGTAAATAATGTTTTTTAAATATTGTATAGGCTTGCGTTTGACAACTGCCAAGGATTTTTAGAGGAGGTATACATTCATTGAGAAGATTCGCAAGAATTGGGCCGATCATATCTCCCCATATTTTTTACGGCTAACCGAACTTTGGTCGTTTCAAACAGCCATGTTTTATTTATTTAGCTTCAGTTCTACTTCTACTTTAGAGATTCTCATGATACTTCACGAATTCTGTCTCCGTGATAAAAAATCTTCAGATCCTGATGCTGCTGAGAATAATTAAACTTTGAGACTTAAAGATCTGAAGGACTTTGTATTAGGTTGTGCCAATGGTCCAGAAAGGTTAATCAAATCTAAATAGGTTAATCTAAGTATATGGCAAGTATGTCGATATATTCTATTATTTCGCGAGTATCACCGTTCCGTACTCCCACAGCTCGGTTGACAAATTGTCAGGTCGTAACAGGATTCTGTTGAGACATGTCGTCATGTTACAGGGATACCAGGTAGCGGGAATTCACTTTAAAAGTGGGGACAATATTTCACAGAGAAGGACCAAATAATATTACGGTGGGATGACTTAGCCACGTCTTAGTATGTATAACTTGTACAAATGGCTGGTCTTGTCAGAGAGCTCTTTCGGGCAACCTTCAGTTAAACAGTATCAGCAGAAGTATATTTAAAGACTATACATAACGGTTCTATCGCTGAAAAATGTTCTGAAAAATGCGGTTAAATGGACTTCTGAGATTGTATATGGCAATACTGACAAAGACTAATCTACTGACTAATGAAATCTAGGGACTAGTAGGAATGTCATCAGCTAATTAAAGAGTCGTGTTGCATAATTTTTGTAATTCGAAGCTGGTAACACTCGCGGCTTACTAGGCCACCAACGATATAATGGTTATTACGAGAGCGTTATAATATAACGTTATCAAGCTCGTTATTCGTTATGTTTTTTTTTGTATCTTATACATAAGTATAGAAATACAAAAAAAAACAAAAAAAATTGAAATAATTATTATATGTCGTACGATACAGCATAAAGTAGATCGCCCAGGTAGGTACCTACAACGGTCTTCAAAATTCCTACTGTTTCAAATCTCTGAAGCCCGTGCCTCTTTCGACTCACTTGCCGCAAGTATGTATGTAAGAATTTTCCAATAGATAGCAGATTTCTTAAGGGTCTTCTTGATTGGCATTTTTCTTGTCATTGATTTTTATTTTTAGCTTAGCCACTGTACCCACACATGAATATGGGTACATATTTGATGTCAATAAATATTCACACGAATCCATTGAAATAAGCATTGATAATTTCCTTTTCCGAGTGGCGGGTTTTGATATACAAAAGATCTCTACAAACAGGAAGAACAAGATTGAAGCGTAGGTAGCTCTTAAACCAATAGGTACCTACTATTAAAGGGTTCCGCTACGGAGACACCGAAAAAACATTTCTCGAGAGCTACACTCTTGCCGTATCACAAAAAGTGATGTTTAATCTCTTGCACGTCAAAAATGTTTACGTAAAAAGGCGAACGTGAAAGATTAAGGAAAAACTTGGGAAATAAGCTAAAGAGATAACAGTAGGGGCCGTGAACGATCCATTACTCTTGCGACGCGATTTATTCCGCGATTTTTTTGTATTAGCTCGTTACATTGGCAGCACAAAAACAAATGAAAACTCGCGTTTTGGGAACGGAGTTTCAGTTTTGTCAATCTATTAAAGCGAGAATATTTTATGTACCTACCTACTCTATCATTTAAGATTATGGGATGGTGTTCATTTTGGTTTTTAATGCTTATTAATTGCGTTAAGTTGTTTTATCTTTGATTAACTTACAGTTAACCTTAAAATTTACAATTTTCACGTTAATCACCTTTAAACATTATCATGTAAGCTTTAAAGTAGATAATCAGCTATAATGTTGATAGTGCCTTTTTTATTACTGATTTATATATTGATGAATGCGGTCGACGATAGTACACGCTTACGTAGAAGCAATCTATTCCATTTCATGTGCATTCGTTTAATTTCCTAAGCTACTAGACATACGCCAAACCAATCCGGAAAACATTTCCCTACGCTTTCCAAAATTACTTCTTGTAAAAGCACAATCTTCGGAAACTAAGTTTTCATTTCGGAAAGCCGAACTCACAAATTGCGAACACAGTTGCTCTAACTAGGGCGTCTAACTTTAATCAGATTTAAGTGAGAACGGAAGAAACAAATGTGTTTTCAGAAACTAAGCGGGGAACGGTTTAATGCTTGTAAACCGAATTACCGGATTTCAAAAACTTTTTTATTTAATGCATTGTTTACGACATTTTGGTCTTTGGCACAGAAGAAAGCCAAGTTAATCAAAGTGTTAAGGTTAATCAAAGGTTAACTATTGTCAACTCTGTTAGACTGAGTCAGTACGCCCATTTTCACTAACCGAGAATCTTAAATCGGTACCTAAACCGGATTTCGTATAAAAAATATCGTAGGCCATCCAATTTAGACATCTCTAGCTTTAATGAAACCAGGGCTCAGGGAAATAAATGTTGAGCAGAATCGTTTTAAGCGTCGCGCGCTATTTTTTTATTTGGGTCATTATTATTTCGAAGCGTAGTCATTATTTCGAGAAAAACTTATGAAATTTTGTCACGCTTGTTGTTTTTTTTTTTTTAATCTATTATGATAGTGCTACGCGCGAGTATTGGCTATGCATATTATTTATTGTGACAATGAAATTAATCTTACTATTTCTCATGTTAATTTTTGTGACCTGGTCTAGAATCTTAAACAAAATACTCAAGTAACCAAAGTCATTTCGACTGAAAAAATAAATAACATCGGTCTAAGCAAAAGTGAGTCAAAAAAATGATAAGTAAAACATGCCGAGTATAATAATTCGGCCTTAGTTACAGCCGCGTTGAAGGGGCTAAAGGACCCTCAGGCAGTTCTGACGAGACAAATGCTTTGTCCGGCCTTGTTACTGACCCCTCTTGTGGCAGAGGAGACTCGTGACTCGTGACGGAAACTCGTGGCGTGGCGTGACGAGGCCAATTAAAAGGGAGGCAAGACCAACTGGTTGAGTTAAGATAGGCTGTAACTGTATTAACAGTGAAGACTAGAACAACATAAATCCTATCATCATCATCACCATCAACCCACATCACCATATCCCATACCTATACCCATATGTGTTATGGGCAGACATAGCGCTTACCATCTGGTGAACGACTTGCTCAACTCGTAAATCAGTCAAATTAAAAGAATTACTGACCACCGGTCTCACCTCACTTTCGTGAGGAGGGTTAGGCCATAAATCCTATAGAGACATTTAAATAATATTAACAGCCCTTTACTATTATATACCTAATAGATAGGTAAAGGTCTTAACGAAATATATCGCTCTCGTGGTTGACCTATTTATTTATTTTGTTACTGCTATGCTATAGAGTCAAATGTATTTGCCTTATTCTGCAAAGAAAATGTACGGCGATTTTCTCCGAAAAACCAGAAACATTTTTTAGAAACAATTCTTGCTTTCCTACCCTAACCAAAACACAGTCGACATAAATCTTCGCCATACATTTTCGTTGATACACATACATATTTATGGCCCAAACAAAACAGGCGAACAATTCACCCACTTTCGTAATATCCAATAACCATTTGCTTCCCGTGGAAACTGTTTACACGAGAGCCAATAAAACTGGGAAATACTCGATACTATTTGCCAAAATACATGAATATTGCATCCTCTTCTAAAATATGATGATGAATAAGGATGGGAACAGGAATAGTACGGGAAAATTCATTTGTTTATGGTTAAGTTAAAGCGGGGAAAGGCGCAACTGATCGCGTGACTCCCTGTACGGAACCATGCATCCCTAAGTCTTATTTTATTAGCCTTTCTCCGTGTTCAACCTTATGTGTTACATCATAGAGTTTGAAATCATTGTTTGCGGCGAGAGGGTTATGTTGGTATGTTGTCACGTTATCATTATCAAGGTAATGAGTCATTGTGGAAAGTGGGCTTATTAATATGACTCATGAGGTTGTAACCGAGGGTTGCGCATAGAAAGCTCTGACTATGACCAATATTCTTTATAAGGTTCGGGTAACACAATATCGGTTAATAGCTTACTCACCGGTAAAGTATGCCCGTTTTCGCTAAATCTAGGCATCGTCGAAATTAACTCTTGAATTAGCAATTTATATGAAAAATTTAAATTTAGGCAAAGTCTAGGGCGATCGATGCTTAGCTTTACTGAAAACGGGTAGTGCCTAAAATTTTTAAGTAAAACACAGTGTAAGGAAAGTGTAGTGGGAACGGGAGAACTTCCGGCTTACAGGCACGTACCAATGTGTTTCTTGTAAAACATATTGACGTAATCATCACTCGCTTTCCGATGAAGGACAATATCGTGAGAAAACCAACATACCTACCCGAGAATTATTTCGGTGGTAGTTTTATATGTATCCACCAATCCAGATCATGACTGAGACTCATCAGATCATGGACTAATCATCCTCACAACAGTGAGGGATTAAAATATAAAAAAAAAATTACCGAGGCAAAGATCCAATTTATTAAAATTTTATCCCCGAAATCATGCAAAATATTAGACTCGCATTTTGTATTGCAGTATGAGTAACGAATAACGAAGTGAGTACAGGGCCACATTAAGGTTTCAGTCCAGCATTGTATAATTGGATCAGCTCAAGCGTGCATCAGGGTATGCATAGTTTACGAAGCTAAGAGCAGTAGAGTGGGGACCGATGAAAACACCGTCCGATTAAGCTGGATTATTGAAAGCACTGGCCGTTGTATAAATACGATTCACCCGTTCGGATTCGGGATCCAGATTAAGGTAGTTAATGGTTACTTTGGACTAAAGCCCCGGTTTAGGGCGTAAGGCTATTTTCCTACTGAAAGTGGCTGTCAGTGCTAGGTACCCGTTTAATGTGGCCTTGGGTAAGCTCTTAGTAAGTTTAAGAACTTACGAGTTCGAAACCTCGTGAAAAGTTTATCTATGTTTTTGATACTTAGCATAAATACGATAAGCACTATGCAAAAACTAGTTGTAAAAGACTTAAAAACACAAAACAGATATAATTTTTGTAATGCAAAGATCACCTTTGAAACCCAACATTTAAGGAAATAGTTGAAATCAAAAACGAAATTAATAAGAGTTTTTCGACAATTTACCAGATAGCTGACCTCATTGCCAGCCATACTTCAATCACGACCCACTAGATAAAATCAAGATAAATGATTTTGTTCGTAACTTGACCATAGAGACAATTACCGTAATTTGCTTGCGGTCTCAGAGAAACACAATCCAAACTGCTGGCGTTGCCGCATATTGACATAGCTTCGCGTGGGTGGAACACAAGGTTTAACGACCCGGGAAAGGTAGGTAATCTTTAATAGTTTAGCTCGCAGATCAAAGAAGTAAGGAGATACGGCACCAATTGGATTAATTGGCTGAGAGCACGAGACTCCTAAATCCTTTTATTAAGACGAGGCTTTCAGATGGCCTTTCTAATACTTTTTTATTACAGAGGTCTCCGTTTGTCCGATAGGGAATGCTCATTAATTGATCAGAATTTGGATTTACTGATTCTGATGAAAAATTATGGTCCGCTTTTAAAAAACCTCACCAACAATACAAACAATCGTTAAAAAAAAATTAACCAGCTGAACTTGTTTAAATTCTCCAGTAAGATAAAATAGTAGAGATCAAGAAGAATCTACAGTAGGTATGAGAGGTTGTGGTGGAAGAATTTACGACTTAAACGGGCTGTCTTCAAGATGAGGAGAAACCACGAACACTGATCAAAACATCTCCAACCTTTGCAACATCATTTAGATTTCATAGAAACAGAGGCCGTTGAAGTTCCGCAAACTCATCCCAATAAAAGAGCTGTATCGATTAGAACTATGCTCGCCAGGAGACAGAACTATTGGACAGATTCTCTGATAATCAGTTACCGTGGTTTGTCGGCAGGACCAGCGGAGTTTTCCCTGCCTTGCCAATTATTTTTCTAGGTCATCACTACTACTGCATATTCTTCTTCAAGGATTTTCACAACTTGAAGGTTTTTTGTTTTGTTTTGTAAGTTCGAGCTCTACGCGCATTACTCAGTTTATTACACTTCTTCGTGGTGGCAAGGTCTAATGGGTCTTGTATTTTGTTGTTACTTCTGCTCTTAGAAATTTTAGAAGTATTTGAACCACCTGGGTGTCTCTTAGAAACTAAGTAATTCTGGTTTCTATGATCTGAGATATAACCCCACAGTGTAATAGCTATAAATCGCAGCGGTTATCGTGGTTTATGGCTTAACCGGGGCTTTCGCGGTCAATTTACGTTAAAGTACTGCTATGATTAACCTCGGACTGTTTACTTATATTGTATGGAGTCATTAGAGCGTTGAGTTAATTAGTGTTGCCCACAAAAATAACGATGTTCGGAGTGGATGTGGGTACCTCTACAAACGGAAGCTGTTTCGGTAAAGGGGACTGTTAAGAACTGGGTATAACTTTGTTTATACTGGAATAGGAAGAGAGGGTTTGATGGAAACTGTAGAAAAGTATTTAGAGTAAAAACTGATGTAGAAAATGATTGAAGTTTTTAGTTTTTTTTAGTTTTTAAACAAATTCCTATTTAGGTCAAGAACTACGTATTTATTATGTTCTGGCTTGACATAAGACATACGGAGATATTGAAATATTTGAAACAATGTGTTGTTAAAACAAGTATTATTAAAATTTTATCGTTGATAGAGTAATAAAATAGAAATCTAATTAAGGGTAGGAATTTTTGTGGGAATGATGATGATAGCAAGGTCTACGTGATAGTGATCAGTGTTAGACGAATGTTTTAAAATTAGTAGTGATAAGACTAGGAGGAAACCGACACCAGTCAGGTGTCTGGTATCCGATATCCGTTATCTGGTTTCTGGAGCCCGGTCCCCAGAATCCAGTATCTGGTTTCCGGTATCCAGGTTCCGTTTCCAGCATCCGGTTTCCTGAATCCGGAATCCGGAATCTGGTATCCGGTGTCTGGTATCAGATGTCTGGTATCCGGTGTCTGGTGTCAGAATTCTGGTGTCTGGTGTCTAGTGTCCGGTGTCCGGTGTCCGGTGTCCGATGTCCTGTGTCCGTTGTCTGGTGTCTGGTGTTAGGTGCTCGGTGTCTGCTGTTCGGTGTCAGGAATACGATATCTGGTATCCGGTATTAATGAAAGATATTTTTAGAGTCCTATTAGAAGAAAAATACACGTTCTAGCTTCATGATATGAATATATCTAGATTCTAGTTAGGTTATACTGCTATGTCCTTTCTGCAGTCCGATTGAAATTCTTATTCTTTGCGTTTCGTTTGACAATGGAACATTTCGAAAAATGACGCGGTGGCGCCTCGAAAACTAGAAATCTGAAATGTCATTCACAAAGGCAAGCGCCTTAAGTACAAAAAAAGTTTTTATTTTTTAAATCTGTTTGATCGTCCGTTGTCTAAAACATTATAACCAGAGATCTTGTAGACGTAAAGCTTTGTAAGTATTAGATACAAGACTGAAAAAATAATGGACTTACTTTCAAAATCTGCTCATACTCGTAGTAGGCACTTAACCTCCTATGCGTATACATAAACGTTACTAATGTTAGCATTCAGTATCTACTCAGGGCCCTACGCGTATACACTCACTCCAGTAGAGAAAGAAACAGTATAAAAGGGGAGAAGGTAAACAAAATAAAGGCGAATAGCACAGCTGTAAAAATAATGTATGAACATAGGTCCGGCCTAGTTCGCTAATAACACTTAAACGACATTTAAACCGACACGCTATTTACGTAACTGGACCACCCCAGCCTTAACTCCCAGCTTCAACTAACCTTTACTGCAAAAAGAATAAGATTCCTTTTCCATTGTCTAAGAATACGAGATTGTAATGTCTGAGGTTACAGACCGTCTACTAATTAATTAGGATTAGGGTTCCGTGCTCGCGGCAGATAAAACTTTGCGGCGGCGTGACGTCACAGGCCTTAAATCATCGTTGTACTTAAATTTTGCCTAATCCCTGCGGTTTGAGACTCGAGACTCGAATGGCTTTAAGGGTAAAAACCACACAGTACGCATCGCAAAATGGTACCTACCAAATATTTTTAAATACTTTAAACATCGATCAAAATTAACAACGATGAAAAAGTCATATCGATAAATCTATCTAGCTCAAACTTCTTCAGCAATAGGAACGGCTATGAGTGACATCGTCAGGCTTGCAGCATGAGTCACACATTGATCGCTTTGCTTTCTTTGTTTGACGGTAACAATCTGGAAATATGCAAAGGTAGTATGATAATAGCATCTAGATTTATTCCGTCCTTGGTCACATCATCGATTGATAAAAGTAATATTGATTTATTTCGATTATCAAGAACCATACTATCAATTAACAATGAGGCGATCGTATCTACAACTGATGTAGGTAATGAGGAAATCCGCAGAAGAACTAAATAAGTCACCAACGTAGCTCTTCGCCATAGCAAATTGAAGTGGATGTTGGCACGCCGTATCAGTAGAACTGACAACCGTTAGGGAAGAGAGGTTCTCGAATGCGATCAAGGACCGGAAGACGTAGCATAGGACGATCTCCAAAAAGGTGGACGACCTGGTGCGAGTCGCGGGGAGCCGCTGGATTCAAACAGCTAGCAACCGCTCGTTGTGGCGTTCTATAGGGGAGGTTTATGTTCAGCAGTGGACGTCTTCCGGCTGATGATGATCTAGAACTAATGCGTAATGATTTTCTTGATGTCTAATCTCTTAGTAAAGTCTATCCCTTGTCTCCACCTTGTGTTTTTCCTGTTCTTACAATTTTTTCTCTTTCTTGCCTGCGCAGCAATACTGCAGAGGCGCTCCATTTTCCTTGACCTTGTGGCATGACTAAAAGCCTGTGGGTTTAGAGTCTTACTAACTGTGGTTGTGCTCTAGATCTCGGATAAGATTGATATGAATGTCTCCGAAAGCAATTGTGGAAGGAATACTCGGTTACATAAAAGCTTTGATTTTATGTGCTTGATGCTTGATGTGTTTCGTTTTGTGGGCTGGTGGAATGGAGGCGTGGAACGCGATGTCGGGTGGAGACGACATTGGGTGAGCTTGGTAGTAATTGGCAATGTAATTAGGTTTTTGGAATAACGCGTCTTTAACGATATTCATTACATTTTTCTTTTGTCAATCATCAAAAATGTATACTAGATAACAATTAGCTTCTCGGATGTTGTAAATTGTGATGTTTATTTTATTAAAGCTGCTGATTGACGATCGATTAGGTTCGAGTTTTTTCTATAAATTCATAATGTGCTTTTGCTTCCACAAATGAACTTGTTTTGAAAACGTGTGATTTTTTATCAATACTAAACATTTTCATTGAGACCATGAATGTATTTTAAGGCTATTTCCAAAGCTACTAAATTTAACTTCCACATTGGGTACATGGGGCGTACTACAACTCCGTACTAGGTAAAGCATGGAACATGTTCCATCGAAGCGCTTCGGGCAAATATAGAGGTACTGCAGAGCTATGAATAAATTGCCAGTGTTGCCAGTGTTACATGCTCTGTTAATAGAAACTATTTCGTGGGCAAGGAAGGCAGTGGTGCTATTCAAAGTTCAAAGTTACGCAATGAAAATTTACTTTTTACAATTTGGCCGGTATCTTACTTAGTGTTAGGTGACGATTTGGTCGCAGATGGTAAATATGCTATAAGTAGAACGGGATTGGCTTTTAAAGACGGCTGCTGGAAAACCCCGGGTAGAGCTTTGGCTATAGCTAACCAGGCGGACAACAGAACAGGAGACGGTGCCCTACCACCACGGTTTTTAATGATGTTTCTCTTCATCGGAAGGTCATACTCATTTTTCCGGTCATCTGGATCCAGAGCTATGCCTGTGACATGAGCAAGCTGAAGCTGAACCAATTAAACAATCAGGACCTCCTATTTTTATAACTGTTTTAACTCTTGTTTTATCTATGTATTAATAAATACGTGAAGCAAAAACTTGTGAACCCTTTTACGCAATTTGCGCGGAAAGTTAAATTCGCAAAGTTAAATTGTATGTGGAGAAAAAGTGCAGAAAGCTAATATTTTTTTAAAATAATTTATAAAAATATATCTTGCATGATCTGCATGCAAAACTAGACTATGCAAAATAATATTTTAGTTTGTAGTCATAAATTGGTCGGGCTCTTCAATAAACGATTTAATATCAGTCTAGTACTCAACCAATCATCCCCGCAAAATTGCTGTCTGAGCCAACTTTAGTTTAACTTTTTAAAACTTTTCATAATCCAACTAAAACTAATTTGGGAAAATATTGGAGTTCATTTTAAAATATGAACGGCTAAAGTGGATTAAAAGTTTTCGGAATGCGTTTTATGCTTCAATATTGGATTTTTAATATTGTAAATTGTTGTGAATTTTAATGCATGTTTACTACAACTTAAAAGTGAACAATTGCTCCTGGGAATATGATTCTCAAAACTAACTAAACTAACAAACTATAACTTAAATCGAAAACATATTTTCAGCTTTTGACCACATTAAATAAAATGTTTCAAATCTCGCAGCTATGATTTTATTTAAGGTTTTTATATTCACACTACGATTTTTCCACTTTCCATAGAAACTGAGAGGAGACCCGTGCTCAGCAGTGTGATGATATGGGTTGTTGGAGGTGATGTTCAGTTGTTCAGTTATCAATAATGTGTAATTTAGATACTTACCTAAAACTCTTTGAGTCATTATTTGTGGCTGTGTCTGTGTGTTCAGTGAATGAAATTAAAACTTGTCTGTCCATCGGATATATTGTCTTGGACCTTATCAGATAATTATGCCATTATCACCAATGAAATCTTTTACATTATATGTACACACACTAGCAGCGTACCGTTGTTGTACTCGCGTTAACTATTATCCAACAGGAATCGTCAATTTTGTCGGAATAATATTGTAATTTTAAGACTTATATGATATTCTCATAGAATCCATTGTCAGAACTGGCCCAAATTGAAATGGGAGGCACCAGCTTTCATATAAAAAAAGAAACATCTAAATCGGTTCACCCAGTCAAAAGTTATGAGGTAACGAACATTAAAAAAAATACAGTCGAATTGAGGACCTCCTACTTTTTTGAAGTCGGTTAAAAAGTAGCTCGTGTTCTATTCCAGGACCTAAAGTATCTTTATACTAAATTTTATCAAAATTCGTTCAGCTGTTTCGGCGTGAAGCGAGGACAAACACACTAACACTCAAACACATAAACACACACCTTCGAATTTACAATATTAGTAAGATTAAAATACTTTTCGATGTAAATTCGATGGTATTACACCAAAAAATCGTAACAGGATGTAGGGTAAGGATACACTCGGAAGCTGGAAATGATCAGCAAAAACCTTTAATACGGGCTTAGGTTAAAGAAAGGAAGCATCCCTTCGTCCTCTCAAAACTAGGTCAACACACCCATTCAAGGGCACCTTGATGGGAAAGCCGGGGAATGCGAAACGCCCGTATTTCACGCGGAAGAAAAATACTGATGTAGCAACATCTTCTGATTAAACTTTACGAATTTGCTGAATTTTTAACCGTGCTCTCATGAAAAATGAGATGGCGCATACTTTATAAGTTAGCAAAAATTGTATTTTTTTAATGTGTTTTGATTTAATGACTCGCTTAGCTTTGATAGGAACTCAAGTAAATACTAAATACTTATTATACATATTCCTTATTAAAGAGGTATTGGAACGATGGGGTGGACTACGTATCCCCTCTGCGGCCCTCTCATACCTCTAATGGCATTAGGTAAATAATGTTTTTTAAATATTGTATAGGCTTGCGTTTGACAACTGCCAAGGATTTTTAGAGGAGGTATACATTCATTGAGAAGATTCGCAAGAATTGGGCCGATCATATCTCCCCATATTTTTTACGGCTAACCGAACTTTGGTCGTTTCAAACAGCCATGTTTTATTTATTTAGCTTCAGTTCTACTTCTACTTTAGAGATTCTCATGATACTTCACGAATTCTGTCTCCGTGATAAAAAATCTTCAGATCCTGATGCTGCTGAGAATAATTAAACTTTGAGACTTAAAGATCTGAAGGACTTTGTATTAGCGAAGATACCTTCGCTAATACAAAGCAGAGACTTTCTTATTGAACTCCATGTTCCAACTCTTCAGTATAATGCTTAAGTGGTGTAGGTTTAGTACATTGCATCTAATAACAAAACCGTTTACTCAAATGTGTTTTTACCTTTTCTATTTCTCTACTATTTATTGACGAAGATAGAGCTGAAACAGTGGTGTTGATTGCCCGTAATTACTGCCAAACTCCTTCCAACAAATCTTCAAGGCGTCGAACTATCCGACCGCAAGCGTTTATGCCCAAACTAATCTATCAAATTCCACTTCCCAGACTCACCAGCAAGTTCTCGGCAGTGCCTGTTCGACCGAGTTATTTACGAAATATCGGTTAGCCGGGCAAGCGCGGCCGGTTCATTTCTATGCAAATTCTTGGGTTGGGAGCGGTTATGGCTGAAGGCACTGCAGTGCTACCTACTAGCTTCTATGTACCCTGTGGCACAACACGTAGTGGCTGCTAGCTAACCTGTGCAGTTACGTTGTTGCTGTGGTTAGGTCTGCGTAGAAACTGTTGTCTTGTCTGCGGTTTGGCCATTGATTAGGGAGCAGGTGGCCACCGGGAGCTTGTGCTGTAATGGCGCTGGTTTTTGGAGGTAAATGCACAGTGTCATGTGGTCATATTAAGCGTGGTTCTGCATAGATGTGGGCTTATATTTAAGTAAGTCAATTTATCATAGTATGCTGGTGTGTTCAATTAGGACAGTACTTTGGGAAGAATCTGTTTACAAGCTTTTATTTAACTTGCAATTGCATGTATATTTGTTCGGTTGGAATCTTACAACTCAATTTTGACCTAGTTTCCGCTGTTGAATTAAGTTGAATTTTGGATGCCATGACAATACAATATTATGGTGATAGCGAGCTGATCTGATGATAGGGATGAAAGATAGACAACAAAACTCCTCAGTGACTAGCAGTATAGATTGCTGGTGTTTGGACTCATTCGGACCAGCTTGTCGTAGCGAATATGTATTTTATAAAAGCTTACCTGGAAAAATATATTTTTACCAAAAACTTATTATGCCCGAAAATACTTTCAATACTATACCGTTTCTGATTTTGTAAGCGAAGACATCATCAACGATAAAATCCTCCAATCTCGATCCATTTTAGAATAGTGTCCCAAAAGCGGAAATCGAATCGTTATAAATCGAAGTTCCAATAGCTCGAAATCAAAACATCGATTCCCATAGAAAATGAGTGACGATGTTACGAATGAGTCGGCATCGTAAAATTTAATGCGCCACCCGACGCACGGGCTGATAGTGCCGATGGCAAAGGAAAGTGCCTATAAAGAGAATTGATGAACCACAGAGTCTAGTGGCCGTAATCAGAACGGCACCACGGGCAAATTGGAGAAAATCAGACCTGAGATGGCCCTGTAATTAAAATGTAAAATTTCAAAGACTGTGAGCTGACAGGAATATATTTACTTTTTCTAACATCATAAGTCGTCTGTAACGATTCTACCGTTGGGACACAAAAATCCTCGCTCAAAGTCAGTCTCAGAGGGACTTCATTCTTTTGAGATTGATTTCATATGCATTTGGTGTGACATGTTGGCTCTGGATATTATAAGAATAAGAATAAGAATAAGAATAAATTTTATTGTATAAAATTGTGTGTATAAAGATCTTAAAATTATTTATGTAGCAACAGTATATATCCATTTCGGATGTACAATATATATTTTTTTAACAATTGTTAGAGACATAGTTCTAAGTTAGACATTATCAAAGAATTCGTTAAGACTATAGTGGACTTTACATATTAACCACTCTTTTAAACTTTTTTTTAATATATTACCACTCAAACATTTTAAATCTGATGGTAGATGGTTATAAATTCGAATAGCACTGATAAAGGAACTTTTGTAGTACATAGTATTATTAATTGGGGGAATTATTAGATACTAATCGCATAATTAACAAGATAAGGAGTTTATTATGTCTAGCAGTGCACTTGAGGCTTTATTATCCTTGGAAACCATTATAGGGTGTCAGGGAGTTGGTGTACCGCTTTTCGCTGGGATCGTAGCATGTGGCAAGATGTAGTCTCTGCCTATCCCAACGGGAGAAAAGCGTAACTGTATGAATGTATGTATCGTATATATCCTCGAAAATCATTTCCAACTACCAGTGAATTCCCACACCAAAAATCAAAGCCCAACATTCTCTTTGACCCACCCCCTACCATGCCTAAATACGTCCATTGCTAAACCGGCTCGTCGTTACGTCGCGCTGATGTCGGTATGTACTCACCCTTAAATTGCGTGAGAAATAACTTCGCCAAACATTTTTTTGAGGTCGACAGTGCTTTGATGACGGTTTGTTAGCAAATTGGTTTAGCAGTCGGTTTGATTGTTTAGCCTTTTTCTGTATAAGTTTCCACAATTGCGAAAGTTTGTGCGACTGGCGACATCTTTCTTTGTGGCTTTTGTCTGGCGCCGGAGCCCGGAGAGATCTCGTTGAATCTACTAGAAAAAGTAGGTATTCTACTAACTAGTGAATAGAGCTTTATTATTCAAATGACAATGTGCTGTTTATGTTTTTGTAAGACACTCTTCTTGGACACATTAAAATAGCAATAGCTATAATAGCTGTTTTATTTACGTTCATAATTCCGCCGGCAATCTTACTTACACAATTAAACTTGTGCCTATATCCAGAACTGCCATAATGTTTTGTTGCAACAAACGGCTGCGGAACAAAGGTTTTAATGTCCACAACGACCGTTGATTGTGTCCGGAACGACATTAAATAAAACATTAACCCATTTACCGGATCGAGGACGCATCAGAGAAAATGGAATAATTTACCTTGGACGGGGAGGGTTGAGACTCGCTTAAATATCTGTAATTCAGTAAAGTAAATTGCTTGGATTCAAAGTTAGATATGTCATTTCAACTGAGAGGACTGTTGTTTATGTTTGGTTATATAATGTAGGTAGCTCTTCAAGTAAATTAATGCTAACTCTTAGGTACGATACAGAGGGTGACTTTCTCTTCCTGGTTATATGCCTGGCGTTTAGAACGAAACTATAAATACGTAAATTCTATATTGGCCTAGGAATATTCGTCAAATTTGAATAATTAATTTTGACCATTTTTGGCAAAATGACACTGAAAGAAAAATCAACCGCTCGTTCATCAATAAGCACTAAGATCACATAGCATATTAATTAGATATTACGTCCACCAGTACAAAGGTCTTGCCTATCTGAATGGATATTACTATAAATTAATAATATCTAGGTCTTGAGATATTAAACCGATGTACGGAGAGAAAACAGATCAGCCACATATCACCACCCACTGACGACGAGCAGTATTGCGGCACCTAAATCAATACAATAGAACGGCTTCAATGCTAAGCTATTGACATGCCGACACGCCGTCTAAAAGCCTCGAGATATAATATATTTCGTCGCAGAATTTTATTTACGACTAGCTTTTGCCTGTGACTTAGTTGTTAAGTGGGAACTACAAGGATGTGTAACGTCATAATGTGGCTTGCGCTCATCAAAGCTTGCGGTACAGTTTTTAGTGAGCAGTCCATAGCCTGTGGATAATACTGTTTCATATATATATACGGCATTGGTGGGTGTGGTCGGATATTGGAAGTGTAACCGCCTGGTGGAGTTGGTTTTTGATGTCATTATTTTACATTAAAATTCAAATGACTTTCATGGTTCAGCCACTGTACCTACTTATTTCTCCATTTCTTACTACGAAAGACTCCGAACAACTCGGACTTTTACGTACAAACAGTACAATCTGATCCGATTTTTATACGGTATTTATTCAGAAAATGGTTTTTGGAAAATCGATCAATAGATGTGTGGTACGATAAAGTTTGTGTTTTATTAGTAAGGTACTAGAGTGACCATTAACTTCTTATCAGAATGGAAAATGGATGACTTTGATGTAATATATCCTGTCAAATATACATGACTACGAGGTTCTTTTGCAGCCGAGTGTACCTATCGTGGACACAAACATCTTGATTTAGTGAACTATATATGGACGATAAGATTTAGAGATGTACTACTAGTACACCTCTAAGGTGTACCAGGGTACACCTTTTTTAAATTTTCAACATTTTTTCAATGTAGCAATAGACCACCCGGTCAGGTGAACCGAGGATAATAGGTTTTGTAGCGGTGCCCTTGATACACCTCTGAGGTGTAACAAGGGTAAGAACAAGTCCCCTTAGTCCACCCAGATGAACTTGTTAGGTGGACCACGGGTAAGAAACCATTTCGACATATAAAATTGCGCAACTGAATAAAACAATAGAAGGTACCCGCAACTTATGAAATTAGCTGACTTCACAACGAGTTTTCACAAAACCCTAAATATAAACTTTAGTATACGGGGTTCAATGTACCCACACGTATCGCATCACACAACTATCGAATACACATAGTATTTTGACCTGAGCTTTTTGATCTGGAAGCCCGATAGCAGAACATTCAACTGCTATTTATTGTTTGTTAAGCTTTGATCTGAAACCTAATATCAAAGAAGAGTTCAATTTGAGTGTAAACTTCATGAAAACTATGCACATGTATTAGGTGCGAGGTCTTCGATCGGATACAAAAGGCATGCCAACGTACCGCGAGATGTTCTGAACATGTTTATCCTTACAAATGTGGAAGCATGGCGACCTCACACGCAAGTTTATTTAGTGCAGGCTTTACTGATTGTATTCTGTAACTTTTACTGCAGTCGCGTGATCGGAGACGATTCTTCATGCAGTAGGCATAACAAGTAGGTACAAGGTAGGTATAACCAGCTTGAATAAGAAGTTCGTTAGCGGTGCATGTTAACATGACTTTAGGGAATTAATGGTGCTTTGGGCTATTGTAAGTTATGAGTTGAGGCGAGTAACAAGGGTACCTACCCTTGCTCGCACTACCTAGAGCAAGCTTGTTTTTCCCTATTATTTTTAAGCTACACAAAAGAACAGAGATTGTTAGAAAATAAGAAAATAGACGAAAGAAGAAGAAAGATAGTTTTAATTTATTATAAAATGTATTTGAATGAACGCCTAGTTAATGCCTAGTGGGAGAACGTCTGCCTTCCAATCAGAAGGTCGTGAGTTCAAACCCCAGTGCAGGCACGTACCAATGTGTTTCTGTAAAACATATGTACGTAATTATCACTCACTTTTCGGTGAAGGAAAACATCGTGAGGAAATCCACATACCTACGCGAGAATTATTTCGGAGGTAGGTATGTTATCCACCAATCCGGACTGGGCCCACGTGGTGGATTATGGCCTAACCCTCCTCACGAAAGTGAGGAGAGACCCGTGCCCAGCAGTGGGACGTTATGGGTTGATGATGATGATATGAATGATATGGGTCTATCATGTCTTCCTTGGAGTCCTTTCCAGTTTGGAGTCTTAAGAATATTTAAAATGAGTAAGTAAGAATAGGATAGAAAATACTTTATTGTATGGCAGTTCAGTTTCTGATTTAAGTTTTTTTTTTTATTTAGGGCGTTAGAGCTGTTTTATTTCTCTTAATACCAATTTTGACACTTTTTCTAATATATGTGAGACAAAATCTTTGGTTATGGACACGAATCCTTGTAACTGAAAATGCTCGTTAACTTGAAAGACAAAATGACTTTGTCAGTTCCCATAAAACCAAAGAGTCTTGATTTAGTTTCGTAGAAGTTTCATTTCATAAAATTTAAAATGAAATCTCTGAATTTATTTACAGCTAAAGGTTAACCGCCAGGGAATCAATTCTAGTCAGTCAGCAATAACTTTGTTATCGGCTTTCCTTTAGACGTCAAGATTGTTTACTTGTCCTTAGAATTTTATCAGGAGACGGGATAAAAAGACAAGGCGCTTGTAAAGTGTTACTGCAGTTTGTATTTAAAGGTTGGTGATTGGTACGTTTTTATCCCCTTAAAGGACACACAGAAGGGATTTCTGGACAAAATGTCCAAAAATCCCCTTCTCATGAGGGGGAAGTTTACCTTTACCTTCTGCTTGTAAAAGGAGATTTCTGGAAAAAGCCAAGCTATCAAAGAATCGCGACGTATAAAGAAGTTTCTTCACATGGTATACGGGTAGAAGTCAGTTAAAAAAAAAGAGACGAATCGTGACGTATAAAGAAGCTTCATTGCATGTTACTAGTAGAAGTCAGTTAAAAAAATAGACAAATCGTGACGTATAAAGAAGTTCCTTCATATATAAGAAGTCAATGTCGTGTCAACGCGGGTCAGTGAAGGCCAAGGGTTTATTGGTCTCATTCGATATTGGCAGGTTGTTATTAGTTATTATGATTCAATTTTATTTGCCGTTTTTATGAGTTTGTGCTTTATTATGACCTTTTGTTATTAAATCAATCAATATACGAAGTGAATAATTCAATTTCACGCTAACTTAATTGGTTAATAAAAGTTTATTGATAGTTTTTCATTTGAATCGTTATTAAAAATGGCTAGCCAGTAGTTCATTATTATTAAGTAGCGAGATATAATAAATTTATAGTTCTTTACAATTAAGTTACATCAGTCAGGGCGTCTGGCCGAAGCAATTATAATTTACATTGTTCACATTTCTAACGATAGGTCTATTTAGCAAAAGTCTGCCTGGAGAAGTACCTTTCTTTACTTTCTTTATTTTTTTTATATTCATCCACCAAGCAGTAATGTGCTAACGTTACTGTGTTCCGGTTTGAAAGGAGTACCTTTCAAACCGGAACACAGTAACATAATATAATAAATATTATAATTAATATAATATCCAGTAATTTAGCTGGAACTTACTAGTTCCATGAGACTTTAGAACCGATATGCCGATGTAACTGTTATGTGCAGGTGTAACGCTTACCTTCAGGTGTTCGACTTGTTACTTAATATAAAAAAAACATTTACACAAAACATGCCAGTGTTAGCAGCATTGTGGCACATTTGCCTTCTCCTGACAGCGGTTCTGATAGAAATTTATTAGTCTAGAGTTAGGCTCTAATTTCAGAATATTTTTTATTACATTCTCTTAAGAGGGAACTAAATATGTACCAGTTTTCGTTTTCTGTCCTAACTTACCATATCCTTACCTAGTCTTTGCTCGTGTATCCAAAAAGACATTTTGAAAACGTTGCAACGTTTTCAAAATGTCTTTCGGGCTCATTGTTATGAATCTGGTATTGAACTGATATAGGAAAGAATCGCTCTTCATAACTATAGACGACTGCTCAAAATGTCATATTGACAACACTTTGCTATCAGCTAATTATTTCTCAAAACAAAGTCTTGACAGCAATATCCATAATGTCTGTGAACGAAGTGCGCAGTTTACAACCATTTTAGATACGTCACTTTAAATTTTATGAACCTACTACAATTAAATTTAATTAAAATCTCAGCTATTAAAACAATTTACTCAAACATATTCGCGTGTGGCCCGCCCTGGGTGGCGGATGGCATCACGTCACATCAGCACAAAAATAACATTTATAATTATTGTATAATTACTGTTTAATTACAGTAATCAGTGTTAATTGCACCCCGAGGGGACAGGTGATGTATGAAAAACAATGGAGCCCTTTGTTCCTTGAATAATTGTTTAAACTGTCTCATTATAGCAGCGTACGTGGACCGGCATAGAATAAAAATCTGTCAGTGGTTAAGATGGGTCATGTAATTACTAATTACATAGGTACCTATATTATGTCTCTTCTACGGAAGTTCCAGCTACATATTACAGAAACACGGAATACTTAGGTATTAGCACAGAAACAAATTAGGGATTTCCAAGAACATCTAGATTGACGCTTTTAAGGTTTGAAAATAGAAGGCATTTCATTTTTTCTGGCTATCAAGTGCCACAAAAACGTCTAATTTAAACGTCAACAGCAATCATTTTAATTAAAATATTGAGGAATCATTTCGAGTTGGTTTAACGGATAGATGTTGTATATATCTTAGTACAGCGTTATCTGACAGAACGCAGAAGAGACACGACAACGACGTTTGACTATAGAGTCTTCTGCGTTTTTCTAATCTGTGGCCACTTGGACGGGGTTTTAATTACCGTTTTTGTTTAGACTCATTAATATAGCCGCTGTCTATTGCTTCATTTGTATGCCGACTGTTGAAGCGAAATTACTTGTTAATGGATGTATAGGCAAGTTGGTTGACATGCAATACGTCAGCTGATCTATGGCTATTGGACGACGAAAAAAATTTATAAAGAAAAATTTGGTTAAAATGCAAAATGGCAGATTATGATTATTATTACTATATTCTTAAATTTTTCTTTGTTAGCAATTTGACGCAGACTTTGTCTTGCAACTTAAATGGAGCTGGGTAGAGCACTTGACCAGGTAAAGTGACGATGGGTGAAGTAAGGCGGTGACTGAGTGGTGGCCGAGACAGGGAAGACGAAGCGTTGATCGTCCAGCAAGATAAGACGATGCATAAATGTCTGGACCATAATGAAGCATAATTCATATCGAACGATTTGCGTAAAGATAATTATCTCAGTGATCTCAAATATGTTTGAACCCGGGCAAGTCCAAAGCTCCAGTATTTGTCCAAAAACACAATTACTATTCCTTCAATACTTTATTTTCGAGGCTATTTGCAACTCCCGAGAAAGGGTCGCGCAGAATTTCTCTAGTTAAAAGTTTAAGGACACTACATTCTTGTTTTCAAATTCCGGCACCCAATATCGTTAAACAAACTTCAAACAAAGTGCCTTTGTCTAGTTTGCAATATTCTCTCATTCTCGTACCTATGTGTGGACGATAATATGTAAGTCCGTTTTGTTGATATTAAAATGTTAGGTTCTCGTTTGACCACACGATGCGGTCGACGATGGTGCCTTGGACCTTGAAGTAACCTATTCACTCGTGACTTGAAAACTCATTGGTCGTAACTATTGGGAAACAGACTTAGGCAAGAAGTTCCACTCCTTTGCGGTGCATGGTTCAGTAAATGTAGAAGCAAATGGCTAATTGCGTAAAATTATTTATTCAAACTAGATATTAGTGAGCAAATTGATGTGCAAGAAAGCCTCCCAGAGTGGTGCTTAATAAATCAGGGTCTATTATTCTAGAAACGTCAAGAGCTCACTGGGCAACTAGACTACATAATAGTGCATAACACTGTCTAATTCTGTAACCTGGCTAATCCTGTAACCGCGATGCTTTAATCAAAATAGACAAAATTATTTGAACATCAACACAAGTGTAAAACTAATATTAAATAGATAAATCAGCATTGGGCTGTAACCTCTTTTCAAAGATGGCAGCCCTGAAAATCGAGTAGGCCAAGGGGTTTTTTGATATTAAAATTGGCGGGAATCCTTGATATATATAAAGCTGTTGGATGGAAGATAATAATTATAGAAGTAGTATAACTAAAGGCAAATGGTTTTATTGGTCTGCAAAGTTGATCAAAGTTCTATAAAAGGCAATTTAAAGAATAACGGGTTACCAAGTGATAATTTCTAATTATTGACTTGAACCTCACGATCCTGACCTGTGTGCTTAAATACAAACTGCCGATAAGCGCTTTTTTAACATTTTAAAACTTTACGGAAGACAATAAGAGTTTTCGAGAAATCTCCAGCTAAATTGAGAATCAATAATACACTTCAATTTTATTGGGTAGACAAAGTTTGTACGATGCGTCCATCTTTACGCAAAACATCCAGAAAGAGCTACCGCCATTAATTTTCTCATTCATTCATCAGAAAAACTTAGCACTGGCGCATAAATCTTCCATTCATTAATTCTAAGCTTTTAGAGATCGTCAGTTCTTTCAGGGAACCATCAGGACATGGAGCTATATTTCACAAGTGTAGGTCCATTGCGGCGAAAGTCAACGATAAGCGAACGAAATAGCCGTTTGATTTATACCGACCGACCCATTATTCGTTGACATAGGTACCTATTGTACCTGTATATACTTCCTGTTCTTTGGGGTTCAGCGATGTGTAAGGAGCTGTGGTTAGGATATCAAATAGCTCAATTTTGGGCGCTGATTTGAGATTAAATGGCCGCTATCGGTTTTCAGTTTTCGATAGTATTTTCGTGCTCCAAGCGTCGCCTTCAAGAGTGAACTGAAGTTTTTGTTTCATGTCAGTTTAACACGTTCACTGCTGAACCGTTCTACTTTTTTGGCTCTTTTGCGAATCTTCACACAACGTGTGTGTTTACTGTTTACTGACGTTGTGTCGTGACTAAACTCAATCAGCAGGCGCACACAACTGGTGTGATAAAATTTAGAAGACAGCAGTGGAGGTTCGCACGCCAGGAATTTATCTTACCGTAAAATTATAAAAACACAGACGTGAGGGGTTTCAGCTGTCAACGTGTTAGAAAGTTAATTGAGTCAATGAAAAGTGAAGGATGTATTCATCTAATCTATAGATTGGGTCGTATCTTCATAGCTCCCAGGATACTATTGATAGAGTATTGTAGCCAGTATGTTCTCTATCTAGACTAGACGGTAGTCAGAAGCACCGGTGCAATTCTCGTGCGGTCGATGCACCGTTCGAGATATATTTAAATTGGTGCAATTAACGTCCGTGGGCTCATTGAACGTTCGATACAGGCTAATTATACACCTGTTGCGATCCGTGACGGTAGGAATTAGTTGGGATATGAGGTATGCCATTTCAGATTTTTTTATTTCTTTGACTTACGAGATAAGCAAGTCGTTCATCTGAAGGCAAGCACTACGCCTGCCCATAATAGTTACAGTGCCACCCAAAACTTAGCATTGCACAATCATGCGCGGCACTGCACTGCGCTCGTCACCCTGAGACATCGGTTCTAAAGTCTCATATGCCCAGTAATTTCGCTGGAAATAGTGGTCTTCAAACCGGAACACAGTATTGTTTTTAGCACTACTGTTTGCCTTGCTTGAATGTTGCTGGGGTATGATGTATCCCACTTCTGATGTTCTGACAGTTGTTGGTCTAAGTTGGTCTCATACTGGTATTGAATGGTTTCATATTGTATTAGACCGAACACGATTACACCGAACACGGACTTTTACTTATTGCTAACATATCGGGTTAGTATTTTGAAGCCGAGTTACTAGCTATACACTTTTCCTGTCGTTAAGGCAGGCCATTATGCGTAACGTACGGCGAATTTCCTTCCGAATTTCGATACTGAGCGACAAATACGTAATTAAATCAACAGGAGATTTTCTTTAGTACCAAAATGTTGTACATGACAGTCGCTTTCCAATTGAACATCGACTTAAAAGCAATTTGACTAAGGGTTAGATTGTCTCTGTGGAACGTAAAAGAGAAATATATTACGTTATCGAGCTTATGGCTGATAGCATAATATTCACCTAATGAGTTGGTGTTTTGCGCACAACTGCTTGGAATGGGAAGTTAGATTGCATCTTACGGCGGCATGTACGGACCTGTAAAGTAAAACGCATTGGTTCCTAGTTCCTACAGCTTAGAACAATAAAGATGTGTTTTGTTTTCTTGTTTGAAATTAATATTCTTAGTTTTCTCATTACGGAATCTTGGAAGATATTACCAAGTTTGTATGAGATGGTATTATGTTCTGCTCCTTAAATTCTTTAAGTTCTACGTTCATACCTTAAGTTTATAAGTTTATACTAGAGTCATTCCCGTGAAAACCTTTAACGTTTAAATTTAAGCATTTATAGCCTAGTGGGAGAACTTCTGCCTTCCAAAGACGGGGTCGTGAGTTCAAATCCCAGTGCGGGCACGTACCAATGTGTGTCTTGTAAAAACATGTGTACGTAATTATCATTTGCTTTTCGGTGAAGGAAAACATCGTGAGGAAAGTCAAATGCCTACCCGAGAATTATTTTGGAGTTACGAGTATGTGATCCACCAATCCGGACCGGGCCCTCGTGGTGGGTTATGGCCTAATCCTCCTCATAAAACTGCATAAGACTCATACATTTAACTGCATAAGACACTTTCAATTTAAAATTTAAAAGCAAACATTACAAGAAACCACATTTTTTGATACCGTAACCCCGATTCATATATCTCCATCAACTTTCCTAAGCTTTATACATTTTTCCTTTTACCTTGATATTAATATTCCGCAAACAAGTTCAAGGTGAGCTTAGAAGAGCGAACACTAAATTACTCTCTGACGAACATAAATCAGACACTCGCGAAACAAAAGTGTGGCATTATTGTCCCGGCACCGAATGGCACATTAAAACGTCAAAACGTGACGACATTGTGACGTCATTAAATACCCTGATGCCTACGTGAGTCATTAAGACTACCCACTAGATTCGATCCATGTTCCCTTCACTAAACCCTGGTTTCTTCGTCTTTAACACGAATAGCTGGATAGGATTTGAATAGTCTAGATGGCGTGAGATGATCATGGTGATGTCATCTCACGCCATCAAAACAACAACAACGAACAACAACTCAACTCAAAACAACAAATATAGCAACAACTACGTTATGAACTCAAAATAATACAATTAATAAGTTATGTTGATATCTATTTAAAAGACCACCTTGTTACAAAAACAGAAACGTGTGTCATCTGTGAAGTGAAGGTCATCTGTGATCTGTGTGAAGTGTTTCGGTAGTGGTAGGCCTTTTCTGCAAGAGACCGCCTGGGGGAGTAACACATTTTTGCACGACATTCACCTGCCAAGCAGTAAAGTAAAAACAGTACAATGTTCCGGCGAAATTACTGGGCATATGAGACTTTAGAAGCAATGTCTCATAATGCCGATCGCAGTGCAGTGCCTTACAAAATTATATCGTAATGCAAAGTTCTGGGTGGCACTGTAACTGTTATAAGCAGGTTTAGCGCTTAACATCAGGTGAACAACTTGCTCGTCTCGTTCCTCTGTAATATTAAAAAATGCATATAGCGGGAAAGATATACAGGCGTGGTCATTGGTTACAGTAATGTGGGCGTTGAATTCAATACCATAATTTCATATGGTCACTCTGCTGACTGGCTGGAGTTAATGACAGAGTAGACTAGGAGTGTTGCGTGTAATTTTCATTATTTGTTCACTTGGCTTATCTAATTTAAATCTACTCTGAATTAAAATCGGACGTAGTGCGATCGCGTGGAAAAGGCCGCGGAAAGAAAAAGGATGGTCTCCGTAGGCTGTGGGGGAAATTCTCCAGAGAATTCTCATGAGAATTTTTCTCATGAGAGGGAGAATTCTCATGAGAGAGTCTGATGTAATGACGCATGTGTCATTGACTTCTATAACAATGGCTGTCTAGTGAGAGTGAAAATAATTTAGTAAACACGCTCGATTTACCAAAGCGGGGGCGTTTGTGTTAGCTGTGCGGCTCCTCCAGTGTTCTGAATTAATCAGGATTTCCTCAAGAACAAACAAGTTGAATAATTTAGCTATCTGTTACCTTGTATTGAGAAAAGGTTTTGGCAACTGTAAAATAGAAATGAATGCTTTTAAAAATTTAATCGATTTCAGATTGTTTTTATCTCTAAGACCTACTTATATTTATGCAACGAAAGGAAATAGTTCGTTATGGTCTACTTGGGAAGCCCTTTACAAGGTGTTGCGACAGTAGACCTTGAGAGCCAGATTTATCTAGACTTACTTACAATCATAGATTTGTCGGGCAACAGTTAAAAATAAGGGTCAAACGCGAGCCTATACACAAGTCGAGAAATGCCAATAAATCTCGATAGGCAGTGCTTTAAATTGAATCCTACAAAAAGTATAGAAAGATTATTCATCAAAATTCAGGTCACACTCATTCGCTTTAGTAATCTTCGGGCGAAGTTATCTTGTGACGATTACCCAAAAAGCACGACCATACCCCAAAATTGATCTTTGTATTTTCAGCCACAGATAATCTCAAAATCACGTTCACAGGAAGCGTTTCTAATCATCTTATCCGACTCTATTTATAGGAATAGTTAGGACAATGAAGTTGGGCAGTTGGCGGTAGTTCCGCCCGCTTAGGCGACACCTGCACTGTTTCAAACTCCAAACTGAGCTGATCAAAGACAAAGCAATCCCATAAACTCTCTGCCTCTCGATGGTAAATCCGAGCCTTAATTTACACGTCTCGCGTCCGGCACTCACTTTGTATTTGTATTGGATGTATCTGAAACTATCGGATAACTATTCGTAACCGAAATTGATATACATGTTTCGGATATCATTCGGATTGATGGTTTTCACTTATAAAGTTGTGTTCACAATTTTATAGATTCTTGTGAGAATTCTGTAACATCAAGCAAGACCTTGATAAACTCTATTTGTATTTATTTTCAGGTGGGATCCATATTTTTGAATAAAAAATCTCTGAAACGCATTGCCTTATGTATGTAAAATTATACAAAGTTTCAGATATCATATTTAAAAAAAAAATATCCGTAACTGAAATTATTTACTTTAATCCAAGTCGGTGTCCGTAACTCTACTTTCTGTAGACACTTTGATATCTCACTTTCAGTTTTCTTTGTAACTTTGAGTTTGAAGTTAGAGTTTGGTTCGTAGCGATCAGATAGGTTGTAGTGGCCTCTCAAATTGATTTGTTGCACGTCTGCTGCTTCTAATCTTTGATGTGGTTCTTAAGAAGTTCATTAACGACTACAACGTTCCTTTTGGTACTGTTTTTGGTGTTGTTTTCTAACCTTTTATGCCTGTAGGTAACAGACTCAGAAATGTTAATGCTCTTAATTTTTAGAACTTATCCTGTCCTACTATTATTATAAATGCGAAAGTTTGTGAGAATGGATGTATGGATGTTTGTTCCTCTTTCAGGCAAAAACTACTGAAAGCATTCGAATGAAATTTGGAACACAGATAGTTTATAACCAGGATTGAGTAATAGGGTAATTTTTATCCCGATAGTATGTTCCCGTGGGACAAAACGGGAACTACGCGGGTGAAACCGCGGGGCGCAGCTAGTATCAGATATATCTGATACATTATTTCTTAATAATTATTTTATCTATACTAATATATTAAGCTGAAGAGTTTGTTTGTTTGAACGCTAGGATCTCAGGAACTACTGGTCCGAATCGAACAATTCTTTTTGCGTTGAATAGTTCATTTATCGAGAAAGGTTATAGGCTATATAACATCACGCTACGACCAATAGGAGCAGAGCATCAACGAAGAATGTTGCAAAAACGGGGAAAATATATTGCTTTTAAGAGAGTTATTGCGGGAAAACTTGAATTATGCGGGTGAAACCGCAGAGCGCAGCTAATTTTGAATAAAACTTTCTCTACTTCAAGGAGATATGCTGAAGGAGTTTATACTCTATGTACGAGGGCTATACTGTAAAATTATAATTATGTACGTTTACTTTTCAGAGCTTCTGACTGTAGTTGGTAATCTTTGAAATTCTCTAACATATGTGCCAATATATGCAGAGATGGTGACCATGTCATAATTCTACATGATTTGAGCTTTAATTTGACTTTTGACCACCAGCTTATTATTTATTTGTCTAACGTTTCTGCTCTTATTTGAGTGAATCAGCAATACAACCGTTATGAGTGTATTGTAATTTGAACCTTTATGCAACGGTTTAAGGATTAGAAGTATTTAGTCCATTAAAGAGGACAAAGCCCTGGATGGTTTAATAAGGAAGAGGTTTTATTACCTATTCCGCTACGGGTCCGATGAGCACTTAATGGCATAATTTGACAGCAAATGCCTCATCATAACTTAGGTGTTTTACACCTTAATTGCGTGCTGTACATAAAATATTCTCGGAGATATATTATCGAGCAAAAAGGCCGGTTTTTACGAGCGTAATTCCTGCAAGGTTCTTTGTGTTAAGCCGGCACCTGTACTGTACCTACGCTCTACCTACATGTTGGTAATGCCGGCTCGGCTATTCATAGATTTACTGCTGGCCATCCAGGGAAATTATGTACCTAAAATAAAGAAGAACAAAAATAAATAACAAAAAGGCTAAAATGAGATATTCTTATTCTCTAGCTCATTTTAAGTCCCCATTTTTGTATCCCTATTTAGAAGTGTCTTCAAAACCGACGCATTCAAAAAACGTATTCTCTTTTTTATCAAAAAGTCGTTTTTCGAATGCATCGGATCGGGAATTAATTCTTCGGAATTGGATTCGAAAACTTCCGATACTTGTGAATGAATCGGACCATTTTCTTTAAATACCTTTTCACTTTCTATTTATAATTATATAGGATATGATGCAATTTCCCACAATCACATATACTTATTAATTTAAAAAAAACACACATTGTTTTCAGGCAATTTTAGCCCATATATCAGTATACAAAAATCACAATGAAATTAAAATAAAAACAGAAATACAATAACATCAACCGGCTTACCATGTAAAGAGTAAAAATCCTCTATAAAATGGCTTAAGACCTCTATAAAATAAATGCAAAAAGAGACGCCATAAACCTAAAAACTGCTAACATTACTCTATTCGCACTGAAAGCGTAAAACTGCAGAATGGAAGCATGCCCGAGGGGAATGTAAACCTTCGGGGTATACATGGTATACCAAATGGGGCTCGCCTAGTAGTAACACCTTGTAATAAATAAGAGTAGAAGTACCAGAAAAGACCTTGCATGTTATGGGCCCTTGTATGCCCTTGTACATCTTGTGGAAATATATGTAGGTAACAGCTCTCTTTTAACACTTTGACTGCTGAGCCGATTTGCTTGTCTAGCCACGGCTGCGGCTCTGCACACTCCATAGTGTTTTCCCATACAACAAATACAACACTTGTGTTTTCCCGCACTCGCGGCAAGCTATGAAAAACACGACAGTTGTGTTTTCAGCACTGAACGTGTTAAGAATTACAGGATTACTTGCTATTTACATACATAAAATCTTTATTGAAACACCACTGAAAAGGAACACATGAAAACTAGAACAAAACCAATTGCAACAATTAGCGGCACAATAGACGGTCTCATCGTTCAGAGCGATCTCTTCCAGACAACCATGAATGGAGGGGAACAGTAAGATAATATTGGAAACAGTGGTTTATTTATTTAATCAGTACAAAAAATAGATAGGAATTTAACTATAGGATAAATGACCTTTCATTACCTTACAAACAAATCTTAAACATTAACTTTTCCTCTAAATCTAATTTATCGCAATAATATGGATTAATTAAATCCATATTCTGTAAAATTTCTCTCTCGAACCTACAATACTGGGTCATAATTCATCAGCACAACAGCCTATACCGTATATTACGCAAACCGAATACGCTATGTCTATATTGCAAATGTCGCCGGATGATTGATAGTTTCCGTTTCCGTGTTACTCTAAATTGGACTAATGTATGCCGAAATGGGTCGCGCCTACAGCGGGACTTAGGTATTGCCGAGGATATTCTGTGATATTACTGTGGAAAAACCTTATTTAAGGCGAAGTATGCTTCAAATTTGAAGATTCGTCCTCACGAATTTTTAAAACATATCTTTGAAAACGGTTAATTGACATTAATTTTAATGTATAATAAATGCTCACAAAATAAGAACTCTATCATGATATGGTCGCCGAAACACGATTAATGAAATTTGGCTCGATGGAAAAAATCGTAAAGTTTCCTAAAAATATTCCTTCCTTTCTTTCCTTTGTTTACTTTTTGTTGGTACCGATTCTGTGGAAAATTTATTGCCATCTCTGTTGTTTTTATAAGGTTGAAAGGAGACGACAAGGCTAACTAACCTTACTAACTAAACTTTAAATTACTTGTAACTTAAAATAACCTATAATAAAGCCTACCCGAGTACAAATCGCTATCACAAGGCAACATTTCTAAAATGCCGTCAGTATTGCCATAAAAAAATAAAAACAATTTTGAAGAGTATACATTACCAATTAAATAAATTAGAGACACTTTTACCAGATTCGTTTCCTGGTAGCTCGTTTTAATTTCAATAAATTCCCAGCACACCTGTACTGATTTTAAAATTGGTTTTAAGGAGAATTACGGAGCTTAAATTTCACACTAGCCGCCATAATTCAGTTTCGCAGAGACAATATTTAGCTGAACTACTTCCATGAATTTAGCTGATCCCGTTTTATAGCCACTATAAACTAACGCTGAAAACTCGTATATCATCTCGAACATTCGCATGTCTCGTAAATATACCAACAACTCACACTTAACACTAACTTGATACACGATTTGTCCGTAAATAATTCTTCATAAAAGCACTATTTGATTTAGGATTGGGGCGTTGTCTCTTATATGGTGATTGGTGAAACGTTTCGCATATGGCGGGAAATTTAAATATCGATCAGTTTTTTCGTTTTTAAATCTTGCTCGGGTAACTTTTATAAATGAGAATTTGATTCTCGACAACTGCAGATCATTCATATGTGGAAATAGTTATTACTAATTTACCGCATTTCTCAAATGACTCAATAAAAAGTCAGATTGAAGATTCCATTGTTTATTGAATTATTATAATTGTGTAATTAGGGGCATATGTGTCAAATATCTTTACAAAATAACGTAAACAGTGATATAGATTGTTGCGAATTATGTTATCATTTACATAAGTTACCAGGTTTAGCTCAGAAATCGAAAAACTATTTGAAATTAGAATTTCTAACAGTTTTTTTCGTTTTTGGCGCTAGACCGGGTAACTAATTTAATGGAATTTGCGACAATAGTAGATCATTCTTTACGATATTCTGCAGAGATATTTAACACAAGTCTGTATTATCAATAGACATGTATTTTTTGCTTAAAAGGTTTTTATTGCCTCGCAAGTCAGATGTCTTGGCCTTTACACGTCTAGTAGATCATTGACATCTTCGCAGTCTCATTGTCGCCTTAAATTTCGCCCTATGAAGTCTTTTGAATTTCACAAGTTGTTTGTCTTTGAGATTAAATTAATTTAGATCAAATGTCAAATTCCTCAGAATTAGGCGAAACAATAGGTAAGGTTTCTTGTTTAGGGTCATGCATTCGAAAATCTCTTTGTCTTATGGAAATTAAAGGTAAGTACATAAGTAAGTACATAAGTACATACTTCTATAATATATTGTGAACACATTGTAAGGAGTACTTCCTGAAAAAATCTGTCTTTGTCATCGTATAAGTACTGGAATGGCTAGGTATAAACACAGTTATTTATGTAATTACTTCTCTTCCTTATTTTATTACACATATTGGATTCTGTTTCTCGGAAATACGGATATCCAATTAAAGATTTATTCTGAGCGCTTACATGAAAATAGTTTTCCTTCTTAGAATAACTGGATAATTAGCACTTATATTTATCGACAGTATAAAATTAGCGAAAGCGGTGGTAGCCTAGTGGGAGAACGTCCGCCTTCCAATCAGAAGGCCGTGAGTTCAAATCCCAATGCGGGCACGTACCAATAAGTTTCTGTAAAACATATGTACGTTATTATCACTCGCTTTTCGGTGAAGGAAAACATCGTGAGGAAACCCACATACCTACCCGAGAATTATTTCAGAGGTATTTTATCCACCAATCCGGACTGGGCCCCCGTGGTGGATTATGGCCTAACCCTACTCACGAAAGTGAGGAGACACCCGTGCCCAGCAGTGGGACGTCATGGGTTGATGATGATGATGATAAAATTAGTAATTGGAAATGTATAAAACATACGTGTGATAATAGACATCGAAATATAGGGTTTTTATATGTTTTTGAAACTAAATATTTTGTCATAAGAAATATATTAATATTAAGTTCCTTCAAATGCCCTTAGCAAGTAGGGATTACGCTGCGTTCATAGAAAAAAAGTTTGTTCCTTGTAGAAATTGTTCCAGATTTCTTAGATCACAGGGAATCCCGATCGGGGTCAGAGATCCTGACTCCTGAAGGTCACTGGACTTTGTTATTTGATGGTCAAGATTAGTACAAATTGATAATGTACATAAGTACGCAATGTTGGCTGTACATCATCATCATCATCATCAACCCATAACGTCCCACTGCTGAGCACGGGTCTCCCCTCACTTTCGTGAGGAGGGTTAAGCCATAATCCACCACGGGGGCCCGGTCAGGATTGGTGGATAACATATCTACCACCGCAATAATTCTTGGGTAGGTATGTTTTCTCTAGGGTTTCCTCACGATGTTTAGCTTCACCGAAAAGCGAGGGATAATTACGTACATATGTTTGACAGTAACACATTGGTACGTGCCTGCACTGGGATTTGAACTCACGACCTTCTGATTGGAAGGCGGACGTTCTCTCACTGGGCTACCACCGCTTCTGCCTAGCTGTAGATAAGTACCTACTATTTGTAAAAACTAATACTGACCAGTTACCTTATGTTCCCTATAATTTACTCGTAAAGATTCCCTTTAATAGTGAGGGATTAAATACGACACCAAGCTCAACATAGATGTTCACCGATAAATGGCATGTATTAACGATAAATTTCATGAGGATTTATCCTCAATAATTGCTACATGTATCGCTAAGCCACATTATCCTCGAAGCCTATCGGATATGGTTGTTATTGAGACGGCAATAACAATTAATTAAGAAACTTATTACCTAGCGGTCGGAGCGATCCCAATCGTTCGCAGTTGATGTGTGTGCTCGTGATGGCAGTCAATGCCGATTGGCGCTAGAACAATTTATGATGTCTATTAGTTGGAGTAGTATCTTGTGTTTTTACTGCCTTTTCCATTTCGTAGTTGTAGGCCTGTTCTGCAAGATTCCGCCTGGGAAGCATTACAACATTGCTACTTATTGTACCGCTACGCAGGAGTGTGCAAACATTGCTGTGTTCCGAACTGCCAGCATCTTCTTCTACTTTAATCAGTTTAGTTATTTTTTAATTTGACTGAGTCACGAGATGAGCATGTCGTAATGGTAAGCGCTACGCCTGCCCATAACGGTTATAGTGCCACACAGAACTCTGCATTATATAATCTTGCACGGCATTGGACGACGCTCGTCCCTCTGAGACATCGGAGCTAAAGTCTCAAAAGCCCAGTAATTTCGCTGGAAACTGTGCACTTCAAACCGGAACACAGTATTGTTTTCACACTACAGCTTGGCGGATGAATATCTGGTACTTCCCCAGGCGGTTATCCGGTATCATGGGGTTGCAAAGTGCTCAACCAGCTATGCCAGCTATGCCAGCATGAAACGAATACCAGCGATATCCAGTTCGACAATAGAGTATTATTTATTTCCATGCCTAGTATTGTCTTTACTTTCCAAACACCTCAGTCCATACAAACGGAAATTAGCAATTAACAAAAGATTGTCCGTTTCCCCGATACACATCTCAATCTCAGAACTAGCCTTTGTTTCGTTCTCTCTTATCTTTTTAATCGGGAACGCTTTCTCTAAACAAACTAATGCGTCAATACGTTCATTATGCCTTGTGTTTTGCCGGTCGCCATTCGGAAAAAATATAAGGCTGGTGTTGCTAGGTTGCAGGGTTTTTTTTTTTTTTTTTTATCGTTGCTTCTGACGCTTAATATTTTGTTCAAAAATGTTGCAAAAATGTAAATCCCATAAAATCTTAGATGTAGTCTGTTGCTTTTTAAATTACGTATCATATTAGATACAACAAAAAAAAATCGTCTAGATGTCGTCAAGGTTGCTAGAAAAGTCACAGTTAGCGATTGTGTAAATAGTTTTTTTTTTTAATTCTTTGGTAATTTAATGCATTCGCGGGTGTCCTGGCAACACTGCCTAGGGCCCACACAGATAATCGCCGATGAAATCTCCGCCGTCGGGCTGCATTGTTTGTAAATGAGAGCACCAACAAAATAAAATGCTCATTTGGTAGGCCCTGCACTCGATTGTTTCGGACCCTGAATCGAGTCATTGTGACTTTAAAATAAATAATTATATCTGGCCTTTGTGATGCAAATTAAATAAAGCGATCTCTTTGTAAGCTTAATTTAATTAGGTAGGTTTACGTATTGTGCTGTTCACGAACGTTTTATCTTAATTAATGGACGGTTAAGTTAAAGTTGGGATTAATATTTTCGATTAATTACGTGAATGTTTTAAGGTCTAGGTTAGGTCTACGCAACCCTAGACGAGAGCTTTAAGTTAGGGTCTGCTGATGTTCTCTAACAAATTTAATTTTACCTGGACCCTATTTTAATTCAGCCCCTTTGTTTAAATGTTGAAACTTGTACGGGTTATACGGTACGGGATATTATTCGCCGTTATTTATCGCGAACCCTACGATCACAAGCAAATTCGTATTTCATTGGCTTCACACTCTTGCAAGAATAACTGTGTTTGAATTAACGTCATAATGAGAATGACAGTGGAGATTTGTTTTGAATTCTCAACCTTTTGGTCTTCATCGCAGTATCTAGCCGTATATGAATAAAATAAATGAAACCGACCCCAGAAGCTAGGAGAGTAGGTAATAGTGTACTATGCCCAGAAGCGTCATTACTTAACGGAACGCGGCTCAAGAGACCGAGGAACTGTCACAACACGCCAAGGAAACTCGTAAAACGGTAAACAAACATCAATGACCACCATTTATTGGCGTTTATCGATCAAGTGCGCTGAACGTTGACCGCGCCCGATCAACCGTGGAATGCTCAAATAGCGTAACTGGAGCACGGGGACGTACTCGAGTATTACTTAGGGGCAACGGGATAACCTCAAGGGGCTTATGAAAAGAGGCCACTTTTCAGAGTAAACTCGAGAGACCTCTGAAGAATTCACTGGCCTTTTTCAGAGTAAGCCATTGAGGGTATTAGCCAACGTCACCATTTCCCTCGATACCCCCCTGCTATAAAAGAGGGTTAGTAGATGACAATTCTTATCAAGTAAATAAAGGCTATAGTTATCATGACTCGTTTAAGACTAGAAATATTTGTAATTAGTTTATTTTTTTTATTAATGTATAGGTTCGCGTTTGACCACTATCTCACCTGTTGTAGTTCTATCTTTGTGTTAAATAAAAGTTTTCTATATAAATATTATAATTATATGCCGGCATGGTTTGAGGTGCAGTATTTAAAGGTTTCATTGAACATTCTGGTTCTTGTCTAATCATTGGACGGGATTTGTATCTGGACGGGTGACCTCCTAGTAATGTTTGTTTGGTCTAATTTTAGCAGTAATTGACACAACTCAAACGAAATTTTGGATCGTCAACGCTTACAAATGTTTATTTCTACCTTCACTTATTCTCTGTCAACTTGAAGCCTCCCAGGCTTTATCTAGTAGCAAAAAAGATACCGACAGAGAGTTCAGATCATCCCCTTTCGCATAGAATAAATACGTAAACAAAAGGTTCTTCTGTACGCATATAATAATAGCACACAACCTGAGTACGCATATGTGCTGCCTATGGCTGACTAGCACATATGCAGCAGAACTCCTTTACGGTTGGCCGACTATTGGTTTATACAAAAAGTTAAGGTAAGTAACCTAATTTATCGTGATTGGAAAAATCCTCGAAAAATTCCCAAAGAAAATATTCTCGGAGCGGCCACGAAACGTAAGTATGTAAGGAAATGGCATTACCTACGTAACCTACGTAATATGACAGAACAGTATTACTTAAATTATAGATATCGGCGTAATTACGGAGATTACATAACTTTGCAAGAAGTAAGCTGTTGTTTGTTCTAAGAACTATTAAGATAATACCTTAACAATTCTCAGTACTAAACTCAACTAACTAAAGAGATATATTAGTAGCGACCCTAATATTTATGATGCAGAACTTTCTGTAAAGATCACGGCAGCGGTGAATTATTTTTGTAGCGGTAGGCGTCTTCTGTTAAACTTTGCCTGATTTTTGCCAAATATTCTGCCACCTAGATAATTATATAAACATTACTGTGTTCCGGTTTGAAGAGCAATGTTTCCAGCGAAATTACTGAGCATGTATACGGTGCAGTGCTTGCAGTGCTTTGCTACAAAATTCAGACAAACGACCTGCTAATCTCATCATTAGTTGTAAATATAAATATTACTTTGCGCTTTTACGCTATCGACGGTATTTTTTTTTATTTGAATGAGTTATGAGACGAGCTAGTCGTTTACCTGAAGCGCCGCTTTTTACCGGTTTAGGTAAGCGCTACGCCTGCACATAACAGTTACAGTGCCACCCAGAACTTTGCATTGCATTATGCGCGGCACTGCACTGCCCTCGTCACCCTGAGACATCGGCTCTAAGTAATTTAGCTCCAGTAATTTCGCTGGAAACAGTGTCCTTCAAACCGAAGCTCAGTAATATGTGCACATAACTGCTTCGCGGATGAATATCTGGCAAAGGTGCGGTACTTCCCCAGACGGCCGGCAGGGTGATATCCGCATTCTCCAGTCTTCTCGTGACCACGGTCAATGTAACTTGAACGAAACGTCGAGGGTAGTCAGAATTATATTTTGATTCTAATCTGTCCGCAAATAAAACCCCTCTGTGCCTAGCAAATATAAATATTTCATTTTTTTTTATAGCTGTGTCCTGAAATAAATAGCTAACAAATTCGAAATATGATGACTATATTAAATTCCCGCAATTAGTTAGAACTATTTCAAAAGCAATTTGTTGGAGCAACGACGCGTTTGAAGCGCGGTATAACTGAAAGACAGTTATTAATCTACGTACAAATAAGTAGACTCGACGTAACTGTAAAGGATAATTTTAACTGGTGTGTGCGTACTTGGTACAAATTATGAAATCTAACTTCCCAATGAACTAGCTGCCAGAGACCTAAAATGTTATACATAGCTCAAAGCTGCATGACAAATAAAGTATGATAATGCATTAAGTCCGTTACAAAAATGTAGACTAATTTTTTGAATAGCTTTTACAGACGATATCATTTTACATGACAAATAAGATTAGACGACATGAGTTCGTTTCTACTACGAGAAAATCTAAAATAATAACCAATGTAAATGTACTACGAAAATGGAATAGTATTGAGATATTTGAAAACAATCATTGGTATAAAATTTAATTATATAATAGGATAGGATAATAATATGTGCTCTAGATATAAAATTTCTATTTTTCATTTATAAAGAATATTGTAAAAACGGCTTGGTCTCGCAAGTCACGTGCAGATTTCCACCTTATTCGACAAACAGTCCACTGTGCAAAGCTACGTAACTGCCGTACAGAGTCATTGTTTGAGTGAAGATATTGATATTGTGCCCGTCTCGACCCATTGCAGCGGCTGAATGGGGCGATTGCTTCGACCAAATTGTTGGAGCATTTCGTTGGGCTCATTTGAAACTAATATATTAGAGCTGCTATTTAATAATGCGGACTATTGCCCGTCAGATTATTTATCTAAAACTATTTGGTATCTATATTTTATTTGATATATAAGGTTTTTATATCAGCTAATGCGTGTTACGGCATAAGCTGACTGAGGCAGATAAGATTAAAAAGAATTCGTCAAGAAGTTAACCAACTATGTTTCTGTATGTTTGTTTGTCTATCTGTGTCTCATATCTACCTCTGTTTTTGTCTGTCTATCGGTGTATTTTACTTTTTTATCTATATTTCAGTATCAGCTGTCAAACGTGTTTATTTCCTATTGAAGTAAAACTTCTTTACGCGAGCTTGACTTGGGGAGTAAGCTGGTGAATGCGTTACGAAACATGTGATCGGGCGAGGCGAACGGAAGTTGAGAGGGAGATATAAGTTAGTGAAGATAAAAAGAGAGAGAGTTACGTTTCGTATATTTTTAAAATATCTTTTATGATATTTATTTTTTAAATATTTATTTATTGAAGTTTTACTTTTACTATGTGTCTCAGTACACATTTCGTTTTTCTTATTGAACGCCACCAATATCGTTTCTTAGTTACTATACGCATAATTATACTTATCGTTATAATTATAATGAAGTTTAGGTATCATAGTTTAATTTATACAAGAAAACATTTATTTATATCAGACAGGGAAGTAAACTGATCAGTCTTTTGAAATAAAAAACCTACTTGCTAAAACCTCTAGCACAACTTACGAAGAAAATACCTTGTATAAAGCTTTTTCATTGTACTTTGCATATTATATTCCCACTCCCGCATGAAGCATCATAATTTACCGCGATGCGGATGCATTATTGAAATTAAAACGGTTCCGTTGTGGACATTGCCAGAATATTATATTAACAGTAAGGATATCAGAAACAAATGCGACTGTGTCGTATTTACACCCCCCCTTTTAATAAAGAATTACCGAAGACGTTGTACTACTCAGTACAAAATAGTAGTGCGGAATTTTATTGAACGTCAAATAATATTTTTATAAATAAGGGCTAAGTCACTAAATGCCTCTTATTATAAACTTTATACACACACACATACACACAGAAAGGTGTTATAGATTTATCGTGTGTACCTGTATGTGGCATCGTAGCTTCCAAAGGGATGAATCGATTATGATTCAGTTTCTTTTTGGCTGGAAGGTGATTTGATCTAGGGTGTTCTTAGCTATAATACATCTGTGTTAGAGGATTTTTAATTTATTTGAACTGGATAGCAGATTGTTGTAGCTTTGAACAACTATTGGAATTCGAGAAGTTTTACTTCACATAAAATAACACAGAATCAGTCGCTTCATCACAGCGCTGAACACCAATACACTTCTACTAAAACTAATTTAATTAGTGGGAATGTAAATGTGATCTTGTAAGCTTCGAAAGCGTGAGAGTTGGGCTACTGTTTTTATTGTGATTTGTGATATTATAGCGGATTGAGGACACGCTATAAAATTAAGTGTTCATACTCGTTTTGCTGGAATTAAGAGTTGTCTATATTTTTAGCCAATATCTTTATTGCGAGAGGTGCGTCAAATGGTATAACGAAAAAAAATCAAAGAAAAAATAAATTCATTAGATGCATGTACAATACGCAGTGAACTTACACGGTAGTGAAAGCAATGCAGCTCCCTGCAAGTTATATTAAATTTGTTAAAGTTGTTATATTATTGGCCAGGCATTTAGTTAACAACTTACGCCTAGTCTGTTGTCAATTTGAAACAGTTTAACACACGAGTTCCAACACGTTGTCAATTTTCGTGACAATTTGATAACCATTAAATTTATTTATGAATAATAATTTAAGATATTTAGCATGTTGGTGTCATACTGTGAGCTAATTATTGTAAACTAGATAAATAAATAAATAATTTGTAAAGCCAACTTAGTCATAATAATATAAAGAAGACGAAATATTTGCATCACGAAAACTTATGATACTTTTTGTTCTACTTTCCATTCGAATAATATTACGCATCCGCAATATCATAAATCCCACAGATCAAGCATCACCTCGCACCGCGTCCATCCGTCAGGCCCCATAAGAGCAGTATTTTTGATTTGTTATCCGTCGCTGTCACTGTTATTGATGTGTAGCGAAATTGGAAAGTTCAGAGGCACTTATCTCTCAGATTTAGATAGGAGGGCAATTTATAAAGCGAGGATTTCTTCCCCTAAAGTATCTGCTTGACAGCGAACGAGGCCGCGGGCGGCGTCGCGTAAAGAACGTTATACGCACAGAATGCGATCCGATCAGTGCGGATGGATCTCAGCGGACCCTGTGACCTTTGCTGCCGTCGTAATGTTGGGCGAAGGTTACAATACAATTCCGTGCGGATCAGCTCGAATCGCAGATTGCAATCACTGACTGGATAGAGAGCTTAGTTTACGTTGGTGCCTGAACGAATCAATGATTTTTTGGGTGTTAACAGGCGCGTGTTTGCGGTACGCTGTCGAGTGTTATTAGTAGGCGTAGCATAGCTATAAGTTTTAAACTAACATTATCAAGAGTTTTCTATTCTATTCACTTCTATAACACGCATTTCAAGTGAATTAATTTTGCATATAGAATTTAATTTTCCATGTTTCAACTCAATTTTATCTATATATATATATATATATATATATAAATGTTATGTTGTACGCTTCAAAAACTCAAAAAGTTCTGTTCCGATCGAGCTGAAATTTTAGCATGATATATAATCCGCATCAAGGATTGTTATTATCTATTTTTTTTCATCAGTGACATATCAGCGAATGTGCGAATGTGCCACAGCGAAGCGTGGCAGGGTACAGCTAGTTTATTTATATAGATATTATTACAGTTGATCCCATTTGAGTTTAAATCGCGGAACTACAATTTTGTTTTTGTTTATTGGTTTCGGTAGGCAACTGTATTCACAATAATCACTGGTTCCGATCTTGCTGATATCGCGTTATGTGGGTCTGGCCTCTAGGGACCCATTATTGAAGTTGTTCTTATAATAGAACATAAATACCGATATTTAGGGACTCGTAACATTTTTTCAGCGACTGGCGATGGCAGTAGAGATAGACTTTCAGAGATTTAGCTGGAAAGCTTTTATGTTGAGAGCATTTTGTTTAACATGAAAACATTTACTGAGATTTTCGATTCATTCTGATTTTGCGCTCCAAAATAGAATGGATTCTCACTATTTCTTATAAAACGCTAAGGAGGTAGGTAAATAATTTGTTTTTGGAAACTTCTTTTAAACAAAGCAGCTACTCAAAACATTTTCTAGCTTTTCGATTGAATCACATAAACGTTTCGAAGAGCCTCCCCAAATACGTGTAATATCCGTGGTCCAAAATCCGTAGCTATAAGGACGCTTTTCTGATTATTATATTACCTTACCTAATATTATAGGTCGTCTGTATATCTAATTGTAAACCACAATCGAACCACAGTTTTACAACCAGTCCAACACTGTAATTGAACTAATAAGCCTGCTCCCCAACACTTAAAGTTCAAACGGTTTGCAGCTACTCGATTCAATCACGTAAACGTTTCCAAGATAAGAGTTCTCCAAACGCGTGTCGTATCGTTCCAGTAGACTCCGTGGAATCGATACAGTTCCAAACGACAGTCCCGACAACCCTTATCGCGCGACGAGATTGATGCTGAGGATGCCAGAACTGCCTGCAAGAGGGTAATGAGTTTGTCAATATTTGGCTGAGGTAGAATGGTGATAGACTCGCGTTTTTCTGCCTACCCAGCGGTTTCTTGATTAAATCGCGGTGAGAGGTTTGGATTCTTTAAAAGGAAATCTTGATCTTGTTAGGGGCTTCCGTTGTATAAGAAGACTTATAGAGTTTCCTAAGTGGGTCCCACTTAATGATGCCTTATTTTAGATTGGAGCAACTTTTCCTGTCTTTGCCTTTTCGTCTTGTCGTTTCTATTTCGAACATTCTGACATGACACGTAGTGAGATCTAATTATTGGATAAGGTTTTCTCAATATCTGATAAGGGTGAAATACAGATAATTATGCAACTCAGAGTCTGACACATACATAGTTACTCTAATACATAATTATTTAGTTATTCTGGAATATACAGATTTACTATAAAATGCATAGTTACTCTGGAACATGCATAGTTACTTTGAAAGTTATACTTTGTTCACGCTTACTACAGTATTGAGTTGCTGGCAACAGTTGAATGGGATTTGGGACGATATATGGAGCCGTGGACAGCGTGGAATGCCTTCAATTTCCACTTGCAACAGTCACTTCAGTTCGGAGGATGAATATTTATGGGTTCACGACATGAAGGTACGTTATGTGGAGGCGCAATCATGGTCTTGTCATTGTTTTCTTTCTTGGCTTGCATTTGGGGCTTCTCCAAGTGAATATTCATGAATGTTCCATCAGGTTGATTTGAATAGCACTAAAGCAACATATAGCACTAAAGCCTAGTACTGATATGTAGTAACTACACTATTACACACACTACACTATTATGTTTGTGGTGTTCAATAAATAATAAAAATTGTGTTGTATTGTAGTACTTTATGTCTTCTACCATACTATACAAATAATAAAGAGATTTAAGAGGAGGAGGTTTCTTTTTTTTTTTTTGAGTTTTTTTTTTTTTCTTTTTGTAATTTTTCTGTACTGTGTTTAATTTTGTTTCTGGTGTACAATAAAGAGTTTTCTATTCTATTCTATTCTATTCTATACTAATGCTTATTATTTTTATATAAATTAAAGTTAAAAGAAACGGAAAGGGTTCTAAGGCATTTCATGAAATAACCATCTCTTACCGATCTCATATTGTGCAAGCTCCAAGTAAAAGATTTTTCCTTGTATTCTTACACGGAATACTGAAATTTTAATAAGAATGCTTTTTAAAAGTTTCGATGCCAAGAGTATTACGTTTAATTAAGGCAGGTTGCGTGCCAAGTAGTGCTATCAATTGATAACAACTGGGGCAGATGGCTTACGTGTCCTCCGAAGTACGAAAAATAGTACCATTACTTCGGTAGTCAAAGTAGTTAGGCCTTCATGCTTCCAGCTTGCTTTGTAGTGGGAGGCCTCTTCTGCAAGAGATTATCCGTCAAGCAGTAGGGTGCAAACATTACTGTGTTCCGGTTTGAAGGGCACTGTTTCCAAGGAAATTACTAGGCATATGAGACTTTAGAACCGGTCTCAGGGTGACGAGCGTAGTGCAGTGCCGCGCAAGATTTTACAATGCAAAGCTCTGGGTGGCACTGTATCTGTTATGGGCAAACGTTGCACTTACCATCAGGTAAGACTGGCTTGTCTTATCACTTAAGCAAATAAAAAATGCATGATACTGAAACTTTATGTTAGCATCCTCATAGCGTTTCCTACATCGGTGTTTCACAGTTCATATGTCCGTTTTAATTGCCGAACTGCCACCGGCAAGCGACACTGACTGCTTAGTGCGAGCTCTAGGTTATAGCATTGTCATGAACTTTAGTGGATGTGCTCGTTACATTACACACGTATTTACTGGATCATTGTTCTGGTTCTCGAATAGTGTAATGAGGATTAATTGGCCTAGAGTCTGGAGCAGAGGTTCCTAGACTTTTTTCTCATAGACCCCTTTCAAAATTAACTGCTTCTAGTGGACCCCCTTCAGCTACATTTGTACCATATTCTTAATTATTTCTATTCTTACATTATTTTTTGTCACGCCAACGTAGACTCCCATCGAATCTCCCGTTTACCCCGGGAGTCCACCTGCACCACTTTGGGAACTAAGGATCTAGAGTCTAGAGTACAACGGTGCTCAATGAGTCGGAGATTTATTAAGAATTTTGAATTGATTGCCCCTATCAGTTACCGTGCCACCCATAATTTTGCATTGCATAATCCTGCGCGGCACTGCACTGCGCACGCCACCCTGAGACATCAGCTCTAAAGTCTCATAATTATACCCAGTAATTTCGGTGGACACAGTGCCCTTCGAACCGAAACCGGGTAATGTTTTCACACTAATGCTTTGCGGAAGAATATCTGGCAAAGGTGTGTTACTTCCCCGGGCGGTGTCTTGCAGAAGAGGACTCCCACCATTAAAAACTACTGGTAATTCCACTATTGGTTCTTCACGATGTCAAATACCAATTAAAAGTTCAACGATACTCCGGCTTTTTGGTTTCTTGCCAAAACTCCTATTGCCACAGTATTATAATATAAGTTAGCACACCCTTGTACCCCTTACAGTAAGTTTTAATTGCCAAGCTTATAGGTAGTTAGCGGTAGTTATAGGTCAAACAGTTGTCTCTGCCGTAGTTAGGCTTCCCAGTTCCGAGCTTCATATGGACTTTGTTCCGAGTTGCAGCTTGGAAGTAGCGATGGGCGAGATGTTTCAACTACCGGAATAATCGCATTCAGTGCAAAATTACAATCGAGTTTCCAAACATCTCGCTCGATATCCCATACAACCATCGAGACTTTATTCAATTGTTCCGAGTCAACTGACACGTCACTCCGTTCATCGCTTGCTCTCTCTAAAGTCGAGTCGGTCTAAACTTAAAAAGTTACCCAGTCAGTGCACCGACCGTGATTATTTTCTTTCGGATGTTCCAAAACAACTCGGATTGACCTTAAAGCAATTGCGAGAGAAAATCATCGAGAACCATTGAGATGGTTGATCAATCCCAAATCCATCACTTAAATTTTAGGTCCTAAAACATCTCGGACTCCCATCGCAACTTGGGACCCCCATAATGTCCCGAATAGGAAGGCAGGTACCTATTATGTGTGTAACTTGACAGTTATCAGGACTTAGGTGAAGTCGTAGAGGGTTAAGTTTGTAGAGTATGACATCTTATGACAGCTTATGTCTCTGAACATGGCCAATTCTATTTAACATAATTCAGTTACATGGAAATTTATCGGTTCTTACATCCGATAGATTTATCTATTCTGTATTTTAATACATACAACATCTTGGTGTTAAAAGAAGAGTTAACTGTCCAGTTCTTCGTTACAGATCTCTACATCGTTTTCTAAATTTAGATTCCACTACACCCCGATTAAATATTTAATTCCCGCTGATTGCAGGAAAAGAGAGCTTAGCGCATTATGCATCGTAACCTCCTACGTCCATTATCCTTTTCTTAGAAACATTAACTTCATAGAGCTCTTCAGGTGAAGTAATCTCAATAAAATTTCAACAAAAGCTTCAGTAAGCATTGTACTATTATTTCAGCCATAACAGTCGTAAGAAGGTAAAATGGTAATAATTATAAAAACGATTATGGTAATTGGTGACATTACAGGGCAGATTTTCCCGCGATCGTTTGGCTTATAATATAAGATTATTAAATATAATACTAGTGTACACCTATGACTTTAGTCGTGTTGAATTAGAAAAATATTATATTAATTCTAAACAGGAATCCACTAGACAATGCGATGCATCATTAGTTGTTTGCACTAATGGATGTTCAAAGATAGGTTTGGCAATGGGAAGAGAGATATTTCAGTGATTATTTATTATGCCATTTTTTTATAGATTGCCTATTAGAATTAACTGAGACATGGCGCATAAAATCAACCATAAAACGGCAATAAGAGATAAATCTTGAAATATGTTAAACAAAAAAATTGCACAAGTTAATTGTACAAAGGAGACTGCCAGAAGTTCTTTGTCAAGGCTTGTGTTTGAGAGAACAGACATGAAGAGTTTTGGGGGAAAACAATAATGTTGCGTGGTTGATTTAGCACTTGTGTTTCTTCATGTGTCAATGTGTAATACTGGTAGATTATTAAAAATAAAGTTTTAATTGATGTATACGGGTGTGAGCAAATTACAAAAAAATACAAAACTGGTCAAGAAGTTTCAGTACATTCACCACTAAAATGACTGCAAGTTAGATAAACTTTTAAAAACCAAATTGACTGGTATTCGAAATGTTATAAATAAATAATCAGTCACGATCATAGATCCTGACCACTAAGTAGGATTCCCTGTATCTAGGCAAATACTTGTGGTTCACACAATTCTAAGAATCTTATAAAAAAAAAAACTTGCCTGGCACATGGATGGCATTTGCCAGCCAAGTTTTGCCAAGTTTGGCCTTGCGAAACCAAAACATAAAAAAGACATGGACTGACTTTCTCACTGTATACAGTTACTATCCAATAGCCAATTGCTACGGATATTTTGCATAATGCATGCAAATGGGGTGGAATTATAGGGTTATGACAAGCAGCGAAGTTTCTAAGCGATGATTGAGTCAATTTGAATGATTTACTCGTACTGCTACGCGTAACTGTTTAATTGGACGATCGATAGTAATAACGCATTGTCAATGATCCCCATTAGGCTACCATTTGTAAGCTTGAACATCGATAGAAGATATAACGGTGAAATATGGGGAACGCCATGTAGAGCAGATGCTGGTTTGATATAAAATTCAGCAATGTTCTTTAATAAAATATAAAACGCTTTATTGAAACAAAACAGTTGGTTGTTCATCTTGTAACGGGTCAGGGAACGCTCGTTTCATTTCTCTGTCGAATAAAAAAAAGGTTTAATCCGTATAAAAATTGTTGCACTCAAAAGTAGCTGGGCGAAGTGCACAGCAGAGTCGGTGAAAAAGAGCCTTCAACGTTCTCTTTTATTTTGCTGTAAGTTGACACCACTTGAGCTATGCGCCGATAAAGTATAACAGTAAGGGTTATTTGTAAAATTAGGTACAAGAGAAGCTGTATCTATGCTTTGCTAAGGACACCGTGGAGTTAATTACAGCAAACCATTATAGCTGGACAAAAATATGAGCCATATCTCTTGTAATGCCCCGGTCACAAACAACAAAGCTGAAATCGGTTGAGCTGCAGTTAAAAGGTAGACAAATGTCGAACGTGCAAATGATTTCAGTGTCAGCCAGCAATCGAAAGAAAAATAAGGCGAAAAGTAAAAGTGAAGTCGAAACGCAGGAGCAGCGGTCATCTTCGTTAATCTCAAGTAACTGTTCTTAAACACATAGTTTCCTTTCTTCCAGTGAATTGGCAGTGCTTTTGTTTCATGATTCACAATTCTTAGTAGATATTGGAAGTCACGATATACTTACAATAAACTTGGATATTCGAACCATTTGTCTGTTAGTTTTGTATTAGCCAGTAACATAAGCATGGTCTTGTTCAGGGCTTATTGTCCATACTGTAAGTGTTTGTATTGCAGTGGTATCGTCAAACTTTTCACTTAGTCGCGTCTGAGAATTCGCCGTTAAAGCTTTATGGCTAAAGTTCGTATTGCTCAGTAAATGTGACGAAATACTTTTACTGAGGACACACAATGATAATATAGGAATTAATGGACCCTAAACGTGTTTGCGCGGTAAATAACTTGTTATGGACTTTTTGAAGTGTTCATGTGTAAATACTTTATAGGTCCTTTGAAAAGTTTTCATTCCGCCGCTGGACTCTGGACACTGAGTTTTCATCATTACTAGCCTATTGTACGCCAGGTTTGGACTTAGCCTTTCTATTAGTTGGAGCAAAGTATTTCTATCCGGACCGGGCCCCCGTAGTGGATTGTGGCCTAAGCCTCTCCACAAAAGTGAGGGGAGACCCATGCTCAGCAGTGGGACGATATGGGTTGTATATGATGATGATGATCTCTAAGTTTGTCTGATAGGTCATCAGTTATAGTAAGGTTTTGGATAAAGCATATTATCATGGATGCCCTTTGTAAATTGAATTAAACGGATATGTCGTATTGTATGTGTGTTTACTTTTTCGATAGCGGTTGGATAAAATCACTTTTAATATGATCCCTTTTTAGTAACTTTTTCGTATCTGCCTATTTCTTTTTAGGATCCCTTTAACCCCTTTTATTGACCTATATTAAGGTGCGAATAAAATTAATAATAGTTGTAACAATTTAATTTAAATTGGTGTAATTATGTATCACACGTCTTTAAACCATTTGAAAGCCAGTTCGATAGTAATTTGGCAATTTCAATGAGTTTCAGGTTAGTTTTTTATGAAATTCGAAATGTGGGATGAAATAGAAAAACTCATTAAAAATACATTAAGTAAGACATAAAAACACGGAGTTAGCGAACAGATACGGAAATAAATAATTAATTTGGAATGCTGGAAGTAAAAGTTTTACGAGATTCAATTCCGACATAAACGCTGTAGCTTTGGAACTTTACGTTTTTCGGTTAGCCACTGTTAAACAGTTCAAAATTTTCATTCGTTTATGGTAGTTATTTGGTTAACTGGTTGTAGGTGAATGTTACTCTTGAATGTAAGGTTTGAACCCACAAGGACTGTTTTTTTACTGTGATTTCAAGAACCTGAACAGCTGGTGGATAAGACTCGCGTGCATGCCCGTACTGGGATTTGAACTTACGACCCTCTGCTTGGAAGGCGAACGTTCTCCCACAAGGCTATCACTGCCACATCCGTCAAAATCAAAATGTTAGCACTTATTTAGCTCATTATTGCATTGCAATTCAACAGTGCACTGCCACCAGCATGTTGGGTTCGCTACCAACTGCTAATGGGATAAACAGAACACTCTGGTTACGAAAAAAATTGTAATTGTAATTGTATATTATTATGTCATATTATTTTATATTATATTATATTATATTACATTCATGTTATTTTTGTATTAAGCTTTATTATTTTTCATTATTTTTTTTTATTCATGAGATATTTTGATGCACGCCTACACCCCTCTCTCCTTCACTATGGGTGGTTGACTGGTAGAAAATGCTCTTAGCGTTAAGTCCGCCATATGTACTAGTTAGTTAATCTGTGCAATAAAGTATTAAATAAATAAATAAATAATGGCTTGGTTGCCCAACTGTTGTACTCTAGAGTTTGTAATGCTTTGTAGTAGGTTTATAATAAATGCGAACTTAATAGATACTCGTAAATAAACAATCAAGCTATACCTACAGCTTTAGTCCTCATCGCTCAGTAGACTTGAGCTGAACCTAATAAAAATAACGACTCTAATCAGCCTAAGTAAATTAGTGAACTGCTTTTACGGTTGGTTATTTGTAGCAATAAAATGTTATTGTCTTATTTCCGACGTCTTCTTTGCTTACGCGATTATTTCAAGCTAATTATTGACTTCAATTCCATAACCCAGTTCTTGGGCATGGTTTTTAATTGCGGTTTTTATGATATTTAAGTGTTTATTGTAACGAAGGAATTTCGTATATTGCATAGCATGACTCACCCACGTGGTCATGAAACTTTATATTTTTATTTCAGGCAACCTAATCTTGGACAAATATTTTTTTTTTGCAAACAGACACGGGTTTGTTGTGGGTATTTTCAAAATCTTTCGATCCATACTGAGGAGATTAGGTCATTATTTTAATTTTTCCCCTATTCATTATAAAGCTGGTGACGTGAAAGTAAATAGCCCTTTCATTTCACTGGTTGTGTACAGCAAATACAGGAACGGTCCTTAATCATATCCTCTTCGAAACGCATCGTTTGGTGACCACAGTTAACAGACTCATTAAAGGTACAGACTAATCGAACAATGCTATTTTAGTTGGCGCTAGTTTACCATGTTTCCAGAATTATTCACCGGTCCATATCTAGAGTAGTCTATTGAGTGCTCTAATTACGATGGCTGTCGATGTCGCCGACAATAATTTACAAACGGAAGTGCCACAATGGCTGTGTCGATAGATCTGGCACATCACTAGTCGTTAGGCTCATGAGAATCGATTTGTAGTCGATGAGATTTACGGTATTAATCGATTTGTAGTCAACAGGTCTTAGAAAATTCTAACCTGTGACCTCCATGGATAGGATTATCAACGGTCATGAACTTCAGAAACGAAAGCGTGGTTGGACTCTTCTCGTCTCTTCTCTTCCTTTCTTTTCTGTAAATGACATTGAATTCAATTAAATAAAAAACAAAATAAATGAACACTGTTGAATGTTAAAAAACCTTATCATAGATTACTAACATAGATTGTAAAAGTTTTACTAGCACTTGCCTCAATTATTAATACGAGCTTATTATATATTCTGTGGAACCGTTTCCAAATTTAAAATTATTTCTGGCCTCAGTCCTATATCCTGAATTTGCAAGTGATGTCAACATTCATATAGAAGATCATTAAAGAATTTTAAGAATCCAAAAGAAATTTTATTCGAATTAATCCCGATCGCTGTTGCATTAATATTGATAAGTTCGTAATGAATATTAAACAACGCCAATGAAAAATAAATTACAGCACCAGAGGGGTTTCATGGGTTTCATTAAACATCTCTATAAGTAGCGAGGCAATAAACTCGTATTCTTTATATTTATGTCCAAAGCCAGTAGGCGCTCTGTAGGTGGTGAGGACGGTATAAAGATGTTCCAATATTATTTTTTCAATCGTAAAACTGACCAATATTTATGTATATTTGATTAAGCCGAGTATGCTTGTATACGTAATTAAATAATACAGTAGATGTGTGCGGTTTGGTAATAAATTACGAGATGGTTAAACAGAAAATAAATTACGTGTAATAAATGAGTGAAGTAGTCTAATGGTAGGCGCTGTTACTTGAAAAGGTATATTTCGAAAAAGAATAGAAAGAAAATTAATTTATTTGTAACCATGAACACAAAAACACAATGTAGCAGATAAACAATGGTAAAATTGTCACAAAAGGGTCACAACTCAGCGTGATGCTGGTGGAGAACTACCAGCGCTGGTCTTCCGCTGGTATCATTCGGTGACATCATCGGTGATTTTGTTATCACACGATTATTTCATTCATTTTTTTAGGTTATCACACAAAGGACGGTTATGTTTTTTGGTTGTATGTTTGTACGTCTTTTGGCACGACCGCGCCTAGGCAGCGATAGGGATTTTGATAAATTAAGTTTCATGGGTTCAGTATTAATCACGAGAGCGACAAAGGCTACATTGTTAGTCAGGTTTTTAAATGAATGTGTTTCTGATAGGCCCTTTTCAGACTGTAACTTTCAAACCCAATATAATCCTAGCACAATACCGAAACAACTATGTAACTAGACACAGGTTACATAAATGATCAAATAAAATTTTCTAACATAAATACAATACGAAATCTACCTTCAAGTACACAGCAAGATAATGTAAATACAATTACTGTTTTTAAGATTCATTAAGTGATAGTAGGAAGTTACTAATTTGGGCAGTTAACTGCTTGATGTCGGTTAAGATATTTACGAACAAGAATTAATCGATGTTTCGATAGAATAATCAAAGCCGTAGTTAATTACTTAATTATTTTATCACTGATCTTACCTCTAGCATAAATGTGTAATAAATATGCATATTATAGTTAGGCAGCTTTTAATTATTACAAAATATTGCTTTGGTATGTCTTGAAGCACATTTTTTTTATATTTACTTAATAGGTTCCTACTTAACGATAGCATATAAGTTTCAATCCATGGTTTAAACTGCGTCGACAATTATCCTACAGGAATCACGACAACTTTTCTAAATAAAATAATCCTTAGCAAAGCGCCTTAAGCTAAGCCTTATTCTTCTTTTTTCTATTCTATTCTTTCTTCTATTTCGTTATTATTAACCCATTCAGCCACTTCATCGCTGAATGGTATCTAACACACTAACACAGATAGGTGCTAACACATAAATTTATAATTAACATTACAGACTAGGGTTGCATTTTCAAGAATAGCTGTTCAAATAAAACTAATGCCTTAAATCAATTACTTTATTCAGCTACAACATTACTCGGGCAATTCAATTTCGCTTTGTTCAATATGGGTGAACAAATTGCCAACCGATTTGATACAGTACGAAAAGATATTCTCCATCATCGGCTTGCCGAAAATTGTGAGCAGTTCCTTCCAGTTTGTGTCCAAAAGTTCCACCACCGGCTTAGCTGTAAAACAGAAGACAATGGATTATTTTAAGAAACATATAGTCGTTACAGCTTCCATTACACCCATTTCATCTACAAAGTGCAATGAAGCACTTTAATCTGACTGACAGCGCGTTGCACGGAGCTACAGTAAAAGTGGGAAAATGGCTACTTTCTCTAGATTATGATAATCTAGAAAAAGTAAAATCGTTAAGAGATAATACACCCAAAATTCACAAAACACATACACAATTCAAATACATATTTTCTAAAACCATTGTAACCTCTATTCGTACACAATCACATAAAAACCTCCCACATTCTTACCACTGTCTAAATTCACTTTTAGAAATATATTCTTATAATCCTAACAGTTGCAAATCTTAAATTCATTCATATAGTCTTACATATATTGTTTTCCTACTTGTATCAAAATGGAATACTGATGTTCTTTGCTTTGTTTTGGTAAAAGGCTACGGTCTCCCACGAGACAGGCATGCCCTATGGCGGGGGCCTTTAGTAATCTGGATATTATTATAGTTTATTGTAATCTATTTTTGGTAAATCAATTATTTTATATTTGTATATTGTATTGGACAGACATGCCATCCCAAACAAACACTGTCTGGCACCAGAAAAATAGTTTTTATTTTCACTGCGGAGTGGCCAGAAGAATGTGCTACTCCTGCTCGTTTTAAATGAAATGACTGTTCTTTTCAAAATCTTGCTAATCTATTCGTGATTATCATTGGACAGCTTAGATTTAACAGATGCGAGGTTATTTTCCGAGCAGTTCGCTTAATTGATAGTCTAAGTTAGTGGAGTAAGGGGGAGCGGTGATGGATGAGTGGTAACTGGTGTGATACCCAATCCAAAAACACCAGGTTCAAAATTCAAAGACATGTGCCATCCACCGACTCCTACTAGGTCAGCGTGGTGGTTTGTGCTGTGACCATTGACTGTGATCTTTGGCTGTGGCTCATTCTATCTCGCTTTGAGGGAAGGCCGCCAGTGTCCCAGCAGTGGGAAGGAAATAGGTTGATGATGATGACGACGTTGATAATGTATCTAGTACAATGAACAGTCTAATCGGTAATATTATTTTCTTATCCAATTTTTTACAAGCTGTAAGCTTACCTTGCTCTACATTACCGTCGAAAAGGTTTTCGAACGTCATGTAGCATTTTTCAATGGGTTCATAGCCATAATCAAAGTTGACAAATTTGTAATACTTCTTGCCGTCTTTCTCGATATCTTTCATAGTAACGTTCACGTGCATCTGCATATTTTCTGTAATAACGAAAACAATAATTATATATTGCAATAACTTACTTTAATTATTTTTTTTATAAACTGCGCCAGAAGGAGGGATATATTTTTTTTTTTAATATTTCATATATGTTTTAAACTTTTTTCTTTAATGTATCTCAGTAAGCCCAACCCACCCCGGGTGGGCAGGGGTAGGTCGGGCCGGGATGGTAGCACTCGCCAAGGCGTAGTGTAAAAACAATACTGTGTTCCGGTTTGAAGGGCACTGTTTCCAGCGAAATTACTAGGCATATGAGACTTTAGAACCAATGTCTTAGTATTACGAACGCAATGCAGTGCCGCGCAAGATTAGGCAATGCAAAGTTCTGGGTGGGTGTAACAGTTATGGGCAGGCGTAGCGCTTACGATCAGCTTGTTCGTCTCGTTACTCAGTCAAATAAATTAAAAAAAAGTATATTTACCTGTTGTTATTTTGAATGGGCCATGTCCAGAGATACCAAGTCCCGCAATGCTTCCTTTAGCATCATATGTTCCATGAGCACTGACAGGACAATTAAATTCCATTGCAATGTTCAGTCTCGTGGTACGCCTTGAAACAAGAACTTAAATAAATGAGCGCATTTTATAAGTCATAATGTATGATGTAAAATATATTAAGAACTTTTAATAATAGATAGAAACTAAATTTTTTCTCACGTTTTTTCTCGCATTAAATAAATTAAAATCGATAGTTCTAGAAAATAACATTTCAACCGCGGTATTCTCATTTACAAAGTTAATCAAATACAAAGCGAACGAAGTCGAGGGCGGGGCTGGTAATTAGTACATAATAAATTAATATAGATGTAAACTTCATAAAAAACACATTTACAAGTCATCTGCACAAAAAAATATTTTCATCATCATAAAAATAAAAAAAAATATTAAAAAAATATTTTACCTGCTAAATAAATATTTACAAAAACAATAACAATATTTACAAATATTTACAATTTTCAATATTTATTTTTTATTTTTTATATGTTGCCCGCAAAATTGAAAAATTTGGAAATAAACTGAAAATGTTTTATTCTGTGAGATTGTTGTATGAACTCACGATTTCACATTTGTATTTATGCAATCTATAGCGTTCATTGGGTGAGGCCTACGTCCAGCAGTGGACGAGTGTGGGTTGATGATGATGAATCTGCAGCTATTCTTTAGTAACATAGTGGTTTATGATCCGGGAATGCAGAGTTATTGCGGGAAAACTGAAATAATGCGTGTGAAACCACAGTCTTATTATAAAATAGCGATGTTTCGAGTAAATGAATCTTTCCTATAGAATTGTGATTATTATAAGTGCAGTAGTATTTCGTAATCATGTTTAAAAGTTTCCCGTGATAAAATCTGATAGTTTGAGAAATAATCTAGGTAGGTAATTCCTGTACTAATAATCTAATTAATAAAATACACGACCTGAGCAAAAAACGTTGTTGAATATATTTGACAAAAGACAAGACAAGAGACAATCAATGGAAGCATCTTAGTTCCATATTCAAAATGTAGATGGCGATAAACCAGTGTTGCAATTAATCAATTTCAACAAAATCCCTACTTCCCTCCTAATATTATAAACGCGAAAGTAACTCTGTGTGTCTGTCTGTTACGCTTTCACGCCTAAACTACTGAACCAATTTAAATGAAATTTGGTGCGGAGATAGTCTAGAAACTGAGAAAGGACATAGGTTACTTTTTAATCCAAAAAAAGATCGTCAAGGCTTGAAATAGGTGATGAAAGTTTGTATGGAAGTTTCGTAATTTTTAAAGCTAGAACTTGAAACTAATTTTTTAGGCTTTTGATTAGATATAAATAAAAATGGTATTTAAAGTTTGTAAAAATATTACCCTTAAGGGGGTAAAATAAAAATATGGGATGAAAGTTTGTATGGAAATATATAAGGTATCAGCTTAACTACTGTCCCGATTTAAAAAATTCTTTCATTAATGGAAAGCTACATTATCAGCGAGTAATATAGGCTATATTTTATCCCCGTATTCCCACGAGAACGGGAAGTACGTGGGTGAAACCGCGCGGCGCAGCTAGTTTTTTAATACTTTAATAAGTAGTAGTTTTTTTTGCTTGGTCTGAATCAATACTTTATGTACTGTGTCTCATTAGTTTAGGAGATACATGCCTGTGACAGAGGGATTTACAGATAGAAGAGAAGATATTGAGAAGAATTGTTATCTTATCACATAGACAGCCAGTGTCACATTGCATAGAACCCTGTCACTCACTAAGCCGCTACTTACCTTATGTAGGCGATTTTACACTTAGCGAGTCCTTCAACAAAAATTTCCAGAAACGATAAGTCAAGATCCCCGTTTTTTCCATTGATATTTTCCATGTGAAGAGGGTCCAAAGGAACCATCCCTATATCCGGATTTCCTTGCAACACTGGTCCCAGCGCCTTCTCGGCGGATGTCTTTAAGCACTTCTCATCGCTCCAGTGGCATGGCGTGATGAAGGAGGCTGTGGACGAGGAAACTATTGAAAATCTTTGTAAAACCAGTCATGTTCTAAAAGACAACGCACTTACTCCTAAGTCGTACACAAGACAGCTGAACAACCTACAACCCATTACAGGCTTTTATGTTACCCATAGCTTCTAGCCTACCAACAGTCGGCAGCGTACCCGACTTGCTGCTGGCATTGCCCCGATGTATTGCAATGCCAATACGAGTACAGTGAGCCAAATAACTATCTAGCTTCATTATAAATTGTTTGTATGCTCTGTCTTATCAACAATTTACTAGATTTATATAATGTGGGTCTTTGTATGGTCCATGTCGTTATTGATTACCTAGAAACAGGGAGTCCTAGTTGAGGGTCTGGGTCTATGTATGAGATCGTGACCCGTTCTACATATTTTATTTTAACGTGATGTCTAAATTTCAAGGTAGTATTTTATTACTACTACATAAAAAAAAAGAAACATGAGAGTGATTTAAAAAAAAAAACACGAAAACATACATAAATCCTGACCCCTTACTAAGGTTATTTGTATTTAAGGAATCAAGAACTATAAGGACCATGGGGACAAATACCCAGACTAAGGGTATTAAAATAAAATCATTCAATGAAATCTCCTTCTTTTAATTTAACGGAAAGAAGGAGTATTTTCAGTGACCTACACATCGCGGCTCATATAATGAGTCTAACAGCTTTAGCAATAAGGTCTTTGAAGTAGCAAACGCTAAATATGCGAGGCTAGGTTCGCTGCTTAGCAAGTTAAAAAAACTCATACGCGGCTGCTTTTTACATTAGTTCTTAAATTACTTGTTTAGAAAGTTTTGTTTTAGACATTACGGTCTTATCTTGTATCTACGAAATCAGTAACTAGAAGGACTACGGTCCTACAAACACACAGACTCAGAACAAATACTTGTATTTCATACCTTACACACATGTACCCCCAAAAAGAGGCCACTTATGAAAGTAGGATTCTACCATCGGGTTGGGAATTTATCCAATCGGGAAGAACCGACTAGAAACTCGATGGCATTTTTTTTAAATTGGAAAGAACAGAAAGGTACAAGAAAAATCTGATTATAAATTAGAAAAAAGAATGCTGTTACTCACCGAACCCCGCATTCGCTCCCAAAATATAGACACTCAAACAAATTAATATAGCACTTGTCATGTTGGACGATTCAAGCTCTACGAGTGAACTAAAGTTGTTGATTCTAGCATCCATATTTATACTAATTTTTGCAAGGACTTATTGTCCTTGGAGGAACTTACTGTCTTAGAATAATAATGTCGATTCAATGATAATTTTTAGAGTTACGTAGGTACGTAAAAAGAACAAGACGCAACCTTTATGACCCCTCTCGTCTGCCACTGTTTTTTTCTCGAAAACTACAATACGTAGCAACATTGTAAGGACACTGATAAAGCATAATTATTAACCTATTAATTTGTTTTAAAATAATATCGGTTTGAAAACTTGCCAAATAAAACCAGGCAGTTGAAAAATGAATGATTTTGCATTATGTAAGGTTTCTATATTTTCTCAGAGATATAGATGAAAATCTGGTATCTATTGAAAAAAAAAAAAAACAAAAAAGGTACATGGTAATGGTAATGGTGGTGGTAGTTATGGCAAATATGGTCCTTTATTTCCGAAACTATTTTCCCTACGTAAAACCAAAATTACAAGGAACATGCATAGAGCTTTAAACCTCGAAAAACAAAAGCTATGTTCAATAGTTATTAAAAAACTGTAACAAGGCACCTTAATGGAGCGGTCCATGAAATAAGCCTTGCATCTTTGCAATAAAGTCATTTATCAACAATCAAGGGTTGTAATAATTAACAAGCTGAGTAAAGTTTTACAAGTTTACCTTAATTCGTATTCTGAACCACCACAGTGTGCTTGTAAAGACATTAGCATTAATAATGTTTATTCAGCAGTAAAAAATCGGATTAGTTTGACATTTTGCTCATAAGAATGAGAAATGAATTCGATTTTCATTTTCATTAAAGTTTTATAATATGGCTGCTGCATCCGATCTGCGAGGCTTTCCTTTAATATTGTGTTTAGTATGAAACCATGAATACAAGAGGCTTGACTCACTCTTGACCAATTATTATCTTTATGTTTAGGGTTCCATACCTCAAAAGGAAAAAGGAACCTTTATTTTTATAATTACTTTATTATTTCTATCACCGACTGTCTATCTGTCTGTCTAGATCATTTTTCGTAGGAACGCGTAGATATATATATAGTTGAAATTTATAAATTAGTCAGGTTTACGATTTTTTTTATTTGTGAAAAAATCAAACTTGTAAATCAATGTGATCAAAATATATCCTTACTTATATTATAAATGCGAAAGTAACTCTGTCTGTTGCTCTTTCACGCCTGAACTGCTGAACCGATTGAAATGAAATTTGGTACAGAAATAGTCTAGAGCCTAGGGAAGGACATAGGCTACTTTTTATCGCAAAAAATGTATTGTAAGGGTTTGAAATAGGGGATGAAAGTTTGTATGGAAGTATCGTCATTTTTGAAGCTAGAAGCTTGAAATTTATTTTTTAGGCTTTTGATTAGATATAAATAAATTTGGCATTCAAAGTTTGTAAAACTTTACCCTTGAGGGGTAAAATAAATATAGGGGATGAAAGTATGTATAGGAATATGTAAAGTTTCGGCTTAACCACTGCACCGATTTAAAAAATTATTTCTCTAATGGAAAGCTACATTGACAGCGAGTAACATAGGCTATATTTTATCCCCATATTCCTGCAGGAACAGGAACTAGGCAGGTGAAACCGTGGGGCACAGCTAGTAACTTATAAGGGTACTTCCAGTTGACCTAGTATCATTAAATTTGGCAAGAAGCAATGCCTCACTGCCCATGTAAAGGAAACAAATATTAAAACAAAAAGCGAATTTACTATTAAAAACTTTTCCCTTGCGGTTGGTGCAATAACCGTGTTTAGGGGATCCAACGGCAAAGTTAAATTTGTCCTTTAACCTAGTTTGTATTTTAGTAAGAACGATAATGTTAGATGCATTCTTAAGACCTATAACTCTGTACGGAACCCTAGGTGCGCGAGTCCAACTCGCACTTACACGCAACTTGCTCTTGCACTTGTCTTTTATTTTATTTTCTTATGACTGACTTGAATATTTATTTCGAAACAAAAGAAAACTATTTTGCATAATTTTGGAGCTGAGTTTTTATGATTTTCTATAATAATACTAAGGAAAAAACAACCCAGAATTTTTTCCTGGTTAGCCAGTTATTAGCCTGAAGGTAAGTACCAAGTTTGCATATCGCCTTGAGGTAGAATTTTTTGTGAGAGACCCAGATATAACTAAGTTCCATTATCCTCATTTTATAAAACCTATAGGTACTTAAGTCAATATAGTTTGTTGCAAATAAAATGCAAAAGAGGTTTCAAAGAGAAATTTGTAGAGCAGCTGTGGAAGTGATAAGTTTCGTGAACCTGTAAAAGCCCCGGCTATTTCCAAAATAGAAACTGTTTTTGTGTCGTTACAGCTTTGTTTTGGTCCTAAAAATACTGGCGCAATATATATATATATATATGGTATGGTATGATATGGTAAAATATAAAACATATATATTTTAAAAACTATGTTTAAACTATGTTTTATATTTTATATCTGTAGTAGTCTAAATACAGTAGTAGTAGATAAATCGGCGAGATTACTACAGGAACATCTTTTTTTCATTTGATTGAGGTTCGAGACGAGCAAGTCGTTCACCTGATGGTAAGCGCTACGCCCGCTCATACCAGTTACAGTGCCACCCAGAACTTTGCATTGCATAATCCTGCGATTCCTGTACTGCGCTCGGCAGCTTCAGACATCGGCTCTAAAGTTTCATATGTTCAGTAATTTAGCTGGAAACAGTGCTCTCCAAACCGGATTTGCACAATACTGCTTGGCGGATGAATATCTGGTCAAGGTGGTGGCACTTCCCCAGGCGGTCTCTTGCAGAAGAGGCCTGCCACTACAAATCATAGTTATTTTATGTTTTTCCAATTATATACTAGCTGTGCCTATGACTTCGTTTGCGCTTACAAATATTTACGTATTCATATTTTATGAATCCTGCAAAATATTGAAATAGAACAAATATCACTGGTTTCCTTCTCTTACATTTTCATTGTAAATCCGTTGACCCATCATGGAGCTTATTCCAGACAACTATTAGATGGACGGACAGACGGACAAACCGCGAAAAATGGTCATTTATGATTAGGCATCGTATATATAGAAGTTTTCATTTATATTTTGCCATGCATTTTGAAATCATGGACAGATATCTAAATTTTATTACTGGTGTCTTCGATCATTATTTATCGAAGACTGGTATAGATTCATCGCCATTTTTTGCTCTAGTTTTGATCTATAAGTAGCACCTTCAAATGACTTTCTGGCAAATACTTTTTTGTTACACCTAAATGTTAGATATCAATGACCTGTGTCTTTGAAATATCACCTCTATCGTAGAATCACCTCAATAATTGTAATTAGATACTGTTATTGTTAGGTTGTGTTGTTGATTTGGTATTGTTATTTTTAATACAAATTATTTGATAAGAAAATAAAAAAATGACCTCATTTGTATTATTTATATGTATGTATGTATGACCTTTTAAAACAACACAATACAAAACAATAAAAGTTGCACAGACGCTAATTCGCTAGGTCATCCAAATCAACGGAAATACTTTTACTTCAACATATAATCATCATCAACCCATAACGTCCCACTGCTGGCCACGGGTCTCTCTTCACTTTCGTGAGGAGGGTTAGGCCATAATCCACCACGGGGTCCCAGTCCGGATTTGTGGATAACATACCTACCTCCGAAATAATTCTCGGGTAGGTATGTGGGTTTCCTCACGATGTTTTCCTTCACCGAAAAGCGAGTGATAATTACGTACACATGTTTTACAGAAACACATTGGTACGTGCCCGCATTGGGATTTGAACTCACATAATACAAACATATAATACAAACACTATTTTTACCAAGAATTTTACATCGTCATGAATGTCAAATTCCTTGTATAGAGTCGGGCAAACAATGAAAATTACTGTTTTCTTATTATAGCTTGGTGTCAAGTGAAGGTAATGAACTTGAAATGACCTAAATTCAATGAACCGATAGTTCTGTAGCCTTAGTTTTTGTCGAGTTCTTCTGTAAGTTGCGGATTTTAGTTTTTATGAGACATATTTTGTATGTAAGGTATTCAATTTTGTCGGTGTCTGTACTGTGCCTACATAATAGAACCGTTTGATGTCGAAATTTTAGGACCTTAATAAAGTATGACATTCTTATTGTCATTTAGTCTCTTCGCAGCAGTGGCCACGCTAATTGTGTGTATTATCATTGCAATGCCTAATTAATACCTCGAAACTTTAGTCCTCATTTTTAACTCCTTTCCTGTCTTCTCTTCGTTTTTCCATATCCCAGCCACATTAACCACCCATACATAAGGAGTGATCAGGGTTTCTCATACAGAATTTATCGCGTCTCAAAGGGGCAGACGGCCCGAGATTTCTTGACTCGGATAGTTAAGAATTCAAGCGACTTTTTCAAAAGTTAATTTGACCTATGGGTAAGTAAATGAGTCAATTGTTTAAGGACTACCTTTATAATTATATAAATAGAATGTGTTCTTTCAGAAATTAAAAAAAAAACATGACAATTGCTAATGTTTGACTAATTGACTATCCTATTTATTTCTTGGATGTCCTTGGGGATTAAATTGTATAAAAAAAACCAAAGCCAGAAACATAGTTCTGGCTGGTAACAAAATCATGGATCTATGGAAATAAGACCTATCTACTGAGCTAGCATATTGTAATGTATCAGTGTGATCAAGTTAAAACCTATGGATTTGCATGCAAATGCTGGTGGCTGCCGGAACGTACAGGGCATAAACTTACCTCGTGATTGCTTACATTGTTAAATACTGCGAGGTAAATACTATATGATGAGAGTAATAGGTATCTTCTAGGCAAGCTTGCTCCATCATCGACCGTGGCGACACTTGCCACAAGGTGTCACTGCGGTCAAATGCTTCCACTTTATGCAATAAAAAAAGCTCTGTACTTGATCTCCAGCGTAGCTCCTAGAACCACAATGCATTGCACCTATGTTGGGTACAGGTAGATTATGACATACTGTCTATGTGCCGCGATCTACCTCTTTCTCTTTTTTAAACTGAGCACAAGTCCCATTGCAATGCATTGTGACCACATTTTTTTTAATCGACTGAGTAACGAGACGAGCTAGTCGTCCACCTGATGGTAAGCGCCACGCCTGCCCATAACAGCTACAGTGCCACCCAGAACATTGCATTGTAAAATCTTTCGCTGCACTGCACTGCGCTCGTCATCCTGAGACATCGGTTCTAAGGTCTCAAATGCCCAGTTATGTCGCTCGAAACATTGCCCTTCAAATCGAAACACAGTATTGTTTGGACTCTATTGCTTGGCGGTGTTTCCCCTGGCGGACTCTTGCAGAAGAGGCCTACCACTACAAAAGAGAAGAAAGAAAGAAGGAGGAAGACTAATCGCATACTCATGAAAATAATATATGTACCTACTAAGTATAGTATTTGTTCATATTACGCAGCGTGAAATGCGAAGGGGAAAAACGCTAGTTCATGAATCGTGAATCCAGCATATTCTAGTCTTTGTTTAACTATTGACATCCCAGCGATGCTCTCAGCACAAACAATTCCATAAAAATGAATGCGAGCGGGGGCGCGTATAAACGCGCGAGTTTTATGTTATTGTCTATAAAAAGAAGTATATGTCACACACATTATTATGACGAACATACTGATGTGTCGTTTCCCGAAGAAGCAAATTTGAGCGATTTGCTGTTATTATTAGAGTTATGGATAAGAATTTATAATTCCGGTTTTTTTTTCGGTGAAATCTATGGAAATTTTGGATACAGATTTGTGTTTCGTCACCCTGAGACATCGGTTCTAAAGTCTCATGCCCCGTAATTTCACTGGAAACAGTGCCCTTCGAATCGAAACACAGTATTGTTTTCACACTACTGCTTAGTGGATGAATATCTTGCACAAGTGGCCTGCTACATAAGTGATCTACAAACGTCGTAAACGTCAAATATGTGTCATAATATGTATAATTAGGAAAACCTTTCTAAAACAGTATAAAAGCCACCGCAAAGCGAGACTCGAGGCATTTGTCGGGTGGCTCTCGTCGTGGCAAATGTTTAAGGACTGTACAGTGAGATATTAGTGTTTATTTTAGTGCTTCATAATTACTCTGAGTAACTTGATTGTAACGATAATCACTAGGTTCCTACCCACATATTTAATTTGTTGAGATTGTTTACCAAAATTATAAATCGAATATTATGTGATCTTGTGTTTGTTTTTTTTTAAATATTTCTGGGAGTGATTCCTAAATGTATTATAATTTATCAAATAATAAATTATAAATGTATACTTTGAATTATAATTAGAATTCATAATTGCATAAAAGATTCTTGTTAGTTCCAGTTTAGTCATTCTCTTGGCCATTGAACTTTTAATCAAGTCACCTTACTAAATGCGACTTTTTATGATTTTAATTTGATTTAACTATTTTTAGTGCATCTATTTGCTTAGAAGGTAAAAGTTGTGTTTGTTTTGCTGGCGACAAGGTGCTTTTGTTTTATTTTGTTAACTGGTTGGATAAATAGTAATGTCCTGTCTATTGTAGTAGTTAGGTACATCTTAAAAGTATGTAAGCAAGAAACTTTTTAGTTAGGGGCCAGGATCTATGTATGTTGCCTGGAAAAGAATGTTGTTTAACATTATTAACTTGGATATTTTGTAGTAAAAAAAAAGAGTCAGACAAAATAGTTTAAAAAAATCTGAACGTTTAAAGTGGGTCAAAATAGCGTCCAAAAGAGTCGGTTACATACAAACACACAAACAAACATACAAGTGAAGCTAATATAAAGCGTGTAAATAAATCTTAAAGGCCCTAAAAGGGCTTACTCAGATAGATAGATAGATAAACTCTTTCTTGAAACACCACAGAATAAACAAAACTAATAAATAAGAATAAAACAAACTTAACAATTAGTGTCACAATAAGCGGTTTTGATGGTCAGAGCGATTTCTTCAAGACATGGATGGAGAATACTACATATGATTACATGTGTATGTGCGTGTGTTATAATTGTATGCGAGCATTAAATGTATGTACTTATAGGTTTATGTTTTGTTTTTTTAATTTTTTTTCTTATTTGTGTATTTCTCAGAACAAATGATCACAATGCAATAACAATTCGTATATTCATATGGAGAATGCAATTCGTACTTTTTCTAAGAATCTTCTTGTTATCTAAAACGTGCCAAGATGGCGAGAACGCTCGCTATCTTTATAGTTATTATCCTTACTTTGTTGGCTACTGTCGCTGGATCGAATATGGGGCCTACTAATGGAGAAATATGTGAGCGTAAGTTAATAATTATCATCATTTCACGACCCATATCCGCCCTCTGCTGAGCACGGGTTGACCAACTTAATTTTGACAGGCTTTTCTTTTTTAATTTTATTTTTTTATTAGACTGAGTGATGAGACGATCAAGTCTTTCACTGTTGTATCAGCTTGTGTATGTATCTTTTAACGTGATTTTTGTAATATTAGTGGTGTTTGGACGGAAAAATGTCGTAAAAGTGGTTGGATCTCTTTTTTATCAAAGGGTTAAAGGGTAAGGGGGGGGGGGTGTATTTTTCAAGGCTACTGTTACTATACCATCAATTGATGGTATCTTATCACATCTGACTTGATGTGATAATCTATAAGCACAAATTAAGAAAGGTGATCATCATCTAACTCGATGATCATTAATTAGAATAGTATTTGAAGTGTTTGAACAATCACGAGCTTTCGAGTTACCAATGTAAACTTTGCGAGAATATAATGAGTATGAAATGAGTCAAAGTATTAAAGTAGGTCCCCTGCATTTAACTACAACATGTTTGCACTACTAAACTAAACCCGTAAAATTCTGCAGAAGTAGGATGTTTCTAGAATCAGAATAACAAGATGTTATTAAAAAAAGTAACTTTCGACTGATTTATGAAGCGTTTTTCTTGATGTATGGGAAATGTTTAATGATAAAAGTTAAGTCTTCTCAGAACTTTGTTTGTGTAAATGTTAAAGTTCTTAGAAAAGGAAATTTGTTAGACCTTTCGTTACGTTGAATTTTAGAGTTTTGATTGGCACCTGAAGAGAACTATTTACACCCAAATAGGAAGAGGGATACTCTGTTACGCAATGTTGGAAAGAAGAATAGAAGAAGGAAGAAGTACAAGATGGGAAAAAAAAGATTAATTTAATGAATGAGGAAGCTAGGACATTGAATCACAGCCAGTAAGAATGAGATAACTAAACAGAGGTCAACTTCGAAAAAGCCTGAACATTTGCAGAGTAACATTACCCTTGATATAATATTTAAGTATCAACTGCGACCCTTTTATAGGTATTACAAAAAATAAGCGTTTTTTGTAAGCCAGGCTTGAACAGTTTTCATGATTTATGGCAAAAGGGGACGACAGGAGCAAGCCATAAGTCATACATTAATATTTTGGAATGGTATACCGGTATATCGGTACGTAAATTGCGTGAGGTATCGATTTCTGAGTTTTTGCCTTACAGAGGACCACCACGGTAAGGCCACACTACGTCCACCACCAGATGGAGTTGCTAGATAGTGCTGGATGGTAGTGAAAATCCAAAAAAACTCTTCAAGTCCCATAAATTGGGTTGCAAACCGTACTGGACTGCGCTTGTTGTTTTCATATACCAAATAATGTTTGCGCACTACTGCTTGGTTGAATATCTGGCAAGTGTGACAGACACTTGCAGAAAGCATCTATACAGCAAGATAGCTCTCTGGTTTATTTGTACTGAGGTTCAATATCACCGACCCCGTACCTATATGTATGTATCTGATTGAATACACTTTGCGAAGTGAGTGAGCAAGTAATTTGTTAAATGTAGTGTTGAATCAAGTCGTGGGTAAAACGAACAACCACATGAACGTATTTAAACCCAGCATTATCTAAGCAATCAACAAGAATAGTACAATTGTGGCCTAAGCAATCTCGATAAAGCTCCTGAACGACTCATTACGCCACGGAATCAATCAGTCAGTCCATTGTAAGCCTCGAGGGTGAACAACTGCACTTAGATTGTCTCGCTTGTGTTTTAGCACTATCTTACCTGATGTTAAGCGATGATGCGGTTGACGATGGTAAACGCTTGTCTACACTTCAAGTTACAACCTGAATTATGCTTAAAGATAACCATCGCGTCAAATTGTCATCATAACCCTGGATATTATTCCAGGCGATCACACCATCCATGTTAATAACGAGGAGTGTGATTAAACCAAGAATTTTTATGCATAACTTGTCAAGATTAGAACTCTCAAATTTTATAACAAATGACGCAGTTTATTATAATATTAATTATAGATACATTATTATCGGCTTGTTTAATCGTTGCAGAGTTGCGGTCAATCCAAGCCAAGGCTCTCCAAAAACTAGCACCATTTCACAAGTATAGGAAATGTCCGTCCTCGTAGGACATAGTTATTCTATGGTACTTACCATGGACCAAGTTGCAGCTAGCTCGCTTGACCACGTTTCTCATAAAAAAGCTCCTCGCTGTCCCATGATTCTCGTGAAGTATTCTGCTCACGAATGCTGAGCGAAATCTACGCGAAGGACGTGACATGTCACTTCCATGCCAACAAATAAAGATAACACCCGAACTATGGCAGTTAACAGTGACGTTGTTGAGGCGTGATCTCGCTTGTCCGACAAACTTGGGAGCCGTTGTTTCTCTTTGGGACCGAAGTTTGGGGATATACGGTTCCATCAGTGTAACTTGTCTGGGGGAATTAACCTACGAAACAACAATATGAGGTAATTTGCAATTGATATTTTTGGACGGACGATGGTGACGAGATTTTTGAGTAAGGTTATGAGGTAAGACTAATATTAAACCTTTAACAAGGTTGTTTTTAAAAACTTCAAACGGATTTACAAATAATACTAAACCCATTTTTAACAAATTTGTTTATAACCACCCTGGCGGTAACAAACATAAAAAGCTACCTAATCAAAATGAAAACCGGCTTCTTGTTAAAGTATGAAAAAGATTTTTCTAAAATTTCTCAACTGTGAATTTACCACCATGCATGATGGATTCATTCAACGCAGTATTCTAATAGTCACATAGAAACAACCCCTCACTTCAGCAGGCGCATCAAGGGCCTCCCATTACTCATAAGCGATCCTTTGATGACGCCCCTGGAGTTAAACATTAGTGAAAACTTTCCGAATAATTATAAAGCGAGCTGAAGGGGTGGGAAGTGCTCTTCAATATAATGATGTGCAGGGACGGAGAATAGATTTTCTAGGCGATTTGAAGTTGTCAAGATATTATCTGGTCGCCAAATTAAGTTTTTGCAAAATCGACCATGAGCTCATTGTGAAAATTTTCGAGCCCTATTCTACACTCTACTGGTTTGGAACTGACTGTCAACCTTGTTCTAACACATGTTTCATGGTCGTTGGAAATCATATTTGTAATACCTAACTTTCTTTGGTAATTGATAGTTAAATTATCATCATCATTATCATTTATCCTCTATGGTCCATCACCAGTGAAACGATTGGCGTCAATGTACGGTGCCGTGCCTTGCCGTGAGTTACGATTCAGGACTGTTTTGTTGTGTGCTAGGAACTTGGGATATTTTCACAGTTCAGCTTTTTTCAGATAAGAAAACTCGCAATCCAGACTAGAAGTCGGCGGCTTACTAACATGTACGTACGTTTTTGGTGGTATATATTATATTTTACAGTTTTACCACTTCTAACAGTTATGTATTGTGGTCCGTAGTTTATAAGAATCAAAGTAAAATGCCAATACGTTAAATTAATTCAACATTCTTGTTTCTTCTTTATGCTACTTCAGATTACCAAATCCAAACCGTAACGGATCTGTCCAGTTCATCAATCAATAATTCCTAGCTTTTGTGTCAGAACCACTGGAGCATGGCAACCATTGTTCATTCACCATTTGCGAGTATGTAGGTGAACTATTGTTCGGAACTTTGAACCGTATAGTTCACAGATCATTCACACTTCACGGGACAATGGTGATCACACCTCTGATTTGTTGTAGCGAACCGTAATGTCGTGTACTTGGCTGGCAATTGGTGGAATTCGGAATAGTCACCAACAGACAAAGGTGACAAGCCACTTTTTAAGGTATTGACTAGTATTTGGTGTTTCCTAATATTATTTTCCTTCTTCTTGTTGTGACTGTTACAACCTTATGTCTTGATATGAAGTGTTTTGGTTGAAACAACGCCGTAAAGTCAAACTCGAAAATCAATCACATGGGTCAACAAAACTAGAGGAAACTCGTAAAATATAACTAACGAAACCACCGGGTATCATCTGCACCAATTGAAACGAACCAACAAGAAGATTACAGAAGTAGGCAGCTAAAACGGCTGTTTTTTCTATAATTATATATTTACTTTAAAACTCTCCTTCTCTTCTTTTTTTGTCTCTCTCCATTATTTTTATTTTTGCATTTTTTTTATTTTTTACGCAACTGTTCAGATTCAGTCACTCTGAGGATATGAAAAAGGACAAAGATTCAGCATTATTTTCCTACTGAGTCGTCGTTCTGTTCGTAGAGATAAGTTCACTGGAACAATCAAAGACAACTTGAATATATTTTCAAAGACCGCGTTGTTCTAGACTAAAATCTCACAAAGATATATTTCTAAGAACAAACCGAATTACTGTTTCTCCTACATTACGAGATAGAAGGTTAATTCCTTAATATCCGGCTTGCAAGACGGGAACAAACATCCAGCAAGTGGGAAATAAATTCTAATTTAACTTTAGCTCGAGTGCGAATGCCTTTTTCTCAGAAAACACGGTAGCAGTTGTTTTGTCGCACTGAGAGAGGAAATTGAGGAACTTTTCCAATACATTGGAACCTTGAAATAAAGTTTTCTGTTAAGTGTTGTCCGGGAAATACGTTTTGCCCGTTCTCTGAAGCGTTTCTTGAAGATACTTTTGTCCAAGAACAGCGGAACTTGTCAATGTTTCACCGGTGAACACATCACTTGTAAAAATATAGTCTTTTGACAAAATATTGCTTAATTTTGCTTAGTATTAATATAACAGAATTAAAAAGCTTTAACCATAATGTCATAGAATAAATTCAGCGTGTTCAGTTCAGTTATAATTAATTATAGAGGTATGAAGATATTTTTTTGCAATTTATTAGTTTTTCCAAGATACCTACTGCTTATTTATTGCATACATTTCTCCAGCGAGGTACTGAATAAGTACCTGCTTTCGTAAATACAAGAGTAATAGTAACCTTGTTTAAGAATTCGTTGCACGTCTTCTCGGTAGATGGTATCCGCTGCACGCTCCTGGGATGAGAGGAGACAAGCGTCAATCAGAATGAGTTAATATTGAAGTGAGTAGATTCATCAAGGCTTGCAGTTGAACTGTTAACTCTATCCAACTGGAATATTAGCTGGAAGTTACCTGTGATAGAGATGGGATGTGATAACGGCATGTCATATATCGGAATAGAAAACTCTTTGGACCTAATTAAGTATATGTGTGGCTTCTTGAACGTAAATCAAAGATATACTAAGCAATTTTTGAGTTAATCAGCAATTCGGCATAAATTATAAATGATGCGATTATCCTCTTGATCCCAAGCTCTTATCACATGCAATAATTTGTAAGCGGCAAACCAGACAGAAGTTACAAGGCGCGCACCGCACCAGCGACGCACGCTGCGACACTTTGACTTTGTACTTTTGAAAAGTACCTCTACCTTTTGGCGTGGTGTGTACTTCGATAAATAATGTACGCTGTGTACAAGTGATGGAATGTTCATTTTTCTGCAACACTTTTAGGACCGATCTTATTCTTTTGGGTTACAACAAACTTTTTAAAAACATTCACCATAGAAAATACTTAAAAAGCTCATTTCTCTATAGCAGATACTAGCTGCGCCCCGCGGTTTCATCCGCGTAGTTCCCGTTCCCATGGGATTACGGGGATGAAATATAGCCTATGCTACTCGGCTTCGGTCTCATTCCTACTCCGTGCTGTTTACTGGGTGAGAAGTGACAAAATGTTTGGGGTGGACCACACTTATCACTTAAGGGTATGAAAAGTAGCTTAAAATCTATTTTCAAACCTAACAAATGTGCATATAAAATTTCATAAAAATTGATCAATCCGTTTCGGAGGAATAGGGCAACTAACACCAAGACAAAGAATTTTATATATAGGTATAGATTTTGTTCATATGTAGGTGTTACAATTAAAACGCTCAATTCCACTACTTATTGGTTTGTCCCTCTCTACATCGCATCAATGTAGCCAGCAATGTAATATTCATGGCGTGGCGACAGACTTGCAGTTCGGAACTGAGACGCAGTTTAATTGCATACAGTCAGCAGTCGTCGAAAGTTCTGCTTAATTACCTGCTCCAAGCTTCATTTCACTGAAGTTACTAGACTTGTTTGACTGTCTTTTGAATTTAAGGTTTGTTTCGTGGATGAAATACCAAGGTAAGTTTCACATTACATCATCAGTTAGGAAACTGAGAATATAAGATGTAAAAACGGAAAGGCTGACTCAACTTCGGGTGCAACGATGCTTTATCCAACGTTATGTAGTACAAGCTGGGGTCTGGTCTGGTCCATGTTGGGGTTTGTATGAAGAACGATAATGGAAATTATTGCTTAGGTGTGACCTATGTTGGTTTGTTGCTTGTCGGTTGTGCAACAGTGTAACTAATGTTAGCTATAAAGTGATACGATGAAGACAGATTGACGATAAAAAATTTAAATTAAAAAAATTACAAGCTGTTCTAACATCTATCTGTATAAGTGCAAACGTGGTAGCGATCGACGATTTGATGATTTGCGATTGTTCCCCTTCTTGGCCTAAGTTGGTACTGACCTGGCTGCAAAGTGTGAGGTTGCGGGTTTGTTTCTAGAGTAGGCTAAATATTTGTATGAAACACTTGTATATGTCATGATTTTTTAAATAAAGGGAGATGATTGATTTTTTTTTTTTTTTTTAGATGTTTGATTTTTTTTTATTTATTTTTTAGTTAGTGATCAAGATCTATGTAAGTGTAAGATTGTGAGTTATTACTATTACTGTTAATCTTCCGATCGACGCACACCTGCCCATGAAAAACCTTCACGCCTCGTAAATTACTCGTAATAAAAGTGTGAAAACAATCAGTTTTCCTCAGGAAATAATGTACATTTCTAGGAAAACTCAAGTGAACTTGCAGCCAACGAAATGACCAAAAATACTTCTGTTGGAATGAAAGGAAAGCTCAGTCAAATGCACAGAACTGCAGCCGAGTGGCAATAAGAACAAGCCGAGCGTTATTCCGGAGTTTTTCTTATAAATAAATCTTGCATTCTCAGTCGGAGGCGAGAAATGTTTCTCTGTAATGTACCTACTTTGAATTTGAATAAACTGCCTGTTTGGCTCCGCGATTCAAGTCAAAAAGAATTTAAGAAAATTCTGCATCGAGTGTCTTTCCTGATTCTATTCAAAGAATATAAAAATTAAAATGCAGTTTCATCTTTTCATCGGCTTTTTTCATGTTAGATATTTTGGATTACTGGGCCTGCCGTTAGGGGTCAACGTAGGCGAACGTACCACGATGAAATCGAGGATGTTCTAAAGAAAGGCCAAGTCGATAGTGCCTGTAACTGGCGAGCATGTATTAAGAGATTCATGAAATTGGAAGAAGCGAAAGAGGTGTGTAGCATGTGGAAATATCTCGGAACGGGAAAAAGGCGTGACTAATTATGTATGTTTATTATGCCGGAAGACAAGTTGAACATGATAACAATTTGTATACTTAAGCGTAACGTTTAAGTAATGTTTTAGTTCAGGTGTTCATTACTGTGTTCTCGTTTGAAGGGCACTGTTTCCGTCAAAATTACTTTAGAGCTAATAATGTCTCAGGATAACGAGCACCGTGCAGTACCGCGAAATATGCAATGCAAAGTTCTGGGTGGCGCCGTAACTTTTATGGGCAGGCGTAGCTCTTACCATCAGGTAAACGACCTGCATATCTCGTTCATCAGTCAAATAAAAACAAAACAAAGGTGACTGTAGGAACTATATAAAACTGTTATCTTTACTTTGAAAAGTCTAAAAAAAATGTGGTTTAAGTAATAGCTCTTTGTGATTTCTCGCTAAAGTCTACGAACGTCCTTTGCCAGGTACAATTTTCCCACGAACTAAAATGGCTTGAGGATTCCTGCAAAATGGTATAATTATGTGAATCTTAATTAAGGCAGAATAAAAAGATTAAAACTTATCAAAACCAATTGTGCAGGTGCACATCATTTTCTTCGTCTAGAACATGCTGGATTTTGCCTTAAGAATTTTGCGGTAACGCTCTTTTTAAGCAACCCGACTGACCCGAGTTATTAACATTTTTTCTTTTGCTCTTCAAGCTTCACACAACCACAGACTTATGGCCAACCACCACCAATAAATAACATCTCAGCGATTTGAAAAAGAAATTTAGACACACACATGATTCATGCGCGGCCGTGATCTAGAGAACATTTGTCTTAAGCCGATAAAATGGTCTAGACTTAGACTTATTTCTAAGTATAAAAACAAGGAAAGCAACTTAAAAAAGCAACCATAGCAGTAAAAATAAGTTTCTAAAAAAAATAATACTTAGCAACTTCGAGTCAAGGTGTTGAAAAATTTGTAGAAGGCAATTTCTTAAACCTCCATTAAGGAAATGAAGTAAGAATCTGAACAAGGAAAAATAAAAACGACTTCTCATCTCTTATACTATCAGAAATAAGTCTCTCTTCGGAAGTTTTTCGGAGTGAAAAGGATGAAAACAGTTACAGGATTTCGTTTCGCGAAAGCTACAATATTAGTTACTGGTCTTCAATTATTTTCTAAACAGAAACCCATGAAACTACAGTTTAAAAATCGGGATAAAAAGTCATGTTACCAGATATTCATCCGCCAAGCAGTAGCTTGCAAACATTGTTCCGGTACAAGGGCACTGTTTCCAGCGAAATTACTGGGCATAAGAGACTTTAGAGATGTCTCAGCGTGACGAGCGCAGTGGAGTGCCGCGCAGGATTATGCAACGCAAAGTTCTGGATGGCACTGTAATTGTTATGGGCAGGCGCAGCGCTTACCATCCGGTGATAGACTTTCTAGTCTCGTCACGCAGACGAATAAAAAAAATGTTCCCCAGTCTTAATTAGTTTCGCTGCTACTGAGATTAATGTTTTCTCTCCGAGAGAAAAAGGTTGAAACTTAATCAACTCAAATAGAATATGGATCGATGAATTACTGTCTTCTGCGAACATGAGGTTGTGCGTATATCGCGTTTATCCATTAACACGTTCGGTACTAATAACATACACGCCTGTGTTTTTACATTATAATTTTACGGCAAGCGAAAACACGCCTGGCGTGCGAACCCGCACTGCTGTATTGACAATGTCATTACAACATTTGTGTGCGCCCGCACTGCTGATTGACTTTAGTCCAACACAACGCCAGTAAACAGTAACACACACAAGTTGTGTGAAGATTCGCAAAAGTGCCAAAAAAAGTAAATCTGCTCAGCAGTGAATGTGTTAAGGCGCAGTTATAGCTTGATACTGTACAGTAAGTCTAGCGACACCCTTAACACTAGTTCGCGATTATGGCGATCCACACATACTCTAAGCGCCGACATACCGCAAATGCTAGAGCAAGTCACACGATAACTTTTAATTGCTACAGCTAAAATGATTCAAGAACAGCGCAATTTTAAAATAAATGTTTATTTATTTTATACTTCCCGTGTTTACGATTTAATACGATGGAATGTTCAACAAGATAGATCTAATTTTACACGAGAAGTTAAGGCGGCGTGCTTCAGTCATGATTACGTAGAATTACAATATACCAATCATTATCTTGGAGCTTAATTATGGTAATAAGTTTATTTGAGATTGGTTAAATTACCCAATTCAAAGTCATTAACTTTACTAACAGCGTAATAGACTTCTGTTTTGAAAATAACTTGAGTTTTATATCGATTGAAATATCAGGTTCTGGGTAAAATACACCAGACTTTGTTTAACTCACTGTGTTTGTATGGATAGATGTATATTTGGCTCTAATCTTACTGGGCAATACTGACCCGGTTCCCATTTTCAAATGAGTTGAAATTTTGCACGCCTGTGAAGTTCCTATGGTATTACGGTGATCTCGCTATTACAGATCTGACGACAGAGAAGAAAAGTAGATAACAGAACTCCTCAGAGACTAATAAAAGATTGGTTGTGTTTGGGCTGAATTTGATCAGCATGCAGTAGCGAAAAATGTTCGTACATTGTTAAAGCTTAGCACGAACACAATATTTTTTCTCAAAAAAAATCCCTTTTAGATTCATATCCCCTCTGATTTTTCTAAAATGTACACCCATGTCTCATCATGACGGCTAAAGTATCTTGTTAGTAAAGTCAGCAATGGAAAACACCTGGTTGCGTCAAAGGAAACTTTATTCGCTTGGTGTACGATATACGTAACGAGCCAACAAAGCTGTTGCACATAAAGAGCTGCCGGCTGTTTGGTTTAAAATACAGATTCCAGTTGCTAGTTGAGTATTCGAAAACTAAGACAGAGAACTAATATTACTAAAAAAAATCTTAGAACCTAATATAAAAAGACCATTGAAAACAGCATTGTCACCAATGGAACATCTATGGGTGGGTTTTCTAGTCCTTCAAAGTAATCTAGTGTATGTTAAACTTTTAGTAGTAGAATATCATACCATAACTCTTCCCTCTTGTTCTCTCGCGACGCGCGTGAATATAACTACCTAGATATCCTAAGCCGTTGTTGCCATTTAATAGGATAAATTTCGATGTAATCTGACTGCCTCATATCCATTTCACTATGTTACCTACTAGTAACTTTGTAGTAGTAAGCCTCTTTTGCAAGAGACCGCCTGGGGAAGTATCAGTACCTTTGCCAGATATTCATCCGTCAGTGTGAAAACAATAAGGAGTTTCGATTTGAAGGGCACTGTTTCCAGCGAAATTACTGGACGTATGAGACTTTGGAACCAGTGTCTCAATGTGTGTGCAGTGCAAAGATTATGCAATGCACAATTCCGGATGGCACCGTAAGTGTTATGGGCAGGCGTGGCGCTTATCATCAGGTGAATGAATCGGTCGTCTCTTTACTCAGTGAAGAGAGCATTTTGAGAAATATTAATATAAAAGCCGCTGAAGCTTTTGTCTTGCACCAAGTCCCAATAGATGCAAAGCGTTCTCAGCAGGCCCCAAGTTCGAGGCTTGCAGCTCGCTACCGAGTAAGCGTTTTATCGCCGGCTAGCAGCTCAGCGATTTCTCGGCGCCTCTCGTCTCTCACTCAGCTCTTCGTCGCGGCTCAACATTATTTCGCTCATTGAAATTAGTTTGTTTATAAAAATAACATAGCTAAAAACAAGGTTAATAAACAACAACTTGCAATAACACAAGACGGATAACATAAATAAGAATAAATTTTGTTTAGTTTGTAATTAAGTGTAAATTTAATTTAGGGAATAAATTTGTAGTAACTTTTTTTTAATTAGTAGTTTACTACTTGGTATTCATTTTTTTCGAATTGAATTTATATTTTCTAGATATAATCTTAACTATCCCCTTGGCGCAGTTAGGCAAAAACGGGTCTAATGCGCGCACAGGTTAGTGTCAAAATATCATTTTGACAATCCACATCTCGTCTCATGGGTCTTCTCGTGACTCTGGTCAATGTAAATTGATCGTCGAGGTTATATGCGGCTTAAATAATAAAAAAATTACATAATTTTGGGTTGAAACTGAGATATTTCAATCTAAGGCTTTGCCAGTGGTGGGTAACCGACGCTATAATGACCAAACTATACATTCATAATTTTACACCAAGCATAACTTTCCCTCTAGCTAAGCAACTTATTCCTGAACAAATCGTAAAGGCTTTTCATGTCAGGGATCAAACTCACACGTATACTTCGTAAATCGCACGTGACCGCAGATCGTAAACTCCGCTTTGTTAGCGCTGACCGCACGAAACACGCCCTCCGCACGCTTGACACTTTTAGCTTTGACTAAAGGCAACAGCTGCAATAGCAAATTGTGAAATAACACCACAATTTTCATTTAAAAAAAGACTCATATTAAGGCTGGTTTTACTGCTTGAAAATGAAAATAAAGCAATATACGCGTGCGTACGGTCGGTCGAGCACTAAAACCGGCCTAACATGTAAGGAATAAGGATGTACTTATAATAATTTATGAGAGTCATCAACATTGATGATCGATCTTAATGCTGATAGTTTTTTTGGCAGATGGCAGCTTCCAGAATACAACTTGATGCTTCGGCTTGCTTTTAATGTTTTTTTAAGTTACTCTTTACTCAGTCACCCTAGTAAGTCGTTCACTCAGTGGTAAGCCTGCCCATAACAGTTACAGTGGCACCTAGAACTTTGCATTTTAAGTGAAAAAAGTCAAGTTACGTCTATTCCAAATATCCAATTTTTATTGCAAAACATTAACTTCAATTACACGTAGGTACTTGTAAACGTACTAACGCCGTGAAGCAGTAATTTTTAAAATAAAGGTATATCATGCTGCGCAGTGTGCACCACTTTAAGTTGCCAAAAGTGCGACCTATGAGTCTAAACTCGCAAAATTGACGACAACAACTTTAAAGTTGCGAGTGTGTGGAGGATATTAGGTAAAATGCTGTTTTGCGGTCACAATATTCGCCTTTGAGATATGATTCATATATCTGTGTGTCACGAGCTTTGGCTTTAAAACCGACCTTTGAAAACATTTGCTGTATGAGGGATTTATGATAAAGGAAAACTGCGGTGTGGTTCGCGTAAATTAATGTATACTTTTGAAATTATTCAATGTAGGTTTTGTGTTGAATTTTGAGTGTTGGGAGACCAGTTTTCAGGATATTCCGTTATAAGTGTGATGCTTTGTTGTCGAACTTTCATTCCAATTTTGCTAAACCCACTGTGTATACCTACGTCTATGGTTAAACGTTTACCAATTTAAATTGGTGTAAGTGTCAGTTATTATGTATTAAGTCGTACATTTTTTAATCATGAATCGATATGTAAATCGGCGCTCTTTAGGAATACGAAAATTTTGACTAAGAGTACGTATTGCTAATTTTTGCTATATTGATCTTTACTGGCTTCATAGTAACCTTAAAATAAGAAATGATTAGTAGGCTGTTAGTAGTCATTTTTTTTTTTTTTTTTTTTAATTTGACTGAGTGACTAGACCAGTAAGTCGTTCACCTGATGGTAAGCGCAACGCCTGTCCATAACAGTCACGGCACCACCTAGATTTCATGTCTTTTTTTGTTTTATCCTTCTCATGAAAGTGATGGGTGGATGATGATGACGATGATAATGTTTAATAAAGTTTTTATTACCTATTAAAATAATAAGGTAATGAATTTACTCACTTTTTGTGTGTTCAATCTTTCGGGAGCATAAAAAAATCTAAAGAGAATATAAATAATTTTATAATATTCAAATATATTCAACATACTTCACCAAGCGGTGACAAGTCTCTTAAAGAATATTAAGAAGTTTAACTTAATGTTATAAAGATCTGAGACGATTTCTCTCGAAAGCGTACAGTTATTTGAACAACTCACGTGTTTTACCCAAAGTTCATCCATATATTATTCAAATTAAAGTACCCCAGCAGTAAGTAAGTACTGAAGTTTCAATAGTAGCTGTATCCAAACCCTTCAAGACTAAGTTAAAGACTGAAACTTTGTATAAGGTCAGCGCCCACTTACAATGCATGAACTGTCACAGTACTAGAATATATCGTCAAAAACCAATTTGCTTCAGACGATATACGCTTCAATATACCTTAGGAGATTTGCCTTACATTGTATGTCTAGTTTAATATTTTTTACAAAAAACTCGCGTGAAGATATTTGTTAGCTTTTCGGTTTGCAGTTCGCTTAATAATGAGACGGAGCCTGAAAGTATATTTGCTTACAAGTAAAGAAACAGTAATGTGAAAACAACAGTATTGTTGCGGTTTGAAGGCCATTGTTTCCAGCGAAATAACTGGGCATATGAGACTTTAGAACTGATGTCTCAGTGTGACGAGCGCAGTGCAGTGCCGCGCATGATCATGCAATGCAAAATTCTAGGTGACACTGTGACGCTTACCATAAGGTGAACGACATGCTCGTCTCGTAACACAGTCAAATAAAAAATAAGTCTTGACGTGAATCTTGAAGAATTAATATAGAATGCTTTTCATCAAATATAAACTTATGACTTATACGTATCAACTGAATTCTTAGTCACTGTAAAATACTATAAAACATTGTGAGTATCCATATCAAAATACTTAGGCAGAGCATATCCCGGTTACAGACATGTCAATGAAAGGATCTATAAAAACCCTTACCATGTGCCAGGATTATAAGAATTTGTGCTCCTAAACCATAATGTTTGTTAATACAATTCTCATCAAAAAAAAAACTCAGCGCGTTCCATTGACGAACCTACTCAGGGCTTGTAAACATTTCTGTTCAATCTCTTACTGCTTTGTCGGCGCCATAAAACTCCACAGATTGATTGAAAAGGTGCCGCAATAAGTAAACAAACCCGTCCAATTGCTCAGATAAAATGTTCAAAGAAATCACAGGACAGCGACAGGTTATTGGAAGAAATAAATTTCCCTAGCGCACCTAAAGATTTTCATTACTTCTGAAGTCACTTGGCCGAGTTTTCACACAAAGGAATCTAACTTTTATCTCTTTAGCGGAGCATTTATTGCGGTCAGCGAAAAGGTTTTTAGATCAAAGGAGGGTATAAAAGTCTTGTTGAAAAGTGGCAGGCTCTTGTTTTTGTTTTATACGTGTTGGTTTGGAGTTTCAACAGGAGTATAGATAGATAGTTAGATAGATAAACTCTTTATTGAAACACCACAGAACAAAGAAAACTTAAAACTAGAACAAAACAAATTTTACAATTAGTGTCACAATGGGCGGTATAATTATTTTTGATCAATAATTATGACAATTAAGAAAAAAAATGTTTTTGATACTTTATAATTTTTAACAATATGCCATTTTGAGAATTGGTCCATTTGAAAAAAGACCATTTTGAGAAAAGGTCCTTTTGAGAATAAGTGCTTTTGAGATTCGTATGCCATTTTTAGAATTGGTCCTTTGGAGAAAAGTTCATATTGGGAATTGTTATTTTTGAGGCTCATAAGTTGGGCCATTTTGAGAATTAAGCATTCTGTACCTGAAATATTTAACCATGTTTTTCTTTCCATTCATGACATAGGAACTTCCGACTTGAAAAAACCCTAGTTCTAAGACAATTCAAAACAAATCAAACTGAAACTTATGCATTCTGAAGATGCGCACGTCGCGGAAGACTGGACACATTATCTTCACAGTAATGTCTTTGTTAATTTACCCATCAATATGATAATCAAGTGATATATGATGAAATATCATTGTTTTCACGCTTATTAAGCACGAATCCAATCAACTGATTCAATGACCTGACTCCAGACAATCGCGTTTCATTATTTTTATACCGTTCAATATTTAGGTGTTGGGTAATTATTTTCGATTTATTTGTACCACAAACTCATAACGATATTAAATGCGATCTACTTCCAGCCATCTAACTCAATAGTTCTCCGCTTGCAGTAATGAGTATTGAACTGTCACGACGTTTCACAATTCCATTTGTCAACCTTTCTAAAGCTCTTTCCGATGATTTCTGCACCCCTTTCGCGATAAAGTGGTTTACCAAGTGTACATTCTATAAATGAGGAGTTAGTGAGGATTTGTTGGCATAGTTTGAACACAGATGGAGAGTGTGTGCAGAAGATTCGGTTTTGGTAGTTGTGTTTTGTTTTAAATACACTGTACAGTTTTGAATTCGGGATATTCTAAAGTCTCGGGGAAGATCTGCGGGGAACATTGTTTGACTGTATCAGATAGCTGCATCATGACAAAAGCGAGATGCTTAATTATGAACGATGCCTACATTTGGTACGTTATCAAGCTACCCAAAGAAGTGACATGGGTTGAGATTCGATTGAATCTCCATGAGCCGTTGAAGGATATTTACTGAAAATCAAATTCTTAACTACTCAATGTCCACTAACAAGTCTTCCTCGCATCTTTGCTTATCTTTTAACGGTTAACGTAAAACCACTCTTGGATCAAAAATTAATTATATCTTACTAGTCTTAAAGTCCAAAATCGATTGTCTAGCTACGGTCATAGAATATGCAAGCCACAGATGTGCTGGCAAGTGTCTGCCTTGATTACACCATCGATATACACGAATCTAATTATTGTGCGAGCTAGGGACTGGATCGGATCAGCTGTGTCTCTTGTCACGAGATAATGGATTTGAGAACGCCCACTGAATATTTATTTGACTTGAAGGGATTCTGCCAAGATGAGTATTTAATTAGGCACCTACATTGTCTGTGGAAACGCGAGTGGCATACTGATTTCTGGTCGAAGTAGGGACAAAAATGTCCGCGTTATTGGGTACAAGTTGTTGGCAAATGGTAGGGTATGTTGGAAATGTCGTGATTAATAATTCATCTTGTATCAGTCTCATTATTACCTTTAAAATGTATTGGTTTTACTAAAAGTGTTTTTTGCTGTACCTGTTCATGTTTTATTGTGTTTGTTTATTTTTATTAATTTATGTATGTTATGATAATTATTAAGTTTATCTCCTTTATCAGAGTTATGATCAGTAGAACATAGTTTTAGATATTTTATGAAATCATAATCACGTCAACTTGAATAATTCTCAAAAAGTCAACTTTTTGACTAGTATCAGTCGAACTATTTGTAGACATGCATCTAATTTAGTTTTTCAAACTATAATAAAATAAAATTGCACAGTTTTATGTGTCTTCATGTTGTCCTTATAATCTCGTTTTTGGATGTGGAATTTAAAACTGAATTTGGTCTACAATGGGCATTGTTATAGTTTTTATGTATTTTTCTTAAAATATAGACCATTTTAAGAAACCAATTTAAATGTTTTGGTTTTCCGTGGGGTAGTTATTTTTTAATTACTAAGATTTCTACCCGATGACGTCACTTTCAATATAATACTATTTAGTGCCGTTGCCAAAAAAACTGTAAATTTCATCTGTGGTTTAATAAAATGACAGATAACTTTTCTTAAGGGGGAAAGGCATGCTTGCCTTTTGGGTAAATTTTAACAAAATGCCAACGCTGACGTCATCACCGGCAAATCAAGGTCAATAATATTTATTTAAAAATATTTGAAATTAGAGATACTTTTTCAATAAAAGCTGTAGTTTTGTGATCAGTGAAGCTATTCCTCGAAACGGTTTGGCAATCACAAACTTAAAAAAAACAATGCCCATTAAAATAGAAACAGTTTTGTTTTAAGACGGTCACGCTTTTTGTGGACAGTCTGCGGTGGGCCTATATCATCGGCTTGTAAGCTCGGCCGAGGTCTAATAAATTTATTGGCTGTGAAAGGAGAAGTCTAATTTCGACTCGAACGCATACCGTTTTGTGTTCGAGTGAGATTTAGTGGTACACCGCGGGTGGTACAATCATCGCTCGATTGTTACAATGCATTGAAAGGAGTGAGTTAAAACTTAAAACACTGATTGCTCAGTAGTGGAAAGGTGTGATTCTGAACCTACCACAGTTTCGAAGTACAGACATCATCGTGTCTACTCTATTTCTCTACTAATATGTGCTAATATCGAAGTAAAATAATGTCAATTTGTTTATTTGTAGGGCTTTCACTGTTTTCACTGCTGTATCATTTTGTTGTATATCGTATCGCATATTTTTATATAATTACATTAATTAATACGATAGAACCAATTACATTAAGTAATAATGTTATGTCAAAACAATTATAACATTTAAAATTAAAATTAAGGTAATGTACAGTATGTCAAAGTAAAATAAAAGAAATAAGAATTTTAACATAAAAATAAAAACTATTTTAAATTTAACAGTTATATGCAGTATCAGTTAGATGCAGTTTGGTCCATATTGGCCCTTAGTATTGTCAAAAGGGTACTTTCTAAAGCGGACTCTTTCCGCACGGTTTGTTTTAAAAATAAGATAAATATATATTCGAATTTATCAATTCAAGTACAACATTTACTTTTCTTCAAATTAATAAAAAACTTTTTAAAAGGATGCTATTTTTTATATCTTTGTTTCACACCATTTGTTCCGGTCCTGTGCCAGTCTCATCCAGTCTATCGCGACGTGCTTGGCGATGTCGTCCGACCATCGGGCTGCTGGTCTGCCTCGCAGTCGTTCCGCTCCTCTTGGCCCTTGTGTTGCAGCAGCCAGCTTCACACATACATATTCTGTCGAAAAACATCTCCGTCTTAATTATTTTAACACGGCAATCTTATCGTATAATTACTTAACCAGTGGTTATTAATGCGTTGCAAAAATTTTAATTATAAGTTAAGAGCTATCTTAGCATTTTCATATTCGTTAATTAGCTTTAAACAAAGTTAACCTATTTAAATAGCAAACATTTTTATAACCTAAAAAAAGAACTTTAAAAATTTCATTGCTTTTTTTATGATTATGCACTTCCATAAAACTATTTTGATAAAATATTAAATAATATAAAAAGGTTAAGTCTCGTTATCTTTACTAATATGATAAATAGGTAAAGTTGGTCAGTTTGCTACTATGTAGGAGGTAATTTCTAGAATTACAGATCCGATTCTGAAAATTATTTAACTAGGAACCTAATTATATTCCTGAATATTATGAAGGCTATGTTTTATCCCGAGAATAACGCGAGTAAAACCGCGGGCCACAGCTAGTAACGTATTAAAAAACAACGAGTCTTATTATGCATTCAGTCTATTCCGACCGTGAAGATGCGCAACGTACTTAATATAATTTATTTTATTGCCAAAGGCTTGCAATCAATGAGCGTCGGTGCACAACATTATATTGGAGTTCCGTGACATTGAGAATTAATTATTATTAATTATAGCCAGGTTCTCAATACGACGTGTTAATATATCGGGAGCATAACAACATGCCATTTTTTTTTTACCTGGAGAATGCATTACGCACCACCAGACCCGGGTGAGGGCCGGGTGGTTATGTGGGACTTCCCCGCTAGCTAGTCTGACGGGTATACCCACTAAATCCCAGGGTGTTCCACCGGGACGCCTCTGTTGTCGGGGCTACGAGTGCGAGAGTGGACTTCCGCGGCCCCGACGGCGTTGGTCCTCGTGGGAGGACCCCATCCCGTTGAATATCAACATGCCATGCATTAAGTGAAGTTAAGGCTTCACTTTGAGTTGCTTCTTCTAAGAAAAGGAAAGCTCCAAAATCAAACCGGGAAATGAAGTCTCAGGCCCTACCTACAGTGCTGTGTCAGATTTAGCAATGCATAGCTCTGCTTACTACTGCAACTACTATGGAAAGACGTGGCTCTCACCATCAGGTAAATAACCTGCTCGTCCCGTTACTCAGTAATATAAAAACAGGCATTAGATTGTTTTGCACATTCTGATCGTAATCTTTAACTAGGATTCCCTGTGTTTTGGAAATCAGGAACAAAGGGGTCCGAGGTTCCAAAAACACCCAGATTCCGAGTAAATACCTATGATTCTCACCAACTACATGTGTTTTGATAAGTTATTATTATGGCAACATTTAAAACAAGTGTTGCCAGTGCTTACGGTAGGAAAACGTTGTATCAGGTTACTCTATCTCTCCAACGATCAAAAGCAAAACGTTTGCATCACTCGTATATCTGGTTTGAGGCAACCTGTTTTGCATAGGTCTGCCTTTTTATATTTGTTATCATCAGGGTTCCACGGGTACTATTTTAATCGAATCATGCGTGTTGGTAAAAGTATTTATGATATGACTTTTCATTTTTATTACTACGAGTATCTTATTCTTACCGCGATTCTGATTGGAATACCGAACCGAATTTTGGAATGAACCGAATGTAGGATTGGAACCGTTCCTGTATCGTTGGTGACAGCTTGATTGGTGTTCAGTTTATATTTTTAGCAGACTACAAAATGGAAGGGGTTCTCAATTTGGTTTTATTTTTTATGTTTGTTATCTCCGTCATTAATATACCGATTTAGTTAATATTTTTTTTATTTGTAAGTCTATACCAACTTCTAGATTGTTCTCATAGAAATGTAATTGAAATCAGTTTTGTAGTGTGTTTTTATTAGTATATCTAATTGAAGTCGTTTTTTTTAGTTCAAAGAATTATTAAGCTTAGGATTTGTAAATGTACTATTTTTTATAATTTAAAAATAAGCATTAGCTTGTATTGCGGTTCCCAAGATTTTTTTTGGTTTGTTTAGTAGGTACCTATTAGCATTTTTTTTTTTGCCTTCTAATCATACTAAAAACGTTTGAATTATTGTATCCGTGGTTAGACCCAAGCTATCGCTACGTTATTTGTTTTGTTATATTATAAGGAAATCTTAAAAAAACATGTTTGAAAGAAAAAAACACAAGGAAAGAAAAATATGTCTTACCTATTTGGCACAACATAAAAACAAATATTTATCATGTCCATTTAATTTAAGAAGTTGATTCATAGCCATAATTATTCAAATTTAATAGCATTAAAGCTAGTTTTGTGACCAAATCTACATACTTTCTTTATCTATCTTCCTACTAAGAAATACCTCAAAATTTGTATGGTTTCTAAAAATATTTATTAAAATATGTTTTTTTAGTTGGGTATTTCGTTTTACTCATTTACCTAATTAAGTGTTTCATTATTTAAACCACGCTCATATTTAGTTAAATAAAATTGGAAACGGTTCATTATTTGCATCGTAACGTTCTTAAGCTTAATTACCGGCTCTTCCAGACTTTGCATTTAAATGTAACTTAAGAGCTTGTTTCCACTATAATAGACGTAAAGCTGCCCACTGTAGTGGACGGAAACTGTCACTGGACTGTACCAATACGTACCTAACGATTTTCAAACTCCAGGTACAGACGTAGAGATAGTAAGAGTAAATTCAAATATTGTAAATATTATATTATTGCTGACCGTACGTAAAACTTCAATAGAAGTAGTGTAAATTTGCAATCACTGAGAGGGCAATAGAATCAGAACTGGAATAGGGCCTCTATCCAGTTACCCAGGAGTATTTATCCCGTGCACAAGTCAGAGGAAAGATTCTAGAAAAAAATTATGAAGAGAAAATAAAAAAAAAAACAATAATTGGATAAGAAAAGAAGAAGAAAAAGGAAACGAGAAGAAAAAATCCTAGCTCTAATCTATCCATGGTAAACCAAATCGATGCTCTAAACTATAGTCCCCCGAAAAGAACGATGAAGAAACTGATATCAAAGCAAAAACAACCGACATAGTGGAAAAGATGTTAAATTCAATTTGTATGCAGAAATGGCATGCTGTGTAAAAAAATTAGGTCGAGTAAGGACTTTGAATTCTTTGTGTTTTGTATTCGTTTCGATTTTTTTAAGAAAATGGTTTTGGAACTATTTTTGTTATTGTAAACGAATTCATTACTGCATTGGGGTTACAAGACTGAGGACTTCTCGAGTGGCAGCTTAGGTTATGGACGCCTAAGACTCCAAAAAGGCCCGCTACACCCCGAGCAGCTAGACTGCATTATCATGACGATGTTTCAGTTAAAACTGTCAATCTCTTGGCACAATCGATATATCATCAAATAGTTGAAAATTAAAACAGCCGATCAAACTATGATATGATGTCAGAATCTCTCACCATTAAACAGTTGAACATCTTCTAAACACGATCAAAAGCGGTTCTTTACAAAACAATACGAAGCCGGATTAGATCGGAATCCGGATTGGAATAAGTAATTCGCTAGAGATATAAGGCAAACAGCTACGGGAACCCAGACGATGGGATACGACGGATTTCTGACGGCTACCATCGCCAATATTGTGTAGGGTGTCTATGGTTTTTGAGTTTGGCGTTTCACAGATGTTTTATTGATTTTTTTATTCGACTGAGTGACGAAACGCGCAAGTCGTTCACCTGATGGTTAGCGCTACGCCTGCCCATAACAGTTACAGCACCACCCAGAACCCTGCATTGCATAATCTTGGGCGGCACTGCACTGTGCTCGTCACCCCGAGACATTGGCTCTAAAGTCTCATATTATACCCAGTAATTTCGCTGGAAACAATGCCCTTCAAACCGGAACACAGTAATGCTTGCACACATTCCGCATTACAGAGTTAAATATTGTATTTTATGATTTATACGAGTTAAAAAAGATACAACAATTTGATATTTTTACACTGATGTCAACCGACTAAGCCCTATTCTTTCTCTCTATCTTGTCCACCCAAAAGTTGACTGGCAGAGATGGCTTTAAGCATTAAAACCGCCCATTTTACCTATTATTATATTAAGTTTTTTTTCTGTATCTTATACATCTTGGAGTCAATGAAGTTATCTATCTAAAATAGATAATTAGCATCTCAGTTGATAAGTGTGTGTATGTAACTGAATTTATTAAGACATTTGTAATCGCAAATGCAAAATGATAGAGGGCAAAGTGAAAATGTCTGTAGCAGAATTCATTTCGGTAAAATTCTAAAGTTGATATAAAAATGTGGTCACCACGGCATCTCCGCAGGCGTCTTCATAAAGACGAGCGCGTTACTACAATCTTTTCGAAGCCATCCATTCCTATCCCAATAAAAATATTTCCCTCTATTTTATTTCCTTTTCTTTTTATCACACAGTTTTTGATTTCTATATTGGGAATCAAATGAATGTATTGGTTACGTTAGTTGCATGATATTTTTGTTATATTATTGTTGGATTTCCAACATAGAAAAGTTACTGCTTAAGTTGCTGCTGGGCAGTTTTTTTTATCATGTCTTCCTTTGTTGTCTTCTCTCTCCATATACCTAGGGCTTAGCTTCTATCAATTTTTATCAAAAGATTTAAGGACACGCCATCGTTACTGAAGACGTCCTCAATATCTTCAACTGTCTTGGAACACCCAATCCGTCTTATCATAATGATATGTCGTACAGTTAGCAACAAAAGTCGCTGACCATCTCCTAACTTATAGTTATGCTATAGGTGTTCACACAAAATACTTACGTTAAATGTTACGTTTAGTTCAAACTATAACGTATAATTATTATAACTTGAACGTTCGAAAGTCTGGGACGATTTTTGTCTTTGACTGTACATATACATAAGTCTAGATTTTTTTGTTGTTTTCCTTGTTTATGCCCATGTCCATAGAGCATTCAAAGTAAGTGTTAAAGGGAAAAGCGACGCAGGATTTCAACCCGCGATCTTAGGAATGCCTCTCCATTCATCAAGGCCGAAGCAAAGAGAACCTCAAACTCTTCTAGCTTTCAAACTTACCTCTCTTCGATTCATTTTTCTTCTCTTTTCTTTATCTACTCCTTTATTCACATTGTTCTACCAAGTAACTCAAGCTCTCAACCCTTTACAGAGTAAACACGAGTCTTTGTGAATGATTTCACTCGAGTTTGTGAAGGATTTCTTGAAGATGCTATTATCTTTAATAACGCGAGAATTGTAACAGCTATTCATGAGTCGAAACAAGAGGCTCTGGTTCAAACTTCCTTCTTGCAGGACAATGCAGACAATACTGTATCAGTTTGTCGAGTGTTCGCTCTCAAACTTTAAGTATTTACTGGGGTTTTTTTTATCTTTCGTCTTCGCATGATTATGATGACGTATTTAAAATTACTATCGCTTATTATCTGTCTATCTTTTACATAAACTAATTGACATTTAAGGGGAGGAGGAGGGAGGGTGGAGGGTAGGGAGGCTTTTGCCCTGTAGTGGGACATCTCGGGATCTTAATAATAATTATAGTATTTTACACTTACTAATTTTCGAGTTTACATAAACTAATTGCTGGGTATAATTTTCGCGGCCATGCGCTAAACGACGACTGCCTTTTTACCACCTTATGATGACGTCATCGAAACATCCAGCGACATCTGTATCCTTTGCCATATATTCATCCGCCAAGCAGTAGTGTGCAAACATTACTGTGTTCCGGTTTGAAGGGCATTGTTTCCAGCGAAATTACTAGGCATATGAGACTTTAGAGCCGATGACTCAGGGTGACGAGCGCAGGGTAGTGCCGCTCAGGATTATGCAATGCAGTGTTCGGGGTGGGGCTGTGATTGTTATGGGCAGGCGTAGCGCTTACCATTTGGTGAACGACTTGCTCGTTAAGGGTCAAGTCCCAATCTACGAGTATGTCGTGAGTCCTGACTCGTTATTATTGTATTTATTAATTATTTAATGCTTTATTGCACAGATTAAATAGCTAGTACGAATAGCGGGCTTACGCTAATAGCAGTTCCTACCAGTCAACCACCCGTAGTGAAGGAGAGAGGGATGTAGGCGTTCATCAATTTGTCTGTTTACAGCATTGTATTTGCAGTTGTACTTAAAAATTGTTCAAATAATAAGTTCAGCTTATAGTTTACCATAAAATATAATCACAAACAAAGTGACTGCAAACGAGTTTCTTCAACACGCAGCAAGGAACCACGGCACGTAGTTCCACTACTCCTCGACAGATGGCACTACTTGTTGTGAGAAATATCACTAGCAATATACTAGCACAAGGAAAAAGAAATACAAGGAAAATTCACGATTACCAGGAGGCAATCTATGCATAGATAGATACTTGATTGTCTAGTATTAAAGTCTAAAAGTTTCTTTTAAGCGAAATAATATAACTAACTAGGTTTTATTCGAGAATTGGCAAAGCATCGGTGAAATCCAAGTCTGTTGGAATTCTTCAGTGAGCTAAGTACTGTAGTTACCACATGGGAACCAAACTATCCATTTGCACCCGCTGAAAATTCAATATTGTTTGTCTCACTACTTTTTAGTATTCTTTCTTACTCAAACTCAACTCAAACTCAAATCATTTATTGCAAATAGGCAAAATATTGCACTTTTACACGTCAAAAAAAATAATATCTGATACATAAGTATAGCAATACAAAAAAAATAAGTCGAAATATTATGATCTACGAAACTAATGATTATTATCTAATTATGGTTTGAGTTAGACTTTTACATTTTTACTTAGACTTTTACATTCTGAACTTATGAAGTTCTTATTGTTTTGTAAGCTTTGTTTTGATTTCCAAAACTTGGGCCTTTTGTCTCCTATTTTACTTTTGATGGCACTAGATCTAGAAGGGATTATATGCCAAGACAAAAATGGTAACAGACGTGATGTGATTCATACAATTGTTTGCTCTGTGCGGGAATCGAACCCGTAACCATTGCTTTATTGTGTTCCGGTTTGAAGGGTACTGTTTCCAACGAAATTACTGGGCATTTGAGACTTTAGAGCCGATGTCTCAGAATGACAAGCGCAGTACAGCGCCGCGCAGGATTATGCAATGCAAAGTTCTGGGTGGCACTTTAACGGTTATGGGCAGGCGTAGCGCTCACCATCAGGTGAAAGACTTGCACGTCACTCTGTAAAAAAAAAAGAAACCTCAGAATCGTAGTCAGGTCCCAACATTCACCACGAAGAACGTCAATATTCAGCTGACAACGGTAACACACCCATATTAGAATTAACATACGCCTCAATAACTCTATCCATATTAACTCATCGCTACCTAACCACGGATTCATTGATATTACTCCATAGCTACCTGATCATGGGTTGGATCGCTATCACATTACTAAAACAGTCACGGTGACAGCAAAAAGTGCCGACAAAGCCGCCACTGCGACGGCGACTGACGACGGCAGTCGACCGGACGTTTTTCTACTGCCGACTTTGGGACACACGGTCTTGAAATTTCACATTCACTTTCGACAAATTTGGCAAAAACTTTCACATACTATATTTACTAGACAAAACTAGTCTTAATCGCGCACAGACTATTTCGATGACCTTTCGAACAAGTCAAAACACCACCTGCCACTATCGACAGCGATCCCGCATTCTCCAGTCATCTCGCGATCACAAATATATACCACATTTCAAACTCATAGGCACTATCGTGACGTCGATAGAGGCTTGTCTACACCACTGACTATTTTACTGACTGGGCCTCAACATTAGGACTATAATAATGACCTGAACTAAAAAAAAAAGTTATGGGTCAGCTTTTTTTTATTTATTTTTATTTGATTGAGTGACGAGTATCTTTCGATCTTCTATCCAGTAACTTTGCTGGAAACAATGCCATTCAAGCCGAAACACAGTAATATTACAATGACAACTAAATTCGAGTTATACCAGACCATTGATAGTAGTTATTATACTTCTAGATATAGTTAACTAGTGATTGTTAAGATTTTGAGTATTTTTGATCCAATATCTGTTCCTACCATTTTAATTAAAATACTAGATATTTTGGCCAACGAGGGATACGTAAATCTAACCCTAACTTGAGCAATTATTTTTGACCATGCTCGGTAACACAAGCCCGCTGATTTATCGAGCCATGTGTCACATTTGCAAGAGACGCCTTGTCTTAAAACACACCTGCTTAGAATCTTGATATTGAATTCCCAGACTACGAAAACCAGTTCAGTAGAGCTCCCATTTCCCGCAAATCTCTTATATCTTTAAACAAATGTTGAGAGAGTGAATGCTCGATACGGTTCCGAGTACACTGGTGGTTAACCGCGTTAAAAAATATGGCAGACATTGATGTGACGTCTTTTAATTTTTTCAAGTTTAAATTCTATGTTTATGCAACGTGTGTTGAGGATACCACTTACGTGCCGAAGTGTGTTGATGGGTTTGTTGAGTTTCTTCTATTATTTTTGTTAAAATTGATGTTGCTTGTATATGTTGAGATCGAGTCGTGTCGGGCGAGCAATGTCTTGTAGCAGAGTGAAGTTGTCGAGTCATGGGTGAATTATTGATTGATTGATTGATTTTGCAGATGGCACTGACACTGACAGTGACAGCCCAATGCACTGCTACGCATTATGTGCGTGCGCTTGTATGGGGGAGTGTTGCGTTAACAGGCTCCCGCGGGTGGAACATCCTGTTCCACGGAATCATAGATAGGTAATGGGCAGAGTCGATTGTATGCCCGCTTCAGGATTCCCGATGCTGTGTTGACTTCTGCAATGCGAGTACAACCATCGGAACCAGGGAACAATTTGACTACTCTGCCAAGCAGCCAGCGGTTGGGTGGGAGGCGGTCATCCTTTACAACCACCATTTCACCGAGTCGTAGTTGACCATCTTGTCGTTGCCACTTGGCACGTTTCTGTAGCTCTGAAACGTATTCTTGGTAGTATCTCTTCCAAAAATGGTTAGCAAGCACCTGAGCTCTCTTGTAGCGTGGCAAGGTGCATATCTGAGTCCTGTCGTCCAGGTTACTTGCTGAAGATGGCAGCATTGTGATAGTCCGTCCCAGAAGTAGATGTGAAGGTGAAAGGCATATAAGGTCGTTAGGGTCAGACGACAGGGGGGTTAACGGCCTAGCATTTAGAATGCCTTCTATTTGTATTAAAGTGGTATTCATTTCTTCATATGTTAAATGAGTCAGAGATAAAATTCTCTTTAAATGAAATTTGCAGGACTTGACTGAACCTTCAGCTAGCCCATTGAAGTGTGGACTATAAGCAGGAGCGAATTTAAAGTTAATAAGTTGCTCTGCTGCATAAGCACTTATATCATTGCATTTTGATTTAAGGAATTTAGAAAACTCGTGAAATGTACCCACAAACATGGTACCGTTATCTGAATAAATGTTTATTGGTTTACCTCTGCGCGCTATAAAACGGTTTAAAGCAGCAATAAATGCTTCAGTGCTCAGTTCAGTAACAAGCTCTATGTGTACTGCCCTTACAGCGAGGCAGACGAATATGCAGATGTAGGCCTTGATTAGCCTGCAACCTCTACCTTTTCGGTCGGCTAACATAATGGGACCGGCATAGTCAACAGCTATATTACTAAATGGATATTCAGCATGAAGCCGTTCCTTAGGGAGGCTGCTCATTATCGGTTGAATAGACTTTCCTGAGAATCTACAACAAGTTATGCACTCATGTGTGACCTTTCTAGCAAGATTTCTCCCTCCTATTGTCCAATATTTATGTCGTATGATGGACAACAATAACTGAAGTCCAGCATGCATTAGAATTTTATGATAGTACCTGAACAATAGTAATGTGACATGGTGGGATGAATGCAGTATAATCGGATATTTAGTGTCAAAGTCAAAATTTGAGTTGCAGAGTCTCCCTCCAACGCGTATAATTTTGTCTAACATGAATGGGTTTAGTTTAAGTAAGGGTGATTTATTTGGTATTTCCCTTGTGTTGTGGAGACTACTGTATTCTTTAAGGAACTTGTCAATTTGGACGATCTTGCATAAAGTTAAGTTAGCTGCATTTAGTTCTTGTACCTTTAGATAAGCTGTATATTTGTTGTTTGGAAACCGACAGTTATGAATGAATCGCAGCATGAATGACAATGTGCGTTGCAATTTATTGTAATCAGAAAACTTGTTTATAAAGTTGTTTTGCTCCTTGCTAGGTTACACTGGAATTTGACTTCTGGTAAGTCAATAGTAATATTATTGGGTTGTTTAGGCCAATGATCTTCAGAATCCAATAGGAATGATGGACCTGTCCACCATAGGTTAGAATTTTTTAATTGTTGTGCATTGCATGCCCTAGAGCCGATATCGGCTGGGTTTAGATTTGTAGGCACATAAGCCCATATATTTGCTTCTGTATTTTCTGTGATTTCGTTAATCCTATTCAGAACGAATGACTTGAGACTTGCCTTTGGAGTCCTAATCCAACCTAAAACAACGGTGGAGTCACACCAAAACCGCCATCCGTGTATGTCTAGCCTCAATGCGTTTTTTACTTTGATTGCTAAACGAACTGCCAATATGGCTCCACAAAGTTCAAGACGTGGAACTGTCATGCTCTTCAATGGCGCAACTCTGCTTTTAGCAGTTATTAGATTTACATGCTTGCTACCATCAGACGACAATGATTTTAAGTACACACATGCGCTATAGCTAGCTAGCGATGCGTCGCTGAATGTATGTATTTCTATGCGTGTGCATGAGTTACCCAATACATGTCGGGGTATGGCAATTTCATTTAGGTGTGAAATTGAATTTATAAACGATAGCCATTCATTCTCAGTTTCAGGAGGTAGTTTGTCATCCCAAGATAATTTAGAAGCCCATAACTTCTGCAAAATAAGCTTGGCTTGAAGAATGCAAGGACTAATAAGGCCCAGTGGATCGAACACTTGACCTATTGTTGACAAAATTGATCTTTTGTTTATATTGTTGCAGTCAAATTTTATATTTAGGGAGAAAAATAGTGTGTCTGTTTTGCATGACCATCTTAATCCTAATGTTTTTGCATTTTCATCATCAACTAGTTTTAAGAGATCCACCTGAGGATCATCATGGATTTGTTTCAATACTTGTGGGCTGTTTGACCGCCATTTTCTCAAATGGAATTGCCCTTCTTTGAGTTGGCTAGTTACCTTTTGGCAGATACGGACTAGTTCCGATTCTCTTTCATGTCCACTTATGTAATCATCCATATAAAAATCGTTTAGAATTGTTTCCCGAACTACTAGGTCTGGACATTCAAGTCCTAGTTGAGCTAAGCAGCGGGTTGCTAGATACGGTGCTGATGCTGTGCCGTATGTAACTGTGTTAAGTTTGTATAATTGAATTGCCTGGGAAGGGTCAAATCTCCAAAATATTTGTTGTAGGCACCGTTGTTCTTCAGCTACAAAAATGCAACGATACATTTTTTCACAATCGGATGTGACCACATATTTGTGTTGTCTAAATCTTATAAGGATGCTTATGAGATCATTTTGTATAACCGGTCCAACATGCTGTATTGCATTTAATGAAAAGCCTGAAGTGGTAATGTGTGATCCATCAAAAACTGTTCTCATTTTTGTAGTTAAATTTGATTCTTTCAAGATTCCGTGGTGGGGCAATACATATGAGACTGCCTCAGTATTCTGTTCATTTACAGACATGTGACCTAAATCTAAATATTCTTGCATGAACTCACAGTATTTTTCTTTGTAGGATGGATCTCGCTTAAATCTTTTCTCTAAAGAATAAAATCTAGTCAATGCTTGCTGATGTGAATCACCCAAAACTTCTGGGGATTTTTTAAATGGAATTTTTACTACAAAACGACCGTCATTGAGTCGAGTCGTTGTTTGTAAGTAATGCTGTTCACACTCATTCTCTTCTTTTGTTGTTGTGCGAGAAGAGGGAACAGATTCAAGTTCGAAAAATTTATCAAGTTGATGCTGCATCTGAATGTCATTTGAGAAATGACAGTGGACTGTATTATTGTGTGTTAATTTCTTGTTTTCCTTTTGTGTTGGTACAATACCAGACACTAACCAACCAAATTTAGTTTCGTTTAATGTTGGCTTGTTTTTTCCTAATGAAATGCAACTGCTTCCTAAAACACTCCAGAATATTTCAGCATTTAATAACAAGTCTATTTCGGATGGAGTGTGAAAACCTGGATCAGCCAGTTGTATGCCTGGTGGTATATTCAATGAGGTAACATTGAGTTGTGTCGTAGGAAGCAGTTGAGTTATTTGTGGTACTACAAAGCAATCTATTTGTTTAGCAAAGGTTTCAGTTCGAGAAGATAACTTTACCGTTGAACGTTTGTTAATGTATACCGACTTGCAATTTAGACCTTCCACTGTGGTAGAAGCTGAGCGGATAGGCAACTTCAATTTTTTACTCAAATTTTCAGTTATAAAGTTAGTGGTGCTACCATTATCGAGTAGAGCACGTGCTGTATGCGTGGCACCATGACAATCAACTATGTTGATGAGTGCAGTGGATAGGAGGACGCAATTATTGTTGGTAGTGGAAGATAGAACAATTCCACTATCTAACGTCTGCTCCGAAGAAGGACATGCTTGTAGTACCTCACTAGTGGCTAACGCTACAAGTTCCTTTTCAATTTTGTTTGGTGTATGTGCCACCTGTGTATGAATTTCGTCTGTGTGTAACATTGTGTTATGCCATTTGGCACAAATTTTACATGGACCGAGTTTGCACTGTTTTATGTGGTGTCCTAACCGTAAACAATTTACACACAGACGAAATTCATTAGTTTAGTTGTTTTACTTTCTCCAGCTTTGCCGGTTGAGACAGCGATTTGAATTTAGTGCATTGGTAAATTGGATGATCTTGTTTGCAGTAAGGACATTTGTATGATTTTGATTGTATAGTTGAATTTGTGATAAATGTCTTTGCTCTAGTATTTGCAGGCTCACTATATCTGCGCTTTACATTTGAATGTTCTACAGTTTCCAAAAGTTCTGCACGGCTCTTCAAGAAATTAATGAATGTGTAGAGCGCAGGCAAATCCTCTGAAAAGTTAATGTGTTCTTTCCAGTTCCTACTGGTAGCTGAATCTAGCTTGCTCGATACCATATGTATAACCAGTATGTCCCAGTTATCGGTATTTATGTTTAAAGAATTGAGAGCCCTAAGATTTTTATTTATAGTATCAATTAAATTTCTCAACGCTGAAGCAGATTCTCTTGGAATTGATTCAATATCAAATAACGCTTGTAGATGGTTGCTTATCAAGAGTTTATCATTGTGGTAACGTTCGCATAAAAGTTGCCATGCAACATCATAATTGCTGGCGGAGAATTCTAATGAACTAATTACTTGTTTGGCACTATCTTTTAAGGCAGATCTCAAGTAGTGAAATTTATTTATGTTAGGTATGCTCAAGTTAGAATGTATCAACGAAACATAAGTATCATGAAATTCTAGCCAATCTTCAAACCGTCCCGAAAAGGTAGAGAGCTGAATAATAGGTAATCTTAAGCTTGGCCCACCTGCTGTAAGGACAGAACCTGTCACTTGGGATTTATCCTCCACTGGCTCCGCAGAAGGGTGCCTGCTCAACAGCTCACGGGCTCTGGCCACTGTTGCAAAGTAGCAGCATTCAAACTCCTCACGTTCCTGATATTCACCTGACTGCTCACTGTCTGAAATTTCAGTTTGACCTTCTAAATGTAACTGTAGGCAGTCATATTCACTATACATTTCTTCAATTTTAGGCAATCTTACATTAAGTTCAGCAATTGACGTGCTATTTATTGCATCGCTTGGCGTTATGCGTTCCAAAAAGTTTTTAAATTGTGTAAGCTTTGCCTTATAAGAAGAGCGCTTCTTCTTCAAGTCTTTTAAGTTGGTTGCCATTTTTCAAAGCGTTAGCAAATGCAAATGAAAAAATGCCACAGTAGATATTGATCAAAGTGCAATGACAATAATTGTGTATAGTTAAAGAACACCTTAATGCTTCTATGTATGTCCAAACCAAGCAGAAATATCTGAGCTAGGAACTTAGGTCTAATGCAAATTTTAGCGCACCCTTTACCTTGCATATGTGCACTTATAGTCTCACACTTCATGCAAAAGCTGAGAAATTATAGAAATATTGTTCAATAGTGTTTGTATACGGATAATAAAGCCGTTATGAATTTGTTCAGATAGTAGGTTAGTACAACAATTTCTAATAATGTTTCGTAGACTCTGTTGTACGGAAACTTGACCACTGTCTGACCCAATGAAATACTTAACCGTGTTCGGTATAAGTATATGAATGTATAAAGAAAATGGAACGAACTCACAAATGCCTTGATGTTTGTGCCGGTTCCTGGGTATTCTCTGCCACGTGTCCTTTTCGCATCGACGTTTATCGTATCGATGTAATGACGAATGGACGTAGTTGTATCTTGTGATTATAGTCTCGCTGCCGACGACTCTGGGTACACTTGGTGCTTGCCACGAAGTAGTTTCCACGATGCCATTGGACGAATCCTTTTGCATCCGGCTCGAAGGACCAGCTTGTTGAGGATACCACTTACGTGCCGAAGTGTGTTGATGGGTTTGTTGAGTTTCTTCTATTATTTTTGTTAAAATTGATGTTGCTTGTATATGTTGAGATCGAGTCGTGTCGGGCGAGCAATGTCTTGTAGCAGAGTGAAGTTGTCGAGTCATGGGTGAATTATTGATTGATTGATTGATTTTGCAGATGGCACTGACACTGACAGTGACAGCCCAATGCACTGCTACGCATTATGTGCGTGCGCTTGTATGGGGGAGTGTTGCGTTAACAACGTGTTACGTGAATTTGGCTGGTTTAATTTATATTCTTGCTTTGTAAGAGCTTATTAAAGGATAGCTAGCACTCTTGAGTCACCACATTCACTAAAGAAATAAAAAATTTTTCCAAGTCGTGACGAAACTCTAAATGAAGCGGAAATTCAACCCTTGGGTTTTTTCTAAGAGGCGCCAGTAATGCATTAGCCACCAAAGCACGTCATGGCGGTCTTTAAAAAATGTCGTTCCCCTTTAAGCTCCTTCTTTCAAAGATTTTCTCGTTTATTCTAGTCAAAATCATGCTTAAACTGTAAACTTACACGTCTTACTAGTTGCAATTGGAAATTTCCACCCTGCACGAAAATGTGCCACACGTGCCAAACGATCGGTCAGTCCGTAGCTACAAGTATTTCAATGCTTTTACTTTAGCTATAGCTAGAGGATCTTCCTTATTTATTTGATACTAGCTGCGCCCCACGGTTTCACCAGCGTAATTCCAGTTTCCCCGCAATAACTCGGCATTTCCTTAGTTAAAAACCACTATGTTACTTAGGAATAGCTGAAGATCGCGAAAATATAAATGTCAAATCGTGAGGTCATACAAAAATGTCATAAAAAAAATTACAGTTTTTTCCAAATTTTCCAATTTCCCGTGCATTTTTTCGATTATTCTCGTCATAAGAACCTTGTCCTGAAAATAACAAACATCAAAAAAACAATTAGCGACATCGGTCTAGCCGTTCACGCGAGATGCCGTGACCAAAGGAAATAAATGAATCCCTTCATTTATATATATATCTCTCCCTTATATGTATATATATATATATAACTAATACTATATATATGACTAAGTTACAGTTGGAAACCAGATTTCTCAGAAAACGGAGCAGAAATCCGCAAAGGCTACCCACGTAACAGTCTTAAGAAATACCTTTATCAGTTTAGCTTCGTTTTGCTTCGAAAAATGCTCCAGACTTAAAAATACAACCTAAATTTAACAACAACGAGCTCACCGAGCCATAAAACCTTTTTGATAATACCATATAACTAATCGTTCTTTCAAAAAGGCTAAATTAAACAACGTCAACTCAATCAAGCGTAAAACAATAGGGTAACATTTACCTTCATTAATTCCCGGAACAAAAGGGTGCAAGGTGTGTGTCAGGAAAGCGTTTCAAAAGCGTTGTATTGATAAAAAGTCACGGTGGATTCATGAAGCAGGTGGTTTTGTGTCACCGATATTGAAGCTGTTCGCGGCTGCCTTGAGAAATTGAGAGGTTTCCAAAGAATATGCGGGGTGAGAGATGTAGAAGAGACATCAGTGACCTTCTATTCCATTTATTATTTAACTAGGTTCAGAAAATAAAAAGATTATTTAGATTAGACATTAAATTCTGTTACTAATTTTTGAGAAGCGATAGGTACGCATAAAATCATATTCTTAATACTTCCACGGCATCATAATCTTTTCTTCATAAAACATATTTTTTGCGTATTCAATGTTTTTGTATTAGATAGTCGTAGTTTAAAATTTCACCACTATTTCACATGATGTTAAGCGACGGTGAAGGCGAAAACTGTGCACGCTAACACACAAGTAAATTACTCGTAATAATTCGACATTTAGCTACTCACTCGTAACTTGAAGACTGCCAGGTTATAACTAATAGGAAACAGACTTTGGCAAGGGGTTCCATTTCATTGCGGTAGCAAGTGCGACACGCGTTATGAGCGTTGCGGTCAGCCTAAAATAAAAAAAAAACCCTGATAGAATTTAAAAACAATTAAGTCCTTAGATAATCTTTATATTCTGTTCTATATTTTTTTAATCTTTGGCTTAATGTCTGAGCAGAAACCACCTGCCTTTCACAGAGGCGACTATTTTTTCCCCATTGATATAAGATTCATTTTTTTTCAATACATAACAAAAAAAACTGGACATGGAACGAAACATGTTTGTTATCTTTCGTACAGACAACGGGGGGCATACCGTCTGGTGTTAATTAGGACTAATACGAATCATTTCCTTTTCGTTTAGAGCCTGAAGATCTAGTGATAACTTTATCGTAGCTATTACGTTCGCTGCTTGTCTTGAAACTCAAAAGGAGGTCCTTCAGGCCTAACAGCTTAATAATAAACCATTTTTAACGATTTCATTTTTGTCCACTGGCATTGGCCAGTTGACAAAAAAATAGCTAGACGAGTAAGTCGTTCTGCTATTGGTAAGCGCCTGACGTAAATATTCTTCCGCAAACTATAACTCACATAAAATATTGCAAAATTATAGTGATTATGATTAATTCTGTGGTGAAGGTAAACACAAACTTCAAACTGCACCTTTCCATTTCCTGTTATCTTAAAATTCTATTACGTATTACTAAACTCAAACTTACCTCATTACAAGTTCCACGTTACACCACCAAGTTTACAACTTACCCTGTAAACAAGCCTGCCAACCTCCAGGTAACCTATTTAGAACAACTACAGTAACATGACTCGCCCTTCCAAAACATCATTTTATTTACGATCTATAGAATAGAATAGGATAGAATAGAAAATTTATTGTACAGCAAAAAAAAACACAGTCCAGAAAGTTACAATAGGTAAACAAGGGTAGTACAATGGGCGTTCTTATCACTGAAAGAGATTTCTTCCAGACAACCTTAGTTTCGAGTATGTAAGAAAGGTGTTGCAGTAAAGGTATTTTGTGATGTAGTTGTTATCTACTGTGTTCTAGGTTCACACCCATGTCTAAGCATTTGAGATCTAGTTATATTCTATTGAAAACATAACGGTTTTGGACAGTCCAGTAAAAATGGAGATAATTTTGAATGTTTTAGCTTAGATCATCATCGTTGCAACATGGAGTGAGTTGCAACAGTAAATTACAGCGATTTTTTGTTCCATCCTTAAGAAATTGTTATTTTATTTTAAATAATCCATTCACCAATAAAAAAGCTGTATGCAGGTTGTAAATGAAATAACGGAGTGGTGGCCAAGAGGAGCGAAACGCCTGCGAGGCAGACCACCAGCCCGATGGTCGGATGACATCGCAAAGCACGTCGGGATTGAATGGATGAGACTGGCACAGGACCGGAACAAATGGCGTGAAACAGAGGAGGCCTATACCCAGCAGTGGGTGGATACGCGCTGAATAGATAGATAGATAGATGCAGGTTGTTCATGATTATTGGAGGAGCCTGCCACATTATCGTAGAAGATTTACACCTGAAGCTTGGTTTACATTCATGAATTTAAAACACATGAAACTTTAAGCGAGCATACATCATCTTTATCTTGAGGAATACGTGATATTTTGACTAAAGTAGACATTAGGGGTGGGAATAAAACTGTGATAATGTCGGGGCGAAGCTAAAGCGGGGAGTTTGGAAGCCCTCGTCTGACTAAATTACTAATCCAGCGGTAGACTGAGTTAACTTTCATGAGTGTTCTCTCGGGGCCCATGTGAATAAAGACGTTTGAATTTAAATGTAGTATGCTGTTCAGTGCTGTGTAGGGTTTGTCCTACATGAGCGATAAACGCGACAACGTGAGGCGTGGAGAGGCAGTGCGAAAATATCAAAACTTTCCGGGTCCTAGGTAACGTAGGTTACGTGCCATTGTAGACTGATCTACGCGACAACGTAGGTACAAGTAAACCATAACGCGTAACAGTGTACAATAAAGAGCATTCTCGTTTATACATGTACACTATGTGTTTGTGTGTTTGTCAGAGATAATCTTTGAAACTACTAATGTGATTTTAAATATTATTTCACAGATAAATAGCTACAGTTATACTATAAAAAGTTACTCCCGAATGACATAGGCTTATGTTTTATTCCGGAAAATGGAAATTATACGAGTGGAACCGCGGTGCGCTTCAAGTATTCTTGTAAGTATCTAGCACATTCGCTCCCGTACTATAAACTGGTAGAGATTTAGGAAGGCGCCCGTACTAAGGAGCTATAAAGATTACAAGATTTGCTAATGGAACCCCAAATTAATTATTAAGATGTAGGTTTGTGCTATAATGTGGGCGTGGTAAGTGCGATAAGCCAAAGTGCTTGTAAAGTAAAACTTGTACTTATTATAATGTGTGAAAAGATAACGTAACTAAATAACATTATAGAGTTTTAAATCATTGCAATGATTAAAAAAAAACCACAAAGAATTACGAAAAAAAAAAGTTAAAAAAAGATAAAGAGTTAACCTATCTATCTATCTATTTATCTCAAAAATTTTTTAAGGTCACTTGTTAGTTGGTGAACAAGCATTTGTTATTTTTCAACTATTGCGACAACTTATTAACGCCTTTCTCGTCTCGTCACCGAGTCAAATAAAAGAATAATAATTTTGCTGTGATGAGACGAAATAACGTCTCACTAACACACACGTAGACCCTGATCCCTAATTAGGATTCCCTGTATCAAAGGAATCAGGAACTACAAGGACCATGGTCCTCCAAACACCCAGACTCAGAGCAAATAGGTACATATTTATAGTTTACACTAAATGGTGGAGGTAACAATGGTGTTGATTGGTCATGTTATTTTTTTATTTGAATGAGTAACTTATACCTGATACATACCTGATGGTATGGTGGTGATGGTGAGACTGTGGTGCTGATGGAGTGGTGGTTTCGGCCTCTACCGCGTTCTTTAACACAGAATTCTAAAACCTATCAAATAAAAACACTTTTCTCATTCCCTAACTGATTGTCCCCATCTTCAAGTTATGTTAAGTAATAAATAACACGTGTCCCGCGCTAAGTTGGGACTTGGACACTTCCAAGTTCTAACTTTCATATTCCATTATAATATTTTCAAGATCGCTCATAAATTACCTCCACATGGTGTTAACTAAGTGATTAAGTTTGAAATAGGGATGTCAGAACGTAACTATGATAATGCTGATAAGTTTGAATGCTTAGAAGATTGACTCTTAGATAAACTGATGTAGATATTTTTTTTTTATTTGGCTAACGAGACGAGCAAGTCGTTCACTGATGGTACAACTGCCTGTAACAGTCACAGCACTATCCAGAACCTTGCATTGCAATCCTGCGCGGCACTGCACTGCGCTTGTCACCCTGAGACATCGGCTCTAAAGTCTCAGTATGCCTAGTAATTCGCATTTGACATCTATTTACATATGTTAATAGATTTCCAATGGCCACTAGAATTTCCAATGTGGAAAGCTAACTGCCGCATTTTCTCGTCGATACGTCAATTAAAGTTAATGAAACAATTAAAGCTGACTGTTGTACTCAGACGTGTACTAAGTATTTTATAGAGATTTCAATGTTCGGAACATCAGCTTAAAATGTTTTTTACTGTCCATCCAGAGGTTGTCTGGAAGAAATCGCTTTCAGCGATAAGACCGCCCTTTGTACTACCCTTGTTTACCTATTGTAATTTTTCTGTACTGTGTTTATTTTTGTTTCTGGTGTACAATACAGAGTTTTCTATTCTATTCTATTCTATGAGTACAAAACAGAAAAACAAGTTTATATAATATTTTGACGCCAATACTAGTGACCCAGTAAATGTAATTGATCATTAGAAGCATGGATCTGATGTGAACAAAGTTATAGACCTATGGGAATTAGCTTATCTATTATATTAGCTTATATAGTGTTCAAAAAACAACAGCAGATAGCTTTACATTTTGTTTTAGTTTTTTCTATTCATTACATCTCTAGGGGTGATTGCCAAGTGGGACGTTCGCTTTCCAAGGAGAGGGCCGTGAGTTCAAATCCCAGTGCGGGCCTAAAACATATGTGCGTAATTATCACTGGCTTTACGGTGAAGGAAAACATCGTGAGGAAAACCACATACCTCCCTACCTGAGAATAATTTCGGAGGTAGATATGCTATCTGCCAATCCGGACCGGATTGTGACCTAATCTTCCCCACGATCACTCCTCACTCCTCAGAGACTCGTGATGATGATGACTCTCTATCTTACTCTATTTACTTAGTTTTAGTAGTGGTTTAGTATTTGCCCTGACTCAGGGTGTTTGTAGAGCCATGGTCCTCGTAGTTCCTGATTCCCTAGATGTCGTTGTTTTTGTTGATGTTAATCTATTCTAAATATAAATTTTACCAGCCCTAGTGTTAGGAATGATAGTTAACAACCCAGTTTTATGATTAACCCCCTAATTTGATTACGCATAACATTATTCCTGGTGAGATTCACCGTTTATTTACGACGTACATTAAAACACCGTAAAGCAAGAATAGAAACCCGCAAAGAAACGTAACGAAAGCCATGTTAGAATACCTTGAAACGTTATTTAAAAAAAACTTTATTACATTTTTGAAACGTTTATAGGTGAAGTTTATCGTCTCTTTATTATATTAAAATTCAATGCTTTATAAACAATTATGTTTATTCATTGAGACTGCTTATTAAGTACCCACTACGTGCACAATATTACGAACTTAGAATTTGATTTCTTAATTAATTCAATGGTGATTTTATTCCTAACTAAACGTTGAAGTTTTCGTTTCCTTAAAATTGAAGTTAGTAAATTACTTTGTGTTTATAATTTTAAAGAAATTCATACTTAGTTAACTTGTTACAACAAAAATATATCACGCTCGGGCTTGTTCGAGTAAAGCAGTCTGGCTTTATAAACGCTCAAGGAAGGAGGAAACAGTGCAATCACCCACAAAAAACTCTCGAAAATATCCTAACTTCCAACTTCATTTTATTATTATTCAGCCATGGTCGTCCCACTGCAAAGCAAGACATGCATCTCGTCCCGCAATCTCCTTCTGAGCTTTTTATTTTTGAGTGGGGAAAATGCCGTCGCACTGTCCCCTCCGCCACGAGGGTGCCGAAGGGGGTTGTGTGGGCTTCGAACCCACTAAAACCCCCCCGTGAGCAGTGCTCAGCTAAAGTGGGGAAGATGGGGTCGCGCTAGCAGTCACCATACCTCCTACTAGGCCTGCTGCGACGTCGTCTAACATAGTGTGGGTTCCACTCGGTTGCAGCTTATCTTTGCGCACGTAAAATATAAAACTCTACATAAAATAGAAAATTTTAAAATTCTACGTCACAAGCGTCTTCTGACGTTGTTCATAATTATATATAGAAAGGAACTAAATACAAAAACAATACAAAAGTCGTCACCTTCAACACATAACGGGTCTGTTTTGCTGTTGGCAGCAATTTGCGAGGTTAGCAACTCGCTGTCAGTTGACAACGTCGCGCGAAGACCAACCAACACCAATTACTGAGCACAAATAGTACTGTCGCTAGCAAAATGTTGACACTAAAGTCTAAAAAGGCTTGAAATCCGACATGAATGTTTAATAATAACAAAAACAAGTCGCGATTACATACATTGATACTGACTCCTAGCTAGGATTCCCTGTATCTAGGAATTCAGGTACTACAAGGATCATGGTCCTACAAACACCCAGACTCAGAGCAAATTTTTGTGGATCACACAAATCTTTGCCCTGTGTGGGAATTGAACCCATAACTTCACGCTTCGCAGTCGGCTCACCACCCACCAAATGTAAATTGGAAATGTTCACTCGAAACATGTTGAATTTATGCAGAAGTAGACCTGTATCAAGTACTTAAAGCTAGATAATAGGTACTCGTAGTAGTGAAAACAGTAATTTAAATGTACGTATGACAGCTTTCTCACTTCTCTTTCTTTCTCCAAAAAACTCCCTCTGGTCTCTCTTCTTTTTTTCCTTTGAGAGAAGGCGTGCATTGTATTAGTGGGAACCTAAATGGGCGATGATGATGATACGCTGTAAAATTTAACGACAAAATACGAATACGATATACCGAATATCGACACTAAAGAACCCTTTGAAGACGACTGTACTTCAGTTTTACGTCCACAATTAGAGGGATTCCTAGACGCCAGCCCGTGGGAGAGTTATTCCCTCACAAACGCCGTTTAACAAGTCGCCCCGCTCTTTATAACTCTTCCTGTACGGTGCACGTGAAAAATGTTCAGCAATTTGGTTTTTCAAAGTGTTTGAGGCATTTGAAGTCAGCTACGGCGATGGAGTTAATGAAGACCTATTACTATGATTACTTGTGGTTGGACTTGGTAAAAATAACTTCTCATGCAATAAGTCTAATTAATTATTGCCGAGAAATTGAATGAGGAAATTCTTCAAAATTTTCTTTTTGCACATATTTCTTTATTGGAAGAGTCATTCTTTATTTCTTTATCAGAAGAGTCTAAAACCATTTTTTTTTACCGTCGAAATATTTCAATCGTATTTTCAAAATTACCCGATCATTGTCTCCAACTTCTTATGCACAAGAATTCATCTCTTTGTATGTCCGTGATCTTCTTATTTACGCAGACGTACAATATGAGGATATAAATCATAAACGCTCTTCGGTGTTAATTCGAAGCGTAATCCAAAGAATGCGGACCTTTCTTCTAGAACTTATTGCGAGACAGTATGTCATCTTCAAATAAAATCGAAATGTTGTGTTTGTTTGTGTACTTCGCTGCTCACAAAGAAGCTCACAAGAAAAAAAATATATATAGGGATCTGGAGGCCTACCATGACGTCTTATAGCGATTCAGTTCAGAACCTAAACTGAGCCGCGTCGCATAATTGTACCGTGACGTCTTATTTTTAAAGTTGCTGCCATTTTCAACCTAAACTGGATCCAGTTAAGGTTGAAAATGGTAGCAACCTAAATTGAGTCGCTAATAAGCCATTTTCAACTTAACCTATATCCAGTTTAGGTTGAAAATGGCAGCAACATAAAAAATAATACGTCACGGTACGATTATGCGACGCGGCTCAGTTTAGGTCCTGAACTGAATCGCTATAAGACGTCATGGTAGGCCTCCTGGTAAAGTTGTTGTGGTTCTAGATTCAAATTTATTATAGATGAGTATTGCTTTGTCTTTAAGACTTTATCAATAGTATTGTGCCCGTGATTAGTGGTGAAAGACAGAACCTAACTTTCCATATTGCCATGGCAAATTGAGACATAAGATTCTAAATATGGCCGATTACACAAAAACATAGGGGACGGACACACTATGTTTCAGCAAAAACAGTAGGTACATCACCAAGCGCAATGATTGACACTAAAAAACTGGTTGCTATCCCAATTAGATTAGCTGCTATTCCATTTTGAATACGAGCCATCCCAATTTGACTACCGGCTATCCCATTTCAGTGGCTATTCCAGTTTGACTATCAGCTACCTCAATTTGACTAGCTGCTATCCCAATTTGACTAAGAGTTATCGCAGTATGACTTCTCTACAAAAAAATAATACATTAGTTACTGTCTATAGGTAAATTGTGGTACGTCTTCGAACATAAAAACTTCATTTTCATAATGCGAGGGGCGGAAGCTATAAAGCGGAATTGTTTCGCCCTTTCCGTTGTTCTGTTTTGTTTTTGAATTCATTTTTAAGTTCGTTGTTTTGTCGACAGTTGTATTTCGGCTTGTAAGCGGTCATATTGACGGATTCCGTAGCGTAAGTTGGTGATGTGTTGGGGGATCACCACGTACTTATTCTTATTCCATGCAGTTCACTTTAAGGCCTTAAACTGAACGGCCTAGGTTGGCACCACACACTCATAAATGACAAACGTGACGTGACGTCACTCAAAAATAGACTGCAGAGAATGAGAGAGAAAGAGAATGATATGGAGCTATATAAACTCGCATAAATGCAAACAAATTATTCCGATCTCTTTGGATAAATGTCTCTGGTTGACTTATGAACGCTGAGCGATATTGGTGGTGAAAGTTAGCAAGGCAGTTCAGTTTAAGGCCTTATACTTGATGGATTTAACTGTTCGTGGTGAGGCCCCTGGTATTTTCTCTGAGTCTGACTTTTTAAAGGACTGTAGGTCCTCGTAGTTCCCGATTCGATACAGGGACTTTTACTTAGGGGTCAGGTATATATGTATCATCTATGTACTCATAGGTATGTGACCGTGACGCATTATTTATTTAATTTATTTATAAACAGCTTGTTCTTTGGGAAATTCCGACGTAAAGTAAATACTGGAGCTAAAAATACCAAACACTTATCTTAGTCGTCATTTGGCGTATTACACTTTGTAAATATTTAGCTAACAATCCAATGACATACTTAAGACATATTATGATATTTGCGTAGGGTCCCTGACCTATGATCACCGGACATTGATGTTTTGCCAAAATAAAGTTTGCTTATAACTATTTTAAACTAACGAAATCCAATCAGTCTTATTTATAAATTATCTGATAGATTCCTATTTGAAATCTATCAATTTTAGAATGTCAGTGACAAAATCCACTAAAATGCCCAATTTCATGTAAAAAATCGGAAAGAATCGCCCATTTTGTCATTTCAAAAGATTAAACGAGCGGCCCCCAGAAAACTGATAAAAATTGAATAACCAAAATTAAACAATATATGTTGTCTACGATCTTTTACAATATGACGATTAATTTTAATTTAAAATATCACTACTGTTATGAGAGGTAGATTATAATTAATGTATCATGATAAACACAGAATAATAGATTTATATAATGTTAACTATGTAAAGACATGACAAGCTTTATTCCGAGTGATTGCATCTACTTGAAAGGAAGTATAAGACGGACCTCACATGGAATTATTTGCCACTACGGTGTCGTGATGCGGATATTATCCCAACACTCCATCTGCATGGTGCAGCCTTGTACGGTGGTGTAGCTCTCGCTAGCGCTGCGCCGTAAGGATTACGGAGCGTGTGAAGCAAGCGACGCCCGTGCAGTGAACCGCCTACGGCAGATGCATTGTGTCAATCCACTTAACCTATCGATGTCGATATGGCGAATCGATGTCTTGACCACGCAAATTGGAGCGATGGCAAACGATAACATGTGAGATATGCCTAAGGTTAATAGTTTCAAGAAATCATAATCCAAACAGTGACCTCATCCTTTGAGTCGTCTTCAGATTAGCAAACAAGCCTAGAGGGCTCTTATACGTCAGCTAAACAATGTTCATATATCTTCAAACAAAATTCCAAGAAGTAGGTACGACTACTATAACAATTTTCCAGCATTCCAGGACACGGCAATATTTCCTAGGGGAGTTTAATTCCATCGTCCGTCCCGCCCACCTGACTCGAGCCAGCGTTATATTGGACGAGTAAATCATGAAAGCACCTGACCTTTGGAAAAAAGCGATATGCTACCGACAACTGCATAGCAGGGAGCCACCTAGCTTAAAAGTTGAGGCCTCCTTGTGTTCTATACTATCCTGGTACTTCTGATGTTTTTCATCCCATTATTGGTTCGAACGGACTGTGGGACGAAATATTGAACGTGTCACAGATTTTTCACATTTAAGACTATTTGATATTTTATTTATTGAAAACAGAACTTTACGTGTCAATATATAGCTCCTCGTAAAGGAACACGACTTAGTTGTATAGTAAACGAAAGTGGTTGTAGAGCAAACTATTTTCAGGAAAAAAAAAAACAAAATTTAACGTTTGGGAATATTTCTTTACTTACATAGTTACTTATGTTTAGGCTTATGACAGGAATATGCAGTTTTGTTTTCTGCATAATTTAGCAGAAGTAAAAATATGAAATTGGAGTTTACCTTCCATAAATTAAAGTTTTCTAGTTAGGTTAGTCAACCTATCGAAAAAATAAGATGTTATTGGTAAAGTAGTTGTATAATTTCTTAAAACCTGGGTGACATTGACATAGATCTTGAAACTTTAGTAAAATTTGCATAGGTTTTAAAACTTCGAACATATTGATATAGGTCTTAAAATTTTATTATATCACACAGCCTAAAAACTTAAGAACATTGACATTGACTGATTGATTAAATAAGGCTCTAAGTATATATACTATAGTAATTTTGTATTTTATCCTATTTCTTCTAAAGCTCGTACGTCACCAAAGGCATAAGCTGACGCTACCAAAGGCCTCGGCATTGTGGTTGTACCTGGATATGGTTTTTGGCTGTCTGCGTATACTATTATCTTTTTGTGTGTAATTTTCTTGTTTTGTTTTTCGATATTTCAGTCTTTTTTTCTATTCTATTCTATAATAAAGTCACAACACAAATTGTAAAACTCAGCAAATTATCATCAATCTAGTTGCTAAATAGTTAGAGATCCGCGCACATATCATAGGCTACTAAATCCCAAAATCCTGCACCCTTATCTCCCTTGTCATTTATAACCTTAGGAGTGACGTATGTGAGGGTTCCGTACGGTATTATTGTAGGGTTCATTTCCTGGGTCTATGGGGAGAGTGCATATTGTGGCTGATGATAAATCGGTCTGACATGTAGGCGGTTTCTTCTGGGGTCATTAGCTTCTGTGGTAGTCGTAATTGTATCAATTACTCTTGTAATAAGTTTGGTCGTTGTTATTTATTTTGTTATACATTAACAAAAATAGCAGTATCTACTAGTTATCCTGGAGTTTGGTCTGTGTTTTGGAGGAAAAAGAATGATGGAAATGAAAGAAGAAGGATGAGCTCCAGTACCACAACCTAATAATGAATAGGTACACTTATATAATAGTCTGGTGTACATGGATTCCTCTGGATTGCGTACCTACTGTTCTCATGCCAGATAAGGTGTAAAGAAAGTTTTATAGAATTTGACATAATAAATTGTTTTAAAAAACAACAGATGCGTTTTGTGGAGAAATTAGTTTTAGTTCTCTATAATTCGCAAATGCCACAAATATGGTTCATATTTAATACCCTTTTTGACTTGATTCTCGCAACTAATTTATAAAGTAACAATTGGAATTCGCAGACGGCCATATTGTTAAAGATTTATGGGCTGCTATGGGTGGTACCGAAGATGAACAAATCGCTAGACCGGCCATAATGTTTGAGCAATATAATATTTAAAAACAATTTAAAAACAAATTAATTTATTTGTTTCTGCAGCTATACAGAGTAAACAAGGAAGCATAAATTTTAGACATGAGCATTTTTTCCTGATAATTTGACAAAATCTGTATTAATTGTAATAGACCACATAATATAGCACTTGCACAATTAAACAACAACAGCAACACAGCTCATGAGCAATCGTACACTCAATTAAACTAAGTAACTACACTTTGTTTTCGAACAGGCAAGATATTTATCCTATCACGTGTAGATTCTGAATCATTAAAACAGTGATCGATATACCACCCTGTTCCAAGCATGGTTGTTTACCGTCCATAACTTATTTCCTCCACTAACGCCAGAAACCAAATGCTCATTTGACCAAGTCTTGTACTTATTTCACCCATTCATCATACAGAAGCGAACGCATTAAAATACTTCCATGACACCTACAAGAATTGTTCTCGGAAAGCTAGTTAGATGGATATAGAACGTTTTCGATTTGTTCGTTGGCACGGCTTTCGGTAATAAATTGAATTAATTACGTACAATTGCGGTTTTATTAGAATAAGGAAATGGATTAATGGTGTTAGGATAAGTATTTTTAGGAGTGTAACGGTCCCAACTTGGACTCGCCACATTTTACAAGATGAGGGTTACACATTTATCAATTTTGACTGAATAAAAGAATGGAAAAATGGGGGTTGTTTGGTATTCTTATGTTTGTGAAATAATTACTGTTGTAATTCTAGAGAGGGAAAATATTACTTCGGTCATTTAAATAAATACACCTGCGAATATTTTGGGGGTTGGCTGTAACGGTCCCGAATTGGACTCGCTACATTTCACAAAATAAAAATACACATTTATCAATTTTTGGCAGAATACTGAGATTTGCATTGACAAATTAGTGAGATTTTGGCTACACATTAATATTGCATTCGATCGGAAAAAAGCTAATTATTGCAAAGGTAGAAACTCTATGGTAAGAGATTAAAAAGGTCAAGTCGGATCGATGACAAGGCAAAAATGGAAAACGGATCAATAAAATAATTAATTATGAAATTCGAAGGGAATGGTTAAAAGTACGGGAGGGAGCTCGCGATGTTGGTAACACTGTAAGGAATGGGCGAATGGGACAACAGGATGGTTAGAAAGAGAGGACAGGGAGGTTTAAGCGCGAAAGTAGGAGTTTTAGCGGGAAAATCAGGGACGGTCCCGTAGGAGTCCTGGAAGTGAGCGGGGGTCGCGGAGAAAAGAGAAAGAAAATGGTGAAGTTCAGTGAAAAGTGCGTAGTAATATGGGCCGTGGATCGTCGGGTCTCTTCCTGAGGAGATTTAGTAATCTTTAAAAGCTGTGCTGGGAAGATGGGAAGTGATATTAGGGCCAGGGTTTGTATGAGTGGCATTGCGAAGGTACAGATTCTTACTGACACTGATAGGGCGCGTCGGATGGCGAGTTGAAATGGAGCTAGCCATAGGAGATTCGTAAGTACCTGTGTGCTGACCAGGTTATAGTGTTATCGATGGAAGATGGTGGACGTAGAAGGTTCGTAGGTATCTGTGTGCTGACTAGGTTATAGTGACATCAATGAGAGATGCTAGTTGTAGGAGGTTCGTAGGTATCTGTGTGCTGACTAGGTTATAGTGTTATCAATGGAAGATGGTTGCCTTAGAAGGTCCGTAGGTATCTGTGTGCTGGCAAGGTTATAGTGTTGTCGATTGGAGGTGTTAGTCATGGGTGGTTCGTGGGTGCCTATGGGCTGGCTAGTTTATAAGAGCGTAGGGCCACACACACACACACAACATACAACATACAAACGAACACACAGACACCAACTTCGATAGGTAGGGTTAAATGTGGACTCCGGACAGTCCTGAGAAGTTGACAGGTAGGCACACACACACACACACTCACACACCTTTGGCCTAGGGTTCTTCTGACAGGAAGGAATTCATACTGTAGGACAGAGGTCATCTTAAACTATAGGAAACTACATAAAATCAATACAAATGTAAAACAAGCACTCGGGGACATTAAAAGTTTAATACTATGACAAAGAAATGAACTGGTGAAACATAAACTTCCTTGGGAATCAATTGTAATACTACAGACTATATTGTAATAGATTTACAGAGTTATTAGGTCAAACATGAACAAGCAAACATCTAAACAATGTTACATCCGGCAATCAAATCAATAAGACTAATCATTACATATGTACCTACTTTGAATGAAAGAAGTTGTAGTACGGTTTAATTATTTTATTATCCATCATAACAATGCTATAGAGCCTAAATATAACTTTACATACTCATAAAGAAAACATCTGGGAAAACAAATAAGAAATTAATATAATTTGTGACGGAAAGAAAATGAACGATGAAAACTAAACATAACTGATAAAGGAATCAATTAAATCACAATAAGTTAGGACTACTGAATGAAACTACAAGGTTAAACGTAACCTGCTTATAAATATAGTAAATATCTGGATAAATTAACTATAATTTAACTTAGGCTTGGTTCGGAAAGAATAATTCTGATTTTAAGATTAATTAATTGCACAAAGGCAATGGACGACAGATATGACTAAGTTTGTCTCTTTTGGATTGGCTACTTATGGGCAATGACCTATTACCTTCCCTGGATTTTCTTGTGACTAAAAAGGAGTGAGATTCTCCATAAGGCTCTTCGAAAGTCACTAACTGAGGCTTACTTTCAACTTGAATCGCTCCAATGTTGAATCCTTCCATGCAATAGTTATGGTATTAACTATGGCACTAGAATTCCTAGTGTTTACAGAATTATCTAGAAGAACTTTCTAAAAATCCTCCGATAGAGAGATAACCTGAAATCAACAAAGAATTGACATTATACTTAATGGAAACTACCATCAAACCTTAGAACAAGGCTTCTTAACATGCTATTTGAATAGAACTGGTACTGCACCGGAGGGATGGTTCGAAAGGAATAATTCTGTCCTTAACATTAATTACAAGAAACAACGAACGACAAATATGAATGAGTTCGTCTCTGTTGGATTGACTACTTATGGGCAATGACCTATTACCTTCCCTGGATTTTCTTATGACTAAAGGAGAGTGAGATTCTCCATAAGGCTCTTCGAAAGTCACTAACTGAGGCTTACTTTCAACTTGAATCGCTCCAACGTTGAATCCTTCCATGAATAGATATGGAAATAACTACAGCTCCACACTAGAAATCTTGGTGTTACAGAATTATCTAGACGAACTGTCACTTTCTGGAATTAAAACAATTCCTAGGTTTTCCAATGAGAAATAACCTGAAACAAAAATAATTGTTGTTACCTACACCTAAAGGAAAAATATCCTTAAACCTTAGAACAATGCTTCTGAAATACTAACTAAATAAAACCAGTATTATTACACCGGGGGAAAAATGTGACCTCTTACCACATAATATAATTCTACAAATAGAAACCTGGACAATAGTCCCATATTAAGCTAAATAAGCCAGGCGTATGTACAAATGGGTAAATAAAGCCTAAGGTATTATGTAGTTGCTCTTAGTAGGTAGAGCTAGGATAGGTTTAACGAGATTTTAGATCTCTAAATATTGGGGCCTCTTTCCCTTTTGCTAAAATAAGTAAGTGGGATTGAGGAACCGCATGAGCTAGATAAGAAGGATGGAAATTCGACCATGGCGGGGGTTATGTCCGCTGATAACCCTTCATCCTCGTTGAATCATGAATGGAGGTTGTGAGATTGTTTACGAACCGGGTATGAATGAGATCGAACCGTGAATACTCTTTAGATAAAAGAAAAGAAGTCCCTCTTTATGAAGTTCCCTTGCTTAGACATACTAGACTTATTATAATAGGCGAGTTTCACGGTATTTTCTAGCGGTAACAAAGATTTCACATCTGTTTAAATGAGTTCGGACGGGTGACTTTGACAAGTAAGCTTATTGTCATGTAGCGATGTTAGCTGCTGTCAGTGTCATTTGTCCTGTGAGAGCGACGGATAATAGAACGATGAATCGAGATTTGATGGAAGACCACAGATAGACAAACATAGTAAAATAAATGAAAGTAAATACTTTCCGTCGAGATTTCGTAACTGCGAGGCGGTACTTAATCCCGACAAGCGGTGGAGAATATCCAAGTCTGGTCCGACGAAATTCACAACTTAGGGCGGGGCGGGGCTCTAAGTCATAGCCGCTGTCATGATCGTAGATTCAGAATGGAAGTTTTATTCATAGGCTCTCGTGATAATTACAAAACTATAAGGTCGAGCGAAAGGTTGATGAGTTACGAAAAATGTAAGGTTGATGAAAAGTTGATGGAAGGTTGACGATTATTAATTTATAATTTTGAATGAAAGGTTATATATGGGACAACGAAGGGCTAGGATTAAGATCTACTTTGTCAGATATTTAGATAATACGGATTTGATGAGAGGTAGAACGGAACGAGAATATTAGGTTGAGTTTATTTAGGGACGCCATATAATAATTTAGGAATGGTAGAAAACGAATGGTATTAATTCAGCGAAATCTAAATTCAAATTATTTATCTCTTTTGATATTGACTACTGACGGATTGCGAAGCCATACTGACCACTCAAAGAATTTAGGTTGCTACACGCGGAACACAACGAAGGGTTACTAGACGATCATCGGGCCAAAACAAAGTAAAATAAAGTAAGCAAAGGTAAAGTAAAGTAAAGTAGAGAGTAGGTTAGGTGCGGAGTTATACGGAGTTATACGGAGTTGTACTGTATTATTAGTATTATTATTAGGAGAGAGAGTAGAAGAGAGTAGGTTGAGAGGAGAGAAGATTAGTTTAAGTTTAATTAAGTTTTATTTATTTTAATTTTGAAAAAATTGTGTAGATGTTGGGGCAGTTTAGAAGAGAGAAGAAGGGGGGGGGGTCACAGGAGGAAGTAGGATTTTAGTTGGTAATTAATCCTAAAATAGAGGGTTTTGTTGGATATTTACAAGTCCAGCATATTAGCAGGATACATTATACTAAATGTGTTTCTGTAAAACATATGTACGTAATTATCACTCGCTTTTCGGTGAAGGAAAACATCGTGAGGAAACCCACATACCTACCCGAGAATTATTTCGGAGGTAGGTATGTGATCCACCAATCCGGACTGGGCACTCGTGGTGGATTATGGCCTAACCCTCCTCACGAAAGTGAGGAGAGAACCGTGCCTAGCAGTGGGACGTTATGGGTTGATGATGATTATACTAAAAATATCTAGCATATCAGTTAATGAAATTGGAGTATGTACTTGAGCATGATAACAAATTCCAAATTCTTTTCCTTTCTTATCGATGTATTTCATTGGGAAATAAGGCTCTATTATAAATCCCAATTGCAGTTGGTAGAGCTTTGAAAAGGGGTTTAGTTGATACATCGACACAAAAAGGAAGAAAAAAGACTGACGTTGGAAAATCCCACGGCGATATACAATCAAACTCATCAACGACGTTGGACATTCTCTAATTTAGAACGCGAATGGAAATGGCTTGTTTTTTCCTTATACCATACCTAACAATTTTTTGTCCTGATGCTAGTTTTTTCACAATATTTTCCTATACATTTCAATGAGTTAAGTAAGCAGCATTTACAACTGATCCTGGTGTAGACAGCGTCTTGCATGCTGGACACACGGTGCTGTAAGCTGCAATCGCTCCCCGTCAACTGATTGCATGCGACACGACGACACGACGCTAATGTCAGTCATTTGTTGCTCGTGAGAGATATGCATAGCCTTGCTGTATGTGGATATTGCATAAAATATATTGCCCAGGAGTTGCATGAAAATGTAACCGGATAAACAGAGAGAGAAATAGAAATGGCAGCACTTCAAGCCGAACGTGAATAGGTAGCCTCTAAACAAGCATGCTCCATCGTCGATCGCGTTGGTACTTACCACCAGGTGAGACTGCTATAAAAAGACGTGAGACTGCTATTCTGCAATATAAAAAATACTAAGGATCATCCCATCGGGTGACGACAGATGACGTCACTGACGCTCGACGGTTTTGTTTTAAGTATGGGAGCGCTTCCGACACAATAAGTCAGCAGGAGGCAGCGAACGTCGGTGAAGAGCGCGTCACTATGCCTATGCCTATTTTGATGATGACCTTTCAATTAACTACCAAACCAAACCGAGATACTAAGTAAAAAAAGTTCATATCAAAGCCCAAAGGCACAACGATAGAAGTTTTGATGACATTAAATCACAGACTGTCCGAGAAAAAACCTATAATTTTTTTAAACTCTCGGCTATCATTACAAATGGCATGATAATATCGGTTCGGCATCCAGATAAAATGATCAATCAACTTTTTGCTCTACCATAGAAGCAAATTAAATTAGGTAACTAAAAATCAAGACTACATAAACTCAACCACAAAAAAACCTTTCGGAGCCAAATCGTAAAATCAACAGACATTCCTATTACTTCAAATGAAACACGATGCTGTTAAATAGCTTTTATATTTTTTTGCTCATTTAGAAAAGAATTAAAGGCTTTGATGAGACAAGTACAAGATGAAATGAACTCCTTTGCAGATAGATTGGAAATGCACACCAATTGTAATCTTATGTCCGAATGGGTACAGGATGGTATTGCTTGAGCGCTTTGTATTGTTATCGTGTTCATAGTACACAATCGGTTCGAACAATTAATGTTGATTTCGATACCGCTATTTGATTTGTATCCAGCCTAACTGTATCGGGGTGTATGGGAAATGTACCAATTAAGCGGCTTTGAAGCAATCTGGATTGATAATGGTCACCGTGTGATTGGGTCACTTGCCCCACTTTACTCAATATCCGCGGAAGTCCACTCTCGCACCCGTAGCCCCGACAACAAAGGCGTCCCGGTGGAACACCCTGGGGTTTAGTGGGTATACCCGTCAGACTGGGGGGGAGTCCCACATAACCACCCGGCCCTCACCCGGGTCTGGTGGTATGCGTAATTGCATTCCCCAGGTAAAAAAAAAAAAAAACTTTACTCAATATGGAACAAGGATTGACAGAAATTAAAAGTAGAGTGATAAACCATGGCCTAATTTATTACTCCATACTAAGAACATGTACAGTCAATATCAAAAGTAAACAAGACAAGTTTCAAAAACCATGACAGTGCATTAAATGCTTGTCTAAATATGTGCACTACACTTTTTTTTAATTTGACTGATTGACGAGACGAGCTAGTCGTTTACCTGATGGTAAGCGCTACGCCTGCCCTTAATAGTTAAAGTTCCATCCAGAACTTTACATTGCATAATCCTGCGCGGCACTGCACTGCGCTCGTCGGCCTGAGACATCGGTTCTAAAGTCTCATATGCCCAGTAATTTCCGAAGCAGTGGCAGAGTTAATGGAGTTTCATATTCCGGTACGAGATTCAGGAATGAATCACCACTTGAAAGCGAAATTTATTGTTTTCAAACTCAAACCACAATCATTTAATCATTAGTTTAGTTTAATAGATCATAATATTTGATTAATTTTTTATTTTTCTGTTTGTGTATTCTGAGACTTAAGTGTTTGACTTGATAGATAGATAAATAACTCTTTATCGACACCAAAATGTATAAAAACATATGTCTGTGTGTGTGTGTGTGTGTGTATGAGCTTTATTTTTGCCTACATGCTATAAATGATTTAGGTTTTGAGTTTTAGTTCCAGCCCCGGATCTAAAGTCTGATTACAGCCGTGTGGCAATCAGTACAACCGCTATGCAAGGATCAAACCATGTTCAATCAATTGGAAAACAATAAGAGCCAAATTAGCACTCGTGTTGACACAGAGAAATGGTTCCAATTACGACTCAATTCTACAACGTTTATTTGAATTTCAAACATGATTTGTAAGGCGATTGATGGGTTTAATTAAAACGAATAAGGTTAACACTTTGACTGCTGAGCCGTTTTGCTTGTCTAGCCGCGGGTGCGGCTCGGCACGCTCCATAGTGTTTTCCCGTACAACAAACACAATAGTTGTGTTTTGCCACCTCGCGGCAACTTGTTAACAATGAAACTTCCTGCAAAAAGGTTAATTAAAAAAAAAGTATAGATCGATAAGTTTTAATAAATCAATCGATTTGATTGTCATTTTTCAATTATGTATGAACTGTAGCTTCATATTAGCTACAGTTACAGCTACAAAACAAAAAAAAAATATAACTTTTATTTTATCGGTTTCCATTTATATTGTTATTATTTCAAACACTATCCTGTACCCAACTAGTTTTTTTTTTAAATCAGGTTTGAGCTTTTTTAGTTGTAATAGATCTTGCACAAAACCAGAACTTTTAGATGTTCGAAGCAGTGTGGAAAATTTTATAATAGATCCTTTCTGAGTGTCATTTTTTTAAACGTGGGCTTCCCACTATTCGTGCATTCAATCACTCGGGTAATACTTTATGTAGTCTAGCCAAGTTGCGGTGAACGTCACGTTTCATTAAAGTTTTTTTTTTATTAGACTGAGTGACGAGACGAGCAAGTCTTTCATCTGATGGCTACGCCTGCCCATGACAGTCACAGCACCACCCAAGATTATGCAATGCGGGGTGCATTGCATAATCTTAGGCGGTACTGCACTGCGCTCGTCATTCCGAGACATCGGCTCTAAAGTCTCATATGCCCAGTAATTTCGCTGGAAACAATGCCCTTCAAACCGAAACACAGTAATGCTTGCACACTACTGCTTGGCGGATGAATATCTGGCAAAGGTGTGGTACTTCCCCAGGCGGTCTCTTGCAGAAGAGGCCTCCCACTACGAAGTAGTGGAAGCTTTAAGTTACTGAAGGTTCTTGAGCAGTTTTGGATAGAACACCATAATGGCAAGTTCTTTGTATTTGTAACGCTCTACCACTATAACACAGAAAACGAATCTATCCCATACTATAGCGAAAACTATGCCGTCATTACACAGTAAAAAAATTGGTTTCTCGCCAAAAACAATTCTCAGTGTTGATACATTCTACCTACTCTAGAACCTACTCGTTAGGGTTGGCACGCGACCTGTCTCTGTTTGCTTATCGTGATTTGCGGCGGCAATGAATTATTAACGGGGCAGGGCTGCCACTGATCTTGTCGAGCAAATATTTGATCAAACGTGTGACGGGTGACATGGGAACCAGCGTGAACAAAATACGGTGAAATTGAGACAAGCTGATTAATAATAGATTTGGACTCAGTGCTAGAAACGCTAGAGTGCCGAATATTTCGCTAAAATGTAGGAACTTAGATTATTTGGCTCTAGAATGAGATTCAATTTGCCTTAACAGAATCAGAAAACACGGTGGGTACCCTGCTGACGAGTAGTGAGCTAGGTAATGATGTGGATATTTTCATCATCATCATTAACCCATGTCATCCCACTGCTGAGCACGGGTCTTGTCTTACTTTTGTGAAGAGGTTTAAGCCATAATCCACCACGGGCCTGGTCGAACATTATGGGTGGAAAGGCCGACAACTACTCGTAAGTTTTCCATTGTTTTGTGTATAGGTGGGAATGAAAATGAGTAGTGACGTAATGACAATATTTGACGAGTAAACGTCAGAAGTAGCACCAGATATTTTGGTATGCGGAAGCATTTTGTTTGCGAGTATTTGTCAGCAATTATTATTTACGAAAATATTTTACCGGAGGCTTCCGGCTTACTCATTAACTGAGGACTCCGTTTATTTTTGTGAAACTTTTAGGAAATATGGGCTCTCACTTTTTTTCATTGTAGCTATGTTTTGAAGACAATGACGAAGCTTTAAACAAATGTCTCTATTTGGTGGCCTAATTAACTGAGTACCAACGCTTATCAGTAGAGTTGACCAGGGACAATTATCTACAATCGTCTTAGGATTAATTTAAAAAAAAAAACCACCCATGTGTGAGTTTAATTCGTGCATCTAGCGAGGGTTCCGTACAAGGTACAGGTAGAGCAATAATTTTAGATGCTTTCTTAAGACCTACACTTAAGAAAGCATCTAAAATTATTGCTCTACCTTTACTTATAATAGTGGTAGGCCTCTTCTGCAAGATACCACCTGGGGAAGTACCACACCTTTGGCAGATAGTCACCCGCCAAGCAGTAGTGTGCAAATATTACTGTGTTGCGATTTGAAGGGCATTGTTTCCAGCGAAATTACTGGGCATATGAGACTTTAGAGCCGATATCTCAGGTTGACGACCGCAGTGCAGCGCCGCGCAGGATTATGCAATGCAGTGTTCTGGGTGGTGCTGTGACTGTTATGGGCAGGAGTAGCGCTTACCATCAGGTGAGCCTCTTGCTCATCTCGTCACTCAGTCAAAAAATAAAAAAAAACAACTTTGCCGTTCGATCCCTAGACATGTTTATTGCACCAACCGCAAATAATGAGTGGGTTCTGTTTTGAGAACCGCACATGTTTTGTTACCAGACCCAATTTCCATGCAAACTTGCGGTTGATAATATCTAACTGCATTTAATGTTATAAATTGAATAACAGTGTTCGTAGAACTAATGTATGTGGTCTGTAAAATCTGTGACAACCAACAATCACTATACACTTTTGAAGTACTCAAAGTTCACAAACGCTTGCAATTTTCATTCATAACGCTTTGTGTCATGGTATATTATTCTACTTATTGTCCGATGCGAAGTTTGCGTGTCGATTTTCAAATGGAGACCGTTATTATGAAAATTAGTGTTTATTTGTTTCCATTTTATTAAATTACTTTAGTGCTTTAGTACTTTAGTTAGAGTTCTAATTACCAAAGCGCTGAATATGTGATTTTTTTATTCTAGGTGAAATCATTATTTTTATCTTCCACCATATCCTCATATTATAATTATTTTTATAATATTGAAAAGATAAAATAGAAAAGCTTTATTATGTAATATATACCGTCTCTCCTTCACTATGGGTGGTTGACTGGTAGAAAATGCTCTTAGCGTTAAGTCCGCCATTTGTACTAGTTAGTTAATCTGTGCAATAAAGTATTAAATAAATAAATAAATAAATACCAGTATAAAAATACACTACTAAAAGAGCTATGCAGAAAGGTGGCTGCTACTCAGTGGACGCCTGAAGACGGTCGACGACTCCGAGATGCGTTCTAGAGCAACTGGCAACAAATAGCAATAGAGCGAGATCAGTGGAAGGAGATTGGGGAGACCTTTGCCCAGCAGTGGCATCAGACAGGTTAACACTTTGACCGCTGAGCCGTTTTGCTCGCCTAGCCACGGGTGCGGCTGTGCACGCTCCATAGTGTTTTCTCAAACAACAAACACAACAGTTGTGTTTTGCCGCACTCGCAGCAAGTTGTGTACTCAGTACTGAAGGTGTTAATAAAAAGAGAACTAATGTTTAGGTGATATGTGCTACTGGATATATCTAAAGTATATACGATAGACGGGACTATCGAATAGAAAATTACTTCCGATAGTTAGATCGACAGTGTTTAGTTGTGATTTAAACGGGTTAGGGTATTTGGTCACAGTGTAATTAGGTCTCATTGAGCGCAATTTGGTCACAGGCGGAGTTTATTTAAACCAGTCTATAAGAACTTCAAAGCAGCGATCACCATTTTCAAAATTAAAATTAACTATGTATTAAAAAAGTATTAAACCAATTAAGAAATTTAAACGAAGCTCACCATTATAAAATCTATACTAAAATTAAAGGGTCCACGTGTAAAAATGAATGCAAAAAATTAAGTGAAAACTTCTATTTATACGAAGCCATATCAAAAATGACCGTATTTAAATTTTTTGTCAATCTATCTGTCAGTTTGTCCGTCTGAAAGTTTGTCTCAAATAGACTCCGAAACAACTCAACTGATTTCAATTAATATTTCGGGAATTGAAATAGGAGTTTAACTAAAATTTTGGTTTAATTTGTTGCAAATGATCGATATTTGGAATGTGCCGGTGGTGCAACGCCGTACGTCTGTTCGTGTACGTTTTGTTTCGATACTTTTCAGGGTTCCAAAGATATGAATACTAGCTGCGCCCCGCGGTTTTACCCGCGTTGAATATAAGCCCACAGGAACAGTTAAATTTTACGGGATAAAAAAAAGTCAAGTTTTAATTCAGGCAATAAGTTATATTATGTATACCAAATTTCATCTAAATCCGTTCAGTACCTTTTGCGTGAAGCAGTAAGAAACATCCATCTATCCATCCCGACAAACTTTCACATTTATAATATAAATACATTGAATAATAATATTAGTAGGACTGGTAGGATAGGACTCGTAAGTGCGAATGAAGACGCGGTGCGAGCCTAGCTAATTTCAAATAAACATTGCGATCAAAATCAACGCAGCAAAAAGTTTTTTGGTAAAAACCGGTTAACACGACAAAAAGCTTTAGTATTTTAATGATGAGACATGAATAACTTTTTTGCTTCTCAAGTGCTCATAGTTTTTGGTCTATAAAATAGATGAGATTTTTACGGCCATCATTATGTTTATTGTTATTTTATATAAGCTGCGCCTGGCGGTTTCGCCCGCTTGAACTAGGATGAAAAGTTTCTAAGATGACTTAATAATATCGGATTGTCTAAGTACCAAATTCCATCAAATTCCATTCAGTCAGCTCGGTGCCCTGGTAACAAACACAAATATCTGAACAGGTATCCTACTAATTCCTACTAATATTATAAATGCGAATTTGAGTTTGTGAGAATGGATGGATGGATGGATGGTTCCTCTTTAACGCAAAAACTACTGAGCAGATTCGAATGAAATTTGGACCACAGGTCGTTTATAACCAGGATTGAGTTATAGGGTACTTTTTATCCCGATTGTATGTTTCCGTGGGACGAAACGGGAACTACGCGGGAGAAACCGCGGGCCGCAGCTAGTATTAACGTAAATACATAATTTTACTTTTACATCTGTATTTTCTATTAAATATAATATAGTAGAGAAGGATTAACTATATTTCTACATTGAGTATAATATATTTAAAAGAAATGGTATAAGAGACTTAAAACAAACAAAACTACAAAAAAAAAAAAACTAATATTTTTCTATTATTAGGGTAAGCACATCTAATATAGAATATTTCAATCAGATATGCAGAGCTTGGAGATATATTATTATCCCGTAGATTATTAGGTAGATGCTTAACGACGATGGCTCATTAGATAATGGTCTATTTTTACCCGACTGCCAACAGAAGGGTTAAGTTTTTTATTTAATTTATTGTTTGCCAACTTCGTAAATGATTTCTCTCCGTCTGATCTCCAACCTTTCCGTAAAAAAACAAAAGCCACTTCAGTTGGTTTAATTTCCTCTAATGGTCTTTTAAATACACCGCTATCATGTTACAGACCGTAAAATTATAATGACTTTTGGAAATTAAATTTTCTTTATCTCTTTGCGATCCAACGGACGAACGATATGATCTCTCCTATTCGGCCGTAAAAGCATCGAGACTCCCTTCGGAACGGGGGTCTTCAGAAAGGGGGTCCTCGAAAAGGGGGTGTTCTAAATGGGGCGCAGTACCAACCTCAGCTCGTTCGTTAGTCGTTTTACAAGAGCAACATTGCATGGTAACGTAACGCAAATGGTTTCGGCACGTGTCCTTTTACCCCGATACGATAACAGCGTAGCGTTTGCTGTTAACAATTCTACAGGCTAAAGATGAGGCGCGATTGTTGGCGGTTAGCGTTTTATGTCGCTCTCATTTTACAAGATTTTATTTAACTTGCTATATGTACATGTACCATCGAGTCAAATCTTGCATGGCAATTTTTTTGCCAACACTCTTATCCCCTACATAATGATTGATTACCTTTTTAATTTATCGGTTATCAATTGTTACCTTATTATTATATTTATGTTTTATTTGAAATGCTCTAAATATACTATAAATTATACAAAATTTAAAGTCATTTTTTAAGTCCGTGTGTCACGCATGAGCTGAAAATCAGCGTTGTGCTTTGACCAGAGCATTATGCTGAGCTCAGGCCTTTTCTGACATCGCTGCGCCCCGGCAATCTGCAAACACTATTATCTTCGTTGCGTGTCATTTTCTTGTCTTGTATTTTGATGTGTACGTGTTCGTTGTTGTGTGCAGTTGTGTCAGAATAAATGTTTTCTTTCTTTCTTTCTTTCTTTAAATTTTGACCCAGTTCCTGTTGTTTAATGCATTTGAACTTTTACACGCCTGTCAAGTACCGACGATTATACAATATAATGTGACAGCGAGCTGAGAAACGGAACTCCACAGTGACTGACAGTACATTGATGTTTTTTGGACTCATTTTGAACAGTTTGCAGTATCGCATACGTATTTTATAACTGCATGTATGGTAAAATATATTACTAAAAACTTTTTTATTTGTCACTAAAACGGGTACTGAGGACCTCTAATTTATTATGGTGCTAAGGATTAACACTTATCCCATCGCAAGCATTTATGTCGAATCTAGTTCCTACAAAATGAATTTACTACTAATTTGACATGTAATCCAATGCCAATAAAGAACTATAACTATGGCAATAATGAATATGTTGTATCAGTCTTAAAGATTCACGTTTTTTACGCATTTGCGTCATAGGACTAATATAATATTCAGATTTTATTGCCACGCTAATTGTGTTCACCACATGGAGAATAGTTCCGCAAATAAATGATGAAGTTGATGACTTTACACGTTGCTACGTAGGTAATGATCTGCTTGTCATTGCTCCTACTTTTTAACCGAATTCAAAATTTTAAGGAGGTTTTAAATTCGAGTGTATGTTCTTTTTTTTAGGTTTGTTACCTCAACCTCAGAACTTCGTAACTTATAAATCGATTTATGTAATTATTTTGTAGGTCCTATAAAACTATATTAAAATCGGTGCAGTAGCTTGGCTTGAATAGGCCCAGAAGCAAAGGATTTGTAGGGATTAAAGCAGAAATGTTAACTAAAATTTTCGTATTGTTATGTATTTCATGCATATGCAAGGTGCCAAGCAGTAGTGTGAAAATATTAATGTGTTCCGGTTTAAAGGGGACTGTTTGCAGCGAAATTACTGGGTACATGAGACTTTAGACCCGATGTCTCAGGGTGAAGAGCACAGTGCAAATGATTGCAAATTTTAAATGCAAATGACGTTTAAATGAATTTTAAATGTATGTACGTAAGTCAAAAATATTATTTGCATATATTTTAGGCTAGCTTGCATAATTATTTTTTTATTTTTATCAAGAGCATTTGACTGCAATGTATTTTGTACACATCTATTAAATTCTGTCGTAACGTGTTTAAGAAGCATTTTTACCAATGAAAAAAACATACTTTTTTAACAATTGAATTGGCTTAGGTTGTGTCGCTATATTTCAAACTCAAACTCAAATCATTTATTCTAAATAGGCAAAATATTACACTTTTACACGTCAAAAATAATATCTTATACATAAGTATAGAAATACAATACAATACAATACAATTTTACCAAAGTATAGGTTAACCAAGATTATAGTTTAGTTTTTAACCAGTAGAGGGTGTCAGGGAGTTAGTGTACTGCTTGCCGCTGAGATCGTAGCATGTGGAAAAATGTAGTCTCTGCCTATCCTAACGAGAGAAAGGCGTGACTGTAGAATAGAATAGAAAACTCTATATTGTATACTCTATATATAAAATTACAGTACTATATGTATTTGTTATAGGTTAATAAGAAATTAATCCTTTTGGTTTTAGAGTGGAGCCCGCCAATCCGCTGACAGTCCGCCCGCTTTGTCGTTCGAGAGATTTCTATCGATATTATTGCTACCCCTAGAGAATAAATCAGTTTGTTATTGATTGGTTGTTAGCAACGCCCCAGTTAATACGGTTTTCTTCCTCATTTCCCGTCATTATACGGGTTCATATTTTGGTGAATATGATCGATGTATTTGGATAGATTTATTTGTATAAAAAGTAGTTGTAAAAATAACACTATACGCGAGTAAAGTGTATCCCATTATATTTTGGAATGTTTGAATTTCTATTGTTTCCCTAGCACGATATTTGTAGTAGTAATCCTAATTCTTACTATAATATTATAAATGTGAAAGTTTGTGAGGATGAATGGACGGAGGGATGATTATTACGATTTAAAAAAAAAAACTAATGAAAAATTTAAATGGAATTTGGCACACAGATTGTGTATGACCTAGAATCTAGATTAACACATAGAATACTTTTTATCCCTTAAAAATGAATGGTTCTTGCGGGATAATACTTAACGCGTGTAAAACCGCAGGGCGCTGTTAGTCATTGATGAAGTAAACACCTCACGTGCTTTAATATCATGAAAAAAATATATAAAAATATCTTATTCAAAGTCTTTTAATAACTTTTGTCTTTATTTCAAAGGAAACCAGTTTCTCTGGATCCCTATTCTCAAGCTCTAATAAACCAACGCCACTCATTGCCACCATATGCTTGGAGTATTCACCAAAGTGTTGACGTTTTAACGTCCTAAGTATGCGTGTGAAGAACAGAAATAATTATTGTTTTATAGTTTATTGTACCAACGCAGTGTTTAGTGCTGCTGACAGTTTAATTATGAGATAAACAGGATTTAGTGAGCGTGAATATCACGAATGTTCGTTTTATGATTTGTTCATTTTGGTACTGGGAGATGCTTGAATGCGGTTCGTTTCGCTGGCTTCATAATAGGCCACTTATATTTTTTATTTTTTTTAGATATCTTCGTTTGACTACTAACTTAACTGAGAGTAAGCGACAGTATGATCGAAGATAGAGCACGTAGGTCTTGAAAATGCTTACTTTCCTAGCCTTAAAGGTTGTACAGTTCTCTAAAAAGAAGGTTGGCGACGGAACGCCTCAATATTATTCTATAAAAGGAAAAGGTAAAGTAAATAAAAAAATCACATAAATTACCAAGTTTTATTAAGTACCGAGTATTTAAAGTCATTCGTTTTCAATCAGCTCGTCCAGCGGCACGTGTTTGAAGAAATTTTTGACTTGTTTAACAATTACATTGACTATGGCTGACACTATTGGGGGTGCTACTTCAATAATTACATCGTTAGAGTTGTTCTTGATGAGATCCTTAGCGGCAAGGGCTGAAATTAACACAATGAGTTACTTTAAAACCTTAAACCAATCTAAAACTCTAACGAATTTAACGAATGTGAAGTGAAATAAACGTAGTGTAGAACGCTCGCCGATGGTGGACGGACGTTTTGCAAAAAATGGCAGTAAGCACTGGATGGGGAGAGCCGAAGGTCGGGCTCAGTGGCGTTCACTAGGAGAGGCCCACGTCGAGAAGGGAGACTAGTAGGGGAGACCGGGTATGGTTGTCACAGGGGCCATAACAAACACCCGAATGAACGATAGATAGGCTGGTAGGACATCGATAAACTCATTCGTTCGTTCAAGTTTTTGTTAAGGCCGCTACGCCCTGCCCAAAACAGTTACAGTGTCACCCAGAACTTTGCATTGCATAATCAATTAATCATGCGAGGCATTGCACTGCGCTCATCACCCTGAGACATCGGCTCTAAAGTCTTATTATGTCTTATATGTCTTTTATGTAACTTATTACTATTAATTTGCATACATACCTAAAGCTTCATTTCCCTCAAACAGGTTATCTAGCTCAATGGAGGATTTGTCTTTAAGCACGTAACTGTGCTTGTGGTCCAGAATGTCCCAGTGCTGCTTTCCGTCTGGGCCGGTCACTTCTTTGATGCCTACTTCAGCTTTGATCTGGATTTTACCTGTGACAAAGAGATATGTATGAATATGCTGTCACAATACGAACTGTCTTCTATCGAATTTTCCAAAATTTGAGCCGTGTAGTCTCATCCAGAGTTGGTTGTCACCGTGGATAAAGGAGGGAGGCATTAAGTAAGTATTTGACAAGTTTTTTTTTTAAACTGTAGCTTTGTTTCAACCAAACTTCAAAGGTTAGTCCGTTCAATCTGTTGTAGAAGTTCAGTACTGTCGCAATTAAACTTGTCGAAGTTCTATCTTTCGAAGCTTGCTTTGGATATGTCATGGTTTAATGTAACCAAGTGGCATCATATGAAAAATGCTCATTTACGACGACGATCCAAAAATAAGTAAACGTAGGTAAACAAGTGAGATTTGAATTTATATATATTTTTATATCTGCTGTTTTTGATTTATTGCACTAATATCATTGTGAGCAGGTTATTGTTTGACGTCAAATGCAACATTTCCGAAGGTTGATTAGTTTAGTTTATTTGATTTTATTTCTAAAATATAGAAAATGAGTTCGCAAAAGTTTTATTAGTCTATTTTTGACGGATTGATATGTTATCCTACATTTCTTGTAGGTTAAATTATATATAAAATTATATGAGACAAAAATAGTGTTTACCAGTTATAACGAATAAAACCGTTAATTACAACGTCACCCACCATGATGACTATTATTAAAAAAAAAAACACTTACGCAAAACGACCTTAGCTTGCCCATTTCCTTCGATGGGTAAGAACAGAATGTTTCCCTTCATTTCGTACTGGCCCTGGAAGTCTACGTTACATAGAAGTTTCACCAACAGCTTCAAATCTATGGTGTGCAATCTGTAAAAAATTAAAATAATAAATACTTATTATTTTTAGCTGGCATGACTACGTTATTATGGACTGAGGTTTATTTATGGACACTCAGTTTCCCTTGTTCAATGGATTAAAATGTATATATTTTTTAAAACTATATATTTCTACATTATCTTATTATTTATGCTAAGCAGTATGATAAAATAAAAAATGTTACTTGTTACTTGAGCGGTCTCCAGTCTGTCAGCTAAATGAACTGTAACGCGTTTAAGTTTAAATATTTCCGCAGTTTCTCATTGCGTCCCATCGTTTTATATGAGACCTCAAAATAGGGCGCGCTCATTCGAGACAATTGTATAGGGTTTAGTGAAAAACATAAAAAAAACACGAGAGTTGAAATCTTATGTGTTAAGTTGTTTATCCTAATTAATAAAAATATCTACGTTAAATAAATAGTTCCGTTACGATTGAATTGAAAGCCGCGGAGCGATGCTAGTATGTAGAATACCAACTTTAAAAATATGTACGTATGTAAATGGCTCTACAAAACTTTTTCCATTACGCACCCATACAAACTCGACCCATCACGCATATCATCTATCATCCTAATGATTAATTAAAGGCAAGTTTGTAAGAACTAAATCACGATATTGGTTATTATTAAGCAAAACTAGTATGATATAATACGTTTGTTTCTAAAAACCAGAATTGGAATGGTATACAAATTATTTAGTGTGATTCATAATAAGCGAAGCGGTAAGCGGTGGTAGCCTAGTGGGAGGACGTCCGCCTTCCAATCAGAAGGTCGTGAGTTCAAATCCCAATGTGGGCACGTACCAATGTGTTTCTGTAAAACATATGTACGTAATTATCACTCGCTTTTCAGTAAAGAAAAACATCGTGAGGAAACCCACATACCTACCCGAGAATTATTACGGAGGTAGGTATGTATCCACCAATCCGGACTGGGCCCCCGTGGTGGATTATGGCCTAACCCTCCTCACAAAAGTGAGGAGAGACCCGTGCCCAGCAGTGGGACGTTATGGGTTGATGATGATGATTCTTAATAAATAATTGTTTTATCAATATTTAACACATTAACAAGTTCGTAGAAAATTCGAGACGTTTAATTAAATTTTAATATACTCGTAAACCCAGTAACAAAGCCACACTTTCCTTCGAAGTTACAAAATTTAATCTGATTAAGAGACAATAAACTTACGCCATCTTCTTGACGATGCAGTCCTTCAGGCCAGTCCCAGTTACATTTTTCAAGTATAGCTTCAAGTTCTCTGATGAGGCATCCATTTTTTCCATGAAGAAAGGATCCAAGGGGTCCACTCCTACCTCAGGGATACCCGCAGCGAAAATTGAAATGGCCGCCTGGGCGGAAGATTTCATGCATATTGAGTCGTTTGCCTTACATTTTGTTATGAAGGGAACTGCAGAAGATTAAATTACATTATTATACATTACTTATCATCAACTAAAGCTCCTAGTGACAGTGAAAGTGGAAGGCAAGAAGCCAAGAGGTCGAAACCCTAAACAGTCCGTCTGATCAGGAGTCTAAACAGCAGGACACCAAGCTGAGTGACGCCATTCGCTGTACCAAGGACCGCCAGAGCTGGCACCAGATATGAGGAAAAAGATCAGTCAGAAACCTCACGATGCTCAGCAGTGAGCGCCTGACTAGAGGAGGAAAGAGGACAATTTTGTAGAGACAGGCTTCTTTTCTGAATGAGTCCCTGGGGAAGTGTTTGGCTGATATTTATTCGCCAAGCAGGAGTGTGCAAATATTAATGTGTTCTGATTTGATAGGCACTGTTTTCAGTGAAATTACTAGGGATAATAAACTTTACATTAGCGCCCATGTCACAGCGTAAAAAAAAGAAAAAGTAAATAGTGAACAGCTAAGTCTGAGACATTTTCGAAAACTAACCAAATCATGTAACTGTCGGTATTGCTCTAAAACTATTTAGTATGTTTGATATAGATAGAGGTATGTATGTCCTTTAATATTTTAATTCCTTTTTTTTTAGTAAAAAAAATATTTTTCAACTTAATTTGGGTGATTTTTCACTGAGCTCAAATAGTAAGTACAAATCATCAAACACGATATCCACTTAAATCAAAGCAAGTGAAATAAAAATTCAATAACTCAAGAATTGGCACAGTTTCAAAGTATCTTGCTTGTACAAAAAATATAAAATAAATAAATAAATAAAATAAAACAATTTACGAGAAGCATAATATAAAAAGAAAAAAAATAGTAATACCTGATGAAGAATTAATTGAATGAACACACGCCAGCAAACCCACTAACAAAAGTTTCACAAACATTTTTAAAAATAAAATAAAAATTGGATTTAGATGAAAAGACGTCAACACAACCGAGTCCTGCTATACCTGTCGGCAAAGATAGAGCCACCTTTATGATCTGCATATTATATATGGTCTTTTTTACGCGCTTATTGTAAATATATGACTAAACGCCTGACTGTTTTTTATATAAATAGTTTTTTTAGACATATATTTTATATAAATAGTTTTTTAAAGGATCTGCTAAATGTTAAGAGGACAATGTTTAGTTGTCAAGGCGAAACCTGTTGAAGTTAACTACCTAGTACAATGAAAGAATTTTTAAGTTGTAGATAAAGTTTTCTGGAATACGAACCATCCATCCATATTACAATGGCAAAAGTGTATGAACGGTTTAAGATATTTGCTATGCCACTCGGAAACAGTGTAGCTTTAATGATAGTTTTTTTTTGACTTAGTGACGAGACATATCAGTTACAGTGCCAATCAGCACTTAAAAAAAACCTTAAAAAAGTACTTCAAAATTGGAATAGTAGTTCCAGAGATTACCTAACAACCTTTTCACCCTTAGAATTCCCGTTTAACCGTAAGAACTTTCACAGTAACACGAACTGGAGGCCTACCATGACGATGAAAAATAAGACGTCACGGTACGATTATGCGACGCGGCTCAGTTTAGGTCCTCAACTGAATCGCAATAAGACGTCATGGTAGGCCCCCTGTTGCCCGATTTTGAACAAATTATCAAGTTTCTTTTGGATTTGAGGTTAATACCCAAAATGTAATTTTATCTGGTGTGTACCTAGTTAGGGTAAATTATTTATTACTAAAATAAATGTCAGTTAAAGATTCCATTGGCAATACGATTTTGAATTTTCAACAGTCAGTTATGATAGTCTACGGAATGAAACCTTAACCTAAAGAATTAATTTATCTGCTTCTTCATGCCTTGGATAAGCTTTCTGACGTTTGTTCACATTCATTGATTGCTTCAAAGTTTAAGTATCTTATTGACACTGACTGACGTGAGTTCAAATCCCAGTTTGGGCGTGCACCAACGTTTTTATCTAAAAGCATATGCACGTAATTATCACTCGCTTTTCGGTTAAGGAAAACATCGCGGGGAAACCCACATACCTACCCGAGAATTATTTCGGCGGTAGGTATGTTATACACCAATCCGAACCGGGGCCCCCGTGGTGGATTATAGCCTAACCTTTCTCACGAAAGTGTGGGGAGACCCGTGCTCAGCACTGGGACGTTATGGGTTAATAATTATGAAATAAAAGTCAAAATGTAGATTCCTGGTCTGTAGTTTAGTAAGGTCGCGGTCAAAGTAGATATAACTTATCTGAGGACTATAATCATTATTGGTGATAGGTTTTCCTCCTTGTCAAAAACACTAGTAGTAAATAGAAAAGAAAATAATTTATTATAGGTAGGCACACCAGTTTACAAAATACACAAGGAAGTTAGAAAATAAAATTTAACTAAATCTATAATATGAATTATCGCTAAAAGCGATCTAGTCAACCTTTGAATGGAGGAAAACATATAAAATGGTGGTAAGTTCCTCTTATTATAATGCTACTAATATTAAAAATGCGAAAGTTTGTGAGAATGGATGGATGTTTGTTCCTCTTTCACGCAAAAACTACTGAACGGATTCGAATGAAATTTGAAACACAGATAATTTGAACCAGGATTGAGTAATAGGGTACTTTTTATTCCGATAGTATGTTCCCGTGGGACAAAACAGGAACTACGCGGCTGAAACCAAGCTAGTACTTTATAATTAAGTATTCATTGTTTCTCTCCATTCAAAGGTGGACTAGAAGAGATCTCTTTTAGCGATAAGTCCACCCAATGTACTATAGATTTAGACACCACTCACTAGACTAGGTAGATAATTTTGAACTAGTATTGGAGGAAGTGCCTACATTATTTTGGTTAGTCTTTACTAGAGTGATTTTTTTTCGGATTCGTTTAAAACCTGTTTATCAATAGCATATATATATTTGCAGATACTGATTACAGATAATTTATTGATATACTGATTACAAATAAACATTACAGATACCTGTATAGAAGATTTGGATACCAGTTCCAAAAATTAATTAGATATTAATAACAGGAAATGAGTAGGAAAGTAAGAAATTCACCGGCTGAATGAGGTTCCGTACCTACTGGAATTACATTTGCGCTATGTGATTATTCAAAAACTATAACAGGCTCCAGTGGGTTGTTAACATCATGTTTCAATACAAAACAACCCTTATCCCTACCTCCATCCTCTTACTTCCTTAAACCGGAATTTACCCTCTGAACCCCAGTGGTTAAAATATCAAATCGAAAGAAGAAACTCTTTGTTACTATACTTTTATATCTTTTACTTTTATTCTTTTCGATGTGTTTTTTAAGATTTGCTACTTTTTACGTCCTCGACCAAATAGTGTGAGCGAAAAAGGTCGCCAGACCAGACGTCTGGCGACGTCAGTCGACATCGCCCAACGTTGCCCGATATCTCCAGCGACACGCATCGTGGAACATTTCTTCTCTAATAAATGCGAGGCTTTTTAGATCATGTTTTAAACGAAGAAGGGTCAAAAGCTGCACGACGAGGCTTGGCTTGATCTTCTTGACCATTGGAGAACTATACTCTGATCCATCTAGGGATAACTTGACTGAAGCTCAGAACTGCACGCGGTGTGGTCGAGCTTGTCGTTCCCGTGTTGGTCTGTATAGCAATCAACGTAAGGGTCTTTCACAGATCACAGACGCTGTTTAAATTGTCTGCAATAGACGTATAAGGCCATGGCTACTTTCTCTCAGACACTGTTTGTTTAGTTTAAAAGAAAATGTTTTAATTTTGGAAAATTTTAGGCCAATAACTGTGGCCAAACATTTCAAGGCCAAAGGTTCCATTTCAGCAGCGTAGCAAGGAACTCTAAATTCAAATAGTCAAGGTGAAGGATTCTCCAAAATAAGTTCATTGCCTTGTTATTTCACGTGGTAGAGGCTTGTGCCTTCGCATGGAATTTTATGCGTGTATTTTGGAAAAAATCTAGTGACTTGCTATGAAACAAATAAGTACATATTATTTTTATACTGGCGCAAATACAGCTACATTTAACCTTGCGATAGTCCTGAAATCGTGGCATGGGTGAGACGGATATTATGACTGTACACCGGTGATTTGCACGGTGCGGTATTTGTATTTCTTATAAAAGTCCCTTAAATAAAAATGATTAAAAAAGACACTGTATTTACAGACAGACAGACAGATATACAAACATTATGATACTAATATATTTAGAATATTCGGGCCAGCCCCCCAATCGACTTTGTTTTTGTCTTTGTAGGATTTTCTACTAAAATGCTCTTCTGTTATTTTCCTTATGTTCTTGTACCTTGTATTACTTTCCTTGATCTGTTTTATTCCTGCTCTTTCGTGCCACTATTTATTGATGTATTCTTTACTACAATTCGATCTAAATTAATTTTTTTATTATTGTTAATTTTTTTTAAACTGTCTCATATTATAAAAATTCACACTGATGTCTTTTAATTTTATCTGATTACTGTTTTTTTAAGTTCTGATAATAAAAAAATAAAATAAAAAAATAAATACTAAAATTAATTCTTAAAGATATTCATGTAGAATAATTATGAATTAAGTTCTTATTTCTTTAATTTTATGGAATGGATCAGGCAGCCTATAAACCTATATCTATCTTAATTTAAAAAAATAAATTTTAGTACTTCGGGGATTCGATAGATGCCACGAAAGCCTCTGACACCGGCAGTTCTTCAATTGCTTTGGTGTGAGTATCTTTAAATCCTTGAGAATTGAAGACAGGAAGAAGTCATTAAGCCCTTTTAATATTTATGACTAACTTAGAGCCTGGAAGACCTCCATCGCGAGCCCCTCTAATCGTACTGTTCAGGTCGTAAGCCTACAGTGAGCTACACGAATAATAAAAACAATACAGTTGGGTAACTAATGATTTACAAGTTCAAACTTATGACAAGTAAACCAGACAACCATAAAATGTTGTCGTATTTACAGACAAAAAAAAATAACATCACTGGATCCGGTTGACCTTGATTTGGTGCCAATAGCCACTTATTAGTTTAGAATGAATAGAATAGTAGATTGTACCACAAGGGAACAAAATAATGTATATACGGCGAGAGCGATTTTTGAATCCAGAGCGAAGCGAAGGATTCTATAGTAGAATCCCGAGCGTAGCGAGGGGTTCTAGAGTAGAATCCTAAGCGTAGAGAGGGAGTCAAAGTACTTCGCTCGAGTTTAATAATTTTGTTACCGTGTGGTACACGATACTTTTCATCCCAAGCTATGAGAAAAGTTCATAAATATTTTTCATTTTGTTTTTCTTATATATTTAGATTTTTTTATTTTGTTGGTTGTTTCGTACTGAAACAGATTTCTTTTCTTTTTATTTTGAGTGTTTTCGAACGTAACTACACAAATACTATTCCGCTTAATATTTTGTGTTGGTACGAGATTATTATGGCCCACGACTTTGGGTTGGCCCACCGAAAGTCAGTCGTCCTTCAAATGCGCGTGCGAGCACTTGTCGCGTCGCGGTGTTTTGAGCTTTCACCGGTAGCTCCATTTCGTGGACGCCATTCCCATCCTCGGAGACGAGCTCCAGGATTAAGTGTAGTGTGGATTGCCTGATCACACCTCTATCCCGGAGGAAGGTGATACGGGATCAGAAGAAACCGCCCCATCGGCGTCCTATGGATATATCTCTGTGCACCATCATCCCCCATCTAACCCGAAGACAGCGCTGATTACACACCCGAGAGGCCATCAACGGATTTCCCAAGTAAGTTCGTAGGCCATAATATCTCCCCGTAACATTTTTGGTCCTTCGAGCCGGATCTGCGGATTTTCTTTGCTGTAGTCACGTTGTCCAAATCCCGTTATTAGTGCATATTTTCCCATTTTTGGAAACCATCCGAGTATATTTTAGTGTTTGTCGTAGCGGCGTTACGCGTCCCGACAATATTTCCCAGTTTTTCATCTTGATTTTGCCGATTTTTGATTTTTTGTGTGCGACATTACGTGTCCATTAAAAATGGCGGAACAAGATATTTTCGAAAGAGAAGTTATACTTGACGAAGTCAAACGTACTTTAGAGTTTTACGAACTCAATGAACAGCAATTTAAAGCGCGAGCAAAAGATATTCTTTCTATTCAGAGAAAATTCCTTAAATTGCAAACTAAAATTGAGAAGTCACAAATGAAATTGTCGACATTTGACCGAGAGGAACAGTTACGTATTCGAACTCAATTCAATGATATTTATTACGCAATTGTTAGCCATGTCGAAGTTCTGAAGAAAAACGATGAGGAGTGCAGGCGCATGAGTCGAGTTTCCTTTAACAATACAATACAACCGACTCACGGGGGTTGTAGTAGTAGGTTACCGAATCTTCCGTTGCCGTCATTCGGGGGAGAATTGACCGATTGGCCCCCATTTTATGACCTATTTCGCTCCATGGTTGATAATAATGACGCCTACACAGATAGCGAGAAGTTTAGGTATCTCCTTCTTACCTTGAAAAACGAGCCTTATAACTTAATAAAATCGATACCTATCACGGACGAAAATTATACCGTCGCGTTAGATATTTTAATTTCAAGATATGAGAACAAACGAGTCATAGCTTCTCAACATATTGATCGTATTCTGGATATTCAATCCTGTGCCGAGAAATCAAATCAAAGTGTGCGTAATTTGCTGAATATTTACCATGAGAATATAAAAGCGTTACAAGTAATGCATTTTCCTACAAATCAGTGGAGTTTTTTGTTGTTGAATATTTTACTACGTAAAATACCTACTTCCATTCGTATGCGATTCGAGTTAACATTGCATAAACCATCCGATGTACCCAACGTCGATTTGTTAATCGAGTTTTTAGAACGAGAATTAACCGCCAGCGAAATAGTTGAATCTGGCAGTAGAAATGTTCAAAATGTAGGTAGTCAGAGGAAAGAGTACGTCGCTCCAACGTTCCGTCGAGCGTTGGCTGCCGGCGTGGCCAGCCGCACTTCGACTCAGGGTGCGAGCGATTCTCAACCTTCTGTCAATACGCGCAAGAACCAGAATTGTGTATGTTGCGATGCTCAACATCCATTAACAAAATGTAATAAGTTTTTGAATTTGTCACCAAGCAATAGGTATGCGTTTATCAAAAATAAAGATGTTTGTTTCAATTGTTTACGCAAAGGTCATAACGTTTCTCAATGCAAGTCGAGTTTTGTTTGTCGTTCGTGTAAAAAACGTCATCATACATTGATTCACTTTACTTCTGAAGGTGATACTAGCCGTGCGAGTGAGAGAAGTGTTTCTTTACCGCTCACGGAGGAACGGGAAGAGAACATTCCGAGCACCTGTACTCAGCACGCTATGTCTGCGAGTCAAGCGACACAAATTAATTGCGCGTCGTCCAATGCTCCTTTTGGCACGACAAATACTGTGTTGCTTTCGACCGCACTCATCGATGTATGTGTAGGTAATGAAAAGCGTTCGACTGTCCGGTGTCTTATCGATACGGGAAGCCAGGCTTCGTTCATGACGGAATCGTGCGCACAGCGGCTAGGTATAAAGCGTTGTTATGCGAATGTACCTGTTTACGGGATAGGTGACACCAAACCGGTACGACCAATGGGAAAGATTTCGTGTTGCATAACTCCGAGAAATGAACTTCAACCTTCTATACCGATTGAAGTTTTAGTATTGCCGAAACTTATTCCTAAAATGCCTAGTGTACCACTGCCTCGTATGGGGTGGGCACACATTCAAAATTTAAATTTAGCCGATCCTTTGTTTCACACTCCACAGCCGGTGGAGATGTTGTTAGGTGCAGATGTACTATCTCACATAATTTTAGGAAACGTAATAACGGGTTCGCCCGGTTCGCCGATCGCTATGAACAGCGTTTTCGGTTATTTGTTGTTGGGAAAAATAGCGTTCAACTCTTCGACTCCATCCTCAGTTCAAGCTTGTTTTAGCTCATTATCCGATGACGGCGACTTGAAACGATTCTGGGAACTGGAGTCAGTGCCTGAGGTGAAGGCACTCATCCCCGAGGAACGTCTATGTGAATCCATATTTGAACGCTCACACTATCGTGACGTCACGGGACGATACACAGTAGCTTTACCACGTAAACCTGATGCGGCGCCCCTAGGTGAATCACGAGATATTGTCCTCGCTCGGTTCCATAAATTAGAGCAACGTTTACAACGGAACCCGAGTCTTAAAATTGAGTCTCACGCGTGCTTGCAGGACTATCTTAAACAAATGTATAGAAATATACTAGTACAAGAATCTGATAGGGACTTGCAACGCATTCTGTGGCGTACGTCGCCCGATGAACCCCTCCGTGATTATCGTCTGCGGACGGTAACGTTTGGTGTGAGCACTTCCCCTTACTTAGCTCTTCGTACCATTAAGCAATTGGCTTGTGACGAAGCATCTAATTTTCCCCTAGCGACAAAGGTTTTAACCGACCAAGTGTTCGTCGACGATGTGGTCACGGGCGCGAGCGATGAATCACACGCTCTAGTATTACAACAGCAATTGTTAGGTATTTGCAAATCACTTGGGTTTGAACTATGTAAATGGCACAGTAACTCGCCGGCGATACTCGCCGCGGTTCAGGCGCCAGAGGTTCATGGTGAGCGGCGGGAAGAGGTGCCCTTTGCTCCCATGGAACATGACCATCAAACCAAAATAAGGGACTCAAGGGGACTTTTACCCTCCACATTCTTACAGAACGACATGTGGTTTCACGGCCCAGCATGGCTCCGTGAGGATCCTACTGCGTGGCCAGTATTTAAAAGTATCCCTAGCACTGGTGAGGAGAAACGTAATCCACCGGTCGCGTCTGCATCAGCTACGCTGATCGACGATGTTGATGTCATAAACCAGTTTTCAATCTTGAGTAAATTGTTGAGAATAACTTCTTATATTTTTCGCTTTTACAATATTCTTAAATCTCGCGTCAACAAGGAAAAGAGTTCCTATCTTAGTTACATCACAGTCCACGAGTATAAACTCACGCTTAATCGTTTCATTTATTTATTGCAACACCAAGTGTTTCATAAAGATTTTGAAAACATTTCACAGGGTAAACCGCCCTCAAACCAATTGAGACGTCTTAATCCGTTTATCGATGATTCGAGTTTTTTGCGAGTCTCCGGACGTCTACATAAATCCCTTTTGTCGTACGAGTCAAAACATCAATTAACTTTACCCAAAAAACACCCTCTTACGATTTTAATAATTGACGATGCCCATATTACGCATCTTCATGCGGGCACTCAAGCCGTTCAATATTTACTTTTACAAAATTATGCGATTTTATCTAGCCGAGATATAATACGTAAACAAATCTTTCGTTGTGTGCGCCGCTTCCGTGTGCGTCCGGTACGTCTACAGCCTGCGATGGCGCCGCTCCCAGCGGTCCAGCTGCGACCCGAGCGCCCATTCATGAAAACAGCTGTTGACTACGCGGGCCCGTTTTACATGCGAGCTAATAGGGTTCGTAATGCTAAAATCATCAAATGTTATGTCGCCGTGTTCGTGTGCATGAGTGTGAAGGCTATACACTTGGAGCTCGTATCGGAGCTATCTACTGAGGCGTTCTTAGCAGCCCTGCGCCGATTTACATCGCGCAGAGGTTTGTGCAGCGACATTTACTCTGATTGCGGAAAGAACTTCCAGGGTTGTCATAACTATTTGAGAGATTCGTACGAGTTTTTAAAAAATGACTCTGTTCAATGTGCTTTGAATTATCAAACCTTGAAACAGGGCAAATGGTATAAGGACCGCGGTGCTCCTATCTGTGTAGGCGACATTGTTGTGGTATGCGACGATAATCTTCCACCACTCCAATGGAAACTTGCTCGTGTTCATACACTCCATCCGGGTTGTGACTTTGCAAACGGGCAAGAGTCTATTCAAACGAGCGATCGTAAATATTGTAAACTGCCTTTAGAATGATTATTGTTTACGAATTCGTAAAATTAGTTCCTAAGTTTTAATTACCTATACTAGTTGTTTACAACAACCTTAGATCAAGTTTAAGTTTATAGATTGAATAACTTTCTGTTCATTGAGTTTTCGTGTTAAAAGAACTTACAGTCTTTTAAGGTGAGCGGCATGTTTCGTACTGAAACAGATTTCTTTTCTTTTTATTTTGAGTGTTTTCGAACGTAACTACACAAATACTATTCCGCTTAATATTTTGTGTTGGTACGAGATTATTATGGCCCACGACTTTGGGTTGGCCCACCGAAAGTCAGTCGTCCTTCAAATGCGCGTGCGAGCACTTGTCGCGTCGCGGTGTTTTGAGCTTTCACCGGTAGCTCCATTTCGTGGACGCCATTCCCATCCTCGGAGACGAGCTCCAGGATTAAGTGTAGTGTGGATTGCCTGATCACACCTCTATCCCGGAGGAAGGTGATACGGGATCAGAAGAAACCGCCCCATCGGCGTCCTATGGATATATCTCTGTGCACCATCATCCCCCATCTAACCCGAAGACAGCGCTGATGACACACCCGAGAGGCCATCGACGGATTTCCCAAGTAAGTTCGTAGGCCATAATATCTCCCCGTAACATTGGTATTATATATATATTGAAATTTGTTTTTTTTTTTTGGATTTTCTAATTAAATTAAATTATTTAAAATTATACTAGTAATCAGATTTTTAAAATGCAAGAATAATTAACCTGTCGAGAAGAGAGATAGATGCGGAGCAAGCGTACAATGAGCGTAACGGGACAATGAGCGTTACGAGGCATTGTGTCAACTTTTTCGTGCATGCAGCCGGCGTTCATCGATTTATTAGACGTTGTCACGTCAAAAGTTTTTTTTCTCGTATGATAATATTTTCTCATAGCTTGGGATGAAAAGTATCGTGTACCACACGGTAACAAAATTATTTAAGCTAGAGCGAAGTACTTTGACTCCCTCGCTACGCTCGGGATTCTACTATAGAATCCTTCGCTTCGCTCTGGATTAAAAAATCGCTCTCGCCGTAAATACATTATTTTGTTCCCTTGTGGTACATCTACTATTATTTTACACCAGTTCAGAAATACACAATACATAAAGAAAATATAATATTTAGCACAATGGGTGGACTTATCGTTAAAAATGGCCTCTTCCAGACCAATCTGACGTGTCACCGAACCGATGTCGATGGTTTTGTGATCTAACTATACTTACTGAGGTGTTCCGTTGTCTATCCGTGTCTATCATCAGATCAGCTCGCTGTCAACATAATATTGTACTGTCACTGGAACTTGACAGGTATGGAAAATTTCAACTCAATTATAATGTTTATAATTTAACATTATAATGTTGCGTAGTTTTTTGTTCCCACTCATGTAGAATTAAATCATTTTGATGTTATAATTGTATTTATTTCGTTTTGTATTTACAAAGTTTCTCATGTTTACAATGAAATGAATTCATCTATCGGCTGCTTTTTGTAGTATTTGTTAACGTTTTTGACGAGTTTCTTTATATTCGCCTTGAAGACAGGGTCTTGTACCGCCTTGGCGACAGCATACCAGTTTTCATTGGCAAATTGCCTTACCGCATCAGCTGAAACAGTTAAATTAAGGTTTTTTATCATCATCCTATCTTTAGCTTATATTCGTCCACTGCTCAACATAGTCTCTCCTAGTGAACACTACTGAGCCTGGTCTTCGGCTCTGCTCTTCCAGTCATCTACCAGCCATTTTCCATTAAAAAATATTAAAATGAACATCGGTTTTTGTTGCTGAATGTACTAGAAATAAGGTTGGTACATTAGCTAAATTAGCTGATAAGGTAAAAAGGGGACAAAAGCTACTACTGCTACTACTCTTCTCTTTCTCTCTCTCTCGAGAGAGTAAGAGATTCTGTTCTCATTGTGCTTTAGGGTACAGGGTTTAGGGTTTTCTCTTGATAGTGTGTACGTAAGTACATATCTTATTTTAAGACTTTTGAGGTAGAATTAATCATGAGTTCTCTAAGCTGGGGGTAAGGTTCTCAAAACGCTGGCTACATAGCAACGCTTAAATGAAAACCTGCATTTATGGCCACGCGTCGTCTCGAGATATGAGTTTCAAGTTCTTTAAAAATTGTAACAGTTCTTCCTGGATGCAGTATTTCATCCCTAAAAGGCTCAAATAAATCGATAACAAGTACCTACAAAAGTTGTATACTTTACCTAACTCCTTTTGTCCATTGAACAGGTTCTTGAAATCATATTTCACGCTCTCTAAAGGTTCAGCCGTCTGTTTGAAGCCTTTTATTGTGAAGTAAGTTTTGCCATCTGAACCGTGGTCTATTGTCAATACAATCTCGACAGAGATCTTGTATTTATCTGAAAACAAAATACAAGTTTTATGAATCTTTAGGATCTTTTAGGGATCTTAATTATCTGTCATCATCATCATCATCATCATCATCGTCTGTCTATACTCGTTCACTACTCGCTGTAGGTCTCCTAGTGAATGGCAATGAACTTTAAGCATACTCTTATAAAGCTGTTTGATTCACGTGGTTTCCCAAACCTCAAAATCCTAACAAAAGTGAGCCATGGTGCCAAGAACACTGGTTGCTTTTACATGTTGGATAGCAATAGCTATGCTCTGCGGGGTTATGCAGCACGGTGCGTATCAGCTCGAGTTCCTTTCATTTTGACGCTGATTGCCACGGGACTCGACATTTCAATACGAATGAAGAGACCCGTGGCCTGCGACCCGTGGCTGATACACACCGTGCTGCATAGCCCCGCTGAGCGAGATATGAGCCACAACGAAATTAAATGTAAAATTAGTTCAGTTTCTTTTTCTAAACTCTTTCTAACCAATAAAGTCTCTGTCTGATTCTCAATCTATAGTATTAATTTATGTTCCTATTTTATTATTATCGTTATTAATGTGAACTTAGTAGTTTTATTTCAAAATGTATGTTGTTTTGCAGTTGTTTAGCGTTTAGTATAATTATTTAAATGTTTCTCACGAGATGAATATTAATATATCTATGATCTTGTTGAAAAATATATAATTAGTTAATTGACGTCAATACGTTGACGTCATAACATTTCATAATACTGTAATTGCAACAATTATTCTTTTTTAGTTTGTATTGGTGATAGTTTTTATTTATAGGTACTGTATTAGAATAGCAAGCGTCACTAGTACATTTGGTGTTAACACTTTCACTGCTGAGCCGATTTTCTTGTCTAGCCACGGGTGCGGCTCTTTACACTCCATAGTGTTTTCCCATACAACAAACACAACAGTTGTGTTTTCCCGCACTCGCGGCAAGCTACGAAAAACACGACAGTTGTGTTTTCGTGAACGTGTTAAGTGAAGATATGACTAAGGTGGTCATGGTGGTCAGCTTAGAATGAGACTGGCTCTCAAGGACTACTGCCGAAACACCCCGATAGAGGTTTTGCGACTGATTTTCTTCATTACCTTGGTAGCTAACCAGGTGGACACTACAGTGCCCCACCATGAAAAAACTTACTTGAAGTAATTGTGAAATCTCCGTTCCCTTCAACCGGAAATGCCAACAATTGGCCGTGGATATCGTACTTTCCATTCATTGCGAGTTTTGGACAAACCAGTTCGACATTCAATGTAATAGTTTCTGGATTCACTCTAAAAACAATCAAGATTACTCTACTGAATCGTGGCGTTGACAAATTAAGACAAATTGATTGCATATTAGACTTTTGAACTGATGTCTCAGGGTGACGAGCGCAGTGCAGTGCCGCACAAGATTCGTTAATAGAAAGTTCTGGGTGGCACTGTAGCTGCTACGGGCAGGCGTAGCACTTGCCATCAGGTAAACGACTTGCACGTCTCATTACTCAGTAAAATAAAAAAAAAATGCTAAATCTTTGAAGAAACTTACTTCACATCTTCTACCACGCAATCTTTAAAACCTGTGACTGTAGTATTAGTCATTTTAAACTTCAAAAACGACCAATTTCCATTAATTTCGTCGTGATACATCGGGTCTAGGGCTTCTGCGCCTAGTGCTGGGTCTCCATCAATAATCTTTGTGTACATATTGGCAAACAACTTCTTTAGACAGTCGGCCTCGCCGATCTTGCATGGTACTGAAACTGCAATCGGTAAAGAATTAATAACAATTCGTTCATCTAATTGATTAATGTAACAGACAGATTGGAAGTGAAGTTTGGTGAGATAATGAATTGTTTTCGGAATTACGACTTTCTGATAGATATTTTAAATAGCGTTTTTCGAACGCGTCGGATCGGGAATGAATTCGTAGGAATCGGATTCTTTAACTTTCCGACACTTGTAAATAGTGGTTCTGATGCCAAATAGCTTTAAATGTGTAAGGTATTGAATCTTAACTTATACTAGCTTTAGATTAGAACTTAGGGAGTAACTTACCTGGATCAGATACCACATATGACAATGTCACGTAATAATACAGCAACACTAAAGCAATCCATGCGGACATTTTGAAAAATTCTACAAACGTATGTCTTGCCCAAATGCCAAGCTCTAATGCCGAGATCATCATAAAACTTCTTAAATAAATAAAAATTTTATACTTGTTTGCGCCTGCGTAGGCTTGAGAACAAATTTTTATCTTGAATAGAATATAATGGAAACATTTATTATGACAAATTGTACATAGTATCATAAGTTATTTTTTTAATACCAAATTGTATGATGTGTATAAATATATGACCCGTCAAAAACATACATTGTGCCTCTTCTGCAAGAGACCGCCTGAGGAAGTACCAGTTGCCAGATATTCATACGCCAAGCAGTAGTGTTCAAACATTACTGTGTTCCGGTTAGAAGTACACTGTTTCCGGCGAAATTACTGGGCATTATGAAACTTTAGAGCCAATGTCTCGGGGTGAAGAGCGCAGTGCAGTGCCGCACAAGATTATGCAGTGCAAATATCTAGATGGCCCTGTAAATGTTATGGATAGGCGTAGCGTTCATTATGACTTTTCGGTGACACAGTTAAATAAATAAAATTCCTTTTTTTATTCTGAGATTGAGATGTTACTTGTTTGCATGATCATAATAAATAACCCCTAATCTCTTGTGTTCCCACTAAATCCACTGCTTTTATTTATGTACAAAATTGTATTCCCCCAGCATAACATGAGTACCTAAAATATTCTTAAAGGATTCAATACACTATTACAAAGCAAATAAAAGTCAGAATTTCATGATATATATTTATTTTATAATATTGTTATCAAATCAATCAAATATACAAATACATATAAACGTTTATCAAAAACACGGGCAGATTTGGCCATACAACCGTAATTAAGGCCGTATTTAATCTTCAGACGGTCAGTACTACCGTTGGTCGTCCGTTCCGTAGCTATTGCTATGAAAAACGAGCGAACGCGTTTAATTTCTTGGTAAATACGCGCACAGTTTTCATAGCGATGGCTACGGACGATCGACGTCAGGAGGCCTACCATGACCTCTTATAGCGATTCAATTGAAGACCTAAACAGAACCTCGTCGCATAATCGTACCGTGACGTCTTATTTTTGATGTTGCTGCCATCTTCAACCTAAGCTGGATCCAATTAAGGTTGAAAATGGTAGCAACCTAAATTGAGTCGCTAATAAGCCATTTTCAACCTAACCTATATCCAGTTTAGATTGAAAATGGCAGCAACATCAAAAATAAGACGTCACGGTACGATTATGCGACGCGGCTCAGTTTAGGTCCTCAACTGAATCGCTATAAGACGTCATGGTAGGCCTCCAGTACTTAATACGGGCCGTCAGGATAAAACTAAATACGGCCCAAATACTGTGGTACTCTTAAACTATAGATTTTAGACATTTTTTATCTGTAGCAACTCATTAACTGGTATGGATCTAAAGAGTTTGTTGAAGTTCTTCATGTATTTCTTTAAATTTGCATTGACGACGGGATCATCAAGTAAACTGGCAAATAATTTACCATTTTCCTTTGCAAAATTGTGAATGGGATCAGCTGTAAAAAATAAAAATAATGGGGGCCATGAAACTTTCAAAGAATAGTGATGGCAGTCATGTTTTGGCTCAAGTCGTATAAATGTTAGAGAAGCAGAAAACATTTCATGGTAAAATTAAAAAAAAAAAAACCAAATAGTGTAGTAATTATGTTGACGTATTTGTTACGTCAAATATAATAAATAAGTTTTAATTGCAAAATACAAGTAATGTATTTAGTCATGGGGACTGAGTATGTGTGGGAAATTTTATGAAAAGATGACAGAAAATTTGAATTAAGTATTGTTTGTTGAAAATAAGATTTTTCAACAGGAAGCAAAAACTGAGTACAGGGGCGTATTCTGGCGAGAATTTAAGACTATAAACTATATACAACCGGGACTGACGAAACTTTAATTCCTTTGATTCCAAATCACGAATAGGTACATCCAATCAAAATGTTTATTGTATCTTGTATACTTTGGTAGAAGTAGCCAAATATATACCATCTTGTTGTTGTTGTTGTTGTGTTTTTTTTTTCTGATAAACTTGTTGGACTAATTGGCATGCGGGATGTGACGTCACATCAAAAGATAGACTAGGAAGCATGGACAAAAAGTCATGGAAAATAAGTTAATAACTTAATTTTTATCATAGTTGTAATATAAATGACTGTGTTATAATATACTTACAAAATTCCTTTTTGCCTCCAAACAGGTTTCGAAATTCCACATCTATTTCTCCCAACAAAGTACTCCTAATGGAGTAATGTTTATGTGCCACATACGATTTGCCATCAATTTTATAATATTGCATGTCTGAATTCATTACAAAGTGGTAATTTGCTGAAAAGATAATTAAAAAAAACATTCATCAGCATCATCAACCTACATTCGTCCACTGCTCGGATTTATTTATTACAGTTGTTCACAGAATCTGGAGTTTAGATCAATGAAGTGGATTCCAGCTTTATGTCTTAGGAATACAATAATCATTCGTTCCTCTGAAACCTTCCTCCCTCCTTCGACCCTGGCCAATATATGACCACCCACTGGTCACCCACACTTCAGGTCTAAATGACCTCTTTTTCTGTTAATTGTTTTATAGTTACATGGTCACTAACATTAAGGGGCCTTTCTGCCTACGTCCGCAGGCGAAAAACGCGATATTGAACGCTACGCCTCAGACCGCACGGCCATCTTGACATGGCTATGGCGAACGAAATTATTCAAGATGAGTAGACTGTTGATGGCCAGTAAAGCGGAGGTAAATGTTGCAAAAAATATTTATTTCTGAACAAATAAATTGTCAGCAAATGCATTTCTATGCGCTCAGAACTTTTGGGGGGGGAGGGGGGGGAGGTAACGTTTCCTGCCTACAAGCGCACTAGAAGGGCCCCTTAACATTTTCATTGAAAATGGAATATTTACCACGTACCGCCACCATGTTTACAGCATATACCTATAGAATAGAATAGAATAGAAAAACTCTTTATTGTACACCAGAAACAAAAAAAAACACATAAGAATTACAATAGGTAAACAAAGGTAGTACAATGAGCGGTCTTATCGCTGAAAGCGATTTCTTCCAGACAACCTTTGGATGGACAGTAAAAAACATTTTTCGATAGTAGGGTGGGTGGCGTACTTACAGTATTTAACAGTCACAATACATTTAATACTTACGTTTAAATAATACACATACACACTATACTCAATAAATAATAAAAAATAATAATAATAATAATATACTACACCTATCTACTTTATAATACTTACTAGCATCTAGGGTAAAAGTTCCATTTCCTTTTATGGGAAGCACTACTAGCTTTCCATCTATTACATAGTTTCCATCCATATGGAATCGACGGCATAGCATTTCCATAACCATACTGCTTGCGTCCGAATTGACACTATTTATATTAAAAATAAAAATATAATAAAACAACAATAATTATGAAAATTAAGACAGACTACACAAATTCAATAGATAAAAAAAAGAACTCAATTGGATTATTTTACTGTCTGAAATCGTAGCTTTGGGTAACATTTTTGAAAAACTTTCTAATTCTTTGAGCTATATCGGTTGATTTCATTTTCTATCGGATATCCTCAATGCGGATATTGTCCTTCAAAAAAACTTAGAGTACAGCACAGAAAAAATAGTGTATTAATATTCTAACATTTACCTTGCTTCTTTTACTTTGCAGTTCTTCAATCCTTCAATTATCGTCTTAGTGAATGTGTACTTAACCTGAGGAAGGGTGCCCTCTACAACTTCATGGTATATAGGATCTGATGATTTAATATTTAGCTCCGGAACTCCTGTTATAGTCGTGGTATAAAGCCATTGTATCAACCCCGTAATGCACTTGACGTCATCAAGCTTGCAAGGCAAGTTGGTTGCTGAAAGCAAGAGAATAAGGATTATGGCATTATTAAGCTGGAGTTTACAAACACTTGACTTCACTTAACTTTAAGTGACGAGCGCAGTGCACAAGATTCTGTAATGGAATTTCTGGGTAAAACTGTAGCCGCTATGGGCAGGCGTAGCGCTTACTACTACTTCTAAAGCAGGTTGCCAGTCATCAGGTGAGATTATTTATAAATAAAAACAATTGAATCGATAACCTTCTTCTTTTTCTAATGGTTGGCCTTTTTAGACGTTTCTGTGATTGATAGCGATAGGAAGTTCTGTACTGGTAGGCCTCTTTCGCAAGAGACCGCCTGGGGAATTACCCCACTTTTACCAGATATTCATCCGCCAAGCAGTAGTGTGAAAACATTACTGTGTTCCGGTTTGAAGGGCCCTGTTTCCAGTTAAATTGCTGGGCATATGAGACTTTGGAGCCGATGTCTCAGGGTGACGAGCGCAGTGCGGTGCCGCAACAGATTCTGTCCTAGCTGTTATGGGCAGGCGTGGCGCTTACCATAAGGTGAACGACTTGCTCGTCTCGTTACTTAAAAAAGTAGTAACATAAAAAAGTCATCTTTAAGAGACCTTTCAAAAGTTTAATAAATATCTACTATAAAGTCACCTGACATTGAAGTAGGCCATCCACCTAGCCGGCTTACACATCGTTAACCGAGTGTTAATATAGCAAGTTATTTATAACATAAGTGAGATGGGTTAACGGCATTATAACGATCTCTGATTAAATTAACAACAAAACCCGTAAAGTCGCTTATTCTCTGGCCTACATTATTGTGTTATTCGGGTAACTAATGTAAGTGATAACGTAAATCACGACAATCGTACATCATCTTTACGTTATTTTATATGGATATTTAACACTGCACTAATTGCTCAAATAAGCCAATTATCCGTTAAACTGACGATTGCAGTGTTTCTTGACCTATTTGAGTAATCACTTAATCAGGGGCATTTGTGTTAAAAGTTTCTATAAAACGACATGAAAAATAATCAACGATTGTGGAGAATTTCAATTCTATTGAGAATAGTTACCGTGTCTAACTCACAAACGAAAAAAAAAAATGGTTTTAAATTTCTCGCCATTGCGATACGTTCCACCTTAAAAGTAAATAAAAGAGTTGTTTAATGTAACTACTTACGTTTCTCATTGATGTCTCCAACAACACCAGAAAAATATAGCAGTAGTGGTAGCAAATTCAACAAAAACATTTTAACTGCAGTAAGGTGCACTCAGTTACTAGGATTCCAAGCAAATGCACCCTACAAATAGTGTACTCTAGTTATAAGGGCCCAGTCTTATTTTATTTTTATTGCACTCCAAGGCATTTTATTTATAAAAATCTGGAATTAAAGAGGTTTAACAAGTTTCAATCTAGATCCTTGCAAAGGAGATAACTATTAAGGCGCATTAAGTTTTAGTTACGCAGTTGCTAAGCGCTCCAGATATACCGTATATATAGTACTAGCTTCGCTACGCGGTTTCATCTGCATAATACAAGTTTTTTTGCAATAACTCTCTCAAAAGCAATATATTTTCCCCGTTTATGCACTATTGGTCGTAACGTGATGTTATGTAACCTACAGCCTTCCTCGATAAATGTACTATTCAACACAAAAAGAATTGTTCAATTCGAACCAGTAGTTCCTGAGATCCTAGCGTTTAAACAAACAAACAAACTCTTCAGCTTTATATATTAGTATATATAGATATGATTGCTACACAGTATTGTAGGAGTGTTAAGGCTCTTCTGCAAGAGGCCGCCTGGAGATGTTCTTGCTGAATATTCATCCGACTAACAGTAGTGTGTAAACAGTACTGTGTCCCGGTTTCAAGGCCACTGTCAAAAGCCAGGTAAAGCGGTGACAGGTGAAGTAAGGCAGTGGACTGAGGGGTGGCTGAGGCAGGGAAGGCAAAGCATTGGTCGTCCAGAAGCAATATGGGGTCCTAGGTATCAGGAAGATCACAGGTCGAACGTAGGTCCGATTGGAACAGGGCCGAAGCGAAGGGCATGGTAAAAGAGAAGCCTATACCCAGCAGTGGGACAAAAAGGCTGTAGATGATGATAAGTATTCTAAAATATGTGCTATGTTTGTGTTAGCAAAGTGATCTGTATATTCATACGCGAAGCAAAAGTTTGTGATCCCTTTTTAGGGAAATTACGCTAATGGAAGAGTATGAAATTTGGCACAGTTAAAGTTTATATATGGAGAAGGGCAAAAAGCTAATATTTTTATAAAATAGTGCTTTAGAATTCATTATTTCAATAAATAAAACATTACACACACAAATATGACAGAAAGGCACGTAAGAGTTAACACTTTGACATGAAGGTTTATTGAAAGAAGTTTGAAATAAGACAAACAATTCGGGAGTTCATCTCTTCTCAGTTCCAAATCGACCAGACTTTAATTATGGTTGAATTTCGAGGACTAGTTTAAATAATTATGTAAGTATTCAGGTGCAATAACCGCAATAAAATCAGTAACTGCAGACAAACGAGTTATATCAAGACCTTTAAAGGTCACTCTCTTGGTTTTTAATTGGATGATATGGGCGTAAACTCAGGTTATATTTGGAAGTTTTTGTCTTTTTTAATTAATAAATGCTAGTAAGTATCAACTAAGTATGTTACCTTTTTCGTTTCACGTCAAATATATGGCGGAAACGACGTGACACCACCACGCATGGACCCTACACAGCCTATTGGTCTGGAATTCCTGTAACCAGTAAAGGGTGTCAGGGAGTTGGTGTACTCCTTTCCGCTAGGATCGTAGCATTTGGAAATATGTAGTGTCAGCCTATCCCAACGGGAAAAAGGCGTGACTGTATGTATGTCAAAAACATCTCAAATATTCATATCAGGTTGTGATTAAGGTATATTTATTACACGGAATATATAATAATATACTTACGTAATCAAGTCAAGTAAAAAAAAAAAATCACATGGGCCCCAACAGGAACTCATGAAAGTTCATTGACTCTACCACCGGATTCAGAGTACAACTAATCGAAAAGAACCGAGAAGAAACTCGCTTGCAATATTTTCAATAAAATTCTAAATGCGAAAGTGTGTGTGCATGTGTATTTTTGTTCCCTCTTCACGTTGAAATGGCTGAACGGAATTTAATGAAATGTAATATACAGATACTCTAGGTCCTGGAATAAAATAAAGGATACTTTATGTCCCGTAAAAATTTACGGTTCCTTTGGGATATTAGGTATCGCGGGGGAAACCGCGGGGGGCTGTTAGTGTCTAATACTACTTTATTTTTAATCATGCCCTTAATAAATAAATCTCAATTTTCTTTAAGCCTTTCGTCGACAATAGTACTTTTTAGTTGTAAATCTGAAGAACTCAAAATCTTTACAAAGCCGAACTGAAGCCTAAAGGCGTTACGTATGAACCCAAACTTTACGCCGAGCGACCACATCTAATCTCACTTTAATATAATTAGGACCTCCCGCTTTGCATAAAAAGAAAAGTTCGTGTACCGTCGCTAAATGTGTTTCCAACAAATCCTAACCGAAATCTGATAAAACTCCAGCCTGGCTCCATTTCTGTAGCAACTTTTCTTTTATCTTGTCGCTGGAGAAGCAAAACGACTATTTGTACAGGTTTATCGCGACCAACTTCGGCTTAATTCTATTTTATATTCAATCTTTCAAGTCACTGTTGGTTGGTGATAAGACGTCCTTATTTTCAATTTCCATAATGGCCGTTACACAAATGACATTTTCTTTTTGGAGGTTATTTATCTAATATCTGTTTTGATAGTTTTTCTTTGCTTCCAAATTATTTAAAAGTGTTAGATAATCACGTTCGTGAATTATTGTGAAAGTGTGTGATCCACCAATTCGGATTCCTCTGGTTAGTCATGGCCTTCTTCTTCCTTCTTCTTTTTTAGTCATGATCTTCTTCACGAAAGTGAGATGAGTCCCGTGTTCAGAAATAGCAGATATGACTAGTTTTTATAGTCAAGTGGTCTTCCGCAAGAGGCCGCCTGGAGAAGTACCACACCTTTGCCAGATATTCACACGCCAAGCAGTAGTGTGAAAATGATACTGTGTTTCCAAGGACACTATTTCCAACGAAATTACTGGGCATATGAGACTTTAAATCTCTATTGACATCCAGATGTCTTATAGATTCTTCATATTTTCAGCAACAACCAGCCTATGGCACGTACGGAGCTCCGCCCCCGGCCTACGGAGCGCCTGGTAGAACCAATGTCTCAGGGTGACGAGCGCAATGCAGTACAGCGCAAGATTTTGCAATGCAAAGTTCTGGGTGGCACTTTAACTGTTATGGGCAGGCGCAGTGGTTACTATCAGGTGAATGATTTGATCGTCTCGTTCGAAAAAAAAGAGTTCTAAGTTTTATTTAATATACCAATTGCGCAAGCTCTATAGGCTTTGGACTAGTAGAGGATGCATATAACCGATTAAAGTGGTGGATCTTTACTCATGACTCAGGCTCATACTAATTTAAGGTCACTGCGCCCTCCTTGTTACTTACTTAGACATAGAAACAATTAAAGCTGCTAACAAATAAAATTACAGTCTATCAAGTTCCATTTACAATTAATCTGTAGAATAAACCCAAGTAGAAGTGGTAGAAAAGCTATAGGTCTACAAAAGCTATCACAAAACAATTTCGCAAGACAATACACGTCTAAGCTTTCTAAGCGAACTAAGTTGACTAACTATTCAAATGCTTGGCCTGTCTCGTACATTTATTAAAAACTAGCCAAGCCGCGCGGTTTCACCCGCGGAAACTTCATTTTTCTGCAAAAACTTCTTCATTTTTCAAGATAAAACAGCCTATAGCATTCAGGGATCACATTAGTGAAACAATTTTAGAGAGAGATTACTTCTTACAAAGTCGCGAACCCTTAAACAAATTTTCCGTCTTTGTTATATTAGTATAGATATTGAAGTGTAGATTACATTTTAATATAAATATTATCCGTGCAAATCTAGTTCAAGCCCGAAGTTATAGCTGTCAAGGCTTCTATTCTAGGAATCTAGGGCTTATGTTCAGGAATCTACAGTAATCTAGCTGTTACGAGAATACACTGGAGTTTGTGGAGTTGATTGTGGTTGGTGGCTGATTGTTAATTGCTGTAGATACATTATTATCTTAGGCTCGAAAACTGAAATCTCTCATTGAGCGGAAAAACAGCCACAACGCGTTAAGTTTTATTTTAAATTTAATGGCACCTATTAAAATGGCCTTGACGCGTTGCAGCAACAGAAAGACCACTAGAGAAATTCGTGTCGTGGTTTTCATGATATTGCAAAAAAAGTGATATCGTTTTCAAAGCTGTTAAATTTCATTTTGTCTAGTTTCTGCAAACATTATTGGTACTCTTAATAAAAGTTTATAGAACCGACTCGTACAGACTGCATTCAAAATAAATATTTATAATAGCGCCACCTATCCGCAAGCTTAGGAACGACTTACCTCGAAAGCCTTCGCACTTAGAAACTGTTGCCTGAATAAAATACGGAACTTGCTCAAATCAACCACTCCACTGCCCACAGTGGAGTGGTGCATTTTGGATAAAATTAATACTGCACTAATTGGAAATATTTAGAGAATGCAATCGGATTTAATTAAAAGTTTTCTAGGTTATATATACTTGATTAGACTAAATTCAGCAATATTATAATGATATCAGTAGATGTTGTATTGGCAGAATAGATTTAATCACAGATTGATTTTAATATATCATCATCATCTGTTAGCGCGGCAGCTAAGCTGTATAGGCTGAGCGCGCCTCCAATGGCGGGGGAAGGATAGCTGGTAGAAGAGTAGTACAAAGGAACTTGGCGACTAACCTGGTCTCCATGCAACTGCAATCACCTCGGTTCGGGTCCGTCTCCAAGCTGCTTGTTCCTTCAGGATGTTATGACGTTCGATGTAGTGGACTGTATTTTAGGCGGTTGGTGCGTGTCGGCAAGGAGCGTTTACGCGGCGGGTTTATAGCGGGTTTTGTTTATATTTGCGCGTCGAATTCACGTGGACCACCACAGAAGAGCAGCAGATCCAGTACTTTGGATTCGGCGAGAGCGGCAGCCGCGAAGGACGAGGGTCGATCGCAGACTACTTGCGGCGGCAAGCAGTTTTCTCGTGGATACCACGATATGAGCGACAGAGATAGTCGCCAAGAAATGATAGGAATAGGAAGGTAGGAAGGTATTATGAGTGCCAATGTAAGTGGCGCGAACATTTGCCCCCGGCCTAAAAACCATTGGTTTTTAAAAGAAAGCGGGAAATAAAAAAAATATAAAAATAAGAGTTAAACTCTTAAGCCGTCAACGGGTTAAATATAACATAGCGGTTGACCGGGGAGCAAGGGGTTAAATTATTGGGTAGGTAAGATACATAAACGGACGACGGGTCTCTGGTAGACGCCGGTCGCCGTTTTTACTGACGCTATTCGACAGATGCCATCGCCGCCGACATGAGTGGCCACGACGACGCCGAGAGGCCAGGATAGCGGGGGAATATTATCAGTGATAATAAGAACAATAGAACCTATTGTAATGGGATTCGAAGGTGTATTCCATTTTCCTCTAGATTGAAGTAAGTGAAGATATTCCAACTTCCACCGTTTGGAAAATGATTGTACCATTCGATCCAATAAAGCGTACCGTTTCAATAAGTGTCCAGGTTCATCGGGAACCGTGCAAGCGGGCAAATGCTTCAGCGGTGCGGTCATTAAGAAATGTGAAGCACTCAGCGCGGTCGGCTCAGACGGATCTTCGCTCAATAACGTTATAGGACGAGAATTGATAACGCATTCTATCTGTGTGATTACGGTTAAAATTTTTTCATAGGTGAGTAACTGTGAACCGATCGTTTTATGAAGATGACTTTTAAACGCTTTCACATATATTTCATAATTCCCCCCGAAGTGAGGACTTCGCGGTGGATTGAATTTCCAGTGTATGCGATTAGCTGATAACTCATCTGAGATAGACTTATTATATTCGTCGGAATTTAAAAGATCCGTTAACGCATTTTTCGCATTTTTAACGCATTCCGTTAACGCAGAGACGGGAAGGGAGTCAAGGAGCGCGGGTGAGTTACTAGCCCATTTGACGAGATCGAAGCCCCCGGCCTTGAGCAACTCGCGGAGATCGTCTCTGAGTTGTAAACAAGCAGACAGAGTAGGCATGGAGTAGCACACATCGTCCATGTATGTGTTGTCGCTGATAAGAGATGCTGCGAGCTGGAAGTGGGCACCGTCGGCGGCGCACAGCTGTCGCAACACTCGCATTGCAAGGAACGGACTGCTACGTAGACCAAAACAAATGCGGTTGAATTGGTAGGTATCAAGCGGAAAAACGGGATCGAATCGATACAGGAATTTTTGATATTTGCGGTGGTCCTTATTTATCAAAATTTGTAGGTACATCTGTTTAATATCGGATGTAAAAGCGATTGGGTAGTGGCGGAAATCCAAGAGGATTGTAAAAAGATCGTTTTGTAAATTATCCCCGGTATATAAAACTTGATTCAAGGAGAGGCCTGAGTCAGTTTCAGCACTGGCGTCCATCACCATACGCCATCGAGTTGTTGTTTTTTGTAGTCTCGCAATGGCGTGGTGTGGCACGTAATATCCAGTAAAAGGACTATCATTGTCGATCAGTGAAATGTAACCCTTCTGAATGTACTCTTTGATTATAGCATCGTACTCTAAGCGCAGAGCAGGTGTCGCGGCAAGCTTACGTTCGAGATACATGAAGCGTTTTTTAGCGATAGGGTAAGAATTACCCAGAGAGGTCGCGGGATCGCGGGAGAAAGGTAACGCTACAGAATAGCGTCCCGTAGGATCGCGGGAAACGTTATTTGTAAAAATGCGTTCACATTCTATAGCGTCTGGGCTCAAAGTCGGCGTGCATTGCACCTCTTCAAGCTGCCAGAAGCGTTGGACAAGATTATCCAAACGTGGTCCTTCCGTAAAGGTACAGAGGGAAATATGAGAGCGGCATCTATCTTCAACCAAGGGGTCAGTGATAGAAACAACGGTTCCAATATGAGCGGGCGTAACATGAGCGGGAGTAACATGAGCGGGAGTAACGGGAGCGGTCCCGATTACGATAAAACCAAAAATGGTTTCAAAAGCGGTTGGAGTACCAGGCGGACCAGCGGCGCGGCCTGATAGCAATATTTCAGAAAAGAGCGGCGCGCCTATAAGTATGTCGATCTCGGAAGGCGAAGCGAAACTGTCGTCTGCCAGAGGCAGGCAGTTCAGGTATGAAAGGCAGGATACGTCAATTTTCACTGCCGGTAAATTGTCTGTTATGCGGTCGATAACATAGGCGTCAATTGCAATAAAATTATCATTTAGGCGGGAAGATAAAGTAGCAGAAACTGCTCCCTTGATTGGGTTAGATGCGGAACCTATCCCTTTAACAACGGTGTTCGTCACCTTATTGCATTTTAAATTTAATTTAGCGCAACATTTTGAAGTTAAAAAGTTACTTTGGGAAGCCGAATCAATTAAGGCGCGTACTACATGGCGGCGACCATTTAAATCCGTAGCATAAACTTGTACGGTTCCCAGTAAACAAGTAGTGTCATTAGGCTGCGAAGCGGGGCGTATATTACACAGCGACACCTGTTGTTGTGATGACTGATAAGCAGTTGTAGGTAAGTTCGTCAGCTGAGCGCTAGCGGAGCCCGCGACGGGCGGCGGCGATGCCGAAGGCGGCATGTGATCCCCGGCGGCGGAGAAGTTGCCAGTTCGCGCGCGCGGAGGCGGCGCGTGCGCCTGTGACGGAGCGCTAGGGTACGGGCGATTGTCTTCACGGGAAGATGATACTTTGCGGCATAACATAGAATGATGTTTACATCCACAATAACGGCAATTAAATTTAGAATTGCAAGCAGTATTTATATGCGTAGTGCTTAGACAATTAGTGCAACCTTTGCTTTGTTTTACAAAATTGTACCTGTCGTCGATAGAAAGCTTATCAAATGCAGGGCATCTATATAAGTTAGCGTGATCGGCTTGTTTGCAAAGCGGACAGTGAGTGACGCATGATGCTGCAAAAGACTGCGTAGACCTTGCAGTACCCGGCCTGTTATTACGGCGGCTAAGAGAATCGGTCGTAGTGCGTTCCAATATTTTGCTTTGTTCGCGGATGAATTTTAAAAGTTCATTGTATGTAGGCATAGATTTACCTCGCATGTGCATTTCAAACGACCGTGCAGTACTTGAATCTATTTTCTTCAAAGCGAGCGATAGTAAAATAAAATCAGACACGTTATCGAGCTTGAGAGACTTCAAACTTGACACAGCCGTGCAGAATTTATCTAGGAATAATTCTAAGTTTTTATTCGTCGCGGTGTTAAAAGATTTAAAATCAAGCATTTGATCAAGATAAGCGGAGGCTAGGTTACGTTTGTCGTTATACCTATCGACGAGCGTCTGCCATATGATCGGATAATTATCACCGTTAGGTACGATACCAGAACAAACTGCAAGGGCCCGGCCTGACAATTTATTAATTAAATATTGGACGCGTTCGTGATCAGTGAGATCGGGATTTTCGTGAATCGTGCGTTTGAATGACTCATAAAATATCCTCCAGGTCATCGGATCTCCATTGAAGACCATCAAATCGAGTTCAGGAATTCTGATAGATTTACGTTGCGGGGCAACATTGAAATCAGCGGTTTTTAAAGGCGGGTTAAGTTTATTATAAACAAACTGACAACGGCAAAACATATCTTCGAAGACGTTTATAGATTGGTAGTTTACCGTGTACGAAGCGTTGAGAGTCAACTCGGTTACATTTAATTTGTTCACAATTTCATTGAAATCGGAGCGTAAGCGGTCTAACGAGATCATTCCACATAGAAATAAATCTTTCTCAGTATCATCAGTGAAAGCCTTTAAAGATCGGTTAAAAATATCTTGTAAGCGAGAAAATATAATGTCGCGTTTACCTATCAAGGTCAAACGTTCGATCTGTAACGTATCGAGCGCTTTTGCGTCCTCGTATACTTCACTATCTTTGTCTTTTGAACGAGTAGCCATAGCCATCTTAACAAAGTATAAAAAACTAGATAAAGTATGAAATTCCTAATTTACTGCAACTGCCTACAGCATTTACCTGCCGCGCGCGCGGCGTATTGAATACCCATGTGGAGACGCACGGGCGGTCGTTAGGAATACCTTCACTTTTTAATAAAAATTAAGAATTACGGAAAAATCGTTATTTTTACTATTTAGGAATGCGGAATACACGAAATAAGTATATAAGAGCGTAGTAGGATAGTACAGGGTACTATCTGAACTGTAATTGCGGGCGGGAACACGATAATTATAGGAAATTATCGTTGGTAAAAATACCAATATAAAATTGCGGGCGGTTATAAAGAGGACTATATGAGGCCTAAGAGGGGCCAGAGAATAGCGGGAGGACCAGAGAAGATCCGGCTCAACAACAACCAACAATATGTTAGCGCGGCAGCTAAGCTGTATAGGCTGAGCACGCCTCCAATGGCGGGGGAAGGATGGCTGGTAGAAAAGTAGTACAAAGGAACTTGGCGACTAACCTGGTCTCCATGCAACTGCAATCACCTCGGTTCGGGTCCGTCTCCAAGCTGCTTGTTCCTTCAGGATGTTATGACGTTCGATGTAGTGGACTGTATTTTTGGCGGTTGGTGCGTGTCGGCAAGGAGCGTTTACGCGGCGGGTTTATAGCGGGTTTTGTTTATATTTTCGCGTCGAATTCACGTGGACCACCGCAGAGGAGCAGCAGATCCAGTACTTTGGATTCGGCGAGAGCGGCAGCCGCGAAGGACGAGGGTCGATCGCAGACTACTTGCGGCGGCAAGCAGTTTTCTCGTGGATACCACGATATGAGCGACAGAGATAGTCGCCAAGAAATGATAGGAATAGGAAGGTAGGAAGGTATTATGAGTGCCAATGTAAGTGGCGCGAACATTTGCCCCCGGCCTAAAAACCATTGGTTTTTAAAAGAAAGCGGGAAATAAAAAAAATAAAAATAAGAGTTAACTCTTAAGCAGTCAACGGGTTAAATATAACATAGCGGTTGACCGGGGAGCAAGGGGTTAAATTATTGGGTAGGTAAGATACATAAACGGACGACGGGTCTCTGGTAGACGCCGGTCGCCGTTTTTACTGACGCTACTCGACAGATGCCATCGCCGCCGACATGAGTGGCCACGACGACGCCGAGAGGCCAGGATAGCGGGGGAATATTATCAGTGATAATAAGAACAATAGAACCCATTGTAATGGGATTCGAAGGTGTATTCCATTTTCCTCTAGATTGAAGTAAGTGAAGATATTCCAACTTCCACCGTTTGGAAAATGATTGTACCATTTGATCCAATAAAGCGTACCGTTTCAATAAGTGTCCAGGTTCATCGGGAACCGTGCAAGCGGGCAAATGCTTCAGCGGTGCGGTCATTAAGAAATGTGAAGCACTCAGCGCGGTCGGCTCAGACGGATCTTCGCTCAATAACGTTACAGGACGAGAATTGATAACGCATTCTATCTGTGTGAGTACGGTTAACATTTCCTCATACGTGAGTAACTGTGAACCGATCGTCTTATGAAGATGACTTTTAAACGCTTTCACATATATTTCATAATTCCCCCCGAAGTGAGGACTTCGCGGTGGATTGAATTTCCAGTGTATGCGATTAGCTGATAACTCATCTGAGATAGACTTATTATATTCGTCGGAATTTAAAAGATCCGTTAACGCCTTTTTCGCATTTTTAACGCATTCCGTTAACGCAGAGACGGGAAGGGAGTCAAGGAGCGCGGGTGAGTTACTAGCCCATTTGACGAGATCGAAGCCCCCGGCCTTGAGCAACTCGCAGAGATCGTCTCTGAGTTGTAAACAAGCAGACAGAGTAGGCATGGAGTAGCACACGTCGTCCATGTATGTGTTGTCGCTGATAAGAGATGCTGCGAGTGGGAAGCGGGCACCGTCGGCGGCGCACAGCTGTCGCAACACTCGCATCGCAAGGAACGGACTGCTACGTAGACCAAAACAAACGCGGTTGAATTGGTAGGTATCAAGCGGAAAAACGGGATCGAATCGATACAGGAACTTTTGATATTTGCGGTGGTCCTTATTTATCAAAATTTGTAGGTACATCTGTTTAATATCGGATGTAAAAGCGATTGGGTAGTGGCGGTAATCCAAGAGGATTGTAAAAAGATCGTTTTGTAAATTATCCCCGGTATATAAAACTTGATTCAAGGAGAGGCCTGAGTCAGTTTCAGCACTGGCGTCCATCACCATACGCCATCGAGTTGTTGTTTTTTGTAGTCTCGCAATGGCGTGGTGTGGCACATAATATCCAGTAAAAGGACTATCATTGTCGATCAGTGAAATGTAACCCTTCTGAATGTACTCTTTGATTATAGCATCGTACTCTAAGCGCAGAGCAGGTGTCGCGGCGAGCTTACGTTCGAGATTCATGAAGCGTTTTTTAGCGATAGGGTAAGAATTACCCAGAGAGGTCGCGGGATCGCGGGAGAAAGGTAACGCTACAGAATAGCGTCCCGTAGGATCGCGGGAAACGTTATTTGTAAAAATGCGTTCACATTCTATAGCGTCTGGGCTCAAAGTCGGCGTGCATTGCACCTCTTCAAGCTGCCAGAAGCGTTGGACAAGATTATCTAAACGTGGTCCTTCCGTAAAGGTACAGAGGGAAATATGAGAGCGGCATCTATCTTCAACCAAGGGGTCAGTGATAGAAACAACGGTTTCAATATGAGCGGGAGTAACATGAGCGGGAGTAACATGAGCGGGAGTAACGGGAGCGGTCCCGATTACGATAAAACCAAAAATGGTTTCAAAAGCGGTTGGAGTACCAGGCGGACCAGCGGCGCGGCCTGATAGCAATATTTCAGAAAAGAGCGGCGCGCCTATAAGTATGTCGATCTCGGAAGGCGAAGCGAAACTGTCGTCTGCCAGAGGCAGGCAGTTCAGGTATGAAAGGCAGGATACGTCAATTTTCACTGCCGGTAAATTGTCTGTTATGCGGTCGATAACATAGGCGTCAATTGCAATAAAATTATCATTTAGGCGGGAAGATAAAGTAGCAGAAACTGCTCCCTTGATTGGGTTAGATGCGGAACCTATCCCTTTAACAACGGTGTTCGTCACCTTATTGCATTTTAAATTTAATTTAGCGCAACATTTTGAAGTTAAAAAGTTACTTTGGGAAGCCGAATCAATTAAGGCGCGTACTACATGGCGGCGACCATTTAAATCCGTAGCATAAACTTGTACGGTTCCCAGTAAACAAGTAGTGTCATTAGGCTGCGAAGCGGGGCGTATATTACACAGCGACACCTGTTGTTGTGATGACTGATAAGCAGTTGTAGGTAAGTTCGTCAGCTGAGCGCTAGCGGAGCCCGCGACGGGCGGCGGCGATGCCGAAGGCGGCATGTGATCCCCGGCGGCGGAGAAGTTGCCAGTTCGCGCGCGCGGAGGCGGCGCGTGCGCCTGTGACGGAGCGCTAGGGTACGGGCGATTGTCTTCACGGGAAGATGATACTTTGCGGCATAACATAGAATGATGTTTACATCCACAATAACGGCAATTAAATTTAGAATTGCAAGCAGTATTTATATGCGTAGTGCTTAGACAATTAGTGCAACCTTTGCTTTGTTTTACAAAATTGTACCTGTCGTCGATAGAAAGCTTATCAAATGCAGGGCATCTATATAAGTTAGCGTGATCGGCTTGTTTGCAAAGCGGACAGTGAGTGACGCATGATGCTGCAAAAGACTGCGTAGACCTTGCAGTACCCGGCCTGTTATTACGGCGGCTAAGAGAATCGGTCGTAGTGCGTTCCAATATTTTGCTTTGTTCGCGGATGAATTTTAAAAGTTCATTGTATGTAGGCATAGATTTACCTCGCATGTGCATTTCAAACGACCGTGCAGTACTTGAATCTATTTTCTTCAAAGCGAGCGATAGTAAAATAAAATCAGACACGTTATCGAGCTTGAGAGACTTCAAACTTGACACAGCCGTGCAGAATTTATCTAGGAATAATTCTAAGTTTTTATTCGTCACCACCACGTGGACCACCGCAGAAGAGCAGCAGATCCAGTACTTTGGATTCGGCGAGAGCGGCAGCCGCGAAGGACGAGGGTCGATCGCAGACTACTTGCGGCGGCAAGCAGTTTTCTCGTGGATACCACGATATGAGCGACAGAGATAGTCGCCAAGAAATGATAGGAATAGGAAGGTAGGAAGGTATTATGAGTGCCAATGTAAGTGGCGCGAACATCATCATCAACCCATAACGTCCCACTGCTGGGCACGGATTTTAATATATAACACCTCAAAAATGGTTAATTGTTAAGTTAGTATCAAACCATTTTAATAATAAGCATGGTAGTCCAGTAATGTATGTCATCGTGAAATAAACAACAAAAAACGACAGAATGTTACAACGTTTGATGTAATAGTATTTTTAAGCAAAAATGTTATGTAGTTATCTTTATTTTGTAGTGGTAGGCCTCTTCTGCAAGAGACCGCCTGAAATACCTTTGCCAGATATTATTATTGATCTGCCAAGCAGTAGTGTGCAACCAATACTGTATTCCGGTTTGAAGGGCACTGTTTCCAGCGAAATTACTGGGCGTAATAGAATTTAGAACCATGTCTCAGAGTAACGAGCGCAGTTCAGTGCCGCAACAGATTCTGGGTGGCACTGTAGCTTGTATGAGCAGGCGTGACGCTTATCATCAGGTGAACAATTTGATCTTTTCATTACATAGTAAAATTAGAAAAATAATAGCGGAAGATTGGTATTCTAAAATGTTGACAAAAACACAAATTTTGAAGTGTATACCTAACTTACTTATGATTTTTTTTAAATGTATACACCAGGTAGGTAGGTACTTCATCCATTCATCTGTCTCCTCCATAAATAATATCAGTTTCCCATACATCAACAGGCGTATATAATTACGTTTCTAAAAGCTTTTTACAATGAATTGCGAAATCCCATTAAAATGTGTCCAACAAACAGACGCGAGAGCAGTCACGCTCGTTGCGGGGCGATATGTGGCCTGCGTACGCGCATGACATTCATTGTTAGGCCTGCCCTGTGGGCTGGGGCTGCGCAAAAAATGTGGGAACCCTGACAAATGATGTTTAGGGATGGTAATTTTTTATCGATATTATTTTTATCGATTCTATCTCAGATTTTTATTGATTTTATTTTACTAAGTTACGAGATGAGCACGTCGTTAACCGTATAGTGAGCGCCAGGCCTGCCTCTAGCAGCTACGGAGCTCACCCAGAACTTTCTACTACAAAATCTTGTGCGGATTTGTGCCGCACGTCACTGCGCTCGTCACTCTGGGACATTGGTTCTAAAGTTTCAGATACCCAGTAATGATAATACATTTGACTGTGTAGCGAGACATATATTACCAACTAACGCGAAGGACCTCTTGATACTTATCACAGGAAAAAAAAATGATTAATAAAAATTTGGTCTAAGTATAATAATTAATCGGTCAGGATTTAGAATGCATGTTAATTATAATTGTTTATTCAATATCTGACACTAAAAGTGTACTTTGCAGATCATTGCAAAATTCCTAGGCACATCCCAGGGTGTAGACGACAAGATAAAATCACGCGAAAGACCACAAAGTAACTGAGAACCACTTTGTATCGTTCATCAAAGGTGCACCAACAACGCAGTCAAGCAAGACAATTCTGCCACCCTGATGTCTTAACTTCTTCTTTTCGAGGCAATGGTCGTAACACATAGGAACTTTAATAGAAATGTGGCCATCGTCACCCCGTTGTCTGAAGCTGCGAAAGGATTTTCAATTGTATAGGTAAGGCATAGTTTGTTTTACTAAAACATCACATCTCAGGTGTCTCAGGACCTTATTGGTAAGCGCTCACGCCTGCCCTAAACAGTTACAGTGCCACCTAGAACTTTGCATTGCATAACCTAGCACGGCACTGCACTGCGCTCGTCACCCTGAGACATTGGTAATATCGACACAAGAGAGAAAAATAAAATTGTCGATATCAATGCACTGCCCATCACTAAATACCCTCAAATTCTACCGCCATTATAATAACGCGCCTACCTCTATTGATGCCCTCGTCGACAATGGCTGACAAATACCCATTATTATCTATGCAAGGGTCCACTCTATTAATACGATAGGCGCAGGAGGCGATTATTGGCCCAGCCATCTATATTGGAACTACATTTTGCAGGTAACCTCGGTTTAGCGTACCGAGAAATACGACGGAACGTTAGAAATAATGGTTGTAATATTGGAACCATGCGCGGTTGAGCTTGTAGAAATTAATGATATCGCTAATATTATAAATACGAAACTTTGTACATGTGTTTGTCTCTTTTCACGTGGCAACGTTTCTATGAATTTCGATGAAATTATATACTTTTATCCTGGAATAACTTTATCCCGTAAAAATTAACGGTTCCTGGGGGATAATAGTTAATGCGGATGAAACCGCGGGGTTAATATTTGACAGGAAATTTGAAATTTAAAATTATTTTTAAGCCTTACATTAACAATCTTTGTTCTATCAATTGAAATATCTTCTATCGGTATAGATGGTAGACAGTGACAAATTTCTTGAATATCTTTGACGTTTGCAGATTGAAAACTGATTTAAGGATCAGAGTTTTTAGTGTTATTAAACAATATATCAATGTTTAATAGCGTGTTAGAATAGAAGGTTGTGCAATTACAGATGGAACAACGGATGAAATCCCACGCGCTATCTATCCACAATGATGTTCATTCATCAACGGAGTTTACCTTTCCACTGAGCGACAAAATATATATAGTGCAAAATAAAGGACCATCATTCTCCCGTCATGGATCGCACAAAGAATTTTTTTGCCCAATTGTGCAGTGATCAAAACAGGCTATAAATAAAACACGCCTACCTCTGTGCACAAAATATAGGTTGTCCAAAATGTTTTAAAAATGTAGGGAAAACAAAGACATTTTTTGTTCAATGAAATTAAATATGTTGTTTAAAGTGAACAAAAAGCTCCACGACTTTTAAACAGACATTTTTATTTTCAGTCTTTTTACGTTACGTTCCAGATATAAATAAAGTACTGCAAATTATTTTCAATTTTATAAAATAAAAAAAGAAGAAATTGAGTATATATTACATAATTACACCACAAAAAAGCTCACAAAAGTCAAGGAAATGTCTAGAACATTTAGGGAACAAGGGATTAGTGAGGTACTGACCTATTTTTCATTGATAAATTGCCTTCTAGTATGTGATTTGGACTATTCTCCAATTCATTTTTGAATAAAAATAGCACAGTGTCTTCCACAGGTAAATTCTTAGAAGAATCCAAATATTCCAAGCGATAGCTTGGACTTTTTTGGAACAATCGCCTAAGAAGTTTTGCTAAGAAGAATAACTTCTAAAATGTTAGAACTCTTCATTGTCAAACATAAAACTAACATTATTTTTGTCAAGGCAAATTTTGTCCAAGTGCAAACGCGAAGGAAGTTTACTTTTTGAAAAAAATTGCGGTCGGGACCCAAAGCTTTTCATACTACGATTAAGGCCCCACGATAAGAGTTGCCACAAAGACTCACAAATGTGTGCCGAACAGATTCCAGATTGAAAGCCGATAAACTCACTTTTGAGGCTGAAAATGTTTTTTGAGTGAATTATCAAGTTTATCGCGATTCTCGGAGCACGTGTTTCGACTCGCTATTATGAGTTTGCAGGCGTATGCGGCGGTTTTCAATTGTCTGTTACGTTTGTGTGGTGATTTTATCAGCCATGACGGAATGTCATCGGAGGTTAATGGGTGCATGGCGAAAGAAGTTACATAAATAGGAGATTTGCGAGATGATCAGGAGCTATTTCATAAGTGAGGGACGGTTTTGTCAATGTACCCGAGATCAAAGTGATAAGGGTATAGTCGACGACAAAAGTCGCTGAACATGTCTTTAATTTTATAATTGCTTTTTCACGCAAATTTTAGTCGTTTTGATAGATATACTTCGATAGATTTTTATTGATTATTATCGTTTCTAATGCTGAAAATAAGTTCTAACTTGTGTATACTATAATATTATATTGAGTTTCGTTCTTGTTGTTTCAATACACTTTATTTTTTGGTTGTTAACAATTCAAATAATAATTATTGATTTTCTATTTTAGTCAATCGTCTCTACATTATAACTACAGATTAGAATCTAAAACACTGTGGGTACAACAGAATATTTTTTACATAATTTTTTTTTTTATTTGACCGAGTGACGAGACGTGCAAGTCGTTCACCAAACAAACATCATTCGTTCATTTTGTCATCAAAAGAGCCTTTTGCAGAAAAACAACTTTTTTGGTGAGATGCATTTTATGTTTTAGGTATATGTATGTTTAATTCTATTTGCGTAGACTGGGCCGCAGAAGTTATAAAATTTAGTTGCTGACTGTTCAGAAGAAACAATATCAGCCTACGTTAGGGTTAGCGTTATTAATATGTCTGTGATTTCTCATCGTCTACAATGCTCGTTCTTTTCTTTAAAAATATTGTTTCTTTGATAGTGCCAGTCTCAACATTTTATTAATTCTTTGCAAGAAACAAAGCTGAACGTTCCAGCTGACCTTTGATTTTTTCATAAACAACCCTTAAATTCTGTCACGATACAAATCGCTTGTCAAAAACACAAAACGTGGGACCGAGCGACAAATTGTCTACCTCGGTGAATTCTATCACCTCAGAACTGAGATGCTCTGATAAATTAATCTAAAGGACACAGCATCGTGTGTGGTGCCTTTGACACGTCGCTGATCATAACCACGATAATGACCCAAATGCACCCAAGCTCACTGAGCGTTATAAAATTCCATGGAGTAAACATCACGAGCCAGCATACCGGAGTTATCCTACGCTTGATTATCTAAACGCTTTCGTACAAAGGATTAGTTGGACTTTCGACATGGCCTTAATTGTCTTTTGTAGACCAATAAAGTGCTCGTGTCTTTGGCTTTGGTCCTTTTATGTTTTGATTAAGATTATGACGTCTTGGGCTAAAGCAATCATCTATCAAATCTATGTCGTGTAGGGCGAAGTTCCTGGGAACACCGGAACTATGCGGGAGGCCTGCAGCGTGATATAGAAGCTGCTGGACTTCCTGGAGGAGATCGGGTGGCTGGAGTAGCAACCGCCGTCCTCTCACGCAAAATGGGCCGATTGGAAAGCCTAGTTGCTGAAAACAGCCAAGTATGTATCTACGAGGGTGAATCAAAAAGTTCTTAGAAGTGCATATATATGAAACCTTTTTGGATCAAGTTCGATATTCAAATTAAAGAGTGTCTATCACACTATATTTATGCAGACTGTCACTTGTTTTTGTCAGTTCGTTCGCATGTAATAAATTTTTTTGTGCAACGAGTTGCTAAAAAGTCAAAATTATGGATAAAAGTGAGTTACGTGCGGTGATAAAATATCTCAGTTTGAAAAAAATGTCTAGGAAGGAAATTTTTTTGGACATTCAGCAGACATTAGGGGGTGATGCTGTACCCTATTCTACGGTTGCGTACTGGGTGGCTGAATTTAAAAGAGGTAGATCAAGCTGTAAAGATGACCCGCGTTCTGGGCGGCCTTCAACCTCCGTTACAGAAGAAAATGTCAAAAAGGTTGAGAATCTGGTTTTGGAAGACAGAAGAATGACTATAAAACATATAGCTGAGATCCTAAAGATATCTTTTGGTAGCGTTCAATCCATTTTAATTGATTCACTGGGGTTCAAAAAAGTGTCTGCAAGATGGGTGCCACGAATGTTAACCGACGAAAACAAAAAGCGACGTTTGGAAATTTCCAAGCGTAATCTCGAAATGTTCCAGCGTGATTCGGATAATTTTTGCCGTCGTCTTGTCACCATGGATGAAACGTGGGTCCACCATTTTGATCCTGAAACTAAAAGACAAAGCATGTCTTGGAAACGACCATCCTCTCCATCCATTAAGAAATTTCGAGTTGCTCCTACCGCTGGCAAAGTTATGGCCTCTGTGTTCTGGGATAGTGAAGGAATCCTTTTTATTGATTACATGCCAAAAGGCCAGACGATTACTGGACCCTATTATGCAAATTTAATCCCGAAAGTGCGTGAAGCGATTAAAGAAAAACGTCGTGGAAAACTGTCGTTGGGCGTGTTGTTCCTTCAAGATAACGCTCCTGCTCATCGATCGGAAGTTGCGCTCAACGCAATCCGCTGTGCTGGCTTCAATCTCCTTGACCACCCACCATATTCTCCGGACTTAGCCCCAAGTGATTTTCACTTATTTCCAAAATTAAAAGAGGAAATTCGTGGAACAAAATTTCACGATAATGACGCGGTTATAGCTGCCGTAGAGGACTTTTTCGAGAGTCAAGAAAATAATTTTTTTTCACAAGGAATAAGGAAGTTAGAAACGCGTTATTCTAAATGCATTGCATTGGAGGGAGATTATGTAGAAAAATAAAATATTATTATTTAAATCTTTGCATTTTTTAATATTGATTCCAAGAATTTTTTGATTCACCCTCGTATGTCGTGGTTAGTTATTTTAATTATATAGTTATTATAACTGAACCATAGACTATATAACTGGTGAGTAAAGACTGGATACAATAGTATCCAGTCCAGTAGTATAATTTAATACACACAATAAGATGGTGGTCATGCGGTTATTAGCGCTCCTTGCTACTCAACGACGACGCCAGGCTAAATCTTTTGCCTTGTACCGATTATAAATTGAAATATTTCATAAAGATTTTTTTGCACGTACAAAAGTAGCTATGGAACAGTGGGAGTCGAAACTGCGTTTTCAATTATACCTTTCCTATTTTTCCCTCACAAACACAATTTGGGTTCCAATTCGCAGCAAATTAATGAGTCGTTTGTTCAGTTCTGACATCTTTGTTACACTCCACGTGTTCTGACGTTATTGTGTTGCAGAAAATAAGATTTTTGTGTTACAACGGGACATTATAAAACAGTTTGATTAACAGTACCCAAGTTACTGCAATTTAGATACTTTGCTCATTAAGAACATGTTTATCAAATCTCCCTAGTCAACGTGTAAGTAAAATAGACCTTTACAAAGCGTAGCATAGAATGTTTGGCGAATCAACTCTTTTTACTTATCTGTCACTAACTGCGCCCCGCGGTTTCACCCGCGTAGTTCCCGTTCCCAAGGGCTTACGGGGATAAAATATAACCTTTGCTACTCGTTACTAATGAAGCTTACCATTTGATTACTGGGAGATTTTTTTAAATTGGTTTGCGATTCGACTTTTTGGACGTCTTGCAAGCAATTTTCTAAGCTGTTCCATTGCAGAAAAAAATCTACCAGAGCGGTAGCGCTCAGGGGCCGATTTTTTATGTCACCAGCGATTTAACACTTTCGCTGCTGAGCCGATTGTCTTGTCTAGCCACTCTGCACGCTCCATAGTGTATTCCCATACAACAAACACAACAGTTGTGTTTTGCCACACTCGCGGCAAGTTGTGAAAAACACGACAGTTGTGTTCTCAGCACTGAACGTGTTAATGGTGGAACCATATGCAATACCAGTAATGACAACCGCCACACAAACGGATATGACGCATGTTTCCTATTTGGGTGGTAAGTTTAAATTCTGTTTTCTCTATTATGTATAAGTTATAACAGAGATGTAGTACTGTTATTGTGCGAACATCCTTGCGGGTGACAGAGTATTTATATAAACAGTCCCGCCTATTGTGGCTGGCATTATAGAGAACGTCCTTTAATCCACCAAAAACAATTTCGCTCGAATTGTTGTCCACAGTTATTGTTCGTTTGCCCAATCGGTTGTTCAGTTTGAGGACTTTGTTGGAGGAGATTAAGGTGACGAAACGTGCTAGAGGATAATGATATAATCAATGTTTTAAGAATTGTGGAATTAGATGGTGGATTCTCGTGAATCTTATTGAGCAACTGATCAAATTTTGGTTGGCTTGTTTCAATTATTTGATGAAACTAAAGTTCATACTTATCAGCGTAGCAATTGTTTTTTTAATAAATTATTTTGGAGTACCTATACTTTTTGATGTTTGACACTCACTTTTTTTTTTACTTGTGTTGTCCACAGTTGGGTAAGTTCTCTTTTATTACTCACGTTTGATGTCGCGCAAATAAGTAGAATTTTTTACCTGTATGTGTTTCCCGATAGTTACAACCAGAGTCTTTATTCGTTATGCCACATGAGATTCCTGGTCACAAACGCGTGGTATCGTAATGCACTTTAAACTTATATTGTACGGAATTTTAGCTTTTTAAATCGCGCTAGCTTCCCGGGCATTATTTTGACAGTTCAAAATGAGCGCGTCAAGAGTTTTCAAGAAACCAGTGAAGATGTTACTTCTGGGTATGCTGCGCCATCACAGATTGCATTGTCACTTGTCATCAGGTAAGATAGTGGTCAAATGCGAAACTGTAAATTACAAAAAAAATTACATTAGGTACGTTGTCCAAATGGAATACAATATATATTACATTACGAGTATTAACCAGTCTAGATAAACTGACTTTACTACACATATGGCTTTCTTTGGCTATCAAATCTGAGTTCTTTTCCACTATAACGCTGTAAAAGGTATCTAATAGGGTAATTCTATGTGTTTACTTTTAAATTTACGGGTTTAGGTAACGTGTTAGCACAGAGCTCGCGTGTTAGATTCTACGTGAAGATACTACAAGTAAAAGGTAAAGTTTTTTTCAAATCTTTCTTTATTTTCCAAAAACTTTCGTAAAATCGTAGAGCATAACTAGTAGGCAATAATCACTAGAGGAACTTTAACGATTTTTTTTTCTAATATAATGCTAAAATTATATTACATATTTTTATAAATATCATGCAAGCCGCGGGTCGTAAACTCAACTCCTGCACCTTTATTACTGTAATAATCATAAACAGAACATATTTCGAATTATTAAACAAGAGTGTCTGTACATTTTTACTAAGGTTTTTTTTAGGTACTTTTATTAGTTCTTAAAGGTGGTATCTCCACCAAAAAATGATGCCACCTTGCGGTTGCCGAATGGCAACGGCAAGGCGGCATCATTTTTTGGTTGGCATCATCTGTTTGTGCGGTGACGGAATGGCGAGGCGGGAATCGGGAATAGCAATATTCTGTTATTTAATAGAACACTATGACGTATTTATAAGCAACGGACATGTTTACGCCCAAAATGTTTGATTATTGTTTCAAAATGGAAATTAAGGGAAATAATTATCGATATAGCTCCCCGATGTTAACATTGAGCGCATGCCTGCACCACAATCGGACTGTAAATTGAAACGGAAGTGGCAATAAACGTATTTGTTTACGGTCTATTCGTGCATTTAATGAATATTTTTTAATGAACCTCAAATAAAATCCCAGTATACGGCGTTTTATACGGTTCCGCGTGGCATTTTGTGCAATACGGTATTAAGACCTACTTTTAATCTTTTTACGACGCCCCAGGTGCCCCTTGCATGTTTCGAGGAGTACGTGACTTGAGACGATTTTACTGATTTTATTTCCTTGAGTGGTTGGACAGTTTTGTTTATTTATTGTATTGCATCACTTGCCTGAATGGCGAATAGAACTGAGTACTCTCTATTAGAAAAAAAATATATAAAAAAGTAAAAGTCCTGACAAGTGACAAGGCTTGCATGGGTCTTAAGTCTTGGTAAGATTCCGCCTGGGGAAGTACCACACTTTTGCCAAATATAAATCCGCCAAGCATTAGTATGCCATCATAATTGTAGGGCACAGTTTATGGCAAAATTACTGGGCAAATGAGACGAACGAACGAACGAACGAACGAAACGAACGAACGATGAAACGAACGAACGAAACGAACGATGATGAACGAATGATGATTTAGAACGATGTCTCAGGGTGACGAGCGCAATGCAGTACCGCAACAGACTCTGGACGGCACTGTAGCTGTTATAGGGAGACACGGCGTTTACCATCAGGTGAACGACTTGGTCGTCTTGTTACTTAGTAACATAAATAAAAACAAGTTGATAAACAGGAGCCTTTTAGACGGCTACTAAAAAAATCAATAAGAATGAGATGAGATGAGGGTGACATCTCATAATGCCACTCCAATAAATTATTTAATTGTACGTCACAAGGAAAATAGAAAACGTCCTATTCAAAATGTAAAGAAAGAAAAGAAAAAAAGAAAAAACATTTATTCTGACACAACTGCACACAACAGCGAACAACGTACTTATTTAGAGACAAGACAAGAAAATGAAAACACACGATGAACATAATAGTGTACGCAGATAGCCGGCGCGCAGCGATGTCAGACAAGGCCTGAGCTCAGCATAATGCTGTGAATAAGGGAATATAGGGTCAAGTTTTAACTATTATCTATATTGCGATAGAGATGGTAAATGTGCAATCTTATCAGAAATACTTCAAACTTTCAAATACACATTACATATTCTTAATGCTATTTAAAACGTAGTATTTGTTGTACCCATTATCTGAACACGGGTTCCTATGCGAAATTGCTATCATAAACGAGTATTATGCCCGATTAACCATTTAAGGTTGAGCTTCCGCTGAACTTCTACTTCAACGTTGATCATTGGAACAGGAGAACAGAAAGGTAACTCAGGTATCTAATTGAACTGGTCACATTGTTACCCAGGGCACGTTTGACAATTAATTCGAGACCAACCGCCCGGTTCATTAGGGGGTACATTTGCTGTATGGTATTGAGTAAATTAATTAATAGCGTATGTATGCATTGGATATTGGACGTATTGTACTTTGTAATTTAAACTATAATGAGCTTATTGAAGACTTGGACTCATAGGAAATTACATGAAATTGGTTCGTATATGCGTTGAATTAGAATCAACGAAGAATACATCACGTTACTGTTAAGGGCAATGTCATGGTTTGGCCGTCTGTTTGTAACTAATTAAAAATATAAAATAAATAAATACGGAAATACGGCATCCGTATATGGTTGTTATTCCTCCGATCCGCACGAAGCGATTTACATCCACATTTATAATCCGAACAGCGAAGGAGTGGAACACCTTACCAGCGTCTGTGTTTCCCGAAAAGTATAATCTGAAAGTCTTCAAGTCGAGAGTGAATAGGTATCTTCTAGGCAAGCATGCCCCATCCTCGACCGTGTCGACACTTACCAACAGGTGAGACTGCGGTCAAATGCTTGCCTATTCTGCAAGAAAAAAAAAATAGTCAAATGTAAACCTGAAATAAATAAAAAGCAAGATGTCAAATAACCAAGATATGGGACAAAATTAACCTTACAAGAAGTTCGAATAGAACCCGCATGACAGAAGTCCCGAGCTGAGGTGCGGCCCGTGTGTTCCGGGACGCACCCAGCGGAGAAAGAGGCCCAAGCCTCACGTGGCGAGCCCGAGAGGGCACCCGCAGAGGTGGTCGCGGAAGCGCCGTTCGTACCCGTGGCCACCTCCACAATGCGGAGAGAAGAACACCCCGGGGTTTTAGTGGGTAAACCTCGTCAGACCGCGTTCTGGCGGTGGAGTCCCACATACCCCCCCCCCCCCCCCGTGGCTGGGGTGGTATGCCTAATGCATTTTTCTCGGGAAAAAAATAAATAAAAAAAAGAACCTGCATGACGCTGTGCAATTATATGAATTCTCGATCGAAATCAGGTGTCGAATTTGGCTTTGCCACCCAATGACACAGGGTTCGATCCGCGGTTCTGCACTAATTACTTCTCGTAAGCTACGTGCGGATTCCCAGCGATGCGACAGGTCGATGGGCGAACCGACACGTCGGTACCGGTTGATATCGATTGAAAGCAATCGTTAAGCCACACCAGAGGCCCTTGGGCGGCCTAACAAACTGATACTAGAGGTCGGTACTACCACATTCGAGAAACAAACCAATATGTATGTATGTACCCGGAACCATTGTTGTACGCAAATATTTGTATTGTTTTGAGGGTTGTTGGTATAGCTGAATTGATTTCTGCAGCATTGGATTGTGTTTCTGTTGTAGTTTGCTTTTGCAAGTAGGTTCGATCCCTATTTCCTATTAGAAATGGGCGAGTCCAAGATGTTTTAGTCTACTCTTCCGATTCTTCAAACATCTCGATGGTTCTCGACGAATATCTCTCGCAGTCGAATTTAAGTGAATCCGAGTTGTTATTAAACATCCGAGACCGCGCATGACATGGGCGACGTGAGCGAGAGAAAGCGAGCGAAAAACGTAGAGACGAGTCAGTCAACTCGGAACAATCGAAAAACGTTTTATTGGTTCAGTCGGGGAGTAAGATGTGTATGCATTCGATTGTAAATGTGTATTCGATTGTAATTTTGAGATTCTTTCGATTCTCTAAACAAAGCGACCTCGCCCATTTCTATTCCTTATTATTCCTACATATTGATTCTGTACGCCAAATAAATAAACTAGTCTAAATTTCAGAGTGGAATTAGAGGAACATATCTTCCGCCTTCCCATCGCGGCGATCCGTCTATGTTCCTCCATTGGTTCTGAAAGCACGACCCAAATATTGTCACAATGGACCCGAGAGCGCTGGGACAATGAGCCGCATATAATTAATGACTACGACCACGAAATGTCGCTGTCTTGCGCCGGCGATGAAGTGATGCCCGGACAGTGGAAGGAATGGAGTCGATGAGTTTTTTTTAAGATAATAAAAGAAAAATTATCTTCCATATTCCGGCTATACTGCGTTCCACGCTTATTAATTAAAAAGTCTACAGTTTTAAAAGGGCAGGTTACGACATTAAGGTAGCATTTGTCTTGTATTTTTGGTAAATGAATGGTAGGAAATATAATATTACTATGTGAAGCAAATAAAAAAACAAAAAACATGTAGATGTAGTACATATTTGTACTGATATTTTATCAGCCTTAGCCTGCCTGTCCTCTGCCAGGTAAGGAGAGTTCTTACCTGGCAGAGGACAGGCAGGCTATGGCAGAAGATTATTGACTCATGACTGAATGACTCATTATATGGACTCAATTTTTAAATCCTACTGAAATCTTAGCCGCAAGCCGATTCAACACATTCCTTGTTCCAACCGCCATCCCACAGAGCGGCTCATATCGTTAGATTAAGATAAAACTAAAACAATAATCCTTTTCATTCTTCCAGTCTTTTATTTCAAACCACTATGAATGGAATAGGCTATGACTTCATAATAATACCAGTCGAGAAAAGACGCAAGTGCCTGCATTGCGTTAGAACTTACGTCGTTTTAATACTAACCCTGCGATATATCGTTGAAAAAATCTGTGTGGGTTGCTTTACATTGCCTCTTTTGTTAGTCTGTGGCTATTAACCAAAGGAAACTCATGTGTGATATGAGCGCTCATTAGCTTTGGAAATCTAGCTTTAGCGCTTTGGCGGTATAGACAAAAGGGTTATTTACAATGCATTTAAAATAAATTTATGTTCGAGCGAAGTAATTTATTTGAATCTCTTGACGATTTGTTACGAGTACATGAATAGTTGGGTAGGTATATGGGGTTTTAAATTTTACAGTTCCTACTCTTTTGGTCACGAAACTAATACCAGTCCATAGTACTAATGTATCTACCCATGATTTATTTATTTTAATATTTTTGTGTGTGTGTGAATATGTGTGTAGCCGAAATTGTGACAACGAATGAACCATATCGGTAATTTCTTGTTCAAATATTCGTTGAATTTGGAGGAAGGATTATATGAGAGAAAAATTGTAAAAGATGTCGGAAAATTTGGGAAAAACTGTTTTTTTTTTCTATGAGAGTTTTGTACGAACTCATGATTTGACATTAGATTTTTTCGCATTCTTCAGTTATTCCTAAGTGATATGGTGGTTTTTAACCTCAGAAGTATAGAGTTATTGCGAGAAAACTGGTATTACGCGGGTGAAGCCGCTGGCGCAGCTATTGGATATAAAAAAGGTATATATACTTTTAATTTGGACAGAAGATCCAAAATTTTTTAAAGATCCAATCGCTCAATCCAATCAATTGTAAAACAGCATTTCTAGCTCTAGTAATAAAGTTAACTATGCTAGATCCACATTAAACTCCAGTTCTGTAGTGTAATGTGTTCTGTTCACTTTATATTCACTTGGTATTATATTATTTTACCTAGACTATATTCCATTTCCCTTGTACAGACGGACAAGTTTAATTAAACGGTAAATTTGAGCACGTGGCTTGTCCCGTTTGTTCTAATATCACGCCTCGACTCCTGTTCATAAACTTTGTACGTCTAAATGCTGAGTATATATATTTATGATCACTTTACATGACATATTATGGCGAATAATTACAATAAATGACAGAAAATTCGACAAAATACAAAAAAACTTGCGTCTGTAGTATCAAATTGAGAGTCAAGACAAGTTCAGTTATTTTTGACGCCGATTGTACCTGTAAGTTAAAGTCAAAACTGAAGACGGAAATTAAGTTCAGCATGATGAAGAACTCAATTCACAGTACGAGTTTTAATATGGTCAAAAACGTGGAAACCCTATTTTAACAGTTCCTAAGCTACAATTTGCAAAATTAAGGAAACCAAACCAAAGAAAACTAAATGAAGTGTCAGAAATGTCGGAACCATCTCAATTATTTTCGAACTGCAATGCGCTTGAGGAAAAATAAACTTTAAAATGAAACGGAACAACTGCTTCAACAATTAAAGATGACTTGTCGGTAACCACAATTTTAATTTGATTCAAAAACTACCGACACAAATGAGCAATCAAAAATTCCAACTTTGTAGAGTAGGAATTTCGCTGAACTGCGCCCAAGCAGTCAACAGCCTGTGCAGTAGGATGGGTTGCAACTGGTCGACTGCTTGACAGTTTTTTGCCATGCTGCTGACTGCTTGATGCAATTTTTAGTTCTATTGCTGTTCTGCTCTGGTGTAGGTATGTCATAATGCAGACAATGCTTGAAGCAGTTACTTGGGACTGCTCGTGTCAGGTCTCATAATAAGAACAAGCTATAGAAAGAAGATTAAAGAGAACAGCTGTCTCACAACTCTTTTATTCACATATAGTATACAGGGTCCACCATAAACAGAAAACTTCTCATGGTTTTTTATTGTTTCAAGTATGGTTCACAAGAGAGATTTATCAGGTTATGTTCGGGGTTGTGTTTTTGCTACTAAATGATGTCATGGCTAAAAAGTACTGTGAACGGTTTGGTGAACAAAACAAGTGAACAGATATTGACAATTAGCCAAGTATGGGTTTTATTTACTTTAGTAAAACTTTTTTGAGCCAGCTAGTCTTACATTATTGATAAAATACAGCTAGGTTCACATTTGTCTGACGTGTCGTGTCGTGATGCATCAGAAAGGTATCGTTTCCATACATTTACACAAGCCGCCACAACACACTGCATCAGAGAAATGTGAACGCTACTTTATTAAATGTATGAAACCGATACCCTTTCTGATGCATCACGACACGACACGTCAGACAAATGTGTCGGTGGCTTACAAAACACATTTATGTTTGTTAAGTCAAAGTGCAATAAGTTATCAGTAGAAAGGCCTTGTTGTCTTTTATTTCGTGGCACAATTATTTCACGCCACGCGTCTGTCGCACTGCTATAAGCGTACTGTGATCAAAAGCACTCTTGAATGAAACGTCAGCAATATAAAGTCTAATTGGAGTAGACGCTGAGGTCTCACACTCTCTAACGCTTGCAGCAAAGAAAAGCAATTGCTTACAGTGCTGTAATAGCTGTTAACCACAACATGGAGCTGTATAAGCTGTTCTTTGACACCTGAAGTGTAGGCAAAATTTAGCTGCAAGTAGTGATGTTATGTCATGAAAAGTTTTGTCGGTTTTATTTGTTGCTCAAATGTTATTTAAAATATATTTATTGACAGAACTTAAATAACAAAATAAATAAAAGTGAAACGTTATTAAAAATGTTAAATGTTATTAATTATTTAATTTTCCTCTCTTCTTTCTCTTGTTCATCGTGTGTTTTCATTTTCTTGTCTTGTCTCTAAATAAGTACGTTGTTCGCTGTTGTGTGCAGTTGTGTCAGAATAAATGTTTTTTCTTTCTTTCTTTCTTTCTTTCTCTCGGTTTGTGAGACTGAATAACCTGTACATAATTTAATGACGCAAAATATAAACTCCGGTAGAGTACGTAAAACCTTATCGTCCATTATTTTTCTTCTTTTAGACTAGCTGCTACTTTCAGGGCTTTTGCTTATTTTACGCTCCATTCTTCTAATACTCAATGCTGAATTATTACATGAATATCATCGACAACTTTGGAAAATTACACGTCTTCTAACTCTAGAAAGACTTGTTGCTCTTGGCATTTATAGCACTGTTTATGGAGCAATCAAAGCCAAGGCGACGCTGCTTTCAACTCATCACTTAAACAACATTATCGATATTAATTTGATTACAGCTGCTGTTAACCCTTTCCCATCCCTACATCTCCAGATTGATGCGATGCTCGCTACCGACACGTAATTACTTCGCAGCAGTTTGTCAGCCAATTAAGCACCTTTGCTTTATTAAGTAGCCGCAGCGAGCGGTAAACAGGGCTTCAAAGGCGATGCAATACGGAAGATGGTGCTCACGAAAGGCTGCGGTTTTGTTGGATTGGTTGTTGCAGAGATGGTTATAAAACTGTTACCTACTTATGCAGGGGCGTCGTTTCAAATACTTCTCTTAACAAGAACTGTTGTGTTCCATTTAAAAGCAAGTGCAATTTCGAACATAATTAACACTGATAGTAATTTCAAAGGTATCAAAAGCAGCGCAGCATTTGTCTTCCACAATCTATTTATGGGACAAGCAGATTGTTCTCCTAATGGTAATCGCAGGAGTGTAATGTTTGCCTACTACTGCTTGGTGGTTGAACATTAGCCAAAAAACCTTGGGCGTTCACTTTATCATCATCATCAACTCATACCGTCCCACTGCTGAGCACGGGTCTACCCTCACTTTCGCGAGGAGGGTTAGGCCATAATCCACCACGGGGGCCAGATACTGATTGGTGGATCACCTACCTACATCCGAAATAATTCTCGGGTAGGTATGTTTTCTCTAGGGTTTCCTCACGATGTTTTGCTTCACCGAAAAGCGAGTGATAATTACTTACATATGTTTGACAGTAACACATTGGTACGTGCCTGCACTGGGATTTGAACTCACGAACTTCTGATTGGAAGGCGGACGTTCTCTCACTGGGCTACCACCGCTTCTGCCTAGCTGTAGATAAGTACCTACTATTTGTAAAAACTAATACTGACCAGTAATCTTATGTTCCCTATAATTTACTCGTAAAGATTCCCTTTAATAGTGAAGGATTAAATACGACACCAAGCTCAACATAGACGGTATATTGAGATATATTGGCGAGAGGTATATTGGCGCTTACTTACTGGAAGAAATCTACCAGTAACACTACAGTGTTACCTCAATACTGATAGTACAGTAGTAGTAAGTAGTACCGATCTCATCAGTGTAGCATTTCTAATGTTGGATCACGTGCCCAGTCTTAGAGATATATTATGTTACGTGAGGTTTGCCATCAAGAAAATGACCAGCAGTTCATGTCTTTACTCATTCGTTTAAAAACATACACAGATACGGAATTCTAGTATAGGGTCTATAAAAAAAGAACCCCTACTATCTTGATTACAACGCATAAGTAATAAACATAGAATGCCTCAGCGATGAGTCACGGACATTGTACCGGCTGTATTATTATGCAACGACAGGTAATAATGGCGATTTACTTTTATTGGTGTGATAGCATCACTCTCTTATATGGATAGTTTAGTGCCATTACTTTATTCGTTGTTGATTGTTTTCAATTGCGGAAGAGCTATTATGCCGTCCAATAATGCAGGAAAGCATTATGTTAATAACCTAATTCGTATCAACAATTTGTAGAGCATTTGCGTCATAGGCAAAGTCATCTTGGTGGTAGACTTCCTTTGTAAGAGTTTTTTTTTTATTTGACTGAGTGACGAGACGGGCAAGTCTTTCAGCTGATGGTGAGCGCTACGCCTGCCCGTAACAGTTACAGTGCTACCCAGAACTTTGCACTGTATAATCCTGCGCGGCACTACACTGTGCTCGTCACCCTGAGACATCGACTCTAAAGTCTCATATGCCTAGTAATTTTGCTGGAAACAGTGCCGTTCAAACATGAACACAGTAATGTTTGGACACTACTGCTTGGCGGATGAATATCTAGCAAAGGTGTGGTACTTCCCCAGGCGGTCTCTTCCAAAGAGGTCTCCCACTATAAAGAGTCCGTCTGGAGAATCTATTAACAGTATGTTGTTCAATGTATTTAGGTTCATTACCATTGAATCATTCATTATATCTAAGTTTTCTATTTCTCATCTCAATATTTACACCATTGTGCTTTAAAGTTGTTAAAAATGTAGAATTAAAGAAACTTTCGCGTTCATCTTCCATCACGTCATGAAAGTATTTATTCCTTTCTTACACATATGCCCATTTAGTAAACATTGTACCTTATCTTTAGTCAGTACTTAAAATTAATTATGAACCAACCTGAAACACTTGATAACGGAAGCCGTGGTTAGTTCACCTCAGATTTTATTACGGTTATAAACGGATTTAATTTAAAGGGTTTGTCCGGTGTTTTGGTCCCGGGATATGTTAATTTTATATGACTAAAGGTGTTTGTGTCGGAGTCCTAATAGTGGGGTTTGAATGGTTTAATTGTTTTGGAAATTAAATTTTTATGTTCGTGTTCGAATATTCTTGTTGTTTTGATGCTTCAATTGAAGATAATTCTTTATATTGCCAAGGACTAGTTCAACTCAATTATTCGAAGAAAGTGCAAGACAAGAATTCCCGAATTGCACTTAATGAATCTTCTCTTACGATTCTAACGCACCGGCGCACTAAAGCCAGTTGGACTGCATCATCGCAGTCCACTTGTCTAATCCTATCATCTCAATGTTTCAACCAAAATAGCCAATATTGGGGCACAATGGTTGAAACATAGACATGAAAGATCCTGATTCTTCATCTTCTTCTTGCCGTGCCTTATCACTACCAGAGATAGGCCGTAAGCTCCGCATGCTTTTCTTTGTTGGTCTCCAAACAAAATACTTCAACGTCAAGATAAGGATAAATATACCCAGGAACCCTGCAGGAGACCTGCACAGAAGTACCTAAGCTGCTAGCCTTTCTGGAGGACATCGGATGAGTAAACAAGCTACCACCACTCTGGCATCACTCGATAGACCTGATATTAAGCCTAGTTTTGGAAGAGACCGCACACTATGTACCACGTGAGGATAAAGATCCTAACTTGAGCATTCACACCATGCTAAATCACCTAACTCAACTAACTCAGTTTTCGAGAAAACCGTGCACTTATGCATCACGCTTTATGTTTCTCGCATCTAATATAACACTAACAATTTGTCTTCATTACAGGACCTTTGATTTTATTGTTGACTCGTTCTCTCCTTTCGACACATTTGCCCGTAAACTTGACTATTTACGGTTTCCCGAAGGTTTCTGTGAACGCTCATAAAGAAAACAAGAGTCCATGTGCGGTGCTAACAAGCCAATATTGTAAGGATTAGTGGTCAGCTTGCTTGTAAGGGCTTTGCCAAATTGTTAGCGTTATAGCGTAGATGACTACTGTACTGACTTTTTTGGATAAGTAGGTTATATTATTCATTTCTATTTTATTGAAATCCTTTTTATTAAGAATTAGCAGTGCCCTACGGTTTCACCCGCATATATTAATATCCAGCGGGAACCGTTCATTTTTGCGGTATATTAGGTATCCCATGTTCTATTTCAGGACCGGGTAGTTTTTGGTTATGTATTTTGATAGAGCACTATAGATACTGATTAATTCTAAGGTTTCTTTGGCTAGTATTTGACGACTTTATCTCCTGGTGTTATCTAACGATATGCTTGAAAACGGTAAACATACTTAGTCCGTAAAGGAACTGGCTTTCAAGGACCGTAGCTGGGCCATCCCGAATTCCAGATGAGGTTTTGGCGACAGATTTTCTTCTTGAGGGGTGAAGTTAGTCTCGCCGACACTATTATATTTTACCTTACCACCGAGGTTTTAAATTTGGGTAATTATGATAAGTGGCTAACCACAGTTGATTTAAATGGTCCTAAAAAGTATAAATCGCTATTCGCTAGCAAAACCGCGCCTCCCAAACGGACGCGGCTGAGGCAATGTGACGTCGTACATCAAGAGTATGTGAAATACTGTTATGATCCCTTTTGCAATAAAGGTGGCGGCTACTGTAGGCTTTATTACGAACCGAGATTTCTGTTTCAATAGTGGAGACAAGGGTTTGAGATTACAAGCTGGTATCAATGTAGGTGGTATAGGATAAAATATGATATCGTCTGCGATGCAATAGAGACATCAGTGACTAGGCTAGGTAAATCTAATCTAATCTTGGGCGTGCCTTTTTTTCTGCTTATATCAATTACCAGAGTTTTACCAGTGTTTTTAGTCTTTACTACAATATGTAACGAAAAATACGTTTTCTGATATAAATCGGTTAAATTCATTCCACAGACTCAATTGGTGGTCCAAATAATTTTATTATAGGTTTATTAAATTTTAATCTTTAACTGAAATACTTTTGGGACAAATGAAATGAATACATTCATCATCATCATCAGCCCATACTCGTTCACTGCTGGACGCAAGCCTCTCCTAGTGAGCGCCACTGAGCCCAATCTTCGGATCTCCTCACCGAGTCTTTGCCAGCCATTTTCCGCAAGTCGTCACTCCACCTTGCCGGCGGGCATCCTTTTCAAACGCGGTCTCCACTCTAAAACTCGTCCACTCCACTAGAATGAATACATGAAGTATTACTAATGTAGCAATCACTCACATAAACAAACATTTAACTTTATTTTCACGATATATTTAGATATTGTAAGTATAGCTAAGCATAGCGAGATCCTAAAGAAAATACCTCTAGATTCGCTCCAACAATATCAAAATAATAAAGTTATTACTTTACAGATCAATAAACAGTGGAATGACAAAGCAAATTAATAATACTGGGAAAGTTTATGAAACAGCCGTCGGGAAGTTTCCAATAATCGAACGGCAGATGTCAACAAAGACGGTAAACTTCCGAAAGAGTTGGGAAGTAATATCGTACTCCCACGGGCGCTGAGTCAATAATAAACAAAGAGGGGCGTTTGATACACTTGTAAACTAATAATCCCGCCCTTCTCAACGTTTCTAACTCTATGAACAATCTTTGAGGGGAATAGAATAGTTTGAGGGACTTTAAAAGTGGAGAAAAGCAAGTAAGACAAAAGTCTAAAGTAATCAAAATTTATTTATATTGGAAAATTTATACAAAAAAATAAATAATTAAACTTGACTTCCACTTCGAAGTCAGCTTACCCCATCACCAACTAACCACACGGAGAAAAATGATTTAAGAAGATTTGATCTGGTCTCTTACAAAGTTAATGAGAATTAGTGCTGTTCCCCTTGAAGTTTGATTTTGCTTTTAATGAGTGCAAGTCTTATAATTATTTGTGTGAACCACTGGCGTTTGCTACTTGTCTTGGTGTATAGGAAACCATGGACCTCGAAGATCCTGATTTCTTAGATACAGAGAATCTTAGTTTAGTATCACGATCTATATACTACGTAAGCGTGACGCGTTACTTGTTATTTTCATTCAGAAAAGTACTTTCTCCATCGGGCAATAAAGTTAAAAGTTTAACAACCATTCTGTCTTCACCCACCCCATTTCCTATATTAATAAACAATAGACTTGTGACAAATAAGCTGCCGCTGGAAACAATCGGCCTGAGAATTCCGACTCGAAGGAGGGTGACTTGATTGAATTTTTTCGAGGTTCCATTTTTGTAACACGATCTGTAGCCTCCAAATTGGTTTTATTCGATAGCCTGCGATCATGGACATATTTCTATATTCGGTAGAAATGCGATGTTCTACGGATTTCTCTTTCTTGCTGTAAGAAATGATTTTCACGTGGTGTGAACCTTTGGGCTTTGAACGTAGTTTGTAAGATTGGTAGGTAAGGTTTTTGAATTAGGTGGATTAGCACTTCAAAGAGACTTGAATTGCAAACTTTGAGTGGTTTGAGCTGTGAAGAAATTATGCTTCTTCTATTATTTTTAAATAATCATTCATCTTTGAAATAATTCTTAGCTTTAACATGGTCTTATAATATCTTATTCAATCAATTATGCATCAGATTATTTATTTAATAAAAAGATTTCAGTTTAAATTGCTAGTATAAATGGCGGACTTATAGGTATGAGCATTTTCTACCAGCAAAACCACCCATAGTGGAATGTAAACGTGCATCAAAATACTATAGTACAAAAAAATTGTGGATTAAAATAATATCATTAAAAAAATAGTGTTTATGTATCATACTGGTATTTATTTTAATTTGTAATTGGTTTAAGATTACCTAAATCTCAATATCCATGATATTACCATCGTTAATGATACTGCTACACTTCTAAAAGATCTTACAAAAGTTTCTAGAGTTTAAATTCAGTCTCTACCCTTACTTCGAATTATAATAACCTGTAAGACTTCAATGGTTGGACCCGACGAAGTTAGTCTATGAAATAATTTACAAGACCACTTCGCAGTTTAGCGAGTATACTGTTCCCACCCTGAAGAAGTTGGTTATACGGCTTTCATCTCCACTTAAGACGGTCATTAAGAACTTATTGTAAATCAATGTAGCGACAAATAAGGGTTTATAATATTGCATAACTTCTCGCACCGCAGTTGCGGCAAATGTTCAATTAATGGGTAAGTTTGTAATAAATAATATTATCATTTATAGATCTTAAGTATAGCAACTTTTGCAGCTTGAAATTCTGATGTACGTTGTTCGCTGTTCTGTGCAGTTGTGTCAGAATAAATGTTTTCTTTCTTTCTTTTCTTTATGTAGATTGTAATAACAATTTTTATACAAATACAAACACAAATATATTTGTATAAAGTATTAATTAAGATTGTGTGGGTTGCATTGTGATCGAATAATTGCTATACCTACTCGTACACCTATTAATGATCTTATTTTTAATTTAATAAAAAATTATCTTTTTATTATATTTTTTTTGTTTTCTTAATTTAGCTCTTTTTTATTCGACTAAATGATGAGATGAGCAAGTCGTTCATCTGATGGCAAGTGCTACGTCTGCCCGTTACGGTTACAGTGTCACTCCAGAACTTTGCATTGCTTACTCCGGCGTGGCACTGCGCTCGTCACCCTGAGACATTGGCTCTAAAGTCTCCTGTGTTAATTTCGCTAGGAACGGGGCCCTTTAAGCCGGAACACATTAATGTTTGCACACTACTGCTTGGCGGATGAATATCTGGCAAAGGTATGGTACTTCCTCAGGCGGTCTCTTGCAGAAGAGGCCTCCCACTACACTACTGTTTCTTTATTATCAATGGAAAGTGGGTACAGCCACTTTTCAGCCAGATAACTTAATAATTTTGTTTTTGATTCTAGTTACTTATGTGAATATTAAACTAAACTAACAGTCCTAACGTAATAAATGTCAGATATTCGCTTTAGTTTAATTCCGACTTTCAACAGATTGATCTGACGCCGAGCTCAGTAAAGCTAGTTTTTTAAAGTGAGCCTGTCCGTAAAGTCAACCGACACCGTCATTCTGTGAGATTAGAGGTCGGAACAACATAATTGGGGAACCAACTGTACCAATAGAACCAGTATAGTACTTATCAAATAGATCAATCGAACCATTCAAGTTCTCAACAGTTTCTGATATTAAAACCCCAATTCTATTAATAATTCTTTGAGCTAATAAGGAGAGTCAAATTGAAAATTACTATCGCTTTTTAAAGTCGTAAAAAAGACAAAAGATGATTTCAAATGCGGAATACCAACTCGTAAAGGTATTTAAATGCAATCAAACAACCATGCGCCCGCAATGCAACTACGTCTGTTGACTTTATGGACAAAACGTAACTTGAGGAAGACGTTAGTTTTTTCCAACTTACGCAAATAAACAATGGCGGCGCGGCGTCCCGGTAGGCGCGGCTGAATGAGCTAATTATTTACAATCCGACACGCAACCAGAACCTTGCCCCAAAAAACTGTTACGTGAAATCACATTTCCTAACTCCACTTTGTCTCCAACACTCAGAAAGTAAACAAAAGGGAACGCAGACGCAGGGGATTTGGATTCTCGTCGTGATTGATAAAATTTGACCCCGCCTTAAGGCCCTTACTCTTGTCAAAAGTGTACATTCTAAAGCTAGCTCTTCCTTCACAGCTTGTTTAAAAATTAGATAAATAAATATACATTCAATTTTGTCAATTGAAGTACAAAATTTGATTTAATGCTTTTTTTAAAATTACTAATATTTTTGTCTTAAAAAACTTTTTAACAGGATGCTATTTTTTTATAAATGGTGCATATCCTACCAGACATACGGCTTCGGTGATTTTACTTTTATTTATGACAATTAAAAGATAAACTTGATATCTATAAACGATTCTAACCATATCTCAATTCAATCGTGTCCGTATGAAACGTATTATTTTCCCTTTTTTCGCGTTATTTCGACGGAGTGTTCGACGTAACAGCCATGTTGAAGTCTGCTCTCACTCGGGCTTTATTCCAATAGTATTTCACGCGATATTTGTGCTGAGCCACGTCGAGTTGCTAATTTGGGCACTGTAATCACCTTAAAAAATCCGATAAAGTCTACTTTATATGCCACGATTTATTTGTAACTCTTAAGGACATTGTTCTCATTGAATTTTAAATTCAAAATGTCACAGTGGGCTCGGACGATAATGATATTTAAAATAATTATTTAAAAAGGCTACATAGCAGTAGTATTGTATTGTGTCGGGGCGATGCGTTGGTCGCGTGATCGGCTCGCGTGTCCCATGCCAGGCTCAAATTAAAACCCAACCGATAAGACACCGTGCACCTCACGACTGTCGCCCGACGCGTCTCTTTTAATTACGCACCCTACACCAAACTTATCTACCCCTTTCAAATTAAAACCGAAAATACAAATTTGTTTAGAAAACATGTCTGGAGTACGCCTCTAATTAGTTAAATTACCGGCTTAGAAATAGGCCGTGTTATTAGCGTTTGAAACTTGACGTTGAGGTTGTCGTGTCAGAATTTCTTTGGTTCGTTAAAATGGCGGGGAATATTTTCTGAGCAAACAACATCCGACAGAATAAAATTAATGGTATCGATTAACAGGCGTCGCCGGCGAGAGATCGCGTGCGACTGATGCGAACCGAGACACCTTCTGTGCCTGGGAGCTGTCCGTGTCAATTTTAATTGGGCCAGCCCTTTTAGTCTTGTTGCGATGCGGACCGTGATTGTCCCATCCTTATTTTATGTGAGGGTCACGAAAATTAATAATGGTTTTTAGTTTTCGCAGTGGCGAATATTTGGATTGCTCTGAGAAACGCTATAGGCATTTGCTGTTTCTCACGGTACATAACTGTCAGAGATGCGACTCCTTTATCACGCACTGACTACTGTTTGTCCAACACCTCTCACCAACACTGTTTATCCTCACATAAAATAATGTCATAATGCAGTAAAGTTATCATAATGATGATCGGATGGAGATATCGTCACTAAACTTTTCCCTCAAATAACTCCACCAAAGTTATGTAATAATCACTAACATAATTTAACATTATAAAAACATCAGGGCTTAAATATGGCGTCGCGATGATCTAATTTCATGGAGCGTGGTCCATTCAACGCTCGATTACGTACCAGCAAATTGGATCATTCATTGCCTGAGCTAAGTCTCGGAGCGTCTTGAAGCGTTCTATTGTCTAAAGCTGCGTTTAGTAAGACTAAAGTTCGGAACAAATGTTCGCTCGTCTTGGGCTCTTGGTGAACGTTTAATTTTGTTAATACCTTTCTTTTAATGTCACTTTGCAAAACGTAACTCTTGTTCAGGTACAAACGCGGAGTCCTAAAAAGATTGACAGAAATAAATACATTTATACTAGATTATGCACTCTAATTCTTTGTCGTTCGCATCAAACATCACTTACATTTTCTACAAGAGATCGCGGTAAAATGATCTTATTTTTATAAAAAAAAAACAATAATTCCAGCTTTAGAACGAAATAATTATGTCGCCTAAACCCTTTTAGGCGGTTCTGGCTCGAGTCCAGTCCCTGCTTAGCGCGTTATGCATATCGTATCAATCCCATAGGCTTAGGGGTTGACTACCTTTCGTAATCGTGAACCGTCTCCCGGTAACTTGCTTGAAAGACAAATCGAATTCTACCCCTTCTAACGATACCAATGTTGGCAAATTGGGAAACAGTAATTTTATCATTTTGCATAGCGTCGACTTCCTAAACACGAAATAATACGATACGCCCATTCATTCGCCCATGAATTCCCATCAAATAGTCAGCGAGGTTGTTATTTCTTCGCGTGGTTCGTCTGGAAGCTCCCTAAGTCCCAAGCGTTTCAAGCGTCCTATTGTCTAAATGAGAGTGTTATCTTAGCATTAGTATATACCGTATTACAGCGCCATTGAATGGCCTTTCAGGAAGTAAGCTGCCTCAGTTATTGTGACGATTTATTTTGATTACATTTGCTACCTGAGTCTGTAGTCTCTCGAACAGTGGGGTTATCGGAGCTTTGTTTTTGTCCGTAAGATCTTGCGATGGAATTGTATTGTAACAGAAAAATGTGTGTTCGTCTGTATTTTTTGTTGTTATGTTGTGTTGTTTTTGTTGTTGGAATGAATGACAACTTCATTAAATAATATCATGGCCGCTATTCTTAGCTCCAAGTTCGGAAAAAAAGTGATGCAGTATCGCGTTTATGTGTGCCGGCCATTACAGACAGCTTTTAAGAGTTTGTATACTTACAAATAGTATGTGTAAAAGTTATTCCAAAATCTGTTCATTTGGCACCGCGGTGCGAATGTGGTGCGAAAATCTCCAGTATAAAAGGTACCGCACCGTGGTGCGAAACGCCCCATTACCCAATGTAACAGACATACACACTACACAGTCCCTATCTAAGAAAATTTCATATGAAATCTAACTAATATAATAAATGCGAAAGTAAGTGTGTTTGTCTTCTCTTCAAACCTAAACGACTTAATGGATTTTGATGACATTTAGTAAAAATATACCAGTTTGGGTCCTGGAATAGAACCGTACAAATTAAAGGTTCCAGTAGGATAATAGTTAATGCAGGTGAAGCCGCGGGGCGTTGCTAGTAACAATATAAGTGATGCAATCATGAAATTCCATCCGAATTCTTCCTAATTGGGATACTCCATCGCTCATAAAAACAGTACAAGTGTTTCACACTATAAAAATATATTTTATAGACCGGAACATTGCAGAAGAACTGAATGTATCAATTTTATTATGCTAGAGTATACTTTTCTTTACGTAATCAATTGACGTGCTATAAATAGCTATTTAGTTTGATTTTATATATAAAAGTGAGATAATATATTAATATGGTCGATTTTCATTTATTGTAACTGAGTTTTAATCATAGTTTTATTTTTAATGTATAGACCCGAGCTTGACGCCTGATGGTAAGCGATGGTCCTGTGGTGTATTTTGTGTAAATAAATACGTTTTTAAAACCATGAACACTAACAGAAAAATTAACGTTACCAAATAGATTTCATTCTTTCAACTCTTACTTCTTTTTGGTATCAAACACAACCGTCATTTCAAAGTTAATGCTCTTTTTAAAAAGCTAGTTTACAAAGAAAAAAATACAGCACACTCTTCCTTTATAACATTAGGGATTGATAGGACTTAGGCTTATAAAAGAACTTAATCAGATGGTCAAACCAAGTCACACGTGAAGTGTTGAAAGGAGAGCGGAAGACATTAATCATACACAGGATACCCGTACATCGCCGTTTGTCTGACTCGTCATAGATGAGAAATATGCGCGGAATGCGTCATTAGGGGACGCCCTTACCTTGCATTAGGACACGAAGCAGTAGGCAATGTTTTATTCTGTAGCTTGATTCTCTCACGCACACTTCTATACGTCAGTTCTTTGAACACATCGACGTGTTAACACGTTCACTGCTGAAAACACAGACGTTGTGTTTTTTTAAAGCTTTACACGGATGCGGGAAAACACACCTGTTGTGTTAGCGTAGCTTACGTGCCGGCTGTGTGATGAAACACAGGCGTGTGTGTTTAACGCGGCGCTACTACAGTGCGGTTCACACATACGGCACGCCATTGCTGGAAAACACCTACGAACGGACTACTATCAAAATAAATACCCGGATTCAGCTTCACTACTACACCTGGTGATACCAGTGGTTCACAAATATATTATGGCCTTAGCAAAAACCAAAAAAGTAACCTCCTCCTCACGCCTCGCATTCGACTCATTCCCAACTTACGCCTGTCAAATATTATAACAATAAATAAAAGTTATTCTGTAAATTTAGGTAAGGCAGGGTCTATCTATCTATTCAGCCCGTATCCACCCACTGCTGAGTATAGGCCTCCTCTGTTTCACGCCATTTGTTCCGGTCCTGTGCCAGTCTCATCCATTCAATCCCGACGTGCTTTGCGATGTCATCCGACCATCGAGCTGGTGGTCTGCCTCGCAGGCGTTTTGCTCCTCTTGGCCACCACTCCGTTATTACCTTCGTCCATCTTTGATCATCCCGCCTTGTCAAGTGTCCTGCCCATCTCCACTTTAGCCTTGCTATCCGTATACCTACATCTTCAACTTTAGTGCGACGTCGAATTTCGACGTTTGGTATACGGTCTAGCAGGCGAATGCCTAACATGGCGCGCTCCGTTGCTCTTTGAGCAACTCTTATTTTATAGATGTGCTCTTTTGTGAGCGGCCATGTTTCGGCACTATATGTTAAAATGGGCAGTGTAACCCCCCCCCCCTTCCTACTCTCCCCCTTTATGTACTCTACCTCATAACAATTTTTTCAAATTAATATAATAAATTAAACTTAATCTTAAACAAATCTTAAACTAAACTCCTCTTAACTCAACCTACTCTCTCCTACTCTATCTTCTAATAATACTACTAATAAATACATTACAGTTCAGTACTAATACGTTCAGTACAACTCCACTAACTCCGCACCTAACCTACTCTCTACTTTACTTTACCTTACTTTGCTTTACTTTACCTTTCTTACTTTATTTTGGCCCGATGATCGTCTAGTAACCCTTCGTTGTGTTCCGCGTGTAGCAACCTAAATCCTTTAAATGTTCAGTATGGCTTCGCAATCCGTCAGTAGTCAATATCACAAGAGATAAATAATTTGAATTTAGATTTCGCTGAATTAATACCATTCGTTTTCTACCATTCCTAAATTATTATATGGCGTCCCAAAATAAGCTCAACCTAATATTCTCGTTCCGTTCTACCTCTTATCAAATCCGTATTATCTAAATATCTGACCAAGTATATCTTAATCCTAGCCCTTCGTTGTCCCATATATAACCTTTCATTCAAAATTATAAATTAATAATCGTCAACCTTTTATCAACTTTTCGTCAACCTTACATTTTTCGTAACTCATCAACCTTTCGCTCGACCTTAACCTTTGTAATTATCACGAGAGTCTATGATTAAAACTTCCATTCTGAATCTACGATCATGACAGCGGCTATGACTTAGAGCCCCGCCCCGCCCTAAGTTGTGAATTTCGTCGGACCAGACTTGGATATTCTCCACCGCTTGTCGGGATTAAGTACCGCCTCGCAGTTACGAAATCTCGACGGAAAGTATTTACTTTCATTTAATTTACTATGTTTGTCTATCTGTGGTCTTCCATCAAATTTCAATTCATCGTTCTATTATCCGTCACTCTCACAGGACAAATGACACTGACAGCAGCTAACATCGCTCCATGACAATAAGCTTACTTGTCAAAGTCACCCGTCCGAACTCATTTAAACAGATGTGAAATCTTTATGTTATCGCTAGAAAATACCGTGAAACTCGCCTATTACTATAAGTCTAGTATATCTAAGCAAGAGAACTTCATAAAGAGGGACTTCTTTTCTTTTATCTAAAGAGTATTCACGGTTCGATCTCATTCATACCCGGTTTGTAAACAATCTCACAACCTCCATTCATGATTCAACGAGGATGAAGGGTTATCAGCGGACATAACCCCCGCCATGGTCGAATTTCCATCCTTCTTATCTAGTTCATGCGGTTCCTCAATCCCACTTACTTATTTTAGCAAAAGGGAAAGAGGCCCCAATATTTAGAGATCTAAAATCTCGTTAAATCTATCCTAACTCTACCTACTAGGCGCAACTACATAATACATTAGGCTTTATTTACCCATCTGTACATACGCCTAGCTTATTTAGCTTAATATGGGACTATTGTCCAAGTTTCTATTTGTAGAATTATATTATGTGGTAAGAGGTCATATCTTTCCCCCGGTGTAATAATACTGGTTTTATTTAGTTAGTATTTCAGAAGCATTGTTCTAAGGTTTAAGGATATTTTTCCTTTAGGTGTAGGTAACAACAATGATTTATTGTTTCAGGTTATTTCTCATTGGAAAACCTAGGAATTGTTTTAATTCCAGAAAGTGACAGTTCGTCTAGATAATTCTGTAACACTAAGATTTCTAGTGTGGAGCTGTAGTTCTTTCCATATCTATTCATGGAAGGATTCAACATTGGAGCGATTCAAGTTGAAAGTAAGCCTCAGTTAGTGACTTTCGAAGAGCCTTATGGAGAATCTCACTCTTTTTTTAGTCATAAGAAAATCCAGGGAAGGTAATAGGTCATTGCCCATAAGTAGTCAATCTAACAGAGACGAACTCATTCATATTTGTCGTTCGTTGTTTCTTGTAATTAATGTTAAGGACAGAATTATTCCTTTCGAACCATTTTTCTGGTGTAGTACTAGTTTTATTTAAATAGTATGTTAAGAAGCCTTGTTCTAAGGTTTGATGGTAGTTTCCATTAAGTATAATGTCAATTCTTTGTTGATTTCAGGTTATCTCTCTATCGGAGGATTTTTAGAAAGTTCTTCTAGATAATTCTGTAACACTAAGAATTCTAGTGCCATAGTTAATACCATATCTATTGCATGGAAGGATTCAACATTGGAGCGATTCAAGTTGAAAGTAAGCCTCAGTTAGTGACTTTCGAAGAGCCTTATGGAGAATCTCACTCTTTTTTAGTCATAAGAAAATCCAGGGAAGGTAATAGGTCATTGCCCATAAGTAGCCAATCCAAAAGAGACAAACTTAGTCATATCTGTCGTCCAGTGCCTTTGTGCAATTAATTAATCTTGAAATCAGAATTATTCTTTCCGAACCAAGCCTAAGTTAAATTATAGTTAATTTGTCCAGATTATTACTTTATTTATAGGTAGGTTATATTTAATCCTTGTAGTTCCATTCAGTAGTCCTAACTATTGTGATTTAATTGATTATTTATCAGTTATGTTTAGTTTTCATCGTTCGTTTTCTTTCCGTCACAAATTATATTAATTTCTTAATTGTTTCCCCAGATGTTTACTTTATGAGTATGTAAAGTTAAATTTAGGCTCTATAGCATTGTTATGATGGATAATAAAATAATTAACCTGTATTACAACTTGTTTCTTTCAAAGTAGGTACATATTTAATGATTAGTTTTATCAATTTGTTTGCCGGGCATAATATTGTTTAGATGTTTGCTTGTTCATGTTTGACCTAATAACTCTGTAAGTTTAATACAATATAGTTTATAGTATTATAATTGATTCCCAAGGAAGTCTACGTTTCACCAGTTCATTTCTTTGTCATAGTATCTTTAAATTCCTCGAGTGTTTGTTTTATATTTTGTTGTGTCGGCTTAATTTTATGTAGTTTCCTATAGTTTAAGATGACCCTGTCTTACAGCATTAATACCTCCCTATCAGAAGAAACCTAGACTAAAGATATGTGTGTACCTTCTTTGTCATGGTATTAAACTTTTAATTTCCCCTTAGTGGTTGTTTTATATTTGACTTGATTTCATGTAGTTTCCTATAGTTTAAGATGATCCTGTCTTACAGCATTAATCCCTTCCTATCAGAAGAAACCTAGGCTAAAGATATGTGTGTACCTTCTTTGTCATGGTATTAAACTTTTAATTTCCCCTTAGTGGTTGTTTTATATTTGACTTGATTTCATGTAGTTTCCTATAGTTTAAGATGATCCTGTCTTACAGCATTAATCCCTTCCTATCAGAAGAAACCTAGGCTAAAGATATGTGTGTCTACCTGTCAAACACTCAGGGCTGTCCGGAGCCCACATTTAACTTTACCTATCGAAATTGGAACAGACCCGGTGTAAGGAAAGTCCAATGTGTGTGTGTGTGTGGCCCTACGCTCTTATAAACTAGCTAACTCATAGGGACTTACGAACCTCCTATGGCTAGCACCTCTTATCGTTAACATTATAATCTAGGTAGCTCTTATAAATAACACTCATACTCTTATGAATCTTTATCTACTTACCCTAAGTTTCTTAAGAACTAAAACCTGTCTAACTTCTAAGAAAATGGTGTGTACCTAACAGAAGCAAGCCTGATTATCACAACTTCGGAGTCATGATAACCAGATTTTCCCAAGTTAATTGTGCATGGAGAAGTCCCACAGGGAAATTCCAAGGTTGTCCTTTTCTAACTAGCTATCTAAAGTCCGGAGGCACCGGGAGTTTTGCTTATTTCTAAGCCCTAGGCCATCCTAAGATTTCCAAACGGCAACCTATCGTCGTAGTTTGTCGCCCCGGATGTCATACTGGGAAGGGAGTTTATGTCGTTGGAAATCGCCCTAACCATGTAGGAATGCCGTGTGTGTGTGCGGGGGACCATTCAGATCGACTTTATGCACAGGCAAATATATTTTCGTCACTGTCTAGAGGAATCACTCCGCCCGTACACAAAATACGATCGAAATGGGTGGTCAGGCGCTTCTAGCCACCCATGCCGGAAGACGCCCCTGAGGTCACCACATTCCTCAGGCTATCAGCTAAACTCTTGGCAAGCACCGTTTCAATTCGCCAACCTACGCGCCCTACCAGTATCAACAAGAATCAGAACATTCGCAGTTTGACTCAAGCTAACACAGGCCCTAGTATCACTTCCTATCTCCCCAGAATCGCTTTTAAGGATCACCAAATCCCCTTGGAAGAGACCTAGCGATCCGTAAAACATATTCCTACGCACTTTTCACTACTTCGCCATTTTGGTTTTCTCACTTTCCTAAGCACGTCCGTTCTCTTCGCAGTTTCGCAAGTCAAGAAGCCAGAGACTCTCGCGCCTCTCCTTACCTCCGCTCTAAATCTTCCGTCTCACTCTTTTTCCTAACAATGCTGTTGTCTCATTCGCCCATTCCTTCCAGTGTTACCAACATCGCGAAGTCCTCCCCGTACTTTTTACCATTCCCTTCGAATTTCATAATTATTAATTATTTAATTGATCCGTTTTCCATTTCCGCCTTACGATACGACTTGACCTTTTAATCTCTTACCATTGATTTTCTACCTTTGCAATAATTAGCTTTTTTCCAAATTGAATGCAATATTTATGTGTAGCCAAAATCTCACCAATCTGTCAATGCAAATCTCAGTATTCTGCCAAAATTGACAAATGTGTATTTTTATTTTGTGAAATGTAGCGAGTCCAATTCGGGACCGTTACAGCCAACCCCCAAAATATTCGCAGGTGTATTTATTTAAATCACCGAAGTAATATTTTTACCTCTCTGGAATTACAACAGTAATTATTTCACAAACATAAGAATACCAAACAACCCCCATTTTTCCAATCTTTTATTCAGTCAAAATCGATAAATGTGTAACCCTCATCTTGTAAAATGTGGCGAGTCCAAGTTGGGACCGTTACAGCCAACCCCCAAAATATTCGCAGGTGCATTTATTTATATCACCGGAGTAATATTTTCCTCTCCGGAACTACAGCAGTACTTATTTCTCAAACATAAGAATACCAAACAACCCCCATTTTTTCATTCTTTTATTCAGTATAATCGATAAGTGTGTACCCTCATCCTGTGAAATGTAGTGAGTCCAAGTTGGGACCGTTACAGCCAACCTCCAAAATATTCGCAGGTGCATTTATTTATATCACCGGAGTAATATTTACCTCTCCGGAATTACCACAGTACCAGTTTTACAAACATAAGAATACGGAAAAGGCCCCCTTACTTATTATTCATTCTAATTTGCTCGTATTTGACTTCAATCGTGTGTGTGTGTATATATTGTAACAAGTACAATTGTGTATATGATAAATAGATAAATAATTGTTTGTGTTTTTAAACTGTATCCTAAAACTTTATTATTAGAACCAGTACGTGAACATTCCCCGCATTGAACATCCCCAAAAATCGCTCTCATCACCTGGACATCCCAAAGCCCAGAAGAAAAGGCGGTTGTGAGGCGTCTCTATCCTAATGATATTATGTAAGCGCTTATCCCCCAATCTACTTATTTTTCGATATAAGAGATACATACTTACATTACCCCTCTAAACTCGGACATGCCGTGCGCGGCTTAAGGTACATAAATTGTAGATGTTCGCAACTTTCCAGTTCACTCCCGAATTCTTGATAGTAAAGCTTATGATTCAGAGCATGTGTAGTGTGCCTTGGTCTTAGCCCCGGGGCTTGCACGTAGAGTGGATCCTTTATGAAATCGGCTTATACCGATGATTTTTATCAGCTGATCTAACCTAACACCAAATTCTCCTTCATAAAGAAACGTTGTAAGTGTAGTGTGTCGATCCGAAGCCACATAGTGACAAACCGTCTCAAACCCAGGTTGATGGTTTACTAGAGTCCTTCATTCGACTAAAATCCTTTTCATACATCTCTCAGCAACCCCCCTTCCAAACAACTTTCAGTCTCAAAATATTTGCACACCTTTCAGAACGTAAACTCTCATCATTTTTCACGCTACTCAAGCAAAGCACCAAACCCGCACGGATTATAAGACACGAATTATGAATTTATTTCAACAACGTAAAACAACCCCCCGAATTTAAATTTATGCAAGAGTATTCTATTATGTTTGTTTCGTTTTATTACCTTTACCTTTACCTTTACCTCCTTTCATTTACCTTTACCTTTTCCAGTTACCTATACCATTTTTTTTTTGTTACCTTTATCTTTTTCAGTTACCGTTACCTTTTTCAATTACCAATACCTTTAACTCATTTTTTTTTTTTCAAATAAAACTAGTTATAAATAATTTTTTTTTTGTTTTATGATTATTTCATATTATTTTCTTACAGAGTTCTTTCAAACAATATTTCAACATCAACCTATCACATCCCACTGCTGGGCACGGGCCCCTCCCCACACGATACTTTCCCTCACCAAAAAGCGAGCGACAACTACGCACATATGTTTCGCAGAAACACACCGGCACGTGCCCGCACTGGGATTCGAACCCACTATCCCCCGACTGAAAGGCGGACGCTCTCCCGCTAGGCTACCACCGCTTCCATCTTATTAAATCTTATTTACCATCAGCTCTTATGATCCCTTCCTATATCCATTACAATAATTATATTTTTAAACAATATTTGTTAGACAATTATTACTAAGTTGTTAAAAGTTTGCTTTACAATCTTCTATTCCATTTTACATTTATGTTTCTTCTCTTTACGTTTATATTTCTTCTTCTTTATAACTAATCCGTGTAAAATTTTATATTTCCTGCAACAGTTAGGTTAGATAAGTTACCACCAAATCGTATTTATAGATGGTGACAACCCCCCGACATTTCCCCTCTGGTGAATCTAATAATTGTATATAATTTTTTTTCTCTAGTCGCTGCCTATTTTTCTTACTGAGATTTGTGTATTCTATGATTTAGCCTTTTATTTTGTCTTTTCCCTAATTGTTTATTATATTATGGTTTATATTAAGTTTATCTATTATGTTACTATGTATTTAAGTTTATTTTGTGTATAATATGTATCTATTTATTTATTTATTTTAATCTACGTATATAAAGAAAGCCACCGTCCGATGTCCTATTTACTCCTCTCCGTGCATGGTTGTCTGGAAGAGATCGCTCTGAGCGATAAGACCGCCCATTGTGACACTAATTGTAAAATTTGTTTTGTTCTGCGGTGCTTCAATAAAGAGTCTATCCATCCATCTATCTATTTATTCTATAATAATATATTTCCCTCCATAAACATCAACCACCTTCCGGATTACAATGCCATACCGAACACCATCCTGGTCACGGCACCAATTGTAACCCCCCCCCCCCCTTCCTACTCTCCCCCTTTATGTACTCTACCTCATAACAATTTTTTCAAATTAATATAATAAATTAAACTTAATCTTAAACAAATCTTAAACTAAACTCCTCTTAACTCAACCTACTCTCTCCTACTCTATCTTCTAATAATACTACTAATAAATACATTACAGTTCAGTACTAATACGTTCAGTACAACTCCACTAACTCCGCACCTAACCTACTCTCTACTTTACTTTACCTTACTTTGCTTTACTTTACCTTTCTTACTTTATTTTGGCCCGATGATCGTCTAGTAACCCTTCGTTGTGTTCCGCGTGTAGCAACCTAAATCCTTTAAATGTTCAGTATGGCTTCGCAATCCGTCAGTAGTCAATATCACAAGAGATAAATAATTTGAATTTAGATTTCGCTGAATTAATACCATTCGTTTTCTACCATTCCTAAATTATTATATGGCGTCCCAAAATAAGCTCAACCTAATATTCTCGTTCCGTTCTACCTCTTATCAAATCCGTATTATCTAAATATCTGACCAAGTATATCTTAATCCTAGCCCTTCGTTGTCCCATATATAACCTTTCATTCAAAATTATAAATTAATAATCGTCAACCTTTTATCAACTTTTCGTCAACCTTACATTTTTCGTAACTCATCAACCTTTCGCTCGACCTTAACCTTTGTAATTATCACGAGAGTCTATGATTAAAACTTCCATTCTGAATCTACGATCATGACAGCGGCTATGACTTAGAGCCCCGCCCCGCCCTAAGTTGTGAATTTCGTCGGACCAGACTTGGATATTCTCCACCGCTTGTCGGGATTAAGTACCGCCTCGCAGTTACGAAATCTCGACGGAAAGTATTTACTTTCATTTAATTTACTATGTTTGTCTATCTGTGGTCTTCCATCAAATTTCAATTCATCGTTCTATTATCCGTCACTCTCACAGGACAAATGACACTGACAGCAGCTAACATCGCTCCATGACAATAAGCTTACTTGTCAAAGTCACCCGTCCGAACTCATTTAAACAGATGTGAAATCTTTATGTTATCGCTAGAAAATACCGTGAAACTCGCCTATTACTATAAGTCTAGTATATCTAAGCAAGAGAACTTCATAAAGAGGGACTTCTTTTCTTTTATCTAAAGAGTATTCACGGTTCGATCTCATTCATACCCGGTTTGTAAACAATCTCACAACCTCCATTCATGATTCAACGAGGATGAAGGGTTATCAGCGGACATAACCCCCGCCATGGTCGAATTTCCATCCTTCTTATCTAGTTCATGCGGTTCCTCAATCCCACTTACTTATTTTAGCAAAAGGGAAAGAGGCCCCAATATTTAGAGATCTAAAATCTCGTTAAATCTATCCTAACTCTACCTACTAGGCGCAACTACATAATACATTAGGCTTTATTTACCCATCTGTACATACGCCTAGCTTATTTAGCTTAATATGGGACTATTGTCCAAGTTTCTATTTGTAGAATTATATTATGTGGTAAGAGGTCATATCTTTCCCCCGGTGTAATAATACTGGTTTTATTTAGTTAGTATTTCAGAAGCATTGTTCTAAGGTTTAAGGATATTTTTCCTTTAGGTGTAGGTAACAACAATGATTTATTGTTTCAGGTTATTTCTCATTGGAAAACCTAGGAATTGTTTTAATTCCAGAAAGTGACAGTTCGTCTAGATAATTCTGTAACACTAAGATTTCTAGTGTGGAGCTGTAGTTCTTTCCATATCTATTCATGGAAGGATTCAACATTGGAGCGATTCAAGTTGAAAGTAAGCCTCAGTTAGTGACTTTCGAAGAGCCTTATGGAGAATCTCACTCTTTTTTTAGTCATAAGAAAATCCAGGGAAGGTAATAGGTCATTGCCCATAAGTAGTCAATCTAACAGAGACGAACTCATTCATATTTGTCGTTCGTTGTTTCTTGTAATTAATGTTAAGGACAGAATTATTCCTTTCGAACCATTTTTCTGGTGTAGTACTAGTTTTATTTAAATAGTATGTTAAGAAGCCTTGTTCTAAGGTTTGATGGTAGTTTCCATTAAGTATAATGTCAATTCTTTGTTGATTTCAGGTTATCTCTCTATCGGAGGATTTTTAGAAAGTTCTTCTAGATAATTCTGTAACACTAAGAATTCTAGTGCCATAGTTAATACCATATCTATTGCATGGAAGGATTCAACATTGGAGCGATTCAAGTTGAAAGTAAGCCTCAGTTAGTGACTTTCGAAGAGCCTTATGGAGAATCTCACTCTTTTTTAGTCATAAGAAAATCCAGGGAAGGTAATAGGTCATTGCCCATAAGTAGCCAATCCAAAAGAGACAAACTTAGTCATATCTGTCGTCCAGTGCCTTTGTGCAATTAATTAATCTTGAAATCAGAATTATTCTTTCCGAACCAAGCCTAAGTTAAATTATAGTTAATTTGTCCAGATTATTACTTTATTTATAGGTAGGTTATATTTAATCCTTGTAGTTCCATTCAGTAGTCCTAACTATTGTGATTTAATTGATTATTTATCAGTTATGTTTAGTTTTCATCGTTCGTTTTCTTTCCGTCACAAATTATATTAATTTCTTAATTGTTTCCCCAGATGTTTACTTTATGAGTATGTAAAGTTAAATTTAGGCTCTATAGCATTGTTATGATGGATAATAAAATAATTAACCTGTATTACAACTTGTTTCTTTCAAAGTAGGTACATATTTAATGATTAGTTTTATCAATTTGTTTGCCGGGCATAATATTGTTTAGATGTTTGCTTGTTCATGTTTGACCTAATAACTCTGTAAGTTTAATACAATATAGTTTATAGTATTATAATTGATTCCCAAGGAAGTCTACGTTTCACCAGTTCATTTCTTTGTCATAGTATCTTTAAATTCCTCGAGTGTTTGTTTTATATTTTGTTGTGTCGGCTTAATTTTATGTAGTTTCCTATAGTTTAAGATGACCCTGTCTTACAGCATTAATACCTCCCTATCAGAAGAAACCTAGACTAAAGATATGTGTGTACCTTCTTTGTCATGGTATTAAACTTTTAATTTCCCCTTAGTGGTTGTTTTATATTTGACTTGATTTCATGTAGTTTCCTATAGTTTAAGATGATCCTGTCTTACAGCATTAATCCCTTCCTATCAGAAGAAACCTAGGCTAAAGATATGTGTGTACCTTCTTTGTCATGGTATTAAACTTTTAATTTCCCCTTAGTGGTTGTTTTATATTTGACTTGATTTCATGTAGTTTCCTATAGTTTAAGATGATCCTGTCTTACAGCATTAATCCCTTCCTATCAGAAGAAACCTAGGCTAAAGATATGTGTGTCTACCTGTCAAACACTCAGGGCTGTCCGGAGCCCACATTTAACTTTACCTATCGAAATTGGAACAGACCCGGTGTAAGGAAAGTCCAATGTGTGTGTGTGTGTGGCCCTACGCTCTTATAAACTAGCTAACTCATAGGGACTTACGAACCTCCTATGGCTAGCACCTCTTATCGTTAACATTATAATCTAGGTAGCTCTTATAAATAACACTCATACTCTTATGAATCTTTATCTACTTACCCTAAGTTTCTTAAGAACTAAAACCTGTCTAACTTCTAAGAAAATGGTGTGTACCTAACAGAAGCAAGCCTGATTATCACAACTTCGGAGTCATGATAACCAGATTTTCCCAAGTTAATTGTGCATGGAGAAGTCCCACAGGGAAATTCCAAGGTTGTCCTTTTCTAACTAGCTATCTAAAGTCCGGAGGCACCGGGAGTTTTGCTTATTTCTAAGCCCTAGGCCATCCTAAGATTTCCAAACGGCAACCTATCGTCGTAGTTTGTCGCCCCGGATGTCATACTGGGAAGGGAGTTTATGTCGTTGGAAATCGCCCTAACCATGTAGGAATGCCGTGTGTGTGTGCGGGGGACCATTCAGATCGACTTTATGCACAGGCAAATATATTTTCGTCACTGTCTAGAGGAATCACTCCGCCCGTACACAAAATACGATCGAAATGGGTGGTCAGGCGCTTCTAGCCACCCATGCCGGAAGACGCCCCTGAGGTCACCACATTCCTCAGGCTATCAGCTAAACTCTTGGCAAGCACCGTTTCAATTCGCCAACCTACGCGCCCTACCAGTATCAACAAGAATCAGAACATTCGCAGTTTGACTCAAGCTAACACAGGCCCTAGTATCACTTCCTATCTCCCCAGAATCGCTTTTAAGGATCACCAAATCCCCTTGGAAGAGACCTAGCGATCCGTAAAACATATTCCTACGCACTTTTCACTACTTCGCCATTTTGGTTTTCTCACTTTCCTAAGCACGTCCGTTCTCTTCGCAGTTTCGCAAGTCAAGAAGCCAGAGACTAGGGATGGCGATCTGAGATCGATTAATCGAAGAATCGATTTTTCGAGTAGAAAATATCGATTTTTTAAATCGATATGAAGTACTGTATCGATTCACTGAATCGATATATCACCCTTGAAAATCGACATTCGATTTTTTCTGTTTTGGTATAAACCATACAATTATTTGCATTTAGTTGAATGTGCCTGAATTATAAGAGTGCTGCCGGTTAAAGAGTTAACTACTCATAAACTCGCGAGATGGCTGTATTTTTAGTATCCTTTACTCTTACTAAATGGCTAAGTGAAAGTAAAACAGTAATTAAAGAACGAAAAAGATAGTTAATTTAATAAAATTTATATTTTTCACTACTAATGCATCAAAGTTATGAGCGTTTTTAGAACTAATATTAAGACTCTGATATTATGACGTAATGTTTTCGAACGTTTCTGACGAAAGTTGCCAGTGATTTTTGTTATAAGGAATTGATAACTATGCATTGTTTACCCACGGATTATTAATAAAGGGAGTGTGTAACGCCTATTCATAGCTTACTCACTGTATAGTAATACAGTTGTTACACAGATGTTTAACTTTTTTTATTAGTAAGGCCGTTAGTATATAAATACTTTTTTTTTTATAGTTGATCTTATAGTTTGATACGCTAATAAAAATAATTGCTATTTTTGAATTCCCTGATTTTATTGATAAGATATCGTTAATTGCAATATTAATCTTGTTTTTAGTAAAATTGATACAAATTTACATTGTAAACGCAAACTTGAAAAAAAGATCGATTTTTTAAGAATCGATTTTGTAGGCCTCGATTTTTTCGTGAATCGATTCATTAGACTACGATTCGAATCGATTTAAAAATCGATCTTTTTCGTAAAGAATCGCCATCCCTACCAGAGACTCTCGCGCCTCTCCTTACCTCCGCTCTAAATCTTCCGTCTCACTCTTTTTCCTAACAATGCTGTTGTCTCATTCGCCCATTCCTTCCAGTGTTACCAACATCGCGAAGTCCTCCCCGTACTTTTTACCATTCCCTTCGAATTTCATAATTATTAATTATTTAATTGATCCGTTTTCCATTTCCGCCTTACGATACGACTTGACCTTTTAATCTCTTACCATTGATTTTCTACCTTTGCAATAATTAGCTTTTTTCCAAATTGAATGCAATATTTATGTGTAGCCAAAATCTCACCAATCTGTCAATGCAAATCTCAGTATTCTGCCAAAATTGACAAATGTGTATTTTTATTTTGTGAAATGTAGCGAGTCCAATTCGGGACCGTTACAGCAGGACACATTGTTTGAATGCCTTGGTTTTCAGGCACTGCGGGATTTTTGACCTAAAGACGTCGTCCAGCTTTCCAAAGGCTGCCCATCCAAGTTGCACGCGCCTAGATATTTCCTGCATTTGAGAGCCTCGGTCAAAAGATAAACAGGCAGGGTACTGATCTACAAAAACACTGTGACTTTACCACAGAGAATACAGCAGTCACTGCCCTACCTACAGCAGAGAATGTCACTCAGATCTGTCCATCATCGACCCTTTTCGGTGCGAGTAAAAATATAAATGTTCATTAGTACGATGTCAACAGAGGGTTTGTGGCGATGTTTTTGGAGAATCACTTCAAGTGATGAGTAGCAATTTTTTTTATCTAACTTACCTTTTTTAATGCCAAAAAGTTTCCATAACATAAGGTTCTTGATCATAACTGTTGGCGACGACCTAAGTAATCTAAAGAGACTTTTTTATATTTGGTGATAATTTGCATTATCATCGTTTTGTTGAACAGTCATCAGAACTTGACAACCATATAAAATTTTTAATGGGTCAAAATAAACTCGCAAGATTTGTCCTAACAAATATTAATCTATACTAACAACAGTGGTAGTCAGGTAAATAAAAGCTAATAATATATAAATGCCAATTTTTTCCTTTTCAAGGACCACAAACATTGTCCCGCAGTACGTTAAAATTTTCGTTTTGTTACCTCTAATTGAGCTTCTCAATCTTAGCGTTCCGTCAACAAATTACAGCCGCTCCACATTGCGTGACGCGCGTGATCCGAGCACGCGCTGCGGACGTGACAGCGATGTCCGTGACAGTGCGTACACGCCCTTATGTAACCGTCAGATAGTCATGGAGATAATCTGAGAGCTTAATGAGGCTTAAAGGTTGAATGAAATTTTAACTTGAGTCCAAATGGCTAGAAAAACTTGTGATTTACTAAAAGTTCATTTGCTCCAAACTTTTATTATTCTCGCTGTGTCAGTATAGATGGATGGCTGTCGTTTTGTTGTCATATGGATTCCCTTTCATGGATAAAATATGAATTATTCCTTTTCACCAGCTTTGTCCCACCTCGGAATAAATTATAGGCCATTCGGGAAAAAGGGAATTTACTGGAAGGTTTTTTCAATAATTTTAACCCAGTGTCAAGTTATTCAAGTTTTATATAAATAATTTTCCAAGCAGTCAGAATTACGAGTCTCAGTCAGTCAATAGTCCAGTTAAAGTCATGACTTTAACTGGACTACTTTAGAAAGCTTTAGAAGTACCCTTTTGACGTATTAAGGGCTTCCTCGTAGAGACCCAATTATAAATATAGGTTGAGGTGTAGACACTGTTTAAGCTTTCAAACTGTATAAAGCCGAGTTCTCCGAAAATCACCTAATTAAATTAGTGTAAGTCATCTTGTAACCACGCTGGCGGTCGATGTGGTCGTGATAGTGATTAAACCGCAGATTAGGCGAGAGTTTGTACGTAAATAATGGAGCGTGCCCCGTACGTGACTCGGATCAGGTCATGAGTCATTACTTTTTGTTGGTAAGAAGCCGATGTTGCTTTTAGATTTGTTTTGTTTTTAACATTCACAGGAGAAGTGTGGAGAGATACGTATGATCTTGGCCAGAAAAGAGATTCAATTAAAAAAAACAAAGCAGTCTTTTAATTCCGTATAAAGTGCTATTGAGTTTGATTGGTAAGCGGGGGTAGCCTAGTGGGGGACGGCCGCCTTCCAAGGAGGGAGCCGTGATATATATCTAGATATCTAGAGATTACTAGCCCCACCCAATGGGAACCGTTAACTTTTACAGAATAAAACATATTCCATACTAGCTGCGCCCCGTAGTTTCACCCACGTAGTTCTTGTTTTGTCCCACGGGAACATACTATACGGATAAAACGTACCCTATCACTCAATCCTGTTTATAAACTATTTGTGTGACAAATTTCATCTAAATCCGTTCAGCAGTTTTTGCGTGATAGAGTAACAAACATCCATCCATCCATCCATCTTCATAAACTTTAACATTTATAATATTAGTAGGTGTTAATCCAGGTAATAAACTATCTGTAATTTCATCCAAATCCATCGAGTAGTTTTAGCGTGAATGAGTAACAAACATGCATCCATCCATCCATCCTCAAAAACTTTCACATATATAATATTAATAGGATAGGATGGGAAGAATGTATTTCTGTACACTGTGCTCTGTTTCTAACACGTTGACTGCTGAACTGGTTTTTTTTATTTGGCACTTTTTGGCTAATCCTCACAGCGTGCGTTTAGCACTGGCGTTGCGTCGTAACTAAACACAATCAGCTGTGCGGGCGCACACAACTGTTGTGATAAAATTGTCAATACAGCAGTGAGGGTTACGAGTGAGGGGTTCGCCAGGCGTGTTTTCTCTTGCCGTAAATTCATAAAAAACACAAACGTGTGTGTTTTCAGCAGCCAACGTGTTAAAGGCATGACAATTAAGGTGCAAACGTTTACACAAAGCAAATCCTTCTCCGCCAGCTATAATAAATTATCTGTCCGTAGCTTGCAGTACCTTATAATGTGGCGTGTTTTCTATCGCGTTCTGAAGACAGGCTAGATTAATTAGCTTCATTCCAGCTTGTATGCAAGATGGCGTAGATATTACGTACATGAGACGAAATTATCTCAGGCAGACAGTTATTTGAAGTTATTAATTAACGCTAGGAGTTACAAGGTAACTGTTCAGTATTAAAAGGATGTCGCGATGGAATTGAGGCGTTAGTTTCGTTTGTTTTTTGAGGGTTTGAGTGATTATCGCTACCATCGTCGTCATATTACGTTTCTAGTTATTTCTACCGCAAGAAAGAAAGAAAGAACGCATATCTCGAAAAATACACAATTAAATTAAAGAGACCTTAGATCTCTCATATTGAGACCATACCTCATCGGGTGTTTATTCGATAAATTCAATCAGTCTTTATACTGGAGCTCATAACCAGGGTGGCTACCCTGGTTATGGGCATTTTTTCCAGCGAAATTACTGGGCATAACAGTCGATGTCTCGGGGTGACGAGCGCAGTGCAGTGCCGCATATGATCATGCAATGCAGGGTTCTGAGTGATACTGTGCCTCTTATGGGCGGGCGTAGCGCTTACCATCAGGTGAACGACTTGCTCGTCTCGGTCAAATAACTTAGATAGATAGAGATAACACGTTTTGGTCGCAAATGAGCCATATTTCGTAATAACGTCTTTGTAAAATATTTTATCAAATCTTTCGTTAGACCTCTTAAATTCCTATCTATATGTATAGGTAAGAAGGTACGCAAGGACTGAAAAGTACTGAAATGAAAATTTATAGGATATCACAAGTCTATGTAGCCTGCCAGAATGTTTTTCCAATAATGAAATACCCACAATATCTCAAGGCACGCGTGTTTACGTGCTAGAATTTGCGGAAGGCACACGTGCATTCGTACGTTATCATTGAGTTTTATCGATGAACATTTATAAAAGTTACGGGTGGATTTCGAGAAAAAGTCACTCTTGACTTTTATAACTGTGAACCTTGGGCACAATATATGGTCAAACCAAAACGTTTATGGCATCCTCATCGTCATCAACCCATATCGCCCCACTGCTGAGCACGGGTCTACCTTCAATGTCGCAAGGAGGAGTAGGCCATAATCCACTACGGGGTATCCTACTTCCGTCTGTGTATGTGTGTGTGCGTATGTATGTATATATGTATGTATGGGTGTGTGTCTGTATGTGCGTGTGTTTGTGAGTGTGTGGGTGGGTGTGTGTGGGTCAGGCCCCCGTGGTGAAATCAAAATCATCAGGTCCTTTTAGATAGACAGTAGCATTATCAGGGCTTAAGGATCGTAGGTTGTGATAATAATTATTTTGTTTTGTATAGAATTGATACTTGTAGTACGTACAAATGGAAATAATTCGTCCTACCGAAATCTTCCCCACGACGACGGCCCGCGCCATTACCATTTGTATTTTCGGTCACAAGTTATTCCATCCAATGTCCCATCTATTTATTTATATGCGTTTAAATTGTGTTTTGGACGTCCGCACGAGCGAACATCAAACGCAGTGTTTGCCGAAGGTCGAAAACATTTTTTTTAGAAACGCGTTTGTGCGTCTACGTTTTTATGTGTGCCGAAGACACATAGTATGGACGTGTTCTATTTGTTTTTTCACAAGTTTAATATTAGTGTTTTGGGTGTGGTGGTGCGTTTAATTGGCATTTTTGTGCGTACGGTACTGTTCGAGTTTCTTTGTTTAATCTATGTTTATTCTCTGAACCGCCTCTTTCTCTAGCATTTGTTTATTTGCTCAGTTGCGTTGTGGTTTTTAATTATTTTCTTTGTTTGTTCTATTTTATTGGTCGTTTTTTTTCAAACCCTTCTATTGTCTTGTTTGTTACTAAAGACCTGTCAGTAAAGGATTATTTCTGATGCAAAAGCATCAGTTGGTGTGATTATTTTTAAGTTTTTTTTTTGCAGTCAGTACATAGGTAGGTATATAACGCAAAAAAAGAAATTAATTACGAAAATAATAAATACAGGTGAGTTTTGAATGAGTTGCTCCACGAGTCCAAAAAAGTGTTATAGAAACTTGTAAAGGCTCAGTATTATTACAATTTAAGAAAATTACTTTTTAAATTAAATATAAAATTATTCATTTACTATTTAAACCAACAATGCCCTCGTCAATCTAGATTTCAACAGTAATTAAATTAGGGTCACCAATTCCCCGTGCGTGTTTATTCAAATTAATACGTAACAATACTTCCCCCATCGAAAAACTTTAATTAATCAAGATTAATAGCTTACAGTTTAGCACTACAACCCCAAGGAATAGTAATTAGGCAAGGAGAGGGCGCAAACGAACTCCTTGTGTAATTTTTTCTAAAGAAAACTTTGTGGTGAACCCGTAGTGATGTGGTAAAAAGAAAGCTAATAGGAAAAATACAGTGGGGTTAAGTTGAATTACATCAACATTTGAAACTTAGTAATAGTGGCTAACCCACATTGAGCTGGATGTTTTAATGCAGGACCTATATTAATAGACAGAATATGACAACGACTCATTGCACTAAAATTATTGCATTTAGTTAATAATGTGATATTGAAACAATACATTTATTTTCAAAGATACGAGTCAACTTAAACAAGAAACTTTAATAACCTTTACGATAAAGAAGAATAGAAAATGCTTACGTACACAGCTGCACAAATACACGAGATTTACTTACTGAAACAAAATATGTATTAAAGCACATACGGAGCGAGATAATTTGTCTTTTAATACCTCATTGAGACAAGGTAGTGATTATTAATATGAAGATCTTTTTTTTTTATTACAGTATAGGTAAGCATTTGACCACATTTTCATCAAATGGTAAGTACCGACGCGGACGACGGTGAAGCGAGCTTTTGCCTAAAAATACTCATTCTTGGCTTGAAGACTTCCAGATTATAGCTATCGGGAAACAAAGACGCTGGTAAGGTGTTCCATTCCTCATCTAGGTAAAACTAGGTGTACCAATCTACGGTTGTAGCTTAACACTGAGCAGGGTAAATGCTGCAGTCAGTGGACACCCATGTATGTTATTCTACTTCAAACTTATTCCGCTCCTCCTTACCCTAAAACAAAGAAGCCTGGCCCCTCAAGGGTTCGAAGGGAGCGTATTAAATTTGCATTAGACGAAATTGAAATACGCCTCCGATGACTGGTTACAAGGGAAGACTAATAATGTCGTCAATTGGGAAGATCTCCCAGTCACGGTGTGACTGTTTGATTAATCGAATCATTTTTTGTTTCCTCCTCTTAGGAAAGTATCGGGGATAATTTGTCAGTAACATAATTCGTCAGCTTGGATCTATCGATTTTAAAACGTGATGCAATTAGTATTAAATAAGGGAAGGGTTAGTCCCAGATGTTTAGACAATAGAAAGGATCACATTTATTTGTTGTAAAATTACAATCGAGTCTATAATCATCTCGGTCTCTGAATGGCCCATGATGTTTTTCGTTTGTTCCAGTCAATGGGACCGACCGAGATTATTTCCTTATATATTTATTAAAAAATAAATCATATTTACTTAAATTCGACTACGAGAGAAAACAATCAAGATATGTTAGAACAATCGACTAAAACATCTCGGACTCAGCCATCACTAACTAGAATTTTAAATATAACCCAAATATAATAAAATAATAAATAATGAAGTAAGCAACATTACTGGATTGTAACCAGTATTGACTGGGCATGTCAACAATTGCCCAGTATTGACTGGGCATGTCAGACTTACTGTCGAAAGTCCCATAAAGTAATTAAATAGAACTTTTACTGTCATTGATTACTACACTGTACTGTGATTACTACTGTTACTATAGAAACGACACCATTGCTCTAGGGTTGTTCCTTCTCGATTATTATAAATTAATGAATTTCCAATGATTCAAGCAAACGATGCGTGAAAATACACCTATCGATTCCGAACATAGTTTGCAATTAAACGTGAATTGTTTTTACCAAATATATAAGTGCGGCATAGTGTGGTGCCGCGTAAAATTATTCAAGGCAAAGTTCTGGGTGGCACTGCAACTGTTATGGGCAGGCGTAGCACTTACCATCAGGTGAACGATTTGGTCACCTCTTCACTCAGTGAAATGAAAAAAAAAAACAAACAAATAACAATTCGAATATTCACACTTTCATGCTTTTTGATAGATAGCTAAAAAGATAAGCTTACCTCGTTCCAGAAATTCTTATACTTTCAATAGTATCTACGAAAGATTACCCAGCCTCAGTTAACACTTTTAAAACTTCGATAAGGCCCATTTCATACAAAAGGATTACACCCTTTCCCACAGCCTTATGAAGCGATGACTCAACTCAAGTAAATATTATGCCAAAACAATGTATATTCCAAAAAGTGTTAATGCAAGGACTGATAACATTCTACCTGGAGGGACTTACGTCACAGAATAGGTAACTGTTCCGGTGGACTTAAGCGTAATACCGGATGTTACTAATGGAGGTCTAAGTAAGTTTTCAATGAAATAAAGGATGGTTTTGGAATTGGTAATGAAGGATAGTGTATGACAATTTAATTTGTGGTTAAAAGCTAAGTTTGTGAGAGCGTTAAATTTAATCGTGTGATTAGTGTTGAAAAGTTGATAATATTATCAACATTCAACTGATGGTAAGCGTCACGTATACCCATAACATAAGGGTCGCCCAGAATTTTGTATATCAAAACCTTGCACGGCATATTTCCAAGAAAAACAATAGAAGGAATACACGTAACACGTGTAGGTTATTGCTGTGTAGGTAACACAGCAATTAACATCTCACTAATATAATAACATCATGACTAAAATTTAAAAAATGACATCGCCGTAGAGTTTCTTGGTGCTATCTTCTCTAACGGGCGTATGTCCGAAGCACTGGTAGAGTCAATTGAGTTTTACTTTTCCTGTGCGAGACTCAGGTATGAGTCACCACTTGAAAGGGAAATATCCTTTTTCTAACTCAAACCATAATTAGATAATAATCATTAGTTTCGTAGATCATAATACTTTGACTTATTTTTTTTGTATTTCTATACTTATGTATAAGTTTTTTTTTTTTGACGTGTAAAAGTGCAATATTTTGCCTAATTACAATAAATGATTTTAGTTTGAGTTTGAGTTCTATCCACCGTAAACTTGGTAGCAAATAAGCTAAGCTTTTCTCGAATGCAGTTCGCAAGCGATGGCAAACCTTCGTCACAAGTTCACACCGCAGCATCTAACTTTATTCCCCAGTGTTTGGTTTTGCCAGATTTGTTTGGGTAGATCGTTGTTTAGTTCTTAGACCAAAATGTCTGGTCTGTTATATAGTTTTTGCTTGTATAAACTGTTGCTTCAATGTTTGAAAGATACATGAATCTGCTGGTAATTGATGTATCTATTTGTAAAGTGACTACCAATAATGAGAAATGAGTAAGGACTTTTCCCATTTGTTTGAAAGCAACAGTTACAGGTTAATCGACATAAGTGTTTTTTTTTTAATCCAACGAATGCCTTTATTAACGAACTCTAGATGTAATAGTTGGACAACCTACAAACCGCTATGAACGCTAACCTATCCTATTGTCATTTTATTTGACTGAGTGATGAGACGAGCAAGTCGTTCATCTGATAGTAAGCGCTACACCTGCCCATAACAGTCACAGCACTATCCAGAACCCTGCATTGCATAATCCAGCGCGGCACTGCACTGCGCTCGTCACCCAGAGTCATAGGCTTTAAAATTTCATATGCCAAGTAATTTCGCTGGAAACAATGCCCTTCAAACCGGAACACAGTAATGTTTGCACACTGCTGCTTGACGTATGAATATCTGGCAAAGCTGTGGTACTTCTCCAGGCGGTCTCTTGCAGATGAGGAAGATGGTCATACAGCTCGTGAAAATCTATGGATTTGTTTATAAACATGATTAATTTAGTCACGCTAATGATAATTATATCTCTTTTCTTTTCTTATCTTATCTTATCTTATATTAGTAATATAATAAATGCGAAAGTTTGTGTGTTTGTGTGTTTGTCCTCTCTTCACGCCGAAGCGGCTGAACGGATTTTGATGTTACTTTTTATCCCGTAAAAATCGGTTTCCATTGGAAATTAGTCTACTACGCGGCTGAAACCGCGGGGCGCTGCTAGTCCGTAATAAATGTACGAATGCGTAGGAACCATACACAACAAATGAATTCCAGTAACTGTAAAAGCCTATCAAATATAAATGCACACCAAACATTACCATCTAAGTAAACAGGTACATGCATCTATCTTCTGGTAAATCACAAAACACGACTTTTCCATTTTTCTCTTCCCACCACGTATCTAACAGCAGCGGCACTTCTCGACGTTAAAAACATTAGGACACGATAAAACATTCAACTGAATTTTGAATTTTCGCTTTATAGTCTACTGTTATGGACGTAAAAATTTGAAAGTGCTTTTCATAATAGCTTTTATGATGTCGTCGACGTGATTTACACTAATGCTCGTTTTTGTTTAGCAATGAATGTTACAAATGCGAATTAGTACCATGTGTTTTTTTTTGACTAATGTGAACGTGGTAAGTCGTCTAAGGTAGTGATATATATTTTTAATAGTGTTCGGTGTATGGTGCGAAGTTGACAGTAACGACATCTGTTAGAGAGTAGCTTTTTGTTTAGTAGATTTTTTTACTCGTTTATGGTAGAGCTTTTTGTGATGATATTATTTTATTTTCAGATATAATTAATACTTTCGTTAAGATAAATTTTACGTAAGCATTTTATTATTTCCATAACATTGGTTTTCCCTTTATTATTAAAACCTTTTTTTGTAATAATTGTGTCTACGACCTTTTATTTTGGCTTGTACATGTCTTAAAAAAAACCATGCGTAAAAACGGATCAAAAAAAAAAACAAAATCTCGCGTTGGAATGTCCTAAGCACAATGACATACAATAGCGCCTTTTTGCGGCAGTAATAAAACAAGTTAAGCTACTACTCACAAGATGTCGCTAGTAGGCTCGCCGGACAAGTTTGGAGCTTACAGGGGGCGCGCGGCGCGGGAAGCGAGGAGGGGCTAAGTTGCGCGCCTCTCTGCCACTTCCACGAGTCAAGCGTTCCGCTTGTCAGTCGCAACGCAACCGCGCCGCGGAGAAGTCGTGCTACACCCCGCGCCGGCCCCTACAACTCGCAATAAATATTTAATAACACAAACTGATCTCGAACGACATAACGTCGATTCATGAGTGAAAACTTCGTTCAAAATTGGACGCTGAGGACTTCTAACGCAATCTACACTATGGACCACAGTGCAGTGAAATGCTAGGAAGTTTTTCTTCGGCCCTAGTGTGTATCACGGACTTTGTTTCGGAAATGGTGATATCGACCCACAGGGTGTGTTTATGAGACGTTCTGTAGTGAAATGAAAAATCTGTGATAATGTACGCGATCGTGACCGTGTTTTGTGCGCTAGTGCAAGTCGGGTGGACCGTGCAGCCCTATGGCTCGGACAAGTGCGTTCGAGTTTCCGACAAGAGCTCGGACAGCAGTATGCTCTGCAGGATACGCACACTCGACGGAGAAGGCAGCAGTATTGCTACAGTGACATCCGATACCAGGCAACTAGCTATCGAGTGCAACCACCTGCTCCTATTCGAAAGCTCTCTAAGAGCGCACTACTTTAGCTCGGTTTCAAGTCTCACCGACGTCTCAATAACCAACTGCAAGTTCCTACAACTACCAGAAAATACCTTTCAAGACTTGAAAAAACTAAAAAGACTCAAGCTACGATCAAAGAACTTCGAATGGAGCCCTACTAAGAACTTAGAGTTGTCTCTAAACGCTTTCAATGGATTGTCGGAACTGCAGTCGTTGGATCTCGCCCAAAATAACATCAAGTTTGTTCCTTCCGGTGTATTCTGCTCGCTGGAAAATCTGAATACACTGAATTTGACTCACAATAGAATACGAACAGTTGGACAACTTGGATTCGGTCCAGGATGCGGAACGAGTTTACATAGTTTAGATCTCAGTCAAAATGAGATCAAGAGCTTGCAGGAAGAATCGGAGCTAATGAGACTGAGGAGTTTGCAGCATTTATATCTGCAGCATAATAATATCACTGACATATCAAGTGAAGCATTCAATGGACTGGTTTCGATGAGAGTGCTTAACATATCACATAATCATCTACATACACTCCCAGAAGGACTTTTTGCCAACGCTAGAGAGTTAAGAGAAATATACCTCAACGATAACACACTTTTTGAGTTAGCTCGTGGAATATTTCACCGATTGGAACAATTGATTGTCTTGAACTTATCAAGTAATCAACTTACGAGTAATCATATCGACGATGGAACATTTTTGGGACTGATTCGCTTGATCGTTTTGAATCTATCAAACAACGCACTCACGAGGATTGATGGAAAAACCTTCAAAGACTTATTCTTTCTTCAGATACTGAACCTGAAGAACAATTCAATTGGCTACATTGAAGACAATGCATTCCTGCCTTTGTACAATTTACATACGCTAAACTTAGCAGAAAATCGTCTGCATACAATTGAGGAAAACTTATTCAACGGCTTGTTTGTTCTCAGCAAATTGACACTCAATAACAATTTGCTTGTGAATATCGACCGCAAAGCTTTTAAGAATTGTTCAGACTTGAAAGAGTTGGATTTGAGCTCCAATCAATTACTGGAAGTGCCCGAAGCGCTGTGGGAGCTCGCGTTTCTAAAGACACTCGATCTAGGAGAGAATCAAATATCCGACTTTAGAAATGGATCCTTCAAAAATCTAAACCAATTAACGGGATTGCGGCTGATTGACAACTCGATTGGAAATCTTTCCAGCGGAATGTTTTGGGACTTACCGAGCTTACAAGTACTCAACATTGCGAAGAACAAGATTCAGTCGATCGAGCGAGGGACTTTCATCCGGAATTCACAACTAGAAGCTATACGACTCGACGGCAACTTCCTGTCGGACATCAATGGTGTTTTCTCGACGCTTGCCAGCCTTTTGTGGCTCAATCTATCGGAAAATCATTTAGTGTGGTTCGATTATGCTTTTGTGCCTAGCAATCTAAAGTGGTTGGACATTCACGGCAATTTCATTGAACATTTGGGTAACTATTACAAGTTGCAAGATGAAATTCGCATTAAAACTTTGGACGCCAGCCATAACCGTATAGTGGAAATATCGCCGATGGCGATACCAAATAGTGTGGAACTCTTGTTTATAAATAATAACTTTTTGAACAATATCCATGTGAATACGTTTTTCGATAAAAAGAACTTGACGCGTGTGGACATGTATGCAAACGAACTTGTGCATTTAGAACTGAATAGTTTGCGTTTATCAACAGTGCCGGGAAACAAAACTCTACCGGAATTTTATATAGGCGGGAATCCGTTTCAGTGCGACTGTACAATGGAATGGCTTCCAATCATAAACAATATGACCGCTATGCGACAATACCCGCGTGTGATGGACTTAGAAAACGTTTTGTGTAAAATGACAAACACTCGGAGCGGAACTCATGTGCCCTTAACCAACCTAAAGACAACAGACTTTCTTTGTAAGTACGAGACTCATTGTTTTGCCATCTGTCATTGTTGTGACTACGACGCGTGTGACTGTGAGATGACCTGCCCACAGAACTGTACTTGTTACCACGATCCATTATGGAACACAAACGTCGTCGACTGCTCAGGACAATCGTCCATGGAGATACCACACAAGATACCGATGGATGCGACTGAGGTATTTTTAGACGGAAACAATATCCGTGAACTTCAAAATCACGTTTTCATCGGCAGACAGAAGATGAGGTCTTTGTATGTGAACAATAGCAATGTCGATAATATTCAAAACAGAACCTTTGCCGGTTTGAATGCACTTCAAATACTACACCTTGGCAACAACAAGTTAAAGGAACTCAAAGGATATGAATTCCATCAATTGAGTAACTTGAAAGAGCTCTTCCTACAAAATAACCTCATTAGCCATATCGCAAACATATCATTTATTTCGCTGAGATCTCTTGAAACTTTACGCCTCGATGGCAACAGACTGGTAGATTTTGGAGTGTGGACTTTTAATAATAACCCCAATTTAAAAGCGTTGTCACTCGGTAACAACTTGTGGTCTTGTAAATGTCGCTATCTCCAAGAATTAACTGCATACCTGGCCGAAAATGCGCAAAAAATCATCGACATAACCGACGTATGGTGTTGGAACGGCGAAGCGAAACCGCCCCAGAAAAAAGAGCTTAACTTAAACGGTACGGCCTGCAGCGATTATTATGCTGATAATTCAGTCATCGGAAACATGTTGGTGTCGAACTATGTTCCCATGATGGTCTCCACTCTCACCGGCTTTATGTTAATTTTATTGGCTCTTGTCGTACTATTTCTTTTTAGAGATTCACTCAGAGTATGGCTTTACACAAATTGTGGAATAAGATTATTCTCTTTCTCCGGAGCGTTTGAAGAGAGCCAGAAGTTATATGACGCTTATGTGTGCTACAGTCCGAAAGATGAAGAGTCTGTCGTGCAAACGTTAGCGACCGAGCTAGAAAACGGGAATCCATCGTACCATCTCTGCCTTCATTATAGAGACATTCCACACCACGGCGCGCAGTACATGCAATGCGCCCCACCGGCCGTCGAGACCGCGGAAGCATCGAAACGAATAATCATCGTGCTAACGAGAAATTTCATGCAAACCGAATGGTCGCGATACGAATTCCGACAAGGACTGCACGACGCTCTCAAGGGGTGCATTTATAAACTAATTCTAATAGAAGAATGCTCCGTGGTGGGAGACGCCATGTGCGACCCCGATCTGCGACCTTATCTCAAAACGGGTTCGCGATTGAGGTGGGGTCAGAAGAGATTCTGGGAACGACTTAGATACATGATGCCGGATACTTCGCATTCGAATCACAAAGCTCGCAGCCACAGCTATAGAAAGAGCATAAACACCTACACGTTAGATTCGTCGGTGCCCAATGGAGGGAATCGGGCTATACCTTTTCCGGACAAGTCGCCAGTGTTGGGCGTTATGCAAGGAGTGAGTGCGCCGCCGGACTACGGAAGCGAGGTCCGACAGTCGCCGTCCGCTGTGAGGCAGACGCAAGGGGTCGTGTACGGGCCGGATGGAAGGCCGATCTCAGATCACATTTACTCCTCTATAGACTCCGACTACTCGTCTTTAGAGCAAGGCATGGCCCCGGGCAGGCGGCGTGACATGCGACAGTGGCCCCCGCCGCCGCCTCTCGTTGACACGGGCAGTTCCGTGCAAGCCTACCTAGTCTAGACGGGCCAGTCGCCCACCTTCCAGTCAAATTGTACATATGTAGAAATTGTAGATGCTATATTATAGTGCGCTGTAAATATTGTAAAGTATTATTATGTAAGTGCTATACCAAAACTATGTAAGTGATTGCCTGAACGTTATCCTGTGTATAGAGTAAAATTTTAAAGACTGCTGTAGTATATGATTATTGTAAATAGCAAAACAAGTGATCATACTATATTATTTAGTAATATGGCGTTATTTATACAATAAAAAATAAAAGTGATGAAGATTTATAATTTGAAATTTTATTTGAAACTCTCTTATCTCTTCTACCCGATAACGTTACAAACACGACTAGGTAGGTCATTAATTCATTTCACTTCTCGAATAGGAAGCTAAACCACTATTAATTCTGTTTTATTTATGACCATGACCTTGTTTAGTTACAATTGAAACAACAATACCTTAGGCAAAACAATTTAAAGTTAGATACGAAAGTTAATATTTCCACAAAGAGTTAAATAGTGTTTTAATGGTTCTTTTTGTAGTAAGTAAATTATATTAATTTACTTGTTGATAAATGTTTCGACTTTATTTGGAAATTTTAATCGATTTGAGCCTGACCTCTGAAACATCACAATTAGGCCTATTCACATTCTTACTAGCTATTCTTATGATAAATTGTTAGGTAAAGCAAATCGATAGCTTTAGTTATTAAGAACACAAGTTAATACAACTAAATTAAATACAAAACATATTTGTCTAATTTATAACAGTTTTTTTTTTCTATCAATAAAATTAAAATGTTAGGTGGAACATTGTCAACAGGTAGGATTTGTCAACCTAATTTCAATTATAACTAACTGAAACATTGCATACGTGTTAAGTTTAACATAACAAATAATTGACACCTTCAGCGCTGAAAACACAACAGTCGTGTTTTTCATAACTTGCCGCGAGTGCGGGAAAACACAACTGTTGTGTCTGTTGTATGGGATAACACTATGGAGTGTGCAGAGCCGCACCAGTGGCTAGACAAGATAATCGGCTAAGCAGTAAAAGTGTTAAACAAACATGTCCTGTTTATTACCATATTGATGGTTATAAATTAACGAAAAGCGCAAACATATTTTAATCATGAGAGTGCAAAAGCAAACCCGATTTACATATTTATGGATGGTTCTGAATACGTATCGAAATGGAATAACTGCGATATGAAATAAAATATACAAACATATTCGCGGGTGTTTGTGATAGGAGTTACATATATACATTTCATATTAGAATTGAACAAGCTTACATCCTTACCTTAATAAACGATATTAATACTTATTCTCACCACAAAAAGTTGAAATTTAAGGCGGGTGTAGTCAGGTGCTTAAGATCTTCGTTGTGCAGAGGCGTAAACAATAGCATTTTTTTTTCTTGCTGCTTTTGGGTAGGTTTAACATGTTTGTTATAATATTGGAATTTTTTACTAATTGCTAAAGGCGATTTAACCAACCTTAAAAGTATAAGTGAACTGAAGAGCCAAAAATGCAGAAAAGATCGAAATAAAAAGTAAGTACATTTTCATAATACATTTATAGATACATCATTATGAAAGCAGCTTCCATCTTTAGATAGATAGATTAACTCTTTATTCAAACACCACAGGACAAAAAAACTTAGAAACTAAAACAATTAGCGTCACAATGGGCGACCTTATCGCTGAGAGCGATCTCTTCCAAACAAACCTTCAGCAATTTTTAATTCTTATTTTATAGGAGTTTTTATGTAATCAGCTATGGATTACTATTTCTTCTGTGAATACGAAGGGTGCCAATATCATAGAGTAGCCTTTATTGTCGCCTACGGCAATATTCCGTAAGTACAAATCGTTTTCCCATAAAGTAACAAGCCGGCCGGCTCATAAAAATCGAACCACATAGACAAACGTATAAACCAAACTGGCGTCCTTTATCGTTAGCGGCGTGGCGCAGTAAAGCACTATTATTCACCATAATCGGAAATTCACTTTGGCTTGTATCCAGTCTTCCTCCGACTGAATAATGCTGTTCAAAATTCGTCTCCATTACGCGTGATTCAGGGTTATTGTTGTGTTTTCGTGCTTATTTTCGTGGCTCTTGTGTGTACAACACTATTTTAGACTTGAATTGTTTCCATGCTCGCAATTTTGTAGTTGAATTAATTTGGGCTATCAGATAAATTGTACTGAAAAGCTTTGTTTGTATTTTCGTATAAAGACTAGTTCTGCGGACTGCGCTATTTATTTCCCTTATTTATTAACCCCCGACCCAAAAACGATGGGGTGTTATAAGTTTAACCTCTCTCTCTCTCTCTCCCTCTCTCTGTATCTGTGTGTGTGTGAGAGAGAGAGAGAATGGCTTTAGCATCGTAGCTCCCAAGCGGATGAGCCGATTTAGATTTGGTTTTTACTGATTGCCCTAGACTATTGCGTTTTTTTTTTATTTTAATTTTTTTTTCATAATAGATAGATAGATAGATAAACTCTTTATTGAAACACCACAGAACAAAGAAAACTTAAAACTAGAACAAAACAAATTTAATCTTCATAATCTCTCCTATGAATTATTTTTTAACTAATGTGTAATAAATAACCCTAAAAAATAAGTTATTATGAAGTATATTATAACGTTTTGTAGCTTTTAGGTAATTTAGAGTTTCAGATAGGTAAAGGTAGGTATCTAAAACTTAATTCTGCAATACCAATTATTAACAATGATGTTATTCGAAAATATGCTTTGTATTTGCATACAAACCGCTATTTTAATTAAATATAGATGACTAAAAAACTAACGAGAACCGATAAACCGTCCTGAATACATTTATCAAATATTCTAGATTAATTGAAATCAATTTGAGTACCATAGTGCTTCTATTTAGCAATTAAAACGATTTCGCATGGTTATTCACTATTTTAAATCGAGGAGTAAAAACAAATTGAAAATATTAACCTCTCGATTGAGAACCTGTTTTATTGAAAACGCTGCGTTTGGAATTAGTGCTTTTATCGATTATAAAGGTAGTTCATACATAGTGAATGCAATGAAGGAACGCGTTCAGAAAATAGCATTATATTATGTTTGCGAAAGATCTAAACGAGTTTTATTCTAATATCGACGGCAAAGTTAGCCATTATTTGTGAAAAAATATATTCTAGAATTAATATGATACAGTTTATTAGATTAGAATTTTTTTTTATTTCACTGAATGACGGGACGAGCAAGTCGTTTACCTGATGGTAAGCGCTACGCTTGCCCATAACAGATACAGTACCACCCAGAACAAACGAATTAATTAATTAATTTGGCAGCAAATTGATACGAGCCTAATGATGAAAATAAATTCGCTTTTAATGACCAACATAAATCTTATATTAAAGCTTGTATTACGCAGCTTAAGTGGTTATTACACATAACTTTTTGAAAATACTATTGTTATAAATAATCATAGCTAAACTTATTACATAGCAGTAGTGTGCAAATATTACTGTGTTCTGGTTTGAAGGGCACTGTATCCAGCGAAATTACTGGGCATATGAGACTTTAGAACTTATGTCTCAGGGTGACGAGCGCAGTGCAGTCGCATGATCATGCCATGCAAAGTTCTGGGTGGCACTGTAGGTAACTGCTATGGGCAGGCGTAGCGCTTACCATCGGATGAACGACTTGCTCGTCTCGTAACTCATTCAAATACAAAAAAAAAACATGCTCAATGCAATAAAAAAGACACAGTGATCTGTCTTAAAATAAAGCTTCAAATATCAATCAAATTTATTATATCAAACTGTATCATTGGCAATTAAATATCAAAGTAGCTAATGCATTTTACAACAGGATCTAGAATGATGTGTTCTGCCATAAACGTAGTTTTATGGCCGACAGAAATTGACTTATTTGTAACTGTACCTCTGAATGTAGTAGCTGTTTTATGATGCTGTATCAATTTGGACTAACATTTATAAATAGGTACTTCCATTGATAAAACTATATATCGATGAACCGTTACTTTTGATGTAGATACGAACGAAAACGTTCCTATGATATTTAAAGGTGAATAAGGATGCAGTGATACGGGAAGAGAGGTATAATTGTATTATGGTGTCTATTTTGATACGTTACAATAATAAATTAATCGACGTTACTTTACTCTCTCGTTAATCCAATAACACCTTTTTTAACAAAATGCATCAAGCTCAATAAACTTCAGGCTGCGCCAAAACGAACGTAACAACACCGGGTCGAGCATGTCGGTCACCTGATGATAAGCGCTACGCCTGCCCATAATAGTCACAGCACCACCCAGAACATTGCATGGCATAATCCTGCGCGGCACTGCACTGCGCTCGTCGCCCTCAGACATCGGCTCTAAGGCCTCATATTATGCCCAGTAATTTCGCTGGAAACAGTGCCCTTCAAACCGGATACAGTAATATTTGCAAGCTACTGCTTGGCGGACGAATATCTGGCAAAGGTAAAGGTAAGGTTCTGGCAAAGCCAGAAGGCTTCCCCAGGCAATCTCTTGCAGAAGAGGCCTCCCACTTCATTGAGGTATATTGAGGAGATATCACGTTCTAGTTGCAAATGACCGATATGTAGTTAGTTAGTAGTACAAACATAGAAAAAGGGATGCTTAGCTGGTTTGGACATCTAGAGGTGATGAATGAAGAAAAATTTACGAAACAGATTTATCGAACTAATAAGAATGGGCCAGTCGGTAGGCGTCGACGAATGCGAACGCACCTTGATCAAATCGAGGACGTACTAAAGAAAGGCCAAGTCATAAGTGCCTATAACTGGCGAGCATGCATGAAAAGAGTCATGAAAGTGGAAGAAGCTAAAGAAGTGAGTCAGGATCGTAGCATGTGGAAAGATGTAGTAATAGTACCCTAACGTGAAAAAGGCGTGACTGTTTATAGTTCTATGTTACCTGACTGAACGTAGCTCAGTGATGAAGTTAGCTCAGCGGTTCCGAAATTTTTAATCAAATTCCAGTTCGGCTTTAGTTTCACCGTTCGCCTTTCAAATGAGTTTAAACTCCAACATAATTTTAGCTTTAAATAGGATTCCGTGATTAAATGCGACAGACAGCCTCTACCTGTTGAAATTTTCAGCAGGCGAGTGTTAATTATTTAACTCTTCGTGTTACGCAGTAGTTGTTAAGTCTACGTTGTTGACGTAACTATCTTAAATTCTTACAATTTTGCGTAGTTTTCTCAGATACATTTTTATTATCTGGTCGTTTTCCTCTTTGTATCTATCTACATGGTAAATAATGATGTTCTTTACTTTGTTTTAGTAAAAGACTACGGTCTCCCGCGAGACAGGCATGCCCTAGTGCGAAGGCCTTTCGTAATCTGTGTATTAGTTTATTGTAATCTATTTTTTGGTAATAAAATTATTTTGTAATTGTACCTGTATTTTATTTGAACGAAAATTAAAAAAAAAATAAGAATACGTCATCATTTTGCAAGTGTCGACTGACAACGAAAATTGACAACCAATAAAGAGAACATAAAAATTTTACAAATATGCAAATAAACAAATGTGCAAATATGGCTTTGTAAAAACCAATAAAATTGTCACCCCAATCCAACAATGGATAAAAACGCGAAAATTCAAAACGAAATTCGACAGACCGTTTACTGCATTCATAAAAAAGCGTTGTCCGATTCATCAAGTCTGTAAACCCATGAAATCGTCTATGAACAATTGTTTTTACTCCAACCGGACACGACATCCGTTAAGGCGCGTGACCAGCGTTACCTCCTTGGTCGGCTAAGCCCACTACGGCCACTACGGCCTCGGTTGAATAACAAATGCCCTATTAGCTCATAAGACTCGCGCGGACTGACAATACTTGTTTTGAAAGAGTTATGGTCGACGATTGTGTTATTTTGGGAGGAAGTTCATTGGCTTGCGGTATGTGAGCTTCTGGACAATGTACTTTGTACTACAAGGTAGTACCTTGTAGTTTGGGATTGTACGCTGCCTCTCTCTTTCTCTCTCTCCCTATTTTTTTTTTTGGTATTACAGAATTTAAAACAACTAAGTTTTTATTTTAATTTTTCAAGAGAGCATCACAAAGGTGCATCCTAATTTTATTACAATCTAACCTCGATCTTGATCATCATAAAAAAAAAAAACTTTAAATTGTCTTTAACTAAGAATGTGAAACAACAAACTAATGAAGGTTTTAAGCACTAAAACACTAAAGTTAATAAATCTAGATGTTAATTAAATGAGTGGGTACTAACTAAAGACATAATTACTGGAAAATAAACGGGCGGCCGTTTTTCCTAGTACCTAATCCAAACTATGTAAACATTGGAGGTACCTAACTTTCTGAATTAAATAATCTCTCTGAAGTAATCCAGATAGAAGCTAATCTTAATTAATAGTTAGGCGTAAGACAAATCAATGCCAAATTTAATAAGATCTGTTTTGTTGATAAAAAGTGAATTAAAATGTAGATTTCCAATAATTAAAAATATTTTGTCTAACATTTACATATGTATTATGAGATGCTAATATCAAGAACTAATCAAATTATGATTTGTTTAATCATATTCGTGAACTTTGGATGTCGACAATTTTGTGACAATTAATATTTTAGCATTTAAAGCTATTTATTTAATCTCCTAATTGACAAACCAAACAATAGGCCACTAACGAATATTGGCTCTACCAATATTTTTAGCCTTATGTACCTATGTACTCACTGTCCAAATTATAATTTCTAGACTTGCAAATAAGTGCCTCATTAATAATTCCAGAAATAAGCTACCGTGATGCCGAAGTGGAAAGTTATTATAGAGGCCGCAAATAGAAGTCCAGATATGGAGTAGCTCTACACTTATAATCTCAAACAGACTGGTATACGTTTGCATCTACGGCTAGCATTTGACCAATGGTTGAACCTATATAATGGGAAACCAAAGCAGTCACAACTGACAGCAATAAGAAAAGAATATTACAATCATATAAAATATCTAGCTCAAAAAGTGACTCTACTATTGTTTTCTAGAGCGAAAATAGCATTCTCTGTTGTATTTGCCTTAAAGAAGTCGCTTAAAGAGAACAGTAAGATGACGAAATTGCATTTTTATCTTCGCTCTCTTTAATTTAAGAGTATTGTTTCGGACCCTTTTTGCTTCTAGATCTTTTATGAGCCTAAATAGTGATTGCAATAAAATGGTAGAATATTTACTACCTATAAAATGTTCAAATGTTTTGATCATAGACATAAATATGTTTACTTTATGTTCAGCATTGGACTAATAGTGAGTGCTGATTATGATTATCGTGATCATAGAGACAAGATCTCGAGTTTCAATAAGTTTCGTAGTTAACCACACCTAATAACTTTTCCAGTTCCAAATTGGTGCATCGCGTGGAACAACGAACGTTGTTTGGTTACCCTGTCTAAACAAGATTTTCTGGAAACAAAGCCACCTACAGCCCAGTATTACGTTTATTTAGCCAATGAAGCTGATCATTAATATTCGCCATGACAGAGCAATTTCGAATGTTTGCCGTAAATTACCAATGCTAATGTTTGAAGAACAGAAAGGTAAATAAAATCGTAGCTGGCGTGGGAATGGACGGGTTAGAAGAGGTTTCTAAAATGTTGGGTCGCTTAATAGAGCATAACAATGTTCATTAGTCTCCAATGTAGTTACTTCATTTCTTTGGATTAAATTTTCAACGTTTAGTTGCATGGTTTTACGAAGTTTCAACTTAAATTGCCTATCTCAGTGCAATGTTTGCTTAGAAGAACAGAGATTGGCTGTTCAGAGAGTTATTGATGATTATACAACATTCATACATACACCACACACACACTCACACACACATATATATCTATATATATATCTCTTGTATTGTTATTTGTTATTATTATGGTGTTCATAAAAAAATAAATTGTATTGTATTATTAAGTAGCTTCAATTTAAAATCGAACTGAGAAATAGTAATTAAAAAGCAATAAAGCTCAATCAGATACGGAAATTTGCAAAATCAGGTTGCCTCACATTTAATAAAATCTTAATAAATATAATAATTTATTCACAGATTCAGCTATATAAAGATGGTTTTCTTAAATCACGATATGCCTTAATTTCGCTCTGGTATGGTCACTTTGTTGACTTTGCCATTATTAAACGAGTCCATTCTATTTAAAGAGAATCATTCCTCTCCATAATTAGCTAAGTAATGGTCAGAAACAGTAACGTAGGTGGTCATACCAGCTGTGTCAACTGTTTGCTTTCTTACCATATGAGGAGTAAACTCAAATTTCAAAGGCATGTGTGAACACACTTCTCATGTTGAGTTATATTTTGACATACTTCGGTTTGCGTGTGGCAGTGTTTAGAAATCAATTTCTTTTGCGAACGCTGGAAAAGCGCATGAAGTTTAATGGGTTCGTTAAACGGTGGTGGGAACAATTTTAACAAGTGGTGTTTTTTTTAATGATTGTGTGATGAGACGAGCAAGTCGTTCACCTGATGGTAAGCGCTACGCCTGCCCATAACAGTTGCAATACCACCCAGAACTTTGCATTGCATAATCCTGCGCGGCACTGTACTGCGCTCGTCACCCTGATACATCGGTTCTAAAGTCTCATATGCCCAGTAATTTCGCTGGAAACAGTGTCCTTAAACCGGAACACAGTATTGTTTTCACACTACTGCTTGGCGGATGAATATCTGGCAAAGGTGTGGTACTTCCTCAGGTGGCTTCTTGCAGAAGAGGCTTCCCACTACATTGTATGAATGAGCTTAATGTATGATGATTATGCAAAGGTTCTCGGTGCCCCAGCACTATTATCAGTTTAACAGTGAAAACTATGGAAGCCAGTATAAATGATAACGACATGATGATCTTAAATGATGCATTAGACACCGACTTACGTGACATATGATCTGACCCATAAATTTGGTAATAATTCAGATGATACATTTCGATTCGGCAAGATACGAATAATTATTTTTGGTCAGGTCCTAAAGCATGTCACTTAACTGGGTGACCGACTAGTGGTCCGTCATCTGTCAGATTAACATCCGTAATTAAACACTAGACTAGGGTTCTGAGTTAAGGTTCGTATCGTCTCACAGTCACACCTTTTGATAATGACAAGTGGGCTGCTACACGGTGTTTTGGTAGTAAACGTTACTGTCATATTCAAATTTAACTCGCAAATTGACGCTGAAAGTATTTCACAACAAGAATTTGAATGAAACCAAGTAGCCTTAAGCTGTATTCACACATCATTCATTCCAATTTATTTTATCGCACGTATCTGTCATAAGGCCGTTCGCACATTAGGACCACCTGCCATAAAAGTCCCATTCACAGTCTCAAAAATCGTGCTTTCACTTTGCGGTTTATGAAATTTTAAACCACGCGTTATAAAGACGTTTGAATCTCAATATTTGATACGCTCCAGTAGGATTTGTTGTGTGTCATTTACTTTCTCCTTATTCTATGGAACGTCTTTAATTTACTACACTTTCCATACGTTTTGGGTGAATTTATGGTCGATTGCGGTGTTAGTGTCTTCATTAGTTTGGATTTATTTGACTTTCAGAGTAGGGTCATTCACATACAACTTTTTTAGTTTGTTTCGTTTAGCAAACTTGTTAGTTTTTACGGTTACATCCATTGATAGGAAAAACTATACCCTTCATGTTATCCTGTTGTTCTTATGAGTGTTATATTTTTTTTTTATTTGACTGAGGGACGACACGAGCAAGTTGTTCACCTGTTGTTAAGTTCTACGCCTGCCCATAACAGTTACAATGCCATCCAGAAATTTGCATAGAATAATCCTGCGCGGCACTGCACTGCGTTGGTATTATCTCCTTAAATTAAAATACTAAACCTTTATTCAACTCCTAGTAACTGTTGACTTAATAATTTCGAAATGTCCATTCACATCAATGCCCTGTTTATTTATTGCAACATATTATCAATATTTAAAGGCTTGGATTTCTTGGAAAGCATATTGCTGAGTTCATATCCTTAATAAGTCATTTTAACAAATGCAACACATGAACATAAATCTCTATCACCTTACATAATATTAAAAGCACCGTTATTTTTTTTGCCACGTCGTCGTTCGTCGACGACTAAGTAAAACAATTGCCTATAAAATCTTCCGTACGTGTCCCTCACAAAAAGAGAAAGCCTCGACGGGTCCATTCTAATGTCCCGTTTCTAAGAACATTATGTCTTATTTAAGAGATACGACAAAAAATAAAAATAGCTCGCACCGTCAAAGAATAAGGCAAAAATGGGCCATAAACGCTGGCTCTGGTCTAAGACAAAAGGCGCGCTACCGTCGCAGAAACATTGTAAAACAACCCTAAGTTTATTGCGACATTGTTACACATCAACATTTTTCTTATTTAGTAAGTTTTGACACCGGAACAATGGTAATTTAAGCTTCTGTTTCATAATGAGTAGCGAGAGAAAAGGACTTGGGCAGTTTTAGGCTCCCGTCGGTTGACTATTGTGTTGGCATAATGCAATGTTTGTCCAACGCTGCATTTGAATTTGAAACTTATGCTCTGTCTTTCTTTGCATTGTGGCCTAGTTTACTGCTCAGCTGTACAATTTTACAACTAATAGCTAAGGACAAAGAATCTTCAAATCTTTCTTCAACTATTCAAAGCCATCTGCCGACATTAGCCAAGTTACAATTTGAAACACATTGCCACATTCACGGAGATTGAGTCATAAATGCGTTTGACATCCAAATGAACCTCACCCATATCCGACACTATATTAAACGTACAGAGTTTAATTTTATTACAAAAACATTAAAGCCGAGTGTTATTAAAAATACCGAGAACTGTATTTAACTCGGTGACTTCAAAGATAGCGCCACGCGATTAAGGATGGAAAAGACCGAAGGGGTATATTTAATAGCTTTTTTTTACATTACATATGCAGAATCGTCAGAGCAGAACTGGAGTTAATGCGCGAACCGACGAAGTTTTATTGCTCAGTGGCATTCGTGACGTCCTATTTATGCCTTACAGATTTTCTCCCCTTTGGAGAGGAATTAGGCAGCTGTCAGTAGAGTGCCATAAAGTTTAATTTGTCCATTGTCTCTCTCAGGGTGAGGTGATAGCGAAATAGAAATAACTTTATGGCAGTGGAAGCTACCGTGGTTTATTGTCATGGGGATATTGTACGTCATAAAATGCATCGAATTTCGTTAGAATGAGTAATGCTTTTAAGTGCAAGTTGCTACTGAGTTTGCATTGTTTTTTTCGATAGTATTTATGCCATTTTTTCGATTTTTCTTCTTTTGTCGAGTCGACGGACGTTGCAACCGTTGCACTATAGGTGTTTTTGTTTGATATAATCGTATTTGAGAGTTTTTAGTGTGCTTACTGATTGTATTTAAAAGACTAAACCAAAGCATTTGCTGTTAATTATTATGTGAATTGTTTGAAAACTTGTATTGGACCTGACTCTATACGTTTTTATTACTTTAACTGTAATAGAACTGATGTTACTTAAAAGTTCTAATTATTCTTCTCTATCAGTTGTTAATTGCTGGTCAGAGGAATATCAATTAATTGATAAAAGCTTATCTATAAAATATTAATTAAACATGAGGCCGAATGTTTCTCTCTTGGGATTCTTGAATACGCACGAAGTTTTAGTAATCAATCTTAATTTCTATCTTTACATTTTATTCTTACTTCTATACTTAATATATTTATGACGATATCGCCTTTATACAATGAAGAGCAATAAAAATGCTTTGAATGTAATAATATATCTATCCAATATATGAAATAACAACCAGACGCGGACAATTCTGAGCGAACAGTGTTTGTAAACTTTTATTTCTCTTAGTTTTACCATGTTTTAGTACCACCCTCATTAATGCATACCAAAACTAGAATGTGCCACTACGAACACATGTTTGTCTATTCATTGCTAGTTTACTATATGAAAAGTTGAGCCAATTGTGTCCCAGTTTCGTCGTAAATCATTGGAGTAGGTACTCCTGTTGCTTGCTACCGAAGTTGGGCACTTCGTTTTATGATTCTTTTGTTTAAAACTTTTATTGGCTTTGGCCGTTCCGAAAACTAATTTATTCAGGACCTTGAGTGTAGCCTTGGAACTTGGGCTGCTTCCGAACGGCCTTTTGCTTTTCCTTTTTATGTTTTCCCTTCAGTGGGACCTGAAAACTGTTGTGTCAAATAGGTAATCGATAACAACTTGCAACGTTAGGAAGGAAACTTAGACGAAATGTTAAGGAAACAAAAGCCTACTTGCTAAGAAATCCGGAACGTAATGACTATTACACCGTTGAACCAAGTCAAAGTACCAACTTGGTTCAAAGAAAGCTAATAGATAGGATCACATTGAAAGATTCACTTTGTTTGTTCGATTGCTTCATTCGAATTGATTGGCAATAATGTAATTTTTTAATTTAACTAGCTTTAAAATCGATTTTCTCTTATAGAGCTTGTGTCAACATAGAGCTTTTTTATTTGAAAATTCTTACCCTACTTAGAGCATTGAGACCAAAATAACTGTAAATGATATGGCCACATTTGACTAATAAACATGAGGTTAATCATCTTACAAACTGGCTTGTATTGACTATAGCGTACCCTATCTAAATATTATGTTGAAATGACATGATTTTCGGCAATTTATACAACCGCTCAAGTACCTACTTTACTCTACAAATCGGCTCCACAAGGTCATTCGCCTCCATAATCAATTCCACAAACGGCCCTTTATCAAAATGTAAGTCACCAAGCTAATACTTTACGAGCTGATACTTTGGTAATTTCTGATATTTTTATCTCTTGATTCATTCGATAGTAATAAAATTTTATTCGTCACACTTTCCTCAATATCCATAACGTAGAGATAACGCCTGTTCAATGAAATGACTTCATACAATACGATGGCGGTGCTGGCCCCCTTACTGTATGGAAACCGCTAGTGATGTACCTCACTACACCTACGTATCTGTATTTAAATAATCGGATGTCCAACCGTGACGTGACCTGTGACCAATTTAATGTCTTTATTGAACGTGATGTTCGTGAATTGTCGCATCGAGAGCCGGGAAGTGTATATTTTGTCGTAGTTTGTGTTTATAGCGATACGTGAGCAAATAGTGCCACTGTTATTAGGTTCATCATCAACCCATAACGTCCCACTGCTGGGCACGGGTCTCTCCTCACTTTCGTGAGGAGGGTAAGGCCATAATCCACCACGGGGGCCCAGTCCGAAATAATTCTCGGGTAGGTATGTATGTGGGTTTCCTCACGATGTTTTCCTTCACCGAAAAGCGAGTGATAATTACGTACATATGTTTTACAGAAACACATTGGTACGTGCCTGCACTGGGATTTGAACTCACGACCTTCTGATTGGAAGGCGGACGTTCTCCCACTAGGCTACGCTTTTTACTATTTACTATTTATTTATTTTTTTACTATTTTGTTATTAGGTTACATATTGCATATTTCTGAAACTTTTAGAGAACTCTCTACTAAGTTTTTGACAGGTAGGTAGGTACCGTTTATTTTTTTTATAACTATCATGTCTTGGCATAGGCACGGTTTATTACATTTGCCGAAAAGACGAAAATATATCTGCATAATTAACTAGTTAACACTATCAATCTCATCTCACTAATATTTTAAATACAAAAGTTTAATATTTTACTAAAGTTTGGGTGTTTGTGTTTGACACGCTGACACGGCTGAATGGGTTTTGATGAAATTTGGTATACAGATAGGTACTTTAGGTCCTGAAATTGAACATAGGATACTTTTTGTCTCGTATAAATTGACGGTTCCTGAGGAATATTACCCAACGCGTGTGAAACCGCGGGTGCTGCCGGTAAACCATAGACAGAAAATAAAAGCAGACAATACGTTAGAAAACAACATGAGAAATTAATAAATAAAAATATATAGTAACCACCCCTAATTGTAAAACTAACCCTGATGATGTCAGAGGAAAAGTTCGCAGACCAGACCTAACGCCTGTCTATCTAAAATAAAAACAAAACAAGATAATTTTTAACAAAACGATCCGTAACAAAACAAAAACACATTAAGCACGTCCCTGAGTAACAACCGTGGAAACCACCAAGTAATCGAGCAGTGTTTCTTAAAACGTACCTAATGACTTTTTAAAGTTATTAAGGCAAATCACCATCGTTCCGATGCGGGGCGATCAATATAGGTGACTGTTGCCAGGTGGCCGTCTCAGTTTCCCTCCTAAACTTAGCCAGAATTCTCCTAAATCACAGAACTAAAAGAAAAATACAAATTTATTTAAATTTTCCGATAAATTTAAAATAGCTTAATTACTAAATTTTTTTTTCTTAATCTAACCCTGCCACGGCCACTGCATCTTCTATAGCTACTTCGTTATCGGTGTACATACTTATAAAAAAAAACAAACCATGACTAGAAATGTCAACTTTATACTAGTAAATTTTTTTTTTTTTTAATATCCTTTACTGTCCCACTGCTGAGCAAAAGTCTCCCCCATCTCCTTCCACATGTCGCGATTGTTTGCCACGTCGGACCAACTTGGTTCGTATGTATCAAGATCGTCACGCCAGCTTTAAAATTAAAACTAAAATTAAAAGAAATTAATTAATTCGCCAATTACCGCATTTAATAGTTCGCACCTTTAAAACTTCGGATTGGATTCGGTTTCCATTCCATACTATATTTTATCTTTCTTTGTAACTTATTTTTTACCGTCAGGTGGATGACAAGAATGTGTTCGTCTCGGTGCTCAGTAAAAAAACAAAATGTAATCCAGACTCAGTTTAGTTCATTGTTACCCCTGAAAAAATCTCCAACACAATCTCTCCCCTAAAAATCCTTTGAAGGCAACGAAAATCCCCAAGTTTGGGGTGAAATCCCCCAATCTAGCAACACTATATAGGTGTAATAAGCTCCACTGATGGGCAGTGGGCGTTCAGAGGCGGCCGGCGGATCCGCTACTAGAAATGGCTTCTGTTCAACCGATTACTGGTATGATTTATAGTCAGTTATTTATGTTCTTAGCTCGAAAAGGGACCGGTAATGCGAATTTCAATGTGGAAAGGATGCTGTTTCGCGAATTTTATTTAAGGTTGGTTCTGTAACCGCGACTTAAAATTGATAACATGTGGTCGCAACATCTGCGCGTTTGATATCTTTTAGAATTTTTGTATATCAAATTAGTTTCAACTTTAACTATCGCAATCTGCAATGCGCTCTGTAAGTATTTCGTCTTCTTAAAATTTATATAATCATGTAATAATGTATATAGTGGTAACAAACGTTTATTAAATGCATGGCCAGGTACTTAACAATTGCTCTGGGGCTTCAAAGCACAGCATACGAGCTAAATTAATAGGCCCAACAAAGTTGCTGCTAGGAATGGCGCCTAAGGACATAGCACAAAGAGAACAGTAAGTTACCTTCATAGAATATAACACGCACACAAGGAAAATTATCCTAGCGCCTGTGGCTTTGCCATCAACACAGTAGAAACAGAAAAGTATGTCGTTTTCTGTGGTCGTCTTTCATAGAAATATAATATACGACACGTGGCTTGTATGTGTGCGTTACATGTACTAAGCACGCATAAAACACTCACACAAGGACGAACAGTCAGGGTGAATAGGTTATGCCAGTCCAGGCCGTCGTTTTGAAAACATTCAGTTTTAATAGATAATTTTAACTTTTTGCTTTACTGACTGACTTAATGACCTTTTTGAGGTACGGGACCCTAAAAACAAGAAAAAAAAAGTAGAAGTGAAAATCATCACCAACATTATTCAAGGAACAAGTTCAAGGATCGCAATTAGAGCTCACATTATACTGGCATGCCTGTAATCTAACATTAAAACGGTAAACAGTACAGACCTTGGCTGTAATGAAATAGTGGCCGAGAACTGGGACTAGCGTGTAGTGGCAGAACCGGGTAATTCCTTGTCATTATGGTATTATTTATAACCTGTGCGCAGGCGCATGAGGCCAGCCGTTGCATGTTGTACACGGCCAAAGATTAGGAAATCAGATGGGATCGATCTTGGTTTTGAATGAAACTGATGTAGGTAATATTTATTTTGGCTTTGGCTAGCAGAGGTACGGTATAGATTAATTAACTAACCAGGATGGCGCAACGACTTGAAATGAGTCCTGGCCTCCGATAAATAAGATTAGCCACTTCGGTCTGTCTTGCGCGCAGTATGGCACATTATTATTAAAAAAAATACTAATTACGATATCCAATCTCTAACGGTTTATTACGACTCAACAAAAAAAAACAGTAAAGAAAAATTACAATAGGTATACAAGTGTGTGTGTAGTATAAGTGTAGTGAGGAAACCCACATACCAACCCAAGAATTATTTCGGAGGTAGGTATGTTATCAACCAATCCGGACCGGGACCGGTGGTGGATATGGCCTAACCCTCTTCACGAAAGTGAGAAGAGACCCGTGCCCAGCAGTGGGACGTTATGGGTTGATAATGATGATGCTGATACAAGTGTAGTACAATGGTAATAGTTTGAGATAAGATTATTTAATCGTTCAATAAATAATGATTGTGTTGTATTGTGTGCAGAAACCTCTGTGAGCTTCCCAGATTGTAGGCAAAGTAATCTTCGAAAGTAGAATGTAACTCATCACAGCCCAACGTAACGCCGGCGGCGGTACCTGTTCAGAAAAGAGTAGTCATACGTCATTGGACGGGCTCAAAAATTATTCCAACATTATATAATAAATCATAGTAAACCGGTAATTAAGTCAATCATAGCCAGAACCTCACAATAAAAAGAGTTTATAATTTTTTCACATTAAATATCCATTCCGGCCGCATCGCTCCGTCTAAATGATCGCCGATAAAAGATTTTTTGTCGTTGTCTTGAACTTTCTTTCGTAGAGAAGATTCGAAACTATGAATGGTTGTTTGTGACTTGTTTTAGTAAACACAATACAATACAATAATTCTTTATTGAACACCATAAGCTAGACTTACATAGACTTTTGCTGATCACTTTTAGTGAAGTTAGTTGATAGTCGGCATAGTTTTCACTAAATAGCGGTGGTAGCCTAGTGGGAGAACGTCTGCCTTCCAATCAGAAGGTCGTGAGTTCAAATCCCAATGCAGGCACGTACCAATGTGTTTCTGTAAAACATATGTACGTAATTATCACACGCTTTTCGGTGAAGGAAATCATCATGAGGAAACCCACATACCTACCCGAGAATTATTTCGGAGGTAGGTAGGTGATCCACCAATCCGGATCTGGCCCCCGTGGTGGATTATGGCCTAACCCTCCTCACGAAAGTGAGGGGAGACCCGTGCTCAGCAGTGGGACTTTATGGGTTGATGATGATAGATAGATAAACTCTTTATTGAAACACCACAGAACAAAGAAAACTTAAAACTAGAACAAAACAAATTTTACAATTAGTGTCACAATGGGCGGTCTTATCGCTCAGATAGTTTTCACTTAGTAGATGCTGAGACCATTTATATACCTACTCTAAATTCAACACGAAACATCTTTCGAATGACTCGAGCTGGTCGTTCTCCTGGTAAACGCCACGCTTGTTCACAACAGTTGAAGTGCAACCCCATAATTTGCACTACAAAATCTTGCGCGGCACTGCACTGCGTTCGTCATCCTGAGACATAACCATTTTACTGGATACAAACTGGAACATAACAATGTAATTGGCGCAATTCCTCGTGATTGGAAAAGTACCAGATTCTTAATAATTATATTACTTAAAAACCTAAAGAGATTTAAGCAATAACAATCAGAAATAATAGTTAGCTCGTGGCTGTATGTTCACAAACGTTTTTGTAAATCAATGTCATTTATTAAACTGTTATGCAATCTGCTGAATATTCATTGGCCGAGTTTTGCTCCATAAATTAATAATCGGAACTACACGGGCAATTTTAACCTTTCGTTATGGTTTCCGTAATTCCTTTGAACTTTAATTACGTGAATATTGAGTTGGTTTTGTAATAATGGCTAAATTATACAGAAGATACATTTTTTAATAATAACAGCACATAGGAAAGCAAAACCAAATAACAGGCGATACGAGAAAAACCAACTGAAACAGGAAGTAACCAAACCTACTAATGAGTAATTTTTTCTCTTTTTCTGCTTCTTCTTCTTTCCTAGGAATTCATTATTATCATTATCATAACTAGTATCCGTCGGGTCTGCACGGGTCTTACCTCACTTTCGTGAGGAGGTTTAGGCCATAGCCAAAATCGACCACAGAGGCCTGGTTTAGATCGATAATAAGTATTACAACTATTGCATCATCATTACAACTTATGATCGCCCATTGGTAAGCACGGGTCTTTCATGATGAGGTCTTTCTTTTACTGTGTTCCGATTTGAAGGGCACTGTTTCCAGCGAAATTACTGGGCATATGAGACTTTAGAGCCGATGTCTCAGGGTGCGAGCGCAGTGCGGTGCCACGCAGGATTATGCAATGCATAGTTCTGGGTGGTGCTGTGACTGTTATGGGCAGACGTAGCGCTTACCATTAGGTGATCGAATTACGCGTCTCGTCACTAAGTCAAATTAAAGGAAAGTAATATCTTAATTTTACACGGGGGCCCAGTCCAGTTTACAACTATCGTGTAGTTTAAATTTATTTCTTAGAATACTAGAACAATTTAAGGCATTCTTACCACTGGTATGGGTGACGCTTGCCGAACATTCCTCCAATAAAACAATCATCGATTGTTCACTTCTCGCAGCTACCGTCGCTTACGTCAAAGATCTGCACAGCGGCATTATTTATCGGCGAACAGAGGCTCGAACAATGTTCAGAGAGGAGCACGACTCGTTAATTACAAACAAACATGCGCAGTAATGTTATGAATATGTTAGGACGGGAGCCCGATGTGAGGGTGAGTTGTGGAGCTGATTTCGTTTTATCGTATACAAATTATAGAAACATTAATTATAGAAACTCTCAATCTATCAGGACTTCGAGATTAAGGTAGAGAAAAGAGAATGTAAACCATTTGCTCGTCTCGTCACTCAGTCAAATAAAAGAAAAAAAAAAGAGACCGCCTGCAGAAATCACGCCTTTGTCAGATAGTCACCCGCAAAGCAGTAGTGTGCAAACATTACTGTGTTCCGGTTCGAGGGGCACTATTTCCAGCGAAATTACTGGGCATATGAGACTTTAGAGCCGATGTCTCACGGTGACGAGCGTAGTGTAGTGCCGTGCAGGATTATGCAATGCAGTGTTCTGGGTGGTGCTGTGACTGTTATGGGCAGGCGTAGCGCTTACCATTAGGTGGTCGAATTGCTCGTCTCCTTATTCAGTCAAATAAAAAATTAAAGAAAGCTTTGAAAAGTTTCTGTATAGCGCCTTCCACATTCATCATTCTAAACAAGGAGTGGTACTCTTTGGCTGTATTTGAGTTCCCGGTAACGGTTATTTGGGAGTCTTTGTAGTGAAAATCAAAAGGTATATTCTAAGCAAGACATCCTCAACCGCAGCCCAGCTTATCCTCAGGTAAGAGAGTGGACAAACTGAGCTTATATTTAGTAAAATAAACCCATCTCGGAGGTACTGCCAGCATTGATAACACTAAAGCGTAACAATCACATCCTCAAATCCTGACTAGGATCCCTTATATCTTGGGAATTACAATCTACGACGATCATGGTCCAACACCCAGAATCACAGCAAATACCCCTGGTTTACACAAATACTTGTTCAGCGTGGAATTCGAACCCAAAAGATCACGCTTCAGAGTTAGCTCATGATCAACTTAGGCCACGGAGACCTTTATAGGTAGGTGTGCCCAGTGTCAGTCAGTAAAAATATACTTAATCCCTGTCCCCAATGCAATTCGAATATATCAACACAGAAAGTTGCACTCCGCTTATTTTTAAAGTGCTTAACTACTTCTATTCTATTACTTAAGATTGTATAAAAACGATAGACACAAAACTGAAACGAAGCTCTTGTATTCAAACGTCCCGGTCGGCACTTCTGTATTGAACCTAAAAGGAACATTGTCTGGCGGGCCGGAACACCGCTCACGTGCTATAAGCTGAACATCGGATCTCTATAGTAAATGGATATCGTTGAGGGAACCACTTGAATCAACTCATATAGTGTTAAATCCAGATAGGAACACCGGACTGGAACAGACCCAGATAGCTATGCATCTGGAGCTCGTCAACTTGATTCACGATATGCTGGAAAACAAACAGAGTGCGTACCTTTTTGAAGACACCTTTTACAAGGTCATGGACTGGAAGTACGAGGATCTGTCTTAGAGTAACTGGTCACCTGATAAACACCTAGTCTGTGTTTATGAAATATTCAGTAGATGAGGTATAATGGTAGAGTTGGTAGAGGTTGAGATGCTAGACAGAATGTAAAAGAAAATGTAACAAAAGTACCTGAACATTTTTACTTACTTGTAGATAAAATTTACTCAGTGTCAAGGCCTACTTTGTTCGAAAAGCTCTAAAGCCTAGATGGTTCGTATTTCTCAGAAGCTCTGTTCAATTTTACACCGTAGTGCCTATAAACGCGTAAGTACCCATGTTACATGATATCCGATATTAGGTACGAATCACAATAAGGATTGTAACAGGCGGTGACACTGCAAGAGCAGATCAACTAGGTATTGGATTCTTAAAGACTAATCCGCTTCTTTTACATGCCCGGATGTTATTCATCATTTATTATCCTCCACTGCTAATCCACTATAACTAACTCATCAGTAGACTATAGCCAAATTTGACTTTTTGTAGCAGCTTATAATCTACCTTTAAATACACCTCGCTTCTTTTCCTTTATTTAGCTACAAGCGTTATCTTATTTTCAGCACTAAAAATTACTCATCAAGTGGTGCGTTGACGATCACGAAATTGACAGGATTCCATTCATAATAAAAATTGACATGACCATGAATGGGTTGTTAAGATCACCATATTGATTTTGCCTGACGAGTATTTTGCAACGCGTAAATCTCCAGTGGTCCGGAGGTCTACATCCAAGGTAATAGCTTTGTTTTACTACCGAATGCTCGTCCGACTTTACTGTGAATTTGCTACAGGATCGCTTGCAGATCACTGGCGCTTTATAGCCGATGTCACCTTGTGAGTGATTGAATGACTTCCTTTTGTATGAGAGTGATTTTGTTTTACCGTGGATGGGCTGACTTTGATCGCTATCTCGCCGACGCTGACGATGAGATCCGTGAGGTCGCTTACAATGTGGTGTCCTATTAAATTCTATTGAAGTCTGAACATGGAAAAATGATATTAAAATATAAAAATTCTAAAGATTTACCTGCCTGCTCACGTTTTTCATTCGATTGGAATCTGAAAAGAAAATATTTGATACTAGCTGGGCCCGGTTTCACCCGCGTAGTTCCCGTTCCCACGGAAATACGAGGATAAAATATAGCCTATGTTACTCGCTGATAACGTAGCTTTCCATTAGTAAAATATTTTTTTTAAATCGGTGCAGTGGTTTAGCCGAAACCTTACTCATTTCTATACAAACTTTTATCGACTATTTTTATTTTACGCCCTTAAGGGTGAATTTTTTACAAAATTTGAATGTCAATTATATTTGTATCTAATCAAAAGCCTGAAAAATGAGTTTCAAGTCTCTAGCTTCAGAAATGACGAAACTTCCATACTAACTTTTATCCCCTATTTCAAACGCTTACAATGCTTTTTTCGCTTTAAATAGTAACCTATGTCCTTTCTCGGGCTCTAGACTATCTTCGTACCAAATTTCATTTAAATCACTTCAGTAGTTTAGGCGTAAAAGCGTAACAGACAGACAGACAGAGCTACTTTCGCATTTATAATATAAAGTAGGGAAGGGATTTGAAATATATAATACCATAGGCAACTTTCACTATTAGCATTACAAACAGCAAGGTGTATTCTTTCATAAAACTTAATAAAATCACAGCTGTAACATTATATTAACTTTGTATAAACCTCTAAAATCAACAGCAAAAAACAACAAACTCCATTATGAACAAGCAAACATCATTAGAACCGATGCGAAAATATTGACGCTCATAATGAATTTATTATCAGATCCAATCGGTCTACAAACAAAGAGGTGGGCACTATCGGCATTCACTTTTATCTGTGATTTCGTGACACTAACAAGCATTATCTCATTCTATCTAGAAGTAAGTCTGGTACATAATCACCCACTGTTCAGAGATAAGCGATCTATAAACTGCCAGCAGCTGCTTTATGGATATTAAGCTTGCATGAAAGAATTCTACTTAGCGCGGTGACATTGTAGGCGGATCGGATGTGGACCGCAGACTCCCGATATAACTTTTGAGCTTACTGCTACGATATATTTATGCCATGGCTTTGGAAATATGTAGCCGTCAGACCATAAACAACGAGAATATCTCATTATACAAGGATCACAGGGACTTCTTTAGCCTTCTTCTCTTTTCTACAAGACTCTTTGCTGACTACAGAACTTATCGGCACACTTCCCTTTCTGTTCTTGAGCTGTCTTATCCATTGTTTTTTTATTTTTCTTTTACTACTTACTACTGATACGTACTAACAAGCTGGTGGTGGATAATATTGCAAATAAACGGTGAAATAGCTTTAAATAATATATTTCTAAATATTTTTTTATTTTGTCAACCTAAAACATAAGCCAGCCACTAAATTGTGCAATGTATGCCCTCAATAGCATTTGATGCCCTTACGCGTCCAAGAACAATTTTGCAGTCACAATATTGCTCTTTAATATGCCCTAATCTATCATCCAATTTAAAGCATCAACAAGACAGTTGACATACACAAACGGCTGCTTCCTAGACAATAATGCTGAGAAACCAGTCCTCAAGTGTCGCGGCTACCATCGCGGGATCCGTTATGATGTGGATCCATGCAATTTGCGCTAACACCTTATATTATACGAGCTCTGCGTTCAGTTTTGAACCTTAAAAAGTTCAGGTTAAACTTTAAATTCGAGGACACGATTTTAGAAAATGGTGAAGTTTTTGATGGTTTTTGCACGACTTGACCATCAAAACTCCATAGCATTTTTGATATTCAATTCGCAGTCTTAATACTTAAGTTTTATGTACAAAAACTGCTCTCGGGCATTGTAAAAGCTGGTGGCTGCAACGCAGCTGGAAGTTTGTAACCGCGACATTGTTTTTTGGAATTTGTTTCTTGTCACAACGAGATAAGATCGTTTTACCATTGTAGATAGTGAAAGATGGTGGACGTCAAAGTGTTTGCAATTGCATGCAAGCCCATGTTATAACGGGGTGCAGTTCGCCTAAGGAGATTGTCGTTTATGTGAGAAATGGAATATACTTTATGAATATTGAGACTGAGACAAAGATAGTGCTCCTTTGAAATAATTTACATAAGTAGGTATGGCAGCTTATTGTACCTATACAGCTTCTAACGCAATAATAAGATCTGTCGCAATAATTGCAGTGCAAGTCTAATGCGGCATTGCAATGCGCTTGTGATGCTTTAGGACAACAAAGCTACTCTTTGCACTTTACTGCCAGGTCATTTGTTAATTTTTGGTAACTAATGGTAAGTGATGTGTGGTGTAGTCAACGCTAATGGTCAAGCGGTAGCATGTGCGCTTCACAATCCAGCGGGACTCAGTTCTTCAGAAACTAAGGACTTATTTCACGAGGTTAGTGCAGGTTTTGATACCATCGCTCTAAAACAGTGACGGAAAACATTTGAGGAAACCGACATGCCCAAGAACCTCAAATTGCAAGGGCTTGCGATTTCCAGAATATCCACCAAACCGCATTATTAGCATAGCGTAGTTTACTATTCCCCTTCTCTCTCTCACTTTAACCGACAGTCAGAAAACAAATACCCCAGCAGTGGGAACGTAATATCCTGATTATGACGGTCGTTAGCTGATGCTTCATCACTCGGACATTTTTTTTTATTTGACTTTATAACGAGACGAGCAAGTCGTTCACCTGATGGTAAGCGCCGTGCCTGCCCATAACAGAGTATATTAATAGAAGACGCCTTTTTTACAACTGACTGACAAAACTCTTAATGTCATGTTTTAAGACATATTATAGCTTCGTAATTTTTTGTAAACACTAAACTGTTTGTACAGACAGCAACAAAATTTACTGAGCAATCCTAAATTCCTAAGTAAAAAAAAGTTCTGCTTATATTCTGCGTTGAATAGTAAATTGCGAGCAAAGTAAAGTTAAGTATGTTTTGTCGCTGAACCTATTTTAACACTTCAACTGCCGAGCCAATTTGCTTGTCTAGCCACGGGTGCGGCTCTGCACGCGCCATAGTGTTTTCCCATACAACAAACACAACAGTTGTGTTTTCAGCAGTGAACAACGTGTTAAGCAGCCAATTACAATTACACTGTAGATATCTCTAATTACACATATCTGAATTATAATTAGTCACTTGTGTGGCCGCGTGGATTCCATTAGCCATTGAATGGAAATAGTAAGGTGACACCGATCGCTGTTGCCAAATGTGATGGAATGCGATAGCTACAGTCCAATAATAATTAAGCTCCAATGCATCACTTGAAGCTGTTGTAGAACATTGTCATAATAAAATAGCTATTGGGAACGTTGACTTTTACAATGCAGAGATTATAACTTTCATATTGCGATAATGCATCGTCATCTCATAATTATTGTTGTAGCTACTATTACACGGGTGCACTCCGCAGTTCCTTGTCGCAGAAACACCTATTTAACAAACCATATCTGCAGATATCAATATAAAGTAACACTTGACTGTGACACAGTTCCAGACGAGTCCTTATTTATGGACAGTACCTACATAAAATTGAGTGCTAAATGATTATAGGAATTGGCCACCCGCATTGATTTGAAATATTTTCATTGCCGAAACGTTGTCGGCGTGCTCAAGGACTAATTGTTTCTAATTTCGCTAATTATCTGCTTACTGGAGGTCGCACATGTTTTCTTTGTTTTTTGGGAGATTTAATTCTGCTTGCTTAGAATTAATCTTAGTTTAGGCATTTCGAGACACTTGTGTGGTCTCTAATTTTAAACCACAATTCAATTTGGAACTACTTCTCAATTTAGTTTTAAATTCTTAGGTAATGGAGTTCGTTATTTTATAGTAATTCACAGCTTTAACAATATTGACAAATAGCAGTATGTGAACTGGTTTGGATTCTTCAAAGAACAGGTGATTGTTTTTGCCTACGCTAACTTTTAAAAAACCTTTGAAGTTAACAAGCAGTCGTGAAGAATCAACAAAGCCGGGAGTATGCAAAGTTAATATTTATCAGGATTATTTGTATCCACAAATATCTTTCCAGTCACATGCTAATGATGTACTTATCGATTCTATTTTTTTCTAATATCGCTTTATGCGCGAACAGTGTTTAGCGAATTTTTTTGCTGACTATCCTCCATTTTTGTCACTTCTGAATTCTGATCGTGATTTTTGTGTAACTACTCTTGGATACTAGAATATTTACAATCGTATCCTTCAGTAGAAATACGCAGCAGCTAAACACTTTCAAGCCACATTTCCCTCACCAACTATAATAATTACTACGCCGTTTATCATAGATCACCGAAGTACAGAATAGACTAATCAATAAGCCCCGGGCTCAAACTACTTGGGCTGATTGCAAACATAGACTAGAGAAGCAATTTCGCTTAATCATAATGGGCGATTCCGAGTAATGCCTTCATCGGGCACCTGCGTCGGAGGTCTCCTCTGACGGCACTTGTAGCCGGGAGAAAGATCTGATAGGTAAATTGTGTACACCTCGCAGAGATGTGGCATGTCGATAACATGCTGCTTTTTCTTTGCCCTTGAGGACTGTTGTCGTGATATCGATTTCGATAGAGAATATTTGGAATGATAATAAATTCACAAGTTTGTAGTCTGTGGTAGTCTGTACCTGATGGAATATGATATTGTTGCTTATGGTCAAATATCGTGAAATATTACTAAAATATTTTTGATGCAGAACTTTTTAGAATACCGTTTGGAAATATTATACTAGCAAAAATATAGCTCTGATTGTTATAAAAAAATATATGTTTTTTAGGATAGGATTGGAAATTCATCTACCACACAAAATAAAACCAGCGTAGGTACAAAACACAATATATAGCAGACTTTACCTACTATAAAGGAATTATTATAAAATTATTAGGTACCGGATATGGTATGAAAAAAGGTGTTTTTTTTTTCATTCTATAGTTTAGGATGTGAAACTAAAATTATGTTAAATGAGTACGACAGAACCCCGTACGCAACACAATGTATGCGTGTGTTCCCGTCCAAACATCTCAATAAGCATACTCAAAACATCCTTCTTCGGATTGTCAAAGTATACAAAACATTCCGAAAATAGCTATGCTCGGTTCCACAGTATTGCTGTAGACGCTAGTGACGCCACTACGAGTGGGGTATCGTTCGGTAACAAAATAATAACACACAATATCTGCTTCATAGTAAGCGCGCTAAACGGTAACTTGGACTATCGTTACTCGCGTAAAAGTAATCTCAGATGTTCTCATAGGAGTTCAGGCGCGAGTGACAAAGTGACACACTTGTGAGGTTGGGGTGGAGGCAATAAAATCTGGAGGAACGATATTGCTGGTATAGTGGTATCGCTTGCGCGCAGCACTCAACAAACACCATTGAGACCACCTGAGACTTCCTTTAGGACGACAGCGGCCCACGTGACTATTTAACACGTCTGCCGCTTATAATACTGTCGAAGGATCTATGCAAACGTATACAAAGACCCTCGGAAAGTTTGCACAGTCATGAAGAAATATTTTAGTGTGCCTTGCCTTTTTCTCAGTAGGTGGAAAATAGTGGGAAATGCCAGGCGACCAACCCCAACTCCAAATCCTAACTCGCTTCCAAAATACGAATACTTTGACGCTTTCTACGGCTAACTTCACGATTGTCCTATGAAGCAGAGGTTCTGTATGTAATTATTTTCTTTATTTTGTGATTCGGTTAACTTCGGTAGCCACACTTGGGTGGCGACGCGGGCACGCGACCGCTATGCGCGAAGCGCCGAGTGCCCGCCCCTCTGCGCCCGCGCAGACAAAGAGTAGGTAGACAGATTTTTCGAGATTGAGTTAAGTATGGTAGCGTTCACATTTTTTATGGTAGCGTTCACATTTCTCCAATGGAGTGTGTTGTGACGGCTTGTGTTAAATGTATGAAACCGATACCTTTCTGATGCATCACAACACAACACGTCAGACAAATATGAATCTAACTTTAGGTGTATTTTTGCGGTTTATACTATGTGTGTGTTTTAATTTGAACGAGAATATGTGTGATACATTAATTCGAAATCAGCATGCTTCTTATAAACTGTAAGTAGAAAACAAATAACAGATGATTCTTAGTATTTGTATAAGTTGTATTTTATTTATTATTATTGTGGTTTCTCATAAAGCATCAGCTATTTAAGGTAGATTATTCCTATCCCAACTGTGACAAGGAATGTTAGAGTAATTTTTCTAAAACCGATAACCTACAAATGCTTAACATTAATTTCCCTTGCCCTTCTTTACCTTATTATGTAGAGTCTTGAAATCACAGCTCATGATTATTCCTCGAACTGAATAAATATACACATCTGTACAGCCTAATCTATGGCCATGGTCACCCATCCCCACTACAGAGCGCGCAAGATCCTCATCTCCATAATTACTCCAAGCCCATTGGTGACTATTAACCTCATGATAATTCATGAGTATGACTGTTCTTAATTAACGCACTTCATGTGGGCTGTCAGATAAACTTAATGGAACTTGATGGTGCTCTTAAACTCACTTATAAGTTGAGAATTATGATATAAAACCAAAAACGAGTAATTTCGTGTTTTCTTTAAAATTCACAGGTTCAGTGAAGCATTCAATACTTGATTGAATCATAACGTTGACAGCGACTTGGTTAGACTACTCCACTCTTACTATCCACTTAACTAACAAGCAGTAGTGTGCAAACATTACATTGAGAAGATTACAAGAAATTACTGGCCATACGAGACTTTAGAGCCAATGTCTCAGGGTGACGAGCGCGGCGCAGTGCCGCGCAGGATTATGCGATGCAGGGTTCTGGGTGGTGCTGTGACTGTTATGGGCAGGCGTAGCGCTTACCATCAGGTGAATGACTTACTTGTCTCGTCACTCAGTAAAATAAAAAAAAACTACGAGACATTATTTTGTAACTTGTAACAAAAAGTTTGTAATATGTTAGTTAATACTTGACATTGGCTAAATACACAATGCGTGAAGAGTCGAAATTAAAAAGTTGTTAATATCGACATAACGTAACATCTGTGTGAATATTATCATGTAAGTAAATGCTAGAGCTAGACACTGTCTGAACTGAAATACAAGAAAGAAGAAGATAAAAGAGAAGAAGAGTGAAGAGTTTTATGTTCTATTCTACAAATGATAGTAAATTCTAAAATGATTAACATACTGTGTCGTGCTCTGTTTGGCTCGGTGTCCTGTTACAAGATCCAATCACGCTTTGTTTTCCGACCACCTTCATGTGCGATGTAGTAGAAACGAATCGGTATAATGAAGTTGCGATGGCAAAAGTGGATCTTTATTTTAATTGGTTCCAATTTGTTAAACAGGGAGATGCACGGCGACCAAGAAAAATAACAATAATTAATCATTTAAAAAAAAACAGACTGCGAATAAAACAGAAAAGGCAAACAAGCTTTGAAGTGTGGAATGTATTTTGAAAATTGAATTGAAGTTCGATATGGCCGTTTACAACCGCCACATTTGTTTTAATGACATCTCAAATATGTGACGAACACTACAGCTTCGAAATACGGAACTTCTACGAGTCTTTATTCTTGACGGTATTTCCTCCATTTTGCTCTACGATGGGCTGTTATTATTGGAACAACGTGATGACAGCATTAGCTATCTATAGGGTGCCAGATGTATTTAGGATCATATCGATTGATTTATTAAACTATAATACAACTCGGTGATTCTTTAGGACCATAACAACCGATGTCTTGCACCCGTCATCAAATTAAAGCAACATAATACAAAGAATTAAGCAATAAATTACAAAACAATATAGCTTTGTTCTGTTAAATCAATTCAAAGTAAGCATTCCACATTCACGGGTCGTACTAGCCTTGAACGATGTAATCAAAGGATCACGCACGCTCACGTTTACTCTTCTACCAAAGTATATGATCGACTGTTCACATAATAACAATGAGTTAGTTGTTGGGATCTCCGACCATTTTGATCGGTGTTTGTTTTTTCGCAATCACTAGTGTATTATTAGGGTTTGTTATTTTTGTTAGATGCATGCCGGGTCTGGTATGGAATATAAAAAGTCCTTGGTACTAGCTCATTCCACTGTAACAATAATATGTTGTGTGCATCACCCTAATGCACAATGTGTGTTTAGTGCATTATCGCGTTTGAGTGCTGCTGTTACCTCTTGGAAGCGTGAAAACTGTATTCAGAGTATATATGTGAAAGTTTTCACTGTAATTACTTAGTTACCCATTATAAATACGTAGTATTTTGTTTGGTTTGTGCTATAAAGTTTTGCCATTCAGTGCGGCAATGGAAGCAATTTGGGGTCTTTTTCATTGATATATTCCATAGATATTGCATGCAAAATTGAAGTTCATGTTATTTTGGATTTGGTACGCAGATATTTTAGGTCCTGAAACTACGGAATACTAGTGAGATTTGAATCTGGTTTGACCTATTTATCAATAAAAAATATTCTACAATTTTCTAAATCTTTTTGAATGGTAAAGTTACAGATAGGTATTCATTTAATTTGCTGCAAAAAACTTTAGCAAAATCAATATTTAATGATCATAAAACATTTAAGATAAAAAAATTGGAAATCACGGGTTAAGGTTAAGGTCTATCGTAGGCGTCCCTAATTTAATAAGATAAATGTTTTTTTCGGCCTAAATGGCTGTTCTTAATAACGGTTCGAATTGGCGTTAAACTTTTTGTTTGTTTAAATAGCTTGAGAAATGAGAAGTTTGGTTTGAAATTTATCCATCCACGATCTCTTTGATTTAGTTTACTGATAATTTCATTAGAAAATTGAGCGTAGACGTAGAAATACAAACAAAAGTTCGCTCGACTTTATCGTTTAACATTAAATTAAGTTTGATATTTAGTTTCTAAGAATTTATTTTTTTACCAAGGATATACTCTAGCAGAAAATCAGTAGCCAAGTCACTTCTAATGTACTTTCTATCAGCTATGATTTCGGTCATCCATTACTAGGGTCAATTTTGTGTGTAATGATCAATCGCAATCCCCGCTTACCGATTTTGTGTTTATCAATTTGATACACAGCTATAAATTATCATTGACTTGACCTTATTCCAGCAGCAGTTGGTTTCACTCTATGCTTAGCATGTTTTCCACCTTCTACGATATCTTCACAACGGTGTTCAAATGCTAGAACTAAAACTAATAAGATAATAGTTTTTCACTACACAGTGTGTCACGCGTCAAAATCCAAATAAAAGTTGCACCAGAGTTAAACACGGTGGGCCAAAGAATGCCGAGCCTTTGTCGGCACAAAACGGCACAGGTTGTAATTTGATAAAGTCGGACCGCCTACAACACGGACCTTTTGCTTTGAGGGTGCCCACGCAACCTTCAATCTAGCCAGCGATGTGGGAACAAGAGATCTGGATGCGGTGATGCAGTTGGAAACGGAATAACTGCAATAGAATAACTCTCTAGTTTTTCACTTTTGCTCGTATTTCCGTTTACTGACCTTTCCTGGTTGACTGCTAAACTCAGATTTTTCTGCTCTAACAAATACTTTATCTAAATCGGTAGAATTTATATCGAGAAAATAATCTTTGCTTTAGTGCGTACTTCCTGAGAGAGAGAAAGAGAGAGAATATAATCATTCACTACGATGATGTCTTAAAACTGCCATAAAATAATCGCTGCCAAAAATGGCGCCTAAGTATTGACTTTTGTTGGGCTTAACGTGGCAGTTATTGTCTTTTCTTCTGAATTACTTATAGGTTTATCATTAAACTCAACTTCATACTAAAAACTCAGCTAGATGGCACCAATGGCAAAACAAAATCGGATGTATCATCATCATCAACAACCCATAACGTCCCACTGCTGGGCACGGGTCTCCCCTCACTTTCGTGAGGAGGGTTAGGCCATAATCCACCACGGGGGCCAGATCCGGATTGGTGGATCACCTACCTACCTCCGAAATAATCCTCGGGTAGGTATGTGGGTTTCCTCACGATGATTTCCTTCACCGAAAAGCGAGTGATAATTACGTACATTTGTTTTACAAGAAACACATTGGTACGTGCCTGCACTGGGATTTGAACTCACGATCTTCTGCTTGGAAGGCGGACGTTCACCCACTAGGCTACCACCGCTTGTATACTTACCATTAATAAAGTTCAAGTGTTCCACGATAAAATGCCGCGTCTATCCAACATTAACTTTTCCTACTCTTAATTTCCTGCCCCTAGATCGTCCGGATCAAAATTATACAGGTTTAATGAATTCTACATTAATCCAAGACTATTTGGGATATTCTTGTAGGCTGCTGTCATTATGTCGTTAGAAGACGACAGTGCCGAAAATTTGTCTGGAATTTTGGGATTCGGGGATAGCTTTTTGTACTAGGAACTATGTTTGGCGATTACGATTTTTTGTACTGATGAATGTGGGTATTTGTATAAATTTGAATGAAATTTAAGGTCTAATTTTAAGTATGTTATATTTAGAATTTCAGTAAAAATAATAGGTAGATTACGTAAAGCACGTGACTTTACAAAAAAATAAATAAGTTTAACTTAAAAAAAAACATAATAAATCACGATTAAAATTAATCAAATAAATTAAAACGCTATGATTTTTTTGTTTGTGTTTAAGGCACGCAAACGGAAAGTTCACTAAAACTTTTTTTTTTTACATTGCACAAAATAATGTCAGTCAGCTGTATATCAAATTGTATAAAATCATAAAACCATTTCGTCGACTTAAGCCTACCTTTATCAAAATCCAGTTTGCGGTTCCAAAGCCCTTTCAAAAAGGAGAATATTAAAATATAATTTATAATAGTAATAATTCAACACTTTAATCCCTTCGAGTAAAGTTTTTTATTTTTGTTACATAGGGCAACACTATCACGGAAATCATAACAGTTGTGTTGGGGCTTGGATCGTCTTAAGGAATTGTTTGTCCCGAAATTTAACATAACAATAAACTGAATTAATTCCATCGGTTTGTTCTCAACGACCCTTATCTACGAATTTCTCGCGGGCAAATGCTAAACCCCTAATCGTTAACATAACTAACTGAGATAGCCCTCAACAATGTATAAAAACCTTTATAGTCATAAGAAATGGGTCGTCATTAGCTAATCACTTTGGCAGGTAAAGGGCGAACTTATTGGAACTGACCGAAATTAGGATCATTATTTTAATTATAGAGCAAACACACTTTCGGGCCCAATTTTCGCTTCACTTTTTGTTGATCGGACTAATTTTATTGAGAGTGACTCTAACAAAGGTTTTAATAAATCGGGTCAGTATAAATTTGCGAGCGAGAGCTCGAAACTTTTCCTGCAACTTCTTTTAATCGACATTTAAGTTCAATTGCAGATTACTGGAAATAATATGAACAAGGTATTTCTATTAGCGGTGAAAATAACATAGGCAGTTCTCATTTTTTTTTATATACTGAGTGACGAGACGAGCATGTCTTCCACTTCATGGTAAGCACTACGCCTGCTCATAACAGATACAGTGCCACCCAGAACTTTGCATTGCATAATCCTGTGCGGCATTGCAGTCGGCTCTAAAGTCTCATTATACCACCCAGTAATGGAATTGGAATAGATTTTCACCTTTGCCATACGTGGAAGATGGATGGAGGGATGGATGTTTGTTACTCTTTCACACAAAAACTACTGAACAATTTGGACGAAATTTGGTACACAGATAATTTATTTCCTGGATTGACGCGCATACCTTTTATCCCGTAAAAATCAACCCATGGGATAATACTCAACGCGGGTGTATCCGCGTGGTGTAGCTAGCATAAGATAGGATACAAATATGTCACCACTAGACTCTAACTAGATACCTCATCATCTCGTCATGTCGTTAGCTATGTATATATGTAAAGGTATAGGTTTGAATCAGTAGAAAACGCCCAAGAACACCACATCAGCCAATTCCGCAATCGTTTCTCTGAGCTTAACTTCTATTGGACTTCACCATGACAGCACAAAAATCCAATGGTCCTGATAAGAGGGGACAACGTGCCAGTGAGTAGACATGGATTATCTACCCCAGGCTCCCCAGGACTTCGTAATCTTCCCCCGACAGCTTTCACTCATAGCAACCGACATCATACGCGGGATTACGCTGTCATTGATGTGGAAACTGATACAAAGCTCACTGAACCACCTTTAATCACCTGCGCTTTTTGAGGATTCTAGGGGTCCAGTTTGTTTGCGGTCCTATCAAAATTTCACTGAGGAGAATATTTCATTGGGTGAATTTTTTATTTTGGTTAACTTGTGTGTTTCTCTTTCTGAGAAATCCAGATACGAAATGAAATGTATTTTCAACTTAAAATTACTGGAAGTCCAAGCCCTAGATCGCCGGTAAATGTCGTAATGAGTTTGCTATTCTGTTCATACTAAAAATATCAAATGAATTACATTTTGTGGATTCAGTCAGTTTCTGAAAACAACGAACATACATGCGTACACAGAACCCACACTTATACAGAAAACAGGCTTTCTAGCTCTCAATCAAAATTAATACTATAAAGTCCACTCATAACTTGTATCGAGAAAATGTAAGGTGCAAATATGAACACCTTATTTAGTCATGTCGGAAACAAACCAGTTGCCAGTAGCCTGAGAAACTCCTAGTCGCTCTAGGGAAGTAAATCATAAAGATTCATTCTGAACATTGCTGAGATCTGATGAACGAGCGCGGTTGCAGGAACACCGAGACATAACATGCCCGAGTATCGCAGTAGACTGCAGCTCGGAGATTACAAATCTCTCATCTCACGCACCATTTACTAGTGCAAGCGAGATAGGAGATAATGTGATTAGTCAAACGATACTTGATAGCCCCACGGCATCTAACTCACAACTGCATAAAAACCAGGCGACGTCCAAGCAACACGCACGCACTCATAGCTCTGATTACACAACATAGCACGCACACACGCGCCCCTGGGATTAACGTCAGACAACCCGTTTCCTGTTACCTGCTCCGGAGCAAAAAGACGTTGCCTAGTAATTTAGAATTAATTTCACATTTGGAATCAAAACACAGGTTAAAATCACACACGGTGAGATAACAGAGCCAGCGAGATTGGAACTGGAACCGTTAGACCGTTTTGAAGTCTTCATTTTCTAACACCGAAAATGTCTGTAACAAACCCGTGCAGCGGACGCAATCTACGGGACTTAAAACAAACAATTACTTCGGTTTATTTGAAAAGGAGAGCAAAAAGCGGAGCAATCAAATCGGTGCAGCTACCGTGCGGCAAAAAACTTGAGCTTGGGATGTGCTCGGTCGCCGTAACGGACCGAAGCACTGGCAGACGTAATAAGGTAGCCGCCAAGAGCTTGGCAGATCGTTTCTACGTAGTACCTACACGACTTTCACTCAATGATATTCGTATGTGGCAAGAAATTGCTTCATTATTAATGTCTTTATGCGCCGGGCCGATTAATCGAGCGAGTGCGCGGTGCGAGCTTCATCATGTGAAGTCTTATTAAATATTTCAAAGGCTAAGAGTTGACAACATTATAGCGTTGAAAACTAGAAGACTTAAGTTATTGTAGAAAGGGATGATTACTGTTGGTTAAAGTAAAGGCATCAATCACGGAAGTATAAAAGCCAAATCAGAAAACCTAAACATCAAACGCATGATAGAAGACCATGCATCAGCTGGTAACCCGTAACTAATTTCATAGCAAGGTGACACACTTTTCAACGAAACCCGGCTTGCAACGGGTACCGTGGCGAAATGACTACGGATTTTCATAAATAACGCATAAGATCTTTGAACAATAAATAATATGATTGGATGCGCTCGAACCAGCTGCGCTAAGGAGCACGCTGAATCGCGCGATTTGATACGCGCCTCCATCATACTCGCCTTTGTCAAAAGCCAACCTAATAAACTTTAGCAGATGTGATTTTCTAAACAAGACACTAACAAATGGAAGCTTTAAGCGCGATAACACCGGAGAAAATGAACGGCGATCTTCCAAGGCAATTTTCTCTTTCACAATATGATTAATGTACTTATCAAGGAGATTACATGTTTATCCTCACAGTGCGTATATTTCAATCTCGCAAAAAGGTAATGACATGAATATTTTACTCCTAATGCAGTTGAATTAATTTAGGAATGTGAGCATCGATGCTCATGGTGCCGTGTCTGGAATTTTGCATCACAAATCTGGCAAAAACGTCGAGACCATTTTCTTTGCGCTATCTCAACACGATCGATAGAGAACGAATGTTTTAAGCTGAATCTTGCTGGTTGAGAGTCATCCCGCAAATTCCAACACAACATTGTGATACGGACAAAGAAACGGACCTGCATCATTATAGCCTATTGTAACGAATTTGAAATTTTTCAAAAGCGAATTCGTCAATCGTAAAACAATTCGATACGCGTTTGAATTTGTTGTTCGGGCTTCAATTCAATTTCTTCGTCGTCCGAACCGCTCGCGTGAATTGGGTCGCGTAAACGGGACCGCCCTTTTGGGACCAAAACGTTATTTTTTTCACACAGATTGCGCGTTCTTTGATCTCCAGAATGTGTGTGTTAAGCGTTTCCTTCGCTTTGTGTCAGCGCTGTGTGTGTCTCGTACGGACGGAGTCGGAACGACACCCAGCGGGATGTAAAAATCAAAAACAACCAATTCGCAATGATTTTCCTCCTTTAAAAAGGGTGATTGTATATAAAACGTGTTACATTGCTTTTTATCCAGCCAATTTCTCGACACATTTGGAAAATCTCTCTTTGGCACGGGGGTTTGAAGCAACATTTCCAATTAGGCATAATGCATTTACTTAGCTAAGTTTTGCTCCTGAATTTCGTCGGGTAAGAGAGAGAGTAAAGGTGTCAAGAACTTGGAATTTCATTCTTGACACAGTTCCCTGTTATGAGCGTTACTTCATCCATGCCAGGAGAGTTTAGCACATCGTAAACTGTCGGATCCATTACGCGAGGCGCTCGAGATTATTCCAGCCTTACTTTATGAGTACCAGAGAACATGGTCCAATATTTTTCGATGGATTCCTCCTTTTACTGATCTTCTGGGAATATTTTCTGAGATACCTGCAGAATAGTAATGTTTGAACACTTACAATGTAGACGTGAAAAGTGGTTATTGAAACGTATAAACAGATGGCTGTCACGGGTAGTATTGTGAAAATACTCGACATGATGACACCTTTTCGTGAGTTGGACTTATCGCGAATTTTACCCATGAGATTTGGATTTTTGTAACAGTTGGGTATAGAACAAATAAAAAAAAATAAGATATGGTCTCAGTAGAATAATAATTGAACATTATCATCATCATAGAGAGCTCATTTGATGCTGGGCATAAGCGTCCTCCTTCTAATGCCATTCATCCCGGTTATGAGCCGAATTTAAGATTACATTAAATGACATAAAATGCCCGATTTTATCAATTTACTTTGATTTTACCGGTTGTGTCAAAATTTCCCATTTCAAGCTTGTTCATACAGTCACCAATAAGTCCAAACTTACAATTTCGTTTAAATTAATGCTAGGTGTTACCTAGTTATTTTAAAGTTTGGATAGAGTCAACAACAAAAGTCTCTGAGTCTACCATAAACAAAGTAAATACTCCAATTAAGATGACACTTTCCACGGATTTCACAGCACTAAGGTTTCGGTATAATCATGAGAGTGGAATTTTAATGATCCGTTCATCCAAAAGACAGATATTCTAAAAGAATTTAGCGCTAACCCAGACTTTCACTTGGAAAGCGAGTTGGCAGGTAAATTGTAGGAGACTTAGTTTCTGCATTTCGTGCTAAGCCCTCGTTCAGGTGGTAGTTAGATAGTTACGAGTGGCGAATAGCGGAGCTAGACTAGGTCGTGTTGAAGTGTGGCACCTCATAAAGTGCTGGACTTGTTAGGTTACTGCTAAATTATGGAGGAAAGTTGTAAGAACAAGGGCTACAATTTAATCACGAGTGGAGTTTTTGCGTGACCTGCTTGTTTGGGAAACTTTAGTACGGTACCGAATGGACCTTCATTTATGCCGTACGGTACTTTAGTTTACGTGTTATTTTAAGCTTATCTAGAATATAAAATTAATTAATTTTACAAATAGGTTTTTTATGCTTACTCGGATTTGAGCTGAATTACTAACATTATAAATACTCAGAGTAAAACGGATAATCAAATTTTAGTGAAATTTGATACTTTAAAAAATATTGATACTTACCTACTTTAGTTCATGGAATAAATCTTGATACTTTCGACATCATCATCCACAGCCATCATTATAGTCACTGAACCAAGAAACCCAGCTAGTTAATCATAAGTAATACTAGCGTTAATCACAATCCTCATCTTAACGCCACTTTAAAAATATTTCTACGACAAGAACCTTATATTCCACGCGCATGCATTACGTCTTCAAAATATTAAACTCGTAAATAATTACAAAAACGTCATATCTCACAATTATAACATGAAGCATGGGCATAGAAGTTCCGTGGTGGGTCCCACACGGTCCCGTCGGCTCCAAAGCGAACAAGCGAACAATATATTGTGTTGTCGTTCTTAGTCGGGGGCCAAAATACGCATTTGTTGTGTGAGGTCCTACCTTTCGGCTCAGGTGACGTTACAGCGTTACTAATTTAACTTCGATTCAACAAAAAAGTCTATAATCACGAAGAGCGAAACGTGTAAATGAAACTAATTCTTTTGTGTCATTCACTAAGAATGTTTGGAGCTCACACGCTGCGCGCTAATTCTTCCAATTTTGCTCACCATGGAACAAGTTATCCGTTGAACATTGCTCCAACAAAAGATGCACCGTTACAAATGTCAGAAGTCCAAAAATTAATGGCGACAACCTTTTATTCGCCTCTTTTGTCTAGGACAAAGTTGCTTTGTCTATTTCAGAGTTAATAATGGAAGTGTTTAGCGTCAAAGCCTTTGTTGGTTCCGAAAAATAAGCTCCGCTGTGATGAATAGGTCGCGTGGCGCGCGACATGACGTTGAAGTGTGATTTTCTTTGCGCATTAGTCACAAAGATAACGGAAATCATTTTTGTTAAGGGTACCTCCTCCTACCAAACATGCATCAATAGCATTTGTCATATTCATCATTCATCAGACTATTACCTCACTGCTGAAACCTTCTCTCAGATAGAGAGGATAAGCCTTAATCCAACACGCTGGCCCAGTGCTGGTTTGTGGACCATGTCCTTGAATATTCAAGTTAATAAACAGCCCAGTCTTTTCACGATGTTTTTCCTATGCCTTATTGATTAATTTAAATATGCAGCTTTTGTTGACGGTAATCATAAATGAATTGCAAATAGTTAGACGTTCTTAATAATTGGCACAATATAAACATAAAGTAGACACAACAATTACAACAATTTTAAAGAAATGTTCTACAAATGTATTCAAAGATAGTAGCTGTGTGGAAACAGGTTGGAAACAGGAAGCGCGTGCAGTAAATGACGAAGATTTACATTCTGACGCTCTCTAGTGCGATCTAGTTCAGTTATTTTATGCTTTTTGCAGAGTAACTGTGACTCAAGCGTCGCGAGAATCGATCTTCCTGTAATTATGGAGTTGGTGCAGCAGTAAACGTAATAATGTGAAGATTTTTCACATAAACTGTCTATAAAATTGAGCTTGTATGCTATTTTTAATCTAGGCGGAATATAGACTCGATGTAGTTTAGAGATTCCGGTGCGGCGGCTGATATAAATATAATAAAGAACATGAAACTTGAATTCTACGAAAGAACATTAAAAAAAAAATTTGTTAGTAATATAAATCTACATGAGAAAAAATATTGTTAACTATTTGATTAAAAATAAATTTGTTTGGCGTACCTAACTATATCTACTTTTCCTTGAAAAATAAACCTAACATAATAAAAGCTCTTAAATATTATGAATCATACAGTTCTAGAAACGGAAGATATAAATACCGCAACTAATTAAAGCTCAATACAAAATGTCTCAAAAATGATTAACAATCCAAACCTATTAATGACTAAGAAAGGATTAAGGGAATCCACGCAACGCCGCAGCGGCCATAGAATTTTTTAATATCTCTAAATCATCCGACAGAATATACATTCTTAGAATCCCTACTAAATTACAATAATGTCTCCATAAAGCAAGAACCTATCTAAATTATATTTTGACATAGGAGCGAAAAATGCCATCTCTAATCTTCGTGCGATAAATCTCTCATGCAAATTTTACGCTATTTAGTTCTGATCTTCCAAGAACGATTTTAAAAAGCGTCGATTTGAAACAATCAGATTCACGCAAAGAATTTATCTGACCCATTCAGATTTACAGGAAATCGACGGATTAGCATAATGCATTCTGTTGCTGCGAGATATATAAAATGTGTTTTGTTGTTCTAAGGGATATGGGAAACGTTGCCAGCATATTTTATAACCGGATGAGTGGTGGCGCCAAAATAGAAGACAAAAACGAGCAAGGCTTATTGTGTGAAAGGACCCTAAATGGAATGCGTTAATGAGTGGTTGAACAAAGGATAAGGCTGTTGCACCTAAATTCTATAGTCTCACTACTTCCTTGAAGATACTATAATTAAGAAAAAAACATATTTTCTTAAAAGTAATACTTATAAGAAGACTTTAGAAAAAAATATGTATGATATCGATACATTAAAAAAAAAGACATGAGGATGAAATCATTTCAAGAGCTGGAACCAACAAAAAAAAATTATAAATTACTCAAATCATATTTTTTACCTAATTTATCAGATTAATGAAACGGAAAAGGAACTTGAACAATGTTATGCATGTGCAACACCTAACAATAGGTAGCCAGAAACAAAGAAATTATTATTTTCCCAGGACAGCTGGTGCAAAAAAAGTTCTCACTTCTTATCTGTGTAATCTTTTCGAACAAGTTTTTGCCTATTCCCTTACTTAACGCGTTAGGAAGATTACCGATAATGACGACTCGGTGGCAAAATTAACTTCTCATGCGTTTACTGTCTGACAAAATCTAGTCACACAAGAGTAAAGAACTCTCATAGCTACAGACAGTTCTCATGATGCAGTTAGGTTGTTTATAGACTCACTTCTAAGTATATTCTATAGCACCAATTGTAGTGTCACAGATAAATGTATTTAGTTGTAACTGATCTTCCTAGCTTTCAGAATCTGAATCTATGTCATCATCATCATCATCATCATCATTTAGCCTGTGTCATCACACTGCTTAGTTAACGCCTCATTTTCTTCATGTCACTTATTCAGGTCCTGTGCAAAACGTATCGTATCTACAGCCTTCCGACTAACTTCAAAAGGTCGTCTGGCCAGCGGGCAGGGGTTGACATGTTTGCCCCCATCTCTCAGATCTATGCCTAAATATTATTATGTCATCGTAGAGCGTCGTAAGAAATTAAATTAGATCAAAACCAACCTCCAAGTAGATAGCAGAACTTTTTATCACCTACAGGTCTTTTACGAGACAGTTAAATGTTATCATCAGAGTATTATCCCTTGCCTCGTTGCGTTCCGAATAAAGAGGTTGGTTATGATTATGAGTGAAGCATTATGCAAGGTGCACGACCACCCACATTGGAACACTTGTATGCACCATTGTATTGACTGACTGCCTGGCCATGCAGTGTAATGCAGTGACTTGGCTTTCTACTGCTTGTCTTTACGGATTGAATACGTAACTCGTAATTAGACAAACAATTGTTTTATGCAAAGTTTTCCAGGCTTCGTTTTAACGCATTATACAACTGATTTATCAATATCAGTTATTGAAATTAAGCACCGTGACGTACAAAAGCTAGCACCACTTTTCTTTATATAACGGGTCTTGTCATTATTGTCACACGGGCGTTCATTGCGTGGTATTCTTGAGTGTGTAATAATGACTCATGATTAAAATATATACCAGTCAATGACTATCCGCACATTGCTTCCGTTAATTAAAGACTGAATCTTATAATTATTCAGTTCTTTTAAAAAAGTAGGTTTATTTTTCGACAAAAAAATCGACTGTTTATAATTAGTAGGTTACATTAAGTTGTGGTACATGAAGGATGGTCTTAGTTCTTTTGCCCTTTTTACACGGAAATTAACTAAACAATTAGGTTTTTCAGCTGGTGCTAAGCGTCAGTATGTCTTGGACTACATTTTCAAGTGTTAATATGTGAGTTTACGTACTGCAAGAAGTGTATCGTCCTGACTACCTAATGTAATGCGGTGTGGCTGTGGGAATGTTACGGAAGCCGGCTTTGTGATTAGATTAGTGTGAATGAGTGATTTTGTTTGACATTTTGATGCGTTCTAGATGGAAATCGTTGATGTTCAGTTTGTGAAACTAACGCATTTGAAACGCTCTCTTCATTGTTCCGAGATTTGCCCAGTTTATAAAAGCATATCATTGAAGAGTTGCGATATCATTTTTGCTCACTTCAGCCCAGAGCTTTTTATACGTCAGGAAATAATCATAATTTATTTTTATGTTATCATCAGTCTCCTTATCTGACTCTATTTTGTAAGATTATACCTGCTAAACCAAGATCAGCGTTTCAACTTCACTGCGTCAGTCACTTAGCCATAAAGTATTATGGTTGCTATGGTGTATGGCAACTTTTTCCTGACCTTTAAGGCTTATTCACCATTCATTCTAGGTATTTTGTTACTCGATATATGAATTAGCATTTTTGTGAGTTATCACATATTGGAAGTGGTGACGCAATACTTTATCGTTGTGAGTCGTTCATGTCGAGAGACTGTCCTAATCCCACCTAATATTATGTATTCGAAAGTTTGTGACCAAGTTAGTGTGTTTGTTACCAATCAGCACTGACATAGCTCAACGGATTTTGATGAGATTTAGTACTATTTAGGTACTTTATGTTATGAAATAATATATAGAATACTTTGCATGGAAAACAATTATAAAGTTTGTGTGGGATCATTGTCGAACCGCAAAGCGCAGCCAGCTTGGAATATTTCTGCAAAATGTATTACACGCACTGAATTTATTGCTTACTTATCCAAATATTTCGTGCTTTATCCATACACCCATATTATTATAGTCACGCCTTATCCCCGTTGGGTTTGGCAGAGACTACGTCTTTCCACATGCTACGACCCTGATACACCTCTTTCATGAGTGTCTTCATACATGCTCCTCAGTTATAGGTACCTTTAACTTGGTCTTTCCTAAGAACGTCCTCGATTTGATCGGGGTACTTTCGCCTTCGTTAACCCCTTCGATGGCTTACTAGATCCATAAATCTGTTTCATCAATCTGCCTTCATCCATCCTCTCTGGATGTCCAAACCATCTAAGGATTATTTTCTCTATTTTGGTCACTACTCCTTCTACCATTTCATTTCATTCCCTTATCACGCTGTTCTCCACCTTGTCCATCAGACATACTCCCACCAAACTTCTATTATTTATTTCTATCATATAGTATACGGTGTTAAAATTACAAATGACCGTAGCCATTCAATTTCTCACTAACACACATTGCGTCTATAGACTATTCTAACTCAACCACCATTAATAATGCCATCCATCCAGATTATTACGTTTTATTAGCTGTTAAATTACTCATAGCAACAAACAAACAACCCGTTGGCACTTGACTCTGGGCTAACGTCACGTCAATCAATTGAAGATCAGTGTAACGTTAAGCATATGCTGCATGCGTGAATAACTACATTATAGGATCATCCCTACTATGAAACTTCGTGATACTAGAAAAAAAAAACAACATTATTTTTTACTTTACACAAAAGTCTACGATTTTTCTTTATTTCATTTGTTTGTCGAAAGAGGTTGTGCCAACTTTTTTGTCATATTACTTGTATACTATTTGGTGTAGGCGCTTGTTAGATATCGGAGTTACTGAGATCGCCTTAGAGCCTCTGATGTTGTATCAATTGGGACCAATGGTTCCCGAAGCACGAAGCGGTCGAAATCTATGCAATTTTTTTCAAAAATTTAGTTATTTTAGTATTAGTTGTTTGTATAATAACATTGATGAACAATGATTACAAAAGTATTTTTTTAATAGGCAAATTACTGTCAAATGAATAATAATAATATAGCTGCAATAATCATCATTAAAGATAATTATATCCGTTCTGGGTATTAAAAATTACTAAAAACCAAATTTATTTGTTCACGGATTCACTTGGTTTCTCGGTTCGAGAGAAATGTGAGAATGGAGCTTCAAGTAGGGCCTATAACGTTTGTCGACCTAGAACGCACGACCTATTTATCAAAGTCGAATTAGTAGGTGACATTAGGGCGTAGAACATATGGCTTGTAGCGATTCGGTCTGTCTGTAATCCCCGGTATTATTATGTCGAAAGTGTTAAGAATTATATACATTGGGTTTTGAAATTAGCAGCATTATGTTATCCTGCGCATACATTTGAGACTCTGTAGTTTTAGTTTCGAAAACTTGTCAAATGGGACGAAATTAATTCCCATTAGAGAGTCAAATAAAAAAAAACGGTTGTAGCCTAAAAAGCGGTGGTTGCCTAGTGGGAGAACGTGTGCCTTCCAAGGAGAGAGTTGTGAGTTCAAACCCCAGTGCGGGCAAGTACCATTGTAGGTAAAGATTGTTTTTTGTAAAAAATATGTACGTTATTATTTTATTACTCGCTTTTCTGTGAAGGCAAACATCGTGTAGAAACCCGTATACCTGAGAATTATTTCGGAGGTAAGTATTCCACCAATTCGAACCGGGCCCCTATGGTGGATGATAATATATAGCCGACTGCCTAAAAGGAGGCTCATAATTTTTAAATCCATGATTTCAAACTAAAAGAGATGGGTGTGTAACTTTATGTAAATATAACTAAATTATTGTAAATATAAGTAGTTACTCCATAACTCTACAAACTGCAGAACGATAATTAAAACCAGACTGCACAGAAAGAAGGTCATTGCTTCATCGTTAGGTATTCTTCATATTTTAATTTCATCAAAAGAAAAGTCGGCACCGAAACAAATGAAAAAAACATTTTTGCAATCAAAAATCACATAATTCTACGAAACAAAGGCAAAACAAAAGAGCATTACCCATTTAGTCACCGATACGTTGTCGGCGATACTCGCGTTACAGCAACAAAATGATTTAGTAAAAAAACTGTACAAAAACAAATTTATGTCTCCACCGGGACGGTCCTCCGTGTCCATTACACGATATCCTTTCTTGATTTATTGCGTTGGATCTTGACGCGACCGTACCGACGCCTGTTTTAAATAATGCTACATGTACCTTATCGCAATCAAAAAATATCGTCCCTTTGTTCAAAGGAGGTTGAAAGAAGAGTATTCTACAATACACTTTGTTGAGATATGGAACTATACGTTATCGGAGATTGAGCAACTGTTTCAAAATAATGTTTAAGCGACAACGCTTTGACACAATATTAATGTCATCAAGTTTTTGTGAAAACTCAAATATTATACCAAATGTAGTTATTTTTTTTCACAGAACGTAATGTAAATGAGTAAAGTTTCGGATCTCACAACTCATAAAGGAACTTAATACCCCTTCATACTCGTATAATACAAATGTATAATGTAGATGCTGTAGAATAGAATAGAATAGAATAGAAAAGCTCTTTATTGTATACCAGAAACAAAAATAAACACAGTACAGAAGAATTACAATAGGTAAACAAGGGTAGTACAATGGGCGGTCTTATCGCCTGTAGATGTAGATGTGTAGATTAAATATTCAAGAGCTTTTATTGAAGCACGAATTAATTTCTAGATTTATACAATAATGGCCGTAGCTCGAGATTTTGCCGAACTAATAGCCACAGCTCTAATTAATAGTCATACTTGAAAACGCTTAGGTATTTATTCAAATTGTAGCTATAATATCTAAATTATAGTGTAACTTTACATATTTCTTTGGAGAGATGATATCAGTCCTAATAATTTAGCTTTATAGTAGAGTCTATATCTTTTTGGAAGAATTATCGATCTAAGCGAGGTATTCTAAAGCGGTTTTAATTCCATGTTAAGCAGATTATCTGAGTGTTAATAATAATATATTCAATATTTAACTTTTGCGAGCTATTTTCGTACTATGGCTGCGTCCCGTGGTTTCACGCGTGGTTTACTTCTTTTCTTTATAAACTTTGACACCCTATTTCACCCTTTAGGTAGGATTTTTTTAAATAAAACGATTTTAACATAACAATCGTAAATTTAGTCTCTTCCTGTATCAAATTGCATTTAAATCCGTTCTGCCGTTTTGGTGTGATTGGGTAAAAAATGAACATTCAATCAATCGCAAATCAGTAGGATGTTTAATTAGTAAACATGAGAGAAGAAGGAAACAAAAAATATTGAATCATATAAATTGGAGTGTTTAGTATTGAGCATGCGTTGTAAAGGAAGTCTATATTAATTTAAAAACAGTAACAACGATGGGTACTAATTTGGACAAAAAATAGATACACCAAGCTTAAATCAGTTTCCATAACTAACCTTTTTTTTTAATCCAACTTAAACAGGCTCAACAAAAGACTTATTATATAAATAGGCGTGAGAGTGCTTCACGTCCAAGCCATTCATCATTCATTCGAGAGAGTAAACTCTCAACGTCTCAAGAAGAGATTCCTCTTCACTCACTAACCCCCGTATCGTTAGACGTTCCTCCAGATTATTTGCCTTCACTCCAACCCCACAAGTGTATCTTGGCACTTTTAGTCGTTAAAATTTCCTCTACTCTGGTTTTTCTTCGACAAAATCCTCATACGAGGGAAACAAACCATTTGTCATATTAAGGTACCTCGGGAGTTACCTTGAGGATTCCTCAAACCCGTGTCTATTATTAATCGTATTAACACGGCTTTAGGAAACTGTATAGAGAATTTCTAAATTACGTTTATGACGATAGTATGCAAAATTACCCACCCGTCACGGAAGTATATTAGGGATGCAGAAAACCCTTTAGACGAGAATGAAGATAAAGAATACTTCCATTACACCCCGATATTCCCTCATACAAGGATTGTCGAGGAACCTTGAGAAGTTCAACTGATCATAGCAAACATGAGAAGATTTTGGAGGGACACTTTAGGGGCCCTCATTAGAGGTCGAGTGGAGGGAATAAGAACGCAACGACGAACGATATAGGTGAAAGAGTTCGTTGAAACAATGCCAGTTGCGGATTAGTGACAGCGAACGAAGCTCGTAAGAATGCCAATTACCAAGGTAACGTGGCTTGAACACGCAACCGCTCCAATCAATTTTGTATACGAGCTCCCATGTTTATGAGCTCGAGGAAGATCGTTTATCTATGCAATGTACCACTTCCTCCATTCCACGTTTTGTTCGATCATATTTATTGCGCCTCGACAAAGTTCCATTACTTAGCGGAGTTTATACTCACTCCGTTCTCATTAGAGAATGCATTTGGAGCTCTACATTCTCTATCTAATCTAGTCTCAGTATTTTCTCTGATAACGCTCTCAAATGCCTATAAGACATCCAAATGGTTTCTTTGTTTACTTTAAATTAATTTATTGTTAATGAAACACGCTTTAACGAAGGAATATTTCGCGTTCAGATCGGTATCGTCTTTAACTTTAAGCCCATTGGCTACGAAAGCTATTTCATTAGTAGCTGTGTTTTATCTTGATAATTTGTTAGAGATTTCTAAACCGAAAACTACAAGTTAGTTGGAATAAAAAAGCAAAATTGTAGACATGTTTGGGACGAAATGGGTGTCCATGTTGGGGATTTTAATGTCTTTATAAGTGCTGTCTGACAGAAAGTTAATGAAACAGCCGTTTTATTGATCTACCTGCGAGGTGACACGAATCCCGCCGCTTTCAACCCTGCATTATGTTTTTCTTCAAATTATTTTGGGTCTCGCTCTAACACCAAGCTTTTAGCCAACCAGAGTGAGACGAAAATATTCTAATTCTGTGCATTAAGTCGAGCACATTTCATTTGGAGAAGACCCCCATCATTTGATAAGCTGATGAGACATTTTTAGCATTAATCCATTAGGATACGAGAAATATTTCAATTATTTTCGAATTAGGGGTTTTCAATGTCTACCACTTGATATTACCGTTAAGATTTTTTTTAAACTACAAATAGATGACAACGTTATTTCTCTTTTCGAATATTGTCTACTGTAACGTTATTGGTAGATTCTTGTAATTATATGAAATTAACTGTTTTCTTTCTAAAAATAGACGCTCGTTAAATCTAATTTAGATAAGAATTCACACATTATCACCTCCCATATGACAATTCCATAATTTCATAACAATTTATATCAGGATCAACGAGCCCGCATGCCAGACAATTGATGCAATCATCGCCAATGAGATTTGGGGGTGAAACTAGTATATATTTTGAGACAGTGACTTAGTTCTCCACAAAAAGGTAACTGCAGATTTTAGTAGTATATTTACGTCCTATATTTCTGAAATATATCTAAGAATATCTTTGGCTGCTATTTAAACACGACTGCATAAAGCAGTCGATTGTTACAGCCAATGTGTAAAAATTTAAGTTTAAACACGAGAATTTCCTTGTAAAAATAAATTTATTGTATAATTAAGGTTTAGGATTGTGATGACATTTTTTAGGTATATATGTATGTATGTATATGCTTTAGATCTTATGAAATAACAATTAAGGATCATTTTCATCTGCAGGTATATCTGTTAGCGCAGTTAGTAGGTACTCATTATTTATTTATTATATAAAGGTTTTAATAAAATTTAGGTCAAATGAAGATGTATTAAATAAACATAACTAACATAATAATAAAATGAATTAGGTAGGATTTGCGAACAGTACGTACTATGTATATCAATTTCAATAACTACCTGAGGGGTTGTCAATAACTTAGCTACTGCCTCAGTATTATATCGTCACAAAACGGAACTGTAATTGCATTGGCCACAACAAAATTACTCTATGATAACTATTCAATAATAACTTCGTTTTGGAAGTCTGCGGGCGAGCCAGACAGCGTCGATTGAGATATTGAAGTTAGTTTGTGGTATTTAAGTTACTGGGGAGGCTAGTTTAAGGGTAAATTGAGCGAGATTTTGGGATTTTCGCATCAGCTCGATTAGTACTTTCTAGCTGCGCCTCGTGGGTATATTAAACCTTCCTTAGTAATCAGGCTACGTATTAGTGAAACTAGAACAAATTCGGGTCAATAGTTTCTGAAATATTTATGTCCAGACAGGCAGGTACGATTAGTGAATTTGTTTTAAAATATGTTATGACGTTATGTACATAATCCCAATATTTGAATTGTCAGAAAAATTGCTAATTTCTACAGATTATAAACTGATAACTTTTTTTTTAATTTACATAAGACCTCTATCAACATTCAAATACTTCAATTAGTTACAACAATATACAAAAAACAATGAACCTTTTTTGGCTATTTCTAATAGCCAAAAAAGGTTCATTGTTTTTATAACTGTTACAATTTTTGGAAGTATATAGTAAGGAAGAAACACAAGTGGCTGTGTCTAATCTAAATATAGAAGTGAGATATCCCTACTGTAGAAATTATGGTTCATAAAAAAATAACTATCTACACAATTGTCTTCGGACTTCAAAATGAACTTCAAACAAACTAAAATCTCTGTACACAACTGAAAAAGCAATATCAAAACACCATAAACTCAAAACTCCACTTCTTTTATTGCCCTTGATTTGTTTTCGTCCACAACAGTACGTATCCTTGATAAATAAGCTTTTATACGAGTGTACAGATAAGTAATCTTCGGCTGGGGACAGACACATAAATCAAAAGCTGTGAATGGGTCGCCCTAGAAGTATATGATAAAAGTTTTTTTGATGCCCATAATGGTGGTACAGGCATTGTGTGATAACTGGATAAGGAACAATGTTATGATGTGTTAGATAGGAAGTTTAAAGAAAGTGGGCTTGAAACGAGCTTTGAAGTCCATTTAACGGCTAACCAGCGTTTTTGTTTTCCGATAACTATAATCTGGAAGTCTTCAAGTCAAGGGTTAATAGGTATCTTCTAGGCTAGCAAGCTTCACCGTCGACTGCGTCGAGACTTACCATTAGGTGATACGCATGTTGATAATGCCGTTTGCTAATACAATTGTCTGTTTGTTCATCTCCAGTATATTCATGAACACAATCTAGAGTTAGCAAAGGAATGTATTACAAATGGTTCGGTGCAATCAGACGTCGAACCGCCGCCGTTTCAAGGGTGTGGTTGGCCAAAACCAGACTAAAGATACAAGAGCAGTATGGTCAATTTACAAATTTTCGTATTAAAAATGTTGTGTTTTTTATTATTAAGAATCTTGAAGTTTAGGATGTTTGTAGTCTCTTGTAGATCTATTTCTGTATAAAATTTGATAATAAAGCCATTTTTGCTGTAGCTGAGAAATTTGGACCGACTAAGCAGAGTAGAATAGAATAGAATAGAAAATACTTTATTGTACACCAGTTCAAAAGTACACAAGGTACATAAAAATTGAATTAAAGTCTCTATCGTTCATTATTTAATGGACAGGTTCTGTAATACGCGTACGCGGCATAATGCCTACACTTGATCAGAATGCAATAAAATACAAAAAAAAAGACAGCACTACACAAGGTTAACTAAGCAAACTAGGTAAAAGCGTGCGTTAACACTTGAGTTAAATTGGATTGTAAGTTACTGGTTTTATATTGCACTAAGGGAGCGCCAGCAACGACATTTATTTGTAGCCACAAAATGTACGTAACTGTCTCTTAAGATTTATCCTTAAACATGCCGTAATCTCTACTCTCGTGGGCGTAGACGCATTTGTTCGCCGAGACTCGAGATATACCTTGCCCTTGTATATATTCCGAAGCATCTTTGATAAGCGCGCTCGGACCCCCATATTTGACGATAAAGGAAAATATGTTAATTCAGACGATACCAAAGAACCAATATGACCTACTAAGTGATTGGGTTTCCGATGCGTCCGCGTGTTTTGAATCCGAACTCGGACCGACCGCTTCAAAGATCGCCCCAATGTTTACAAATTGCTTGATGGAAAGAAAAAAAATTCAATGGGATTGAGATATTCATTTTGATTAGATCCGATTTAAATAAGACTCCGATAAGAATATTTATCAACGGGTAAAGGTTTCGTGTTTTCCATTCCAAACACTGTATAAAATTCATTTTGGATTATTAAAAGTTTTATGTGAGGTCATGAAATATGAAAGTAGGTCGAATGAACCACCGGATAAATCCACTTAGTGATACAAAATATTGCTGAAATGAATGCCTTTCTCACAATATGGTGCCACTAAAAATTTCCATCTTTCGTAAAATATTAAGGATTAAGGCAAGCCCGTTTCATAAAATCTAATTTTAATTAAAAAATAAGCAAACGGTAATTAATTTCGACCGTCCCCGTCTCGGATACAATGGTGTACAAATGAAACGCTTAAGAGTTGAAACGCTGATAAAATTCTGCTCTTGACTCTGTACTATAGTATTTATTTTTTCCATTAAAATAATAACAGCTAGAAATTGTTCCTTTACTGTAACAATTCCGTTTATTCTTTTACCTTTTGAATTATTGCTTTGTTATAATTCAAACGTTGAATATTTTTTACGGAAAAAAGGAGATGTTAATTGCGTTCCCGTCTCCGAATTCTCCAATAAATTAATTTGGGGTTTAATAAAGTTGAAATGGTTCAATTCCCGAGCGCTCGAAGCGGTGTTATTTTATTTGTCAGCATATCGTTCTAAAATAATTAGAATGGGAATTTATAGATGTCATCGGAGGAACGTGATTTAAGGGCCGCGGTCGCCTCTCCAGCGTATCCGCATTGTTTCGATAGATCAATTGTATCCACGTCTTTTATCACCAGCTTAGGGGACTATAACTTCATGTTTTCTTAGAAAACAGCATTGTAATTTCGAATGAATAAACTGTTATTATTTTAGTGTGTAACTTTCATAGTCATCTTTGCAGAGAGAACGTGTGACGAGGTTTTCATTTTTTTTGTAGAACTCACATTGGTCGAATTCGCATTTACAGAGTCACTTGAATTTAGTTACGTATAAATTTTATCCGTAACATAATTCAAGTGACTCTGTACAGTACTAATCAAAACTGCTTTGCCATGGGTTCACTTCGTCATCCATTTGACCATACCTTATTCAAAAATATAGAAATCGCTTTCAGCTTTAAGACCGCCCATTGTACTACCCTTGTTTACCTATTGTAATTCTTCTGTACTGTGTTTATTTTTGTTTCTGGTGTACAATGAAGAGTTTTTCTATTCTATTCTATTCTATTCTTATTACCGTGATGTATGAGTGACTGTCATATGATGAAAACTGACTTTTAAGCCATACTTATCATTACATTTGCTGACTGTTGAACGGCTTCTCTGACTCGATACAATTAGATCTTTAACAACTAAATTTGTGCTTCAATTACCATACACTCTTCTGACAAGATGTTACTCTTACAAGGTCTCCTCTCAAAGAAATCAAGAGTATGAATCGGTCTACTGAAATAAACCAGTGCTGGTAAAAATGTTAGCTGTGCTTACTCACTTGTAAACGCGGCATTCATTTTATACCTTTGTAAAAGACAATCAACTTGATATGAACCATACTGGTAAAATAAAAAAATATTTATTTATCAGTGGCATTTCTTTCCAAATAAATATCATATCCGAAAATAGTTCTAACATTCTGTTCGTGACACTACTTTTGGAACTGTCACTGTAAACGTTTGTCTCCATTCGTGGCTATAAATATGAAACTTAAAAGGTTTCCTTTAATAACGTGCCACCTACGATGACCTTTACAAAATACGGTTGCTTTTAATACTCGAACATTTTATATTATTGATAAGAGTGTGGGTGAACCAATTCACAGTAATAACGTTTACAAATTAAATACTCGGGTGCTTTATTCGAATTCCTGGTGATAATTGACTCGATGGCGTTGATTGTTACTATATTAAAAGTAACTCATTAAATATCCAGAAATATACTGAATCATTAACTCAATTTGATGAATACTTTAGTATGATTTGTGTAAACCACAAGTATTTGCTCTGAGTCTGAGTGTTTGTAGGTCCATGATCCTTATATTTCCTAATTTCCTAGATACAGGGAAATCTAGATAGATAGATAGATAGATAAACTCTTTATTGAAACACCACAGAACAAAGAAAACTTATAACTAGAACAAAACCAATTTTACAATTAGTGTCACAATGGGCGGTTTTATCGCTCAGAGCGATCTCTTCCAGACAACCATGCACGGAGAGGAGTAATTAGGACATCGGACGGTGGCTTTCCTTATATACATAGAATAAAATAAATAAATAAATAGATACATATTATACACAAAATAAACTTAATATATACCATAATATAATAAACATACATACTAATACAAATATATTATATACCTACTAGTCTAGTTAGTAATCAGGATTTATGTATGTGATCGTGTCGCGTTATTTATGTATTTTATGAAATAATAATTGGCTAAAGAGCGGTGGTAGCTTGGTAGAAGAACGTCCGCCTTGTATGGAGAGGGTCGTTAGTTTAAATTTTAGTGCGGGCATGTACCAATGTGTTTATTGTAAAAACATATGTTTCACTCGCATTTTTCGTTTTGCTCTAGATATTTAAAAAAAAAATATATGATCCACCAATCTGGACCGAGACCTCGTGGTGGATTATGGCTTAATTCTCTTCACGAAAGCGAGGGGAGATATGGGTAAATGATACAAAGTTCGCTTGTGATATAATGTCTTGCTGTAAATAAGTCGTGTCCAACTGATGTAATTGCATACATAAAGAATAACCGATATATATGCTCAAAGAAAGTTGAATAACACTTAGTGCCAAGACTTTTAGTACAAAAGATTAGTTCTACTATCTTGTTTCACAACAAACAACATCTTCTTGTCTTTTTTTATATCCTGGACCTAAACTGCGAAGTTGGCGCTTGTTTTCAAAAGTCTTAAGAGAAAAGTTTTATCTGTTTGCCAACTCAATACTACGTCTATGACACAGTATAATATGAACAGAAATCTAACTAACGGGTTGAGATTACTATGACTATTTACTGTAAATCTTTCGTCTATGAGAGACCCTAAATCTCACTAATATTATAAATGCGAATGTGTGTGTGTGTGAGTTTGGTCCCTCTTTACGCTAAAAAGGCTGAACGGATTTTGATGAAGCTTTGTGTACAGATATTTTAGGTCCTGCAATAAAACATAATAATTTTTATTTCGTTAACATTGACTTGTATGAAAATAGTTAACGCGGGTGAAACCACGGGGCGCTGCTAGTAGATCATAAAATTAAAGATGGTGGTGGTGAAAACTTTAATAATGCTACAATTACAATTATAAATGGAAAAAGGGCCCAAAACCATATAGACAGGTTTTCAATAAGGATCTATAGCTAACAATTAAACTAACTCACAAATTATTGGGATTAACATAACATGAAAAACCTACAAGAAGTATTATACAGTAAATATATTTAGAGGTTACGTCATATCAATGTCGTAAGTTCAGTGCGCGTCCATGCACCTTTGAACATAGCTTCCTGATTTTAATTTTACACACTGGGTCTCCGTATACCGGAACTACTGAGCAGATAGCGATCTTTCAAAATGACAAACACCGTGCTACATCTTATTTATTCGGTCTCGGGTAAAATTAACTCGATTGGAATAATAAAAGGAGGTTTATTAATCAATGCCGCTTCTAACAAATTGTCGGTATGTGGAAGATTTCGGTTACCAAGAATGTGTTGTTGTTTGTATTTTTTTGGGTTGGTGAGTTCTTTAACTTGTTTGGTGTTCTGAAAATAGTGTCTTAGTAAACAAATCTGGTAGAATTTTGTTTGGAATTTTCTTATGACTTAATTTAGTTAAAATTGTTAAACAAACAGAAAAAGCTGTTTATAACAGTCAGTTTCTATTGGCGATTATGATTAGAAATAATGATTATGGCCGTTTAGATAATGGTTTTACTAAATGCTGACAATGCAAATTATTATAGGAACAAAATAATTGTTACGAAAATTTAGACTATTGTTTTTAAAAGAAAAACTTTGGGAATTCTTTCAATTCGATAAAAAAAACAATATGTTTAATTTGTATATTGTCTTCGGAACGTTATAACAAAACTCGAACAAAGTTGAACAGTTACCAAAACTTTCGTATCGTTTATAAGTTTGATACAATATGTTCCCAAGACAGAATGTAGGTTAGTCAAATAATTTATAAGCAAAGTTTGTACCGCGTGGTTTTGTAACTAGCTATACTAATCCGTCTGAAACTTTACCCCTTCGTTTCAAGTAGCTTTAATTATAGTAACAGTTCAAAAGGAGTTTTAACTTTGAGCTTGTTGCTCCTCTTTATTACGGCTCCCAGCGTATTCATCAGCAAGGAGCTAATCTTTGTTATACATAGTTAACAAATCGCCAATAGCCCAAAGAAATTGTTTTCGTTAACTCAAATTTGCATTTAGTATTGTAATTTCTATATTGGCATGCTAAATATTAAGGACTTTTACTGGTTTTAGGTACATTATTGTTTTTTTTTTCATTATATTTAGCACTTTCAGGTTATCTAAATTTACGATGATAAGATAAGCCTAATCTAATGATAAGCCTAAATCTATACATGCTGAAATGGCGCTTTAATAAGAAAATTCATGATCCGCAGATCATTTGGTAGACTAATTGCAAAACCATAAGACGCAAAGGTCACGGCGTTTTTTTTTATTTATTTAATGGGCTTTGTCGCTTAGCTTTTTATGAATTGTTTCTGTCAGTGCATACAATTCCTTTGTCAGCTTTCCAGAAATACCTTCATCTCCACTAACATGAGATATCACAGGAGCTTTCGTGCTCTAACAGCAATTCCTGCCATTGATAACAAGATCAGCTTCATTGCCATCATTCCTGCTTCCATTCTGCTTGCGGATTTGCTCGGATTGTTCAAGTTAGCCTCAATAAGTACAGAGTTATAGCTTGCAGGAGCCTTAACCCTTCCTTTAAGGTTTCCACAAGCGGATTATGGTCATCATTCATTCTCGGCTTGGACGCCTTGGGCTGAATCGGGAGATACGTTGAGTACTTTTTGTATGGTTGGCTACGAGTATTTTGTCTACTCTGTATAATTTTAATTATAACCAGGTAAAGTTTCATGTAAGTTCGCTTGTTACGGGTACTCACATTTCAAAATTGTTTAAGTAATTGAATGAACAGGTACACTATGTGAGTGATATAAGCTTTATTTTATTCCGGGAAAATGCAGTCTCTGGGAATTCTGCGGGTGAATAGATAATTATCTGGAGCTACTGTTACGATTCTGAAAATTATTTCACTGATATATGGAAACACAATTACCGTTGACATAAGCTTTGTGAATGGAATGCAGCTAACAGTTATGTAACTGGTCTGTCTATATATAGGATTTCATTGATGAGTAATTAGAAAGCTTGTAAAGGTTTTGATCTAAGATAGAAATTCATCTCCAGAATTCTAGCCAACTCTTTTATTACAAGAATGCAATCAGGTAAATGAACATTTTGCTTCTTCTTTTCTTTCCTTCTTTTACTCTAAATGTTTTATTGATAATTTTTGTATCAATGTTCCTCTTTTTATTAGTCTCGAAAGTGTTTGAAATGATTTTTAGTAAAGGTTTTGCTCATTGTTTGATTTTACTTACGCAAAATGTTTTTGGATAGATTTGGAGGCAATTTCAATAGTAGGTTATTATTCCGTCTAAGTTTTCACATCCGCATCAACGCAACAGCTCCACATAATCTTTTCAATATCGTCATTGTCAGCATTTGTGTGGCCTTTTATCGCGTACAAAGCTAGGCTGGGATTGTCAAATAATTTATGATGTTTAACTTTTACAGAGACTAAACACAAAAGATTGTCATTTACGGCTTCATAAAGAAAAGACCTGTAAACAATTGGTTAGTTTGACAAGCATCAAAGAATGACAAAAAGGATTACGTGTCTCTTCTACCAACCGTGTCTTAACACTCAAATATAAAAATTGTTACTAATTTTGAACTTACTGTCTTTATGATAAGAAAGTGTTTGTAGTTCTCCAACTGCATTGTCAGTTTTTTCGTTCATACGTCTTATTTCTTTAGCTGCACCCCGCCACTTCTGAATAAACACTATCTTTTGTATACGGTTGAGTTCAAATTCAATCCGACGATACCATTCGCAAAGGAAACGTTACTTGTGTAAACAACCCTTGCAGATTGGCCTGTGTATTTCGATTGACACTTTCTGAAACAGGCTTTGCTAAAGTAAACACGGTTTTGAGGTTCCCAAATCTTAGGTTATTATTTCAAGTGGTTATAAAGCAACTTCGTTCCCTGATCTTTGGGAAAAACGGAGCGTTTTAAATTCTATCCGTCATGTTCTTAACCAGCTTATTGGTTAACCTGTCCTACGTTATTAAATAATATCTTGTCGTCTATGTTTACAGTGTTAGAGTTTGAAATTGCTTGATTGGAATTTGTGGATCTGAATGACAGAGACTATGATGTAATAAGCATGTTTTTCTTATGTTTGTCTTTGAAGGAGATTACAAACACACATGGTGAGCTCTTCAATCGATGGCTCCCTCTCTCGTTGACGTCAGAACTATTTGTCTTTGAAATAACTTGTGACTTTCTACCCGTAAGAGATGAGTTATTGCGTTATCCATTGAAACACAGGTTCACGTTTGTAGCGAGTGTGTTTTCTACTCTGTATCTCATCTGAAAATATTTACTTTAGTTTCCATTTCATATTTCTCGCAGTTTAACTTATTGTTTGTTGCGTGGTGGTGTATCTAAGTTAGTTTTATGTTTGTTTCTTCTAGTAATTTAACTAAAATTTAAAACAAATTTGGTCCATGGGGTCCCAGTAAAGAAAAAAAAACATATTTTACTGAAGTACAGTACGTTCTTAACCATCGTTTTGCTATTTTCATGTGCATGCTTCCGCCTGATATGTTGAACAAGTTTTTAATAAAGAACCAATCTTAGTAAATTAACATCCAATTAAAATAAAATATAAATTATTTTTTTATTTAGAGAAAGTTTATTGTAACTTGAAGACTTTTAAATTACACATAACAAATCAAACCATCCTATACATGTACATCAACATTAGCACAATTCGATCAATTCGATCGACTAAAATGCATTACAAAATGACCACTTGTAAAATTTGCGCCCGCGGCTACCGCGGTAAACCTCGGCCCGGTTATTAAAACGATACACTATGTCATTATTCTCCAAACAAAAAAACGAGTGAATCGTAACAGTCGAGCAACATATCATCGGGGAACTGGCACTTAAACGCGTAGTTTCTATCATAAATCAAAGATATTAAACTGGAGTGCGGAACCTCTTTTGAGTTCACAGTATAAATCATGGAGGCGCAAGAAGACCTCTGGATGCCGTAGTCACCAATAGGGTCTGCAAACGTGTGTTGTAAATCACACGCGATAAAAAGTACAAAATATCTACCGCGATAAAGTGACGTACTGTTTGAGGAGTATTCTGTGACAATTTATTTTGATCGTTTTTTGTTTTTTTCCCATTGACATACGATATCAGTGGGCTCCGAAAACCACCGCGCCCGAAACAAAATTGCCGAAGTATAACTTCGTAGAGTCGAAGTAACTTCTTGTCGCGAAGTGACAGCCTATTTATTACGGGGCCTCTTGTTTATAATGTGGACTAACTTTTTTACTGTTCGGAGGATTGCTCTTTTCTGTTACTGGCTTATTTTAGCTTCTGCAACTTGTTAGTAAATGCTGTTTTTCTTAGATGTATCAATGCCGAATGTGATTGTTATTTTTCAGTTTCTTGCGTTAACTTTTTGTGCGTTCTCGAGAGAATGTAACATACTCGTAGTTGGATAAAATTCGATAAAATATTATTGTTCAGTTGTTTGATTATATTGTTGAACAATAATAGATACTTGAACCTCGATATTCTTTAAAAAGGAATACTAAACATAAAACTGTAAATGACAGCACGGGACCGAGCTAACCATGAAAGTTATTTTATCAACCACAAAAGCTAAGATCCACAGCACTGGTCCAAGCGGTATATCTTAAAAAACTTGCTCACCCAATAGCTTAGAATAAATAAAACGTTCTTAAACTAAACCAAGAAGTTCTCAAAGTGATTCATTTTTTCTGCCTCAGTAACTGAAATTGATAGAGTCATCGCATTTCATCAGGTCTAAATAATTTGCATGAAAAATGCATTGAATGCCAGTAAAAAGCTACTTTCACTACGCACGAGTACCGAGATCAGAACGTGATTGCTGTCTATTCCAATAAAATTGAAACGGTCGCCAATAACCACGGTTTCATTGACTCTCGTTTTCGTTCATCAAAACTACGTTATTGGGTTCTTTGTAACAATGTCGGAGTTGCCATAAAGTAAGGTAAAATTTGCAACGTTTTTGTCGTGAAAAAACATTTTCAACTTTAAAGTTTTGAGGGTGTTCTCTTTTATTTTGACCTAACTGGATTCGATCATATCCCTGTGCTACATTTTGTCCAAGTTCTTTGTTTTATAGAAATTTGTCTACTTACATGCTCTTTTTTTAAAAAGATAATTATTCAAACAGAACCGATTATTTACTTGGTAAAACAATGAAGCTGATTCTTTTTGCGTTTTTTTTACTATTTCGAAGCCTTGTAATTTCGTATTTCTTAATATTTTGTGAATTCAATAATAAAAAGAATATGTAAATATAATGTATTGAGAAGGAATCATGTGTGATCTCATGTATAATCCTTTGTAAATAGATTTCCATAATTAGATTTTTGAACTAACAACGATAACAAAAATATTAAAGACATCACCCACTTCAGAGTGGGAATAACTAACCTGGCAACATCACCAAAGATCCACAAAAAGAAGTTCACAAAACTCGCTTTCTATATCACGTTCGAACAACAAAGACTCGACACAAAACCGTGTCTCGTGAAAACTGTTACGTGAAATATAGATATCGCATACAATATCTGTAAACACGTCAAGTTATTGGTTTTTGAAGTGTTTTGTAATGAACGTTTCCTTGTTAGGGTCGTGACAAGATGGAGTTAAGATAAGTTCGGCTGGTCGGTGGTGGCCGATAATTCGTGAGGTAATGGTACTGCTCAAGGATACAAAAGCGTTTATTGTGGTGCTGTATGTAACGGTTTAAAGAAATAATAGTGACAAAATGTTATACAATCGGCTATAGAAAAAAAGATCAGAGAAAACACTATCTCTAAGCAACTTCTGTTGTATGCTTTTTGGACTATGCCTTCTTCATTTAAAATTAATTTAGGTCCCATCCCGATGTTTTTGGGTTGCAAAACGCCCCTCTATCGTTCTGTAAGAAAATAAATAAAATCTATTATATTATAATTTTAGCCGTGAGGACCTCTAAATGGCACTCTGTTTCTATAAATTGTCTATTAGCATAAGTTCTGCTGTTGGTCTTCCAAATGAATAAATAAATAAATAAATTAACTTTCGTGTTTGTTTTATTTCGATATATTTCAAGGTTCAGAAGATATGAATATAATACATTTGTCCAAGTGCCACGCGAATGAAGTCACGGGTTACAGAAAGTTTTTGTGTTTGTGTGGAACTGTGTTTGTCCTCTCTTCACGCCGAAACGTTTAAACGGATTTTGATGAAATTTAGCACGTAGATACGTTAGGTTCTAGAATAGAACATAGGATACTTTCTATTTCGTAAAAGTTAGCGGCTCCTGTGGGATAATGAGTAACGCGAATGAAAACGCGGGGCGCTTTTAGTTAAAATATAAAGTAGAAAAAAACATCCAAAAGAATTGAGAACCTACTCCTTTTTTTAAGTCTGTTAAAAAGTACCTACTCATATAAAGTTGAAAGCTTCAGATTTAATAGTTTGGTAATGATGTTATATCATAATATTGTCAATAGAATAATTTATTTTAATATTGTAAATTACGACTATAAAAAATAAAAAGAATGACTTAAATTAAAAAAATGACATCGCCGTAGAGTTTCTTGGTGCTATCTTCTCTAACGGGCGTATTTCCGAAGCACTGGTAGAGTCAATGGAGTTTTCCTTTTCCTGGGCGAGATTCAGGCATGAGTCACCACTTGAAAGGGAAATATCCTTTTTCTAACTCAAACAATAATTAGGTAATAATCATTAGTTTCGTAGATCATAATATTTTGACTTATTTTTTTTGTATTTCTATACTTATGTACAAGATATTATTGTTTTTGACGAGTAAAAGTGCCTATTTTCAATTAAAGATTTGAGTTTGAGTTTGAGTTTTCAGAAGCGGCTTGTGTCACTGCTTAAACTTAAACAGTATTACAGAGAAAAGTAATGTTTACTTAACTCATCCATTCAAAGCTATCTGTGACGTCAGCTTCACAAAGACCGAAGTCACATCCGTTCAAGCTCTAGCCACAAGAATGGAGAGCTAATCCCAAACCGTTTGGATTAGCTCCGCACTTGGACCCAAAACATTTACTTCTTTTTAACAGTGACTGTTTCCTATTAAAGCGACCATTCTTTGAAATCCCATTCATTGTTACGTGTGAAAGTAGGAAAAGCTTAGTGTAGACTATTGAGGCTTCAATGCGACGAAAATTAGACACATACGAGGACGTTGCTGCGTATTTTTTCTATTGTTTACACGCAGAGTAGGCTTTTTCTGCAAGAGACTGACTGTCCCAACTTGAAGGGCACTGTTTCCAGCGAAATTACTGGGCGTATGAGACTTAAGAGCCGACGTGTCATGGTGACGAGCGCAGTGCAATGCCGCACAGGATTATGCAAAGTTCTGGGTGGCACTGTAACGGTTATGGGCAGGCGTAGCGCTAACCATCAGGTGAAACAGTTGGCGATCTCGTCACTCTTCAAATAAAAAAAATAGTGGACAAATGCAAATCAATTTTGAATTAATAAAATAAATAAATGGTGTTAAATTTTTTCTCGTGGATTTCTGACATCTGTAAAATGATCCTATTTATCTCTATATTTTGTAACAAACTTTATTATTACGATAAAACTCCAAACAAAGTCAAAACTCCCAAGCAAAAAGGAACACATTTACAGCTTATAAAAGCACTTAATTGCACATTTATCGATTCGCAGCACCTGTTTCAGCTCGATATGACCTATAAAATCACTTACTCGCCACACTGGCAACTGAGCCTACTAGACTCATACGCTCTCAGTGCCTCACAAATCTTTTAAAGCTTTATTTACAGCCGCTGCGCTGTGCGATCACGTTCATAAATTGAAAAATATGTAAACGAGACCCGATATTCAATGTGTCGCGAGGAAAAAACACGGAGCTGTCATTTTTAACGTGCGATAGATGGCGTTGCGGCAACGCTAACGCTGATAAATCGTACAGAGTAGTAATGTACACAGTAGGTAAGCTTGTACGATGTGAAAAAATCTTTTTCTTGTAACATTTTTTTTGTATCGTCGTATCAACTTTAATTGATTTAGATTCGATAGTAAACTTTTCATAAACAAAGACGTTTTCGTAATAGTCATCATTATCATCATCGACCCATATCGGCCTAATGTTGAGCACGGGTCTTCCCTAACTCTCCTGAAGAGGATTAGGCCATAATACGTATGTGATTTGTTAGGATTTTGAAATAATTTATTCTTGTACCGAAGTTCTAAATTTGATTGAATTGATTCATTTGGTGCATAAGGCTATCAACTCTTTTACTATTAGTTAGAAGGGATGTTCTGATTTACATTTAAATAATTACCAGTATCAAATTTACAGTTCAGTTTACCGATATGGGTTGTTAATAATAGTATAATGCCATGTAGTAGAGTCATTTTAAATATAATTGTAGTAAATCGAAGCACCATTTTAACTAACTACCCCTTCCTTCCCTGGTCCTATTTTTTCTTTTAATTATTTCTATTTAGTAAGTATTCTTTTTTCTTTTTCTATCTGTTTTGATTATGTAATTAATACTTTATTGCACATATTCAATAGGTATCTAACACGTGGTACATTCAGTAGTAGTTTTATCTTTTTTTCATACATTTAAATAATCCAGTCCTATTAAATCAAGGCGATTTTCTACGATTTGATCGATTTGATTTGATCGATTGTCCTATCAAATCGCAGAAAACGTTGAACCTTGGTCACTGTCGTACACTACGGTGCTAACTTCGATAAATCGGTCGGAAGGCACCGGTACATTGCCTTCCTTAACGACCCCTACGGAATCAGTTTAGGGTTAAAGGTAGGTAAAGGTGATTTTCTTTCTATGTGTGAGAGTCAAAAGGAAGTTTCAAAGGCGATATGATTTTGGATGAAAATTGGTCGGTAATGTTGATTTTTTCGTTGGAGGGTTAGGCGACGGGACCATTTTTAGACAAGATATAAAAGACAAGAGATGTTGTTTTTGAAGCGGTTTTTTATAAGCATTAATACATTAGAAGAAGCCACTAAATATGACCTTATATTGTTTAGTAGGTGCCGTATGGTCTCCATCCAAGGTTATCTGGATCAGATTGCATTTTATCTATAAGAGCGCCAAAATATACTTTGAGTCATTACTCACACTATAGTGGAGTTCAATGTACTGGCTTTTCGGTGAACGAAAACTTCGTGAAGAAGCCTACATACCTACCCGATAATTATTACGCAGGTATGCGATCCACCAATCCGTGTCGGGCCTCCGTGGTGGATTAAGGGCTAATTCTCCTAACGAAAGTGAGGGAGACTTGTGCTCAGCAGTGGGCCGATATGGGTTGATGATGATTATGTATTTATGTATCTATTGTATTATAATAATACTAGCTGCGCCCCGCGGTTTCACCCGCGTAGTTCCCGTTTGTCCCACGGGAACATACTTTCGGGATAAAAAGTACCCTATTACCCAATCATGGTTATAAACTATCTGTGTTCCAAATTTCATTCGAATCCTTTCAGTGGTCTTTGCGTGAAAGAAGAACAAACATCCATCCATCCATTCTCACAAACTTTCGCATTTATAATATTAGTAGGAAGTAGGATATCCAAATAAAACCAAGACTCTGAAAAAATACCTATTACTTATTCACAAGGAAACCATTTCACCGCAGAGAAACTAATTGGTAGAAGGTAAGAGGTAATAAAAGGCAATATTTCAATTTCCTCCGAGCTTTGCCTTCCAGCGCCTTCTCCAGCGACCTATTGCGCCGCCATTAATATTAGCAGCCTACAAGCGGCACATAAATCGACAAGACAAAACTATAAAGTTGTCAAGTACTCAACAATAGTGTGCATGTGAGGGCGTCGATGTTGTCGACCGTTAGGTACAAGTAGATTAATGTGCGTGCCACATCGATGTGAGGAAAGATCTTTGTGGGAACCGACTTTGGAAATGGAGTGAAATGTGGGAGGTACAGGTGGGAAAGGTAGCGAGTAGCGGGCCGAGCAAGCTTGCGAGCTTGCTGTCATTATTAATTTACAGCAAATGAGTGAAGCGTTAGCGCAAATTGTGTCCAGCAATGCTTAAATGTGGGAGAACGTCCGCCTTCCAATCAGAAGGTCGTGAGTTCAAATCCCAGTGCAGGCACGTAGCAATGTGTTTCTGTAAAACATATGTACGTAATTATCACTCGCTTTTCAGTGAAGGAAAACATCGTGAGGAAACCCACATACCTAACCGAGAATTATTTCGGAGGTAGGTATGTGATCCACCAATCCGGACTGGGCCCCCGTGGTGGATTATGGCCTTACCCTCCTCACGAAAGTTAGGAGAGACCCGTGCCCTGCAGTGGGACGTTATGGGTTGATGATGATGATGAATGCTTAAATATGGTGGTTGATTCAGACAATATTATGCCTTAGTAAGTACTGTATGTGTGTGGTTATTGTTTTTCCCAAACTGGTGGACCAATAAAGCATTTGTATTCTGTTCTACTTAACGGAATGGTTAGCAGCCTTTTAAATAGATCTTTTCAAATTGAGTCAACGCTGTCTTTAAGATAGCAACAGTTCAACTACTATGTTTAAATAGTAGATAATCAAAAATGATGTATCATGCTATCGAACTGTATTCCTAAATCAGTCAGGTAACAAAGAGGCCGAGCCATTACGTGATATGACTTGTAAAAAAAACTTATCACTCTTTGCACCATTCCTGTGTTGAACTTCCGCTTATAGTGCAGTTTCTCAAGCGCTGATTGTGAATAAACAATAAAAAGAACCTTTAAAATTTAGGTATTTTGTTATGTAGAATTTGGATATTTTATGAAACTTTTTTTTTCCAATTTTTTTGCCTCATTTTTTTACCTTCCAGATCTGCAAGCTCAATATTTGGATACCAATTGTTTGACAAACTTACCAACCGTGTGTCCTCATCATCCTATTCTACGTAGCGTCAAGCGATCGTCCCTTTGTCTGTGACACTCCCTCACTATTTGATTTATAGGTATGCGCGTTGACTGCTTGTCTCTAAGAAGGTTTATTAATGAATTTATTTTAACGCTAATGAACGAGTTGCGTTAAAGACAAGTGAAACTAATTTATCGGGAACCGTTATTTTGAGCTCATAATTCGGCTTCTCTAGCCTTGTTGTCTAGTTTAATTTTGTTTGTTACATGATTTATTACGGTGGAATGCGCTACGATTTTGTCTTTGTTTATCGTCACATGGGGTACGTTGGTGGAGTTGTACAGATCTGAGAAATATAATGATGTACGCATTGTGAGTCTCGAAATAATGAAAGTAAAATTCGTTCAAAAATATCATCAAAATCCGACCACGGGTTTATTTGTAGTTTATATGTTTATTTTTTAAATTGACTTAGTGACGAGATGAGCATGTCTTTCACCTGATGGTAAGCGCTACGCCTGCCCATAACAGCTACAGTGTCACCCAGAACTCGGCATTGCAGAATCCTGCTTGGCACTGCACTGCGCTCGTCACCCTGAGACATCGGCTCTAAAGTCTCATATGCCACGCTAAGATTTTCACGCGCGTCCAGATAGTAAATCTTGAAATAAATTACGTTTGTATTTTCGCCAACTGGATATATTTAGCTTTTTTTGTAGCTCGAAGTACTTAGATATCATTTATTTTAGACATACCATGCTTATTATATTCTATAACATCATTACGTCATCTTCATTGATAGAGAAGTCAAACACTAGCGTTTTAAGTATTACTTATAGAAAAAAACCCACAAAACATTTTACTCGTAAGCAGCTTCTTTTATCTATTTTCTGTAAAGCTCCATCCGTAACAGAACGTAACCACTCTAAGTACTCTAAGTAGTAAAAAAAGACTAAAATTCCCAGCAAGTCTGCTTCATCAATTTAAAGCATGCAAGTCTCTGCATACTGGAACTGATTTCATTCAAAGACTGGAAGCTTTTTACTAATGCTTTCAGAGGCTTAATTAACATCCTCTCTCCTGAATAGGTAAGGGTGCTTAATTCAAGAGATAGGACTATGTCATAGTGGAAACAGACAAGTAAGTCATCTTCATAGACTTTTGGTAATCGTAGCTTGTCACCTGTCCGTCTGACTGGCGTAGCCACAGGCATCAGAATATTGTCCTTATATACATGCTGTAAACATGCATACAGTAGTGGGAGGCCTTTTCTGCAAGAGATCGCCTGAGGAAGTAGGCACCTTTTCCAGATATTCATCCGCCAAGCAGTAGTGTGCAAACATTACTGTGTTCCGGATTGAAGGGCACTGTTTTCAGCGAAATTACCGGGCATATGAGACTTTAGAGCCGATGTCTCAGGGTGTCGAGCTCAGTGCAGTGCCGCGCAGGATTATGCAATGCAAAGTTCTGGTGGCACAGTAATTGTTATGGGTAGGCGTAGCGCTTATCATCAGGTGAACGACTTACTCGTCTCGTCACACGGTAAAATAAAAAAAAATGACACGCACACATATAAGGCGCGTTTCGTACCGTTTTGTAAAAATTACTTACTTTTCCGTTTCTACTATGACTATGTCTATAAAGCTGTGTTCACATTACCATGTATGTTATTGTGCGGATTTAAATGCTAGTTTTTATGTAATTTTTTTATGTGCGCGGCCAGATGAGATGTGTTTGTAAAATAATGTTATTTGTATTTATGTATTTTAAAATGTTCCTGCCATTTGTTTCAATGATTTCAATTTTTTTCCCTTTAATTATTTACGTTAATAATATAAGGGATAACGATACAATAAGGGTGCTGACTGCTAAATAGAGTTATTAAATTTGTAGGGTAGAGTTAGGTTAGAGATTTGGAGTGTTCACATTATTTTTAAATCTACTAAATAAATAAAAAAGTCTTGATTCGTGTAGTGTGAAAAGAACGGTTCGCAAGGGTACTCCAAGCACTTTTATATTATTTGTTAGTACCCACGTAATTTCCGTTTTTCCGTCCGAACTTTTAAATTTCCCGGGTTTAAACATAGCCTGCATAATGTAGCACTCGGGATAGAGTAGCTTACTATCATCGAAATAACTTTTAGAATTAGACCTGTAGTAAGTAGATTTAGAGGTTATCTTTTCAACCAATTTTTGGACTACACTGGTTGTGTCCGACGCCAAAATTAATCTACTTCGGGGACACTTTCCACAGTTGAACACATTTTTAGGGCTTATTTCTATAGTAAGTAAAATTACTCTGTTTTCACCATATTTCTACCCAACTATGAACAAAATGGGAACAAAGAAATAACTTATTTCTAAGTTTATATTGCGTGCACAAAAGAATTTTTACAGGAAATTGAAAAAAAGAAAATCGTTCCGTCCAATTCGTTCAAATTTTCCTAATGTTTTTCGTACCTCTGAGAGAGAATTCCCAAGAACAGTTGCAGACTAAATTCGAGTCGGGAACACTCGGAACATGTGAGAATGCGAGGCAAATTCAATTCTTGGCTGCGAACCCATCCACCCGGCGAAGATTTAGGGTTCATTTTAGTCGCTGTAAGTTATTTGCTCATGAACATCTGGAGCGCAGTGGGAGACAGTGATTAAAGTTCGCGGTTATGCAATTCCATTCACAGTCTAACTAAAATCTTACTGTTGTTTGATGTTCGACCTATAATATAATACAGACCAAGTTTTAGAAATTGAACCATTCGAATTTGGGTTTCCAATAATCGTTACACTTTGAACTGGTTTTGCCCAATCCATGCATAAGTTACTTACCCCTTTTTATTGTACTAGGTATACTTATATTTCTAATGTGTCTCTAAGTATTTTCGGCTATGTATTTTTTAGACTCAATAAATCACTTTTTTGTGATTGGTATTGATTGGTAGAATTATTTCGGCGGTAGGTATGTTATCCACCAATCCAGACTGGGCCCCCGTGGTGGATTATGGCCTTACCCTCCTCACGAAAGTGAGGAGAGACCCGTGCCCAGCAGTGGGACGTTATGGGTTGATGATGATGATGATGATTGATTATGGTTCCAGCGAGTGTAATTCAATGTTTATGCTTCAAAAGTTATCAAACTTGAACCTATCAAAATAAACGCAGTGCCTTTCATTATGCCTTTTTACTAATAATGCAGAATTGCATCAAATCGAAAACATCACAACTTTAAGTACTGCAAACATCAATGCACTGTGTCAGGGACGACCAATTTTAGAAATTGTTACCACCTCAATATCTGAAATTGGAAACTTTATTCGCTTTCGCTGATTGAGCTGTTTCTGAATTTACATAGGCAATGTTTTATTCGAATGTATACTTTACTACCGTATCAATTATGGTACTGAATCGAATATGTTACTGAATTTTATTCGGTTCGATGTTAATGGATTGCTTAACAGGTGAACTTCAACTAAGTATTTAACAGGACTGGATGCACTTGTTCTGGACGTCAATTAATAGTGATGCTAAAAGCTCACCAATAAATATTTAAAACCTTTCTGCAGTGATTAATTATTGTCCAATAAAACCGTTCTGTTTTATTTCAAGTTCTCGCTAATAATTTAGGCTAATGAAAATAAAAGTAAAAACCAAAACACACCAATGATAAATATTCAATTTACAATGGCAAGTTTAAAGTAAAGGTAAATTTTGTAGTTAACAATATGTTTTTAATATTACTTAACGATGAAATGAAGATTAATCTCATAATTATTCCCAACCCCGTAAAGATTGGTCAGACAAACAAAGTCACAGTCAATAGAGATGTAGTTATGCATGGTGCAGATACAGAAACCGTCTGGTAAAACTCTGAATAGAAATATTCCAATGCAAACTACTGGATGCTTGTGTATTTGTGAATAATGTCTAGCACTACTACCTAGATAGAGAGAGAGAGATATATGATTAATAAACGAAGTCCTAACATGACTGAAGCCATGCTACCGTATATTATATAAACTGTTCACTAGAACCAGATACAGCTGTCGTTCATAGAGCAACAAGTTCATCACTTATGTTGCTTTCTTCGATTTTGTTTCCTTTCTTAGGCTCACTCGAGCGTAAATTATTTCTCACTCTAGTTATGACATTCGCTTTTATTTACAAAGCTTTGGCACGTCTCAGCTCGCACATAAATTCAAATAAAATGAGACGTGAATGGTCGCCATTCCATCAATAAAATTGGAACATCAAAGCAGAAGCCGGAAGGGAACTTTGTTGCTTCTGAAAGTCCTTAGGTTATAGAATTTGGGAAATTACTTTGTTTGTAAGATTTTTGTTTTCCTATACGATGATTTTGTCATCTTCATACAAACATGTCGAAAAATGAAGGCAAGTATCTTTGGTAATGTATTAAATTTGTTTGAACGTTAGTTTTCTTATTATACCATTTAAAAATAGTTTTGGTACACATTGGTTCTTATTTCAAATTTATCTCTCACTACTAGATACTTTTTGAAATTGAAGTCCCTGCCTTACCTTCAATCATCTTGACGACTTTGACCTTCAGATGGGTTGCTTGCCTCATAGTCTCTTATCTTATCTTGGTCACTATTTACATCTTCTGTCTTCTCTTCAAGATAAATCCCTATACTATAACAGAGATTAAAAACAGCGCTCAACTATACTTAATCAACTTTTTTTGACCTCGATCCTTTTTCAGCCATAAAATCTCGAATACCGTTTTCAAATTAATTAAAAACGAACGGGTGCTAACACTCACATTGTGAAAACTTGAATGGTTCTTAATGAATTCCCATTTTGCAAAGTAGGTCGGGAAGTCGTAATTGGTGGCAAGTCGGATCGGTGACCGCAGGCCGTTCTAGGATTCTGCGCCAATTTTAGGTTTATTGTTTCGATAATTACTTGAGGGAAATTGAGGAATTCAGCAATCGTTAGCTTGACTCGCTTGAAACTTTCGACTTGACGGTATTGGTTCTTTTCGGCTGTTATTTTAGAGTTTGGGCCCAATTTAGAACTAATTGATTTCGAAGATTTGTCTTTTGAATCTAAAGAAATTCGATTTGTAATGATTGTAACAGAAAACAGCTGCATGTTACCAATGCAGGATTTTGAGTTAGTTTTGTGATCAAACGTTGGAAGATTGTAAAGACACAAAAGGATTTAACAAAGACGGCCAAGTCCTAGGTTCATGTGGGATGATGAAAAGATATCGCATGATACAAAGCAAATAATACAGGTGAAGCACGATAACTTGACGCTTGTTAATTTTGTACACTTGAATGCTAGAGCTGATACATAATTCAGTAACAGATTAACCGTGCTCAAGATAACCGCCATTTATCAGAACCAATAAATTGCAATTTGACCTTTCTGAATAATAGCACTAATCAATTTCGTCGATACGAAAGATATTCCGTTTTATCTCCGATGAATATTTTTGGAAGACAAATCACGAACTTTGAACTTTAGTAAAGTGTATAAAAATTAAATTGGGCGCGAGCTTCTTCGTTAATCTAAGGAGGAGAGTTTATCGTAACGTTGACTAATGTGTTCATACGCGTTCTGACTATCGGAGATTACTGTTATACCATTTAGATGGGCTGCTGCTCTATCACAATTCCTACATTAAGACGATAAATCGTGTCCACTTAATATCGGACCGTGATCATTCATTAAGCATTACTTCGGTTCTGTGGTTCTTAACTTTGATGTTATGAGAAAATTTGCTGATACCATCATCATCATCATTGACATTTCCATATATGATGAAAAACCCTGAAAGATCTACAAATCCTTATAAATTGCTTGATAAATACTGGTTTTAAGTTGAAAAGCCATTTGGTCTGCTAGATCCAGTGACCTTGGTGTTCGAACCCCAATCAATAAAATGTGTTTGTTTCACAGGAGCGTATTTTACTTTCATGGTTTTATGTATGTAAATTAATCCCACTTATATTACCGTCATCACTATTGGCAGTTCATTCCGCCCACTAGACTGAGCCTTCCCCCTTTTGCACCACCCCTTCCTGTCTTATGCCAATCTTGATGTCTGTCTGCTAGCTATCAACAACATCTTGCTGCAATTATTTACAAATTACGTGACATTATACTGCTCAGGTACCTATAATTTTATTGAAATTGCAATTAAAAAGTCTTTACGCTGCTAGCATTTTAATTTGAATGTGATCTGAATACAAATGCAGTACAATTTACAGTGCCTGCCATGGTTTATTAAGCGGTACCTATATTATTCCAACGCTCAGTACCCCTTCTTAATCAAAGTACCTAATATTACCTGTAATTTTACTTTGTTGGTGACGACTCCAAACATTTTCATTGACCTTTTTGATCCTCTATATAAATCTCCGATTTCATCAAGCCAACGCCCCTAAAAAGTTTAAGAACCTCAGTGGCTATTTTGGTAGGACCGAGCGTCCAGTACATTTCTCGAGAGATTAAGAACACCCACGTGTTTTATCAATAATCCATTACGCGTACAGCAAACAATGAGGCGTGTTATCATACGCGTCGCTATCGGCTGGCCATGATGAATAACCGCGGAGGCACATTAGAAAATGTCAATAAATAAAAAGATATCGGAAGATCAGAGCGTAACCTGAGATTGAACGTTAATATAAACACTGCATGATTTAAAGGACAGGAGAATTATCTTATGGGTTTGGATTTGTTTGATTGTGGGTTTCATGCTTTCTTATATGACTGTTGCTATCTATACTCACAATGAAGGAGAAAACGTGAGCCAAATCAACTGATTTCCAGAATTAATAAGGCTAGAACATTTTTAAATTAACCATACCAAAAATAGATACTGAGTCTGATATTTTTGTAAGCACTAAAATGAATTCTGAAATGGATGGCTTAAATTATTTGAAGAGTCCAAGTGTTTGCAGTATAAAACAATTTTTAGATATACCTGGTATTTAACAGACCTTCGGCTGTTATATAGGGGGGGACGCCCGCGAAATTATTTTGAACAGTAGGTCATTAGACATGATAAAATCTTTGCTGGGGGCAACTTTGCGGCCCGTTTTAGATTCTCGATAATTTCAAGATATCTAACTCTGATTTTGCATTTAGAGCGAGAAAATGCTTTTTATAAATTTAATCCGCCGCAGATTATTAATTTCATACGCGTCATCTTTTAATCTTAGGTTTTGCAAGAGAGTTATGAAACTACTCTTTTGAGTTTTTAATATGGATTTGGTATTTGGTACAGTCGACAGGTTAAACAATAATTCAAGAAAGGTGAATTTGTAAATATGTATGGAACCTAATCCCTTGAATGTCCCGAGTATAGTTTAGACAAAAGATAACAAAATAGCCTTCATTAATAGTGAGACACGAAATCAATAGGTACAATACGATAGAATACGAATGTATTTCCATATAATGTCAGTATAAGTAGAAAGAAATAAATACGTGCAAAATTCCAAAGATTTCCCATGATCTTTGTTCCAACAACCATTTGTCAACTACCGCCTTGTTTAAAATATGCATTGCGAACACCAACATTGCTCCGTTCACAGATGGTTTGCCAGCATGCTCAACAATAGAAATTGATTTACAAACATCGCAACAGCGTTCAAACGCATAACCGACAAACGAAAAGTCCGAACAGTATGTCGAAGCAAATTGAGCGTAGGAGCGGACTTGAATTATCCAAGTAAAGGTGGTCGCACACACATGCAGGAGCTGAAGAAGCCGAAGAATCGATATTTGGAATTCTTGATATGTATTGAAACCTCGTACGAGTACATATACGGCAGCCGAACGCGGCAAATCGCTGAAAAGATTCGGTAGGTAAAAAAATCCCAGGCGAATTCTGATGACGTTGCGCACGATCCGGAAGCGAACGAAGTACCCTACGCCTGCCTTTCTTCCGCTGCGTATAGGTGTGTCAGGTTAAAATGACTTTGGTTCGTTCGGCGCGTTCGGCTCCGGCATGTGTGCGACCACCTTAAGTAAGCATAACTTTGCTTATCTTGCTGAGAGCTACCGGTTCTTCTATTAGTATGAAAGTTGATAATGTACTGGTTTCCAATTGATTCTGATTGTTTGTGGTATTATGTCCGGTCATGGGATGGGCCTTGCATGATATTATTTGCGTCTAGATTACAATAGGTTCAAGTATTTTTATGAGTTTTACTCGTATAGCGCTTGTCTTGATCTATCTCCAAGTTAACTGTTGCCTTGTTTTATAATATATAACTTAATAATTCTTATGCTAAATTTCGCGAAGTAAGAAAATTAAAATTGCATACTATGCGGTAAATATTTTATTTTGAGGCTCTTGTTTGTTGAAATCGCTGAAACACTGTACAACAAACCATAGATTACAACAAGCAAGTGTTTTTTATTAACTGTGCTAGATTATTTTATTTCCAAGGTAACCATTCATTGAGACTATTTATGTCGACAGATCTTTCGATAACATAATGCACAGATCTCATAAAGAGTTCATTAAACAAGGCCATATCTTGTTAAAGCCCATGTTTTTTAACCTCTAATTAATTTAAACAGGATGTTTGTTTTCGAAGACACCAATGGCGACGCGGACCATTGGGTTCAATAAAGTCCAAGTTAAAAATCCATTAAAACTTCCTAATTAACCGTAAAGTAACAAATAAACATAATGAAAACAATCAATGGACTTAACGGTGTATTAATGTATCCGCTTGGATATTTTGAGTTAGATTTAAGTTTGAAATGGGGTTAATAGATCTTATCTAATAATATAATCTTAATCCATAGCTAATAATAAAAATGCGAAAGTACTTGTATCTGTGTTAGTATGTAACACAGATACAAGTCTCTGTGTGTGTGTGTGTGTGCCTGTGTGTCTGTGTGTGTGTGTGTGCCTGTGTGTCTGTGTGTGTGTATGTAGTGTGTGTTGTATGTAAGAGTGTGAGAATGTTTTTTGACACTTAGCTTCGTAAAAACAGAACGGATTTTGACAAAATCTAGTATGGAAATTACTATAGGTCTTTAGGACTGATGGCTTCTGAGAGTTGAAGGTATCTTCTTGGCAAGTATGCTTCACCGTCGAGCACGTCGCACTTACCCTCAGGTGAGACTGCAGCCAAAGCTTGCCAATACAGCAATAAAAAAAACTAGTACTAGTCGTAGTTATTAGTAGATTTTTATTCAAATTTATCAATCATTTTGACAAATCAATTTTTACTATATTAATAATCCTCTTCATGTTTACTCAAATAAATTGGCTCGAAATTGATTTATTAATGCTATTTCTTGCCAAATTTACTAGCAATAAATCAAATAAAAATTCAAAAAACATGTTTCCATAACTAATTGTCAAAGAAAAAACGATATGATCACAGAAAAGGCGAGAACGTGAAACGTTTTTGAATAATGATTTCCCGTAGATAATCCTAATGATCCTAAGGGTTCTAATGAATTGATAACGTCTTTTCTTCCGAACAGCTTACAGCATGCAGAGCTTTAACACCTGGGTCATGTGAAAAGATATCAGATAAATGGCTAGACTTGCGACAGCGGCACCTTTCTTGTCTTGCCGTCTTCAAGCGAATCCACTGCCTTCATCTGTGACATCATCTGACCATAGATCAGGTGGCCTGCCTCTAAATCTCCGTCCTTGTTTTGGCCACCTTTCCGTTACTGCTCCTCGCCATATTTTAATGGCACCTAATTTTAATTTACAGACAAAAAAGCTTTCAATTCCAAACCCTTTTTAGTAGATAGAGGTTCTATTATAATCCCTACAAGCACGTCTCCATAATAGACGACTATTTCCTTATCAATAAAAATCTCTAGTAAGAACGGCTCTACCTACCTTGTACCACATCGTTAAGATTTTATCCCTCTTCTGACGACTAATCTGTACTTGCTTTGCCACAATGGTAGGGTAAAGTAGGGTTGAATAATAGGACGATTTTTTTACTATTTCATTTAGGTATACGAAACCTCAAGCACTTTAAATCTATATAAGCAGTAAGGACACTTACGAGTAAAAAGCATTCAGTTTTATTTAATTTTTATTATCGGCTACCATATCACGGTGTTATGTTACAATGTGGTTGATAGTGGTTAACATGCAAAGTCTAGAAAACTCTATCTAATTTGCAAAATTTTGTATTTATAATACATAACAATCAATGTATGTATGTATGTACTCCAAAACTGATTACTCTGAAACTCGGTTAAACATATTATGATTCAATTTTCAGTCAATCTTCAGATTAGTCAATGTGACCAGATACCAATGGCAAACAGGGTATTTAAAAAAAATAATGGATGATTTTTTTTAAATGGTGTTAGCATTGCATCGCTGAGGTAAAATATTTTATGGCAATTATTGAATGTTAACTTACTGTTTATATCTTTACATACAGCCTCAAGGGACGTAATGCCGTGTCTCATATGACGGATCGATCCCGTTGCCACGGAAAAAATATTGTCACAGGAATACGGATGCTTGAATCATTTCTCATGCGTTCTATTAGAATTATTACATTGTGAAGGGGATCCTATTGAAATCTGTGTGGAAATTGTCTTTTTGTTTTGAGACCTTCCTGCCTTTGGTTCGATATTTCTTTTGTAAGAATGATTTTCATTTCATTACCTGAGTTTCTTCTATCTTCATGTAAAGAGCTGAAATTTAGGTCATTATTATTACAATGTGTTATTAATTTTGGTGAATAAAATGAAGATGATAATATTATTTCGAATAATGTTTTAATTTTTATCCAAATACTAGCAGCGCTCCGCGGTTTTACTCATGTTATCTATTAACCCAAGAGAACCGTAAAAATTTACGGATTAAAAAGTATCCTATCTTTTATTTCAATGCCTAAAGTATCTGTATACTAAATTTAGTCAATATCCGTTCTGCCATTGGGGCGTGAAGAGATACACAAACACACAAACTTTCGCATTTATAATGTGTGTTACACTAATATTTTGATATAAATTCACAATCACAAAAACTTCGTTTACTTCCAACGCGACTCACACATAAACGTTTAACTCCATAAAATAACCATTACCTCTAAACTCCTGCTGATGTCATTGTTAATTGTATGAAAATGATAACCAAGATTCTAAAAAGTCAGCCATTGTAAAATAACGACATACCTTGTTTGTATACGCAAAGTATCTATAGCCGCCACACGCAGTCCATAAGCAACCTCTTATAACATCAAAACGGCTCATGATACGCCTAAAGCTAATTTAGGTAGCATTGTGAACCCCACAAGAGGTACCTCTGAATAAGATTATCACAAGACTAAAACCCGTTGGGAGTCATCGGTCATAAATCATAACTCATAATATGAGACTGACAATAACCACCATCTAGGAACGCTTCCTATATTCAAAATCAACAAAAATGTGTCATAACCTGTTAATGTTAAGCCACAAAGTCCGTTGCAGCTAACTATGTGATTTGGAATGAAGCTAAAAAGACTGATAGTTAAAATGACAAGCGAACTTAATATTCCGTTTGATCGGACCAATTGTTGGTATTGTGTTTACTGTCTATTTTTAAAAAGCAGAAAAAGAACGAACCGAGCTTAATAAGTATGAAGAGCGCTGGGGTTACAGGACAAACATCAATCACGTGAGACGTCATTTCATTTTCGGCTAATTCAGCGATTTTAGACGCGTGGATGATCAATGGAAAATCGAATGTAATGAGACGTGCTCGGATGTGTCGGTGTCGTTGCTTTTTGCGCTCGTGTGCCTACTTTGAATGACAGCCGTTTTTTCGTATTCAATATTTTGATTGCCTCTATTTTGTTGAGTTAAAAATTGAAAATTCAAGCAATTAGCTTCAACGAACGTGTGGGCATCAATCAAAATGTTTTATGATTAGAGATGACGGCTGAATTATTAATTGGCAGTTTCTGTCAAATAAAAATCAATTTGGTCATAAAAATATAGTGAGTTTTATATTATTGAATTTAACTCTATTCCTTTGAACGTTTTGCGTTAGGGAGATTGGGAAAGGAATCATTATCGATAGCTATTAAAAGTAACACTGTCGGACCACTAACGCTATTCCCGTACCTTCCGTACAATGCTTCGACCATCAAGCGACGACGTTTGATTATTTATCCTTATCCGAAACTTTTTTTATATCTCCTACATTATGTCCCGACTAAATTGGAATTCATGTACTTTATTGTGGCCTGGGGAATTAGATCCGCCGCATTCAAAACTCAGACTATCCTATTGAGACCTCTCGGAAGGGAACCGAATCTGATAAGGCAGATCGGGGATAGGGAGCCTTTTTCTTTGCGCGACACCTTTGTCATGACAAAGGGGCTGTTTTGCCTCAACTGTGGCATGTGAATGGGCTTGCAATAACACGTCCTGGCGAAGCTCACATCCCGCGAGATCGGCCTCAGATATACTCTTCTCTGCAAAGATTTATTAATCTTTCTCGTCGGTAGGAACAATGAAAAAGCTTTCGGTAGGCACCTGGCTGGTTTTTTCTCGTCACTCAAGTACACTCGAGCCGTGTATTCAGTTTTTGCTCGGCGCTCGAGTGAGGTAAGTGGAAATTGGAGAGCGATTGTGGCTACTTCGAGGGAACGCTTGTTTGGAAGCATGAACAGTACTCACTGTGCATCGTTCTCTATGATTATTTATGCAAGGAACTTATGAACATTGTTTGTTTAGCAGTGAAAAAATATCTATCAAAGTGGCTACACGTGCCTTACTGTTTTTATTATGTCTCAGAGGCTGCGTCCTAAAAAATTCAAGAGTTCCCAGTATCATAAATGTTATCTACAGCGATGTTTTTATACCCACTGTAGTTATGATTATGACAACCATCGGACTCGAGTTCAACAAAATTTTGGAACGTCCTAGATTAATGTTTTTAATTAATCCAACCGTTTCAAAAAAATATCATGTTTCACGAACGATATCGCATATTAATTCACTTCTAAGAACTTAATACCTACCGAAAGTTTATTCCCAACGTGTCGTCCGGTCAAGTTACGCGTTTAATTTGTCTAGATCGCGTGTTAAGGGACAGCTTTAATAAATAATGCTTTTTTATCTCGACATCGGTGGGCTCTAGGCAGAAATTCTTACACGTCTCTTCGCTGAATCAAGTTTGTTTGGTTTTATTTAGTGTGTTTGTAGTGTTAACTTTAAATATGAAAGCACATGCAATTGATGTGATGAAGAGATAAAGTTTAAACCAGTCCTTGTTTATAATGCACTGAGTAATGTTTTATTTACGGACAAGGAGACTCTGGATAGTTTAAATAGCGTAGTAATATTTTATAACAACATTTAAAAAGTGAAAAGTAAGCCCACAGCTTATAATGGCATCAATGATACAATAGATGACAATGAAAGTGCCCCTGGTTATAAAAATGATAAACTACTAGCGTTGCTTCAAAAGATTGCGAAGTCTAACTCCGATGTTGTAGTCGACAAAATGGACAATGTGTTTATGAAGTTAACAATGACACCAGCTGCATGAACTGATGCCAAGTTGATAAGAACCCACATTTTGGCAAATGCATCGCCGCGGGAAGCCGTCACAATATTTTAGTATCTACGACTGTATCTGTCTATGTGGTCGAAGATTTCGAGATAATCGTCCGTTGATCACGTCCTTTTGGACATTATTTGGAATTCCTACGAAGAGTGTATTGGTTTTAGATTGAAGTTTATTTGGGACAGCGATATGTTTTGTTGTATTATTGTTATAGCGATGACATTCATATAAAGCGGTTTATATGAGGAAGATCTTTAAGATGGATAACAAATGAAGTATTACCTCCCTTGATACTTGACCGATCCTTTTGAATTAAATTGGTTATACATTTATATGCCCCTTGGATTCAAGTTTAATATTTTCCCAACTCTTTATATAATAAAAGAAAACAAAAGCAGAGTATAAAGACAAAAACAAAATAGGTGGTTCTCCAAAATGGATCAGATCCAAAAATGTCAACCGATTTGTATTTATACAATTGACGTTTTGCAAACAAAAACTATAAACTTCACTATTATGATCACTTCTGCCCCCATTGTACAAAAGGGGACGTGGGATAACTCCAAAATGAACTTGAAAAAACCGGGTTTCTTACCAAAAACCTCAATCTTTTATGTCATAGTAAACTGCCTTCGGAAATTTATTGTCAAAGAATTATATGATGTCTTTATGTCGAGGTTCTATTGTGAGACACTTATCTGATCATATCCCACATTTAGTATAATGGTTTCGATGTGGTTCTAATATTTTCTTCTATTTTAATCTTCCGATATTGTTTGTGGCAACGTTTTTATTTTTTGTTGTTTTGAACATTCCGCTTTGTCATTCTACTAGCAATATTCTATGAATTTGAAAAACAAAGTGTTTTGTTCAAGTGTATAGCAGTGATTATTGTGGTGAAATTATCATAAAAATGGGAGTCAGAAATAGGTAAGTAGTTATTGAATTTGTACAGGAAAAGTTAAACTACAGAACACGAGAAACAAGATTTGTAGCAATTATAATTTATTCAACTGTTCGCAGGTAACAAATGAATTCGATGAGATGAAAATTATTCCAATGTTAACGTTGACTTTAGTGTTAGAGATATTAAACATAATTCAGATTAAAACCTTGTATAAATTTGATAGATAAGAGAAACATCACGAGTTTGACATACATGCTGTCAACGAAACGAACTAAGATGAGGGAATTGAAAATAATTAGGAACAATTCAATGTAGAAGGTAAAGTCATCAGTTAACCAAATAAAGTTCCTTGAATAAATAAAATAGATTGATCCGAAACAGTAATTCCACAGATACCACGTGGAAATGAGTTACTGTTACTGTTAAGGCACCACCAACAGTTTGCGGTCGCGGCAAATCTGTCGATTAGTATTCTGCGGTGGCGGCCACTGTCATCGGTTTATCGCTCGCGTGTTTCCAATACGAAAATGTATTTCTAAAAACGATAGCTATTGTTTTAGTTTTTGCGGTTATTGGCCAACTAATGTTTATGTTAAGCAGCGTGTCCTGCGTGTTTTTGGTCTACTCACTACACAGAAACCTCTACACAAAACATTGTAATTTTTTGGAAAAGGTTTGATGTTTTCATATCATGCTAGATAAGGTTGTCAAAAATGACAATGTTGTGTGTATTGAGTAGACCAGGAGACAGGCTTTACATGCGATCCTGCAGTTATATATTGCAGAAATTAAGATCCTAGTTTCTGATCCACCAATACGGACCAAACCCCTGTGGTGAATTATGGTCTAATTCTTTTCACGAAAGTAAGGTCAGGCTCGTGCCCAGCACCGGGCTGTAATGTGTTGTGACACTGATGACGAAGATTCTCGAATATTAAATTACTACCGAATGCTTTACTTCCTTTGTTTCTTTGGATTCCTTATAGGAGTATAACACTTGTATGCATAATACCATAACAATCATCATAAGAGACATCGTCAACTTTTCACGTGGCCACTGCTTGGAATAACAAAGCGTAATTATCTACTAATTCAAGTTTCTTAATATTATTAATCCAAAATGATTACAGTAAGTAGAGTAATCAATCGACCTAGGATAATAAAAAAAAAAAAAAAAGAAAAAGAAAAAAATGCTCTTAGCGTTAAGTCCGCCATTTGTACTAGTTAGTTAATCTGTGCAATAAAGTATTAAATAAATAAATAAATAAAATTTAAAATTGAAACTCACTCAACGAATCCCCAATTTAAATTCAACCGTATGCAATTACGTGTAATCAAATTGAAAATACCTAAGAATACAGTCTCTATCCAAAGTAATTAAGACTAAAGCTTTTAAACCAAATAGACGTTATTAGAAACCGGTCAGGGTTTTACTATATGAAAAGTTTTAGATTGGAAACTAAATGTTCCTTTGGCTAGTTTTATCTATTTTATGTCTATTGAATTTTATCGGGACGATTTTAGTGACTTTAATTTGGTTATTAGAGGAACAAAATGTTGATAATGAAAGTGTTTGGAGAGGTAAATCGCCGCCTTTATTGATAGTAGAGACAATATCGCTTAATTAAAAGCGAATAAAAAGGTAGGATGTTTTAATAGTAGACGTTACGGGATGCATCTAATTATTCTAATTAAAAAATATCGTTGCAGTAAAAAGTGTGATGGAAATAAAATAAGAGTTTTATATTCATGATTTTATTTTATTACTGTGCATTTAAATCTTATAATATGGAATTGATAAAAGTAAATAATGAAGTAAGAGAAACCTTTTTGTTTTAGTATAGAAATGTTAAGGTTTAGGCCGGAACATAACTTTAGAACTTTTTTTTAACTAACTAATGTCTAATATCCCCATTAATGATCATACGCTAGCTAGACGATTATGTCTCGTACTTAACCAAACTAGTCAGACTCAATTTCACTATAAATACGACGCCGCCGAACAATATTGCAAATCAAATTACCCGAATACAAAAAAATAAAAATAGGAATATAAGTGAATAAATAATTGAAAAGCTTATGAAATAATAGGAAAGCAAATGAGCTAAATTTTCACAATACTAAAGAGGACGTTATCATACCCGAGAACATAACAGCCTTGCTAATGCTCTCTGTTTCACCATAACTTAGCTTTGTTACCAGTCATGACCGAAACGTATCACAAAATCTCACTTCTGATGCCAATGACAAAAGCACGTCATTTTTAACCTTAACGCTAAAGCTTTAAGGACAATAAGAACATAATTTGGCGTTCCCAAAACTGTTAGTGCAGTAGAAATGTATGCATTTGAATAATGTAAACCTGTCTTGGTGGAGGCTCGAGAGATGACTAGGCATAATACTGAACTAAGGATAAAGAGCTGTATGGTTGATGATGCTGATGTTGATATTGATAGGCTCAATATGACTGTCGGAATTGTAATAAAGTATGTTGAACTAACAGATATAGAAGCAATAAAAAGAAATGAGGATAAAAAAAAACAGAAATTTCATGTAATATTCGTTCCTTTACTCGTGACTCTGAGAAGGCAGAGTAAAAGCGCAAGCATAAATATCAAATATTGGGAACAAATTTAAGATTTGGATAACTATAATAGCCACGAGATTTAGTCTGTAATTCAGGTTAAAATGCATAGAGTTAATAATTACCAGCTAGTAGACAGGGTACCTAATTAGATCCAAGTTATCTAATGCTGCGGCCAATGCAAGCTCACCTAAGCGTACCAATTAAGTGTAAAATTTACATAATTATAGATAAATCTTGTATTACATTAAGCAGAGCAATGAGGATATCATTAGCATTAAATACTCCGGACGTTTTTAATTCAAACACTTCCGGCCAGGAAGCCTGGCGATTTGCGATTACTTCTTAGTAAATATCAAAATTATTTCCTTAGATATTTCAAATGAAAGGATGAATCACCATGTTAGTGATATTATCTAAGTCAAATCACGTCAGGTGGTAACGTCCACACGAATCTAACGGCCGATGGACGCTTCCCGATCCCAGGAGCGCGCAAGTTACAAATTATTCCACCCACATAGTCGTGTGAGTGCACCTGAATCAATCAAAACACACATTCGTTCCGCCTTTTATTCGTGTTTTATGCACATTACCTTTATTGAATCTGTTTTATGAACAGTGAAATCGTACAAACAATTTGTATGGCAATCAATGTTGTTTGCTCTTGGCTGTTTATTGTCTTGTCTTTGATATTAGTGTTATCAAAGCTGTGTCTTTGGTTACTTTCGATTAATTGAATCGATGAATTAAATCTTAGAATATGACATAAGAAAATGATTGCCGCATTTCAATAATAAAAGTCTTCATTATGAACGCAAAAGATTTTAAAACCTACACGAAAAAAGACTTATCAATACGATCGACGAATTTATCAATCATATTGTTTTCTATTTTTATACCTCTTAAAAGATTAAGATTTTTTCGTATATTTGAATATTTATGTTTGATAGCTAACTTGTTTACCAGATTCTTATATTAAGGGCAAAGCTTTTGCGTCCAAGCAATTCAATAAAATATTTTAGAATTGTAAAAGAGCTTTTTTGCACTGAATGAATAACAACGTTTTAAAGTTTCTGTAACTCTGACAGTTGAAAACTTAAGTTAGGCAAAGTTTATTTTCGTGCTTGAAACTCCTGCAGTGATAGTGATGTTTTCAACTTAGAGATTTTTTTAAAAGATTTAGCCGTTTTATTCTTATTGGCGTCTGAATTTTTAAGTTAGATTTTTTATTATTTAAAATATTCATTTTTATTGAAATTAGTATAGTACTCTTTAAGCCATGTCAGATACTTGACATAACAGAGCTGTCAGATAAACGAGAGGTTGCCACAAACCGCCAACTCGTTCGTTTTTGATTTGCTGGAAATTGATCTGCTACCGGAAGTTGGCAGATCATTTTTTCAATCGGAATTTTTTCAGGAAAATAGCCAGAACTATCGCTGAAAAGTATCAGGAACTATAGAACTCACCTGCATGCGAAGAGAACTCTCATTTATTTATGGTCTGCTGGGAAATGTTCTGCTAACTTCACGAACATCAATATGGTCTACTAATATGGTCAATATGGTTGACCTGATCAAAATTGGATTTATCTATGACTCCAGTCAGTTTTTACAAAAACAGTAGTCCAGAGGAGGAAATTGGTATCATCCCATAAAAATCCTGGTTCAAAATAAATTCCGGTATGGTAAATTCTTGACATAATAACTCACCCTCGAGCCTTTTAGTTTTAATGACACTCCACTATCCCATACTAATTTGATGGTAACTGTCATCAATAATTCAAAGATCAAACACGTCATACGATGCTTGTTCATGGTCGTTAGACATGATTACTCCTCCGTACTTAACTTCTTCGCAGGTGTATACTTACGGGATCTAGTTTTCTTTAATGGTCTTTAATTCGATGTCAATGAACGAGATGTATAGGAAATATCACAAATATAACAACTTCGTCGCAGTAACAATGTGTTAACTTTGTTTGAATGCAATTTGGGTGGCACTGTGTCTTTTAAGGGCAGACGTAGCGCTTGCCATCAGATGAACGACTTGCTCGTCTCGTCACACAGATAAATAAAAAAATAAAGACCGCTACCGTGTTTAGGAGGGCGCGCTATTTCGCCGAGTCTGTTTGTTATCGATTGTCAAACCCTTAAGCGGTTTGACAGATTCTGACAACAGAGGACCTCCCTGAAGATTCTTTGTATCCACTAATTACTAATTAACTCCGCACTTTAGAGGGCAGATTCAGCCGTCGCCGTCGGTCCTTGTTGTAAAGTTGCGTCAGCGGCTCTAGGGTGACCTGACAAACTCTAACATGAGAGGCTGGCATTACCTCACTCCATAACCAACCAAATTTACTCTATTGACTAACTGTGACTTAGTTTCAATGACTAACTCAGATTTACCTCTTTTGCGATTCAAAGTTATTGTTTAACCATAAAATACCTTTCCCATGTAGAATGTTAAAGTCAAAGAAAAAATTATGAGATCAAACGAACGTTTTGAGGGGTGACAGAACTTTGCTCGTGACAGTGCGTGATGGGGGTCTGACAACCTATTTTTGTTGACACTAACACCCTAATGAAAATTCATAAATACCACACTAGTATGAAGGTTAAACTTAATATTGTCTTATTAAGTTTGTGTAAGCCGCTTAGCCGTGGTGTGATGACCTCATTACATATTCCAAATTTTAATGTAATTTCGTTTCTGTATCATAAATTGTTAATTTTTTGTATCATCTTGTCAAGCCAAGTATTCATATGAGACACAATTGCTTTTTACCAGAAACTGAATGGTAATTTTAATATCTAAGCTTATACCTTTATATTTTTATTTTTTGGCTTTGCATATAATTAGCGGTTATAGGCTAGTGGGAGAACGTTCGCCTTTCAAGGAGATGGCCGTAAGATCAAATCCCAGTGCGGACACGTATCAATGTGTTTCTTGTAAAACATATGTACGTCATTATCATAAGCTTTTCGGTGAAGGATGACATCGTGAGGAAAGCTACATAGCCGAGAATTATTTTGGAGGTCTGGATCCACCAATCCGGACCGGGCCCTAGAGGTGTATTGTGGCCTTATCCACCCCCCGAGGGCAAGAGCAGACCCGTGCTCAGCTATAGGCCGATATGGGTTAATGATGATAATGACCAAAATGCAAAGAAAAGTTCTTCCAAAGATTCCAATAAACATAGTATATAATGCAATTGCAAAGGCCTTCTCTAATAAGGATGATGCATCTCTAATAGAACGAATTGTTATCTTGTAACGGAATTAACTTAACACAGGCCACTGAGATAAACAAGACATCCAGTCTGGATCATCCTTACCATTTGAATATCCACATTGTTCTCAGTGGATTGGATCGTATTGTCTCATCGAATAGACCTATTTATAGAACAGCATCATACCAATACTGGGTGTAGGTTAAAGGAGGTAGCGACTAGGTTGCTTTGTCCGATTGTCATTTTCAGAGAATCTCTTCTAATCCTTTACTTGAGCTTCTGTTTCTCAAGAAATGTTTCATGTTCTTTGGGGTTTGTGCCTTTTGTATATTAATGTGCTTTTCATGTCTATCAGTTCAGAGGTCTTGAAAATCCAGTGCCATTGCAATTACACGCTTGTTAGATTATGGAGCTTCTCTAATTCTCACCTTTTCCATATTGTTCTTCTTATTTATCTTTTACAAGAGTCCACCTGGGAAAGTACCACTCCTTTGTCAGATATTCAACTCCCGACCAGGTACAAACATTAGTATTCCGGGTTGAAGGACAATATTTCCAGAGAAGTTACTGGGAATCTTAGTCTTCAATTCAATGCCATGCCAGATTTGGCTTACGTTCATGATCGCACTTCAATATATAAGCAGGTTTGCTTAACATCAAGATTCACTTCAGGAGGCATACCATGACATCTTATAGCAATCCAATTGAAAACCTAAACTGAACCGCGTCTTCTAATCGTGCCGTGACGTCTTATTTTTTATGTTGCTGCCATTTTCAACCTTAAATGGATCCCGCTTAGGTTGAAAATGGCAGTAACATAAAAAATAAGACGTCACGGCACGATTAGGCGACGCGGTTCAGTTTAGGTTTTCAATTAGATCGCTATAAGATGTCATGGTATGCCTCCAGTTGTTTAAAATACGAGTCGAGATCTTATGACATACAATATCAGATTATTACCTGTACCTACTCAACTATATATCGTCAAATGCCTGTTTCTCGCCATCAGCTCATATTCTAAAGATCTCAGTACATCAGTATGTAACAGCATAGGCGACTACGTAACGTGTGACTGCTCGACACATGGTAGACACGGGGGTGGGTCCGCGAGATTTGTAGTTGACAACTCAAATAAAGTATGCCACTTATCTATCCCAAAGGAAATAGATAGCGTTGATGTCTGTGTACGTATAATGATGTGTTACTTCTTTGTTGCTAGGGTTTTGCTATTTTTAGCCATGACTGTCCTAATACAAAACACACGCCCTTTCTTTTGTTTTTCCTACTCATATCAATTTAGTTCGTTCGTTTTTTCTGAGTCTTGGTGTTTGTGGGACTGTAGTTCTTGATGTCCTAGATACAAGGTATATGTGATAGTGACGAGTTAACTTATCACTTTATCCTGCCATTTTTCTATCTATCTTTTCTTTTCTTTTTTTTTTTTTTTCTTTTCTTTTTTTCTTTTAATTATTACCTTACAAACTCCGTTAAATTTTACATGGAACCAGTTAAAACCCTCTTCCTGCCGTCTGATGTGCATCCAAAGGCTAACTGGTAGAGATTACTTTAAGCGCTAAGATCTCTCTGCCTAAGCCTTTTCTGTATGTTATACATTTAGTGGTCAATAAAGAGAGACCTGTGTATCTAACAATCTATACATGCAGAGCACTTGGCTTCAAACCATGTCTTACCAAATTTCCTATACCAATATCTATACGGCCATTCATTTGCCGTAGAGTATTACAAGCTCTGGGAGGCAGTACAAAGACTTAGTGGAGGCTTACGTCCCTTTGCTCGTAACCAGTGGGCAGAGAAATTGCCTCAAGTCAGGTAAGCCGCTTTCTTTGAAAGATACGTTAGACTTTGTAGTGTTGAAGGAAAGTCTCGTATATGGATTTCGCTTCACCGATTTTGGACTTTACTTTGTTTGACGGATGATTCTAAAGCTTCTTGTTCGAATTTTTCACAAATATGAACTTTTAATACACCTACATCATGAAAACCATTGAAAAGATTTCATATTCTAGGTATAAAAAATCCCTGTGTTTATATTCTTCAGCTTTCACAGCATGTTAGAACAGCGAAGGAATGAAACGCCTTACCAGCGTCTTTGTTTCCGGGTAACTATAATATGGAAGTCTTCAAGTCAAGAGTGAATAGGTATCTTCTAGGCAAGCATGCTCTAACGCCGACCGCCTTGATACTTTACCATCAGATAAGACTTGAGATGAGCAGACAAACGCTTGCCAGTACTGCAAAAAAAAAATACTTATGGAAAATATAAGACGCAGTTAGCGTGATAATTCATTAGCTTTCTTCTAACCGCCAAGCAACTTCCTCGGTAAACTTTATATTATTTAGCGGGTGCAGTTCTATCACCTGCTAACCGCTGTCCCTAATCACGTTGGTGGTTTCCTCTCTCCGTAATTTGCGTTGAGAAAACTCACGACCTGGGTCAGTGACCTGTATTTTCTTAGTAATGAGAAACTCGAAGTGTTTATCATAGTTTTGGCCGACTGCAATCTTTTTACGTTACTTATGCACTTACTTCTCAGGGTGACGGAACATTATGCAATGCAAACTTCTGGGTGACACTGTAATTGTTATGGGCAGGCGTAGCTCTTACCATCAGGTGCACGACGTGCTCGTCAAGTAACTCGGTGAAATAAAAAAAAACAATGAATTTGATAACTTGACTCAAATAAATGTGCACTTAAATCGATCCTACGCATTAGTTCGAAAGTTTATCGATCAAATAATCGACACCCGATCGACATACTCATATGTTTTTAATTAAAACACTTCTGATAACCATCTACGATACCAGGTGTTATACATATTGGGGATGATAGCTCTCTACCGCACAATGCGTAATGACTCTCAAAATTCTGCAGGGTCCATGGAATAATTTTGAGGTTACGCCTTTGCAACAGTACCTAAGCTTTAGCTAAGTTAAATGATAAGTGTAGCGCGCGCGCAGAACCACCGTCGCGCCCTTCGGGCGGCGTCGGAAACGCTCGCCCATCTTCGGTGGCGGAGGCTTCCCTAAGCGCGCCCGAGGGAGAGCGGTAGATCAGTCGGGATTGCATCATCCGCCCTTCAACAGCTTTCTTCCGCATTTTTACTTCCAACTCACAATTTCTTATGTTTTTGTACTGTAAATCCTATTATTATAATGTTGTGGTGAGGAATAAACGCTTAAAAACCATTATATAAGTTTATTGTCTTCATGAAAGTGAGGTGAGACCCATGCTCAGCTTTAGGTGGATATGGGTTGTGATGATGATGAAGTTCAAATGAAGGCTTTTTTGATCAAAATACTTCTTTTTTAAACTATGAATACTTATTTTGTACTTGGAAATTGGAAATATGAGAGTCTCAGAAAAAGGAGCCTGGAGTTTTAGTAACTTTACTTGTATTTAGGTTGGTAAATATTTACATTACAAAAAACTACATGATCCCGATGCGCTTCCTATTATACTTACAGAATTACAGATGCTATGTTTCACCGTCCGAGTGTGCGTGACTCAATGTTTCTCGCTTGTATTGAGCTCACGTACTATATTACATGTGCATGTCGGGTCTATTAAAACAATTTAGTAGGCCCATTGTTCAAATGTAATAGACAATCCCGAGTCGGCGCCCCATGGCGAATTATAATGAGACAAAACTGTATAAATGTGATATAACAAATGAAGCTATCACATTTCTATCAACATATGGCGCGAAAAAACTTCACGCTTCGCAATTAAGATTTGCCATTCAGTCAATTTTTTACCAAAATCTTTTGGTGAATCTTCATAATAACATGATTTATTAAAATATGCTTTATTTTTATTATTTTCAGAATTTCTCAAATTTGTATTGAAAACAAATAAAACTTAACAATCTAGTCAAGGAACGGGAGCGGGCGACGGTGTTTTAAATAAAAAACTTATTTTAGTGGAATACGTCCAAACAGAGTCGGATGCTCGAATGTATTAACGGAAATATTGTACCTTAACCTATAATGTAAACAGTTGTAGCGTGTGAAGTTATGCATTGAAATAACAAACCTTATCATTTGTACCTTAACCTATAATGTAAACAGTTGTAGTGTGTGAAGTTATGCATTGAAATAACAAACCTTATCATTAAAAAGGAATGCGGACACCTTAATGTAAATTGGCGGTGGTCCTCCATGTTAGGTACCTTAGCCACATGAGATGTACCTGCACATATGTGAGGTAAGGCTGGGTACATAACTTCTCCCTCCTTAAGAGAGAAATCACCCGAAGATTCCTGATTCGGATGATTTCGTTTAAAACATAACATTTTGTTCCATACATTGGTGAACTTAAAAATAACAAGTACAATTACGATTAAAAACAAGATTACATAAAGGATTAATGTTCCTAGGCTTATACTGTTAACTGTAATTAACCCGAAACGCTTTTCGTTGGTTTCGATTTCACTTTTTGATTTTAATATGTATGATAAATGCTTTAAACTGTCTAAATTCACGTTTTTTAAATTCACTGTCACTTCACTAGAAATGTTGTAATTCCTATATTTAGGCAGTTCTGGTATCGTGGCCAATTTGAGGCTTAAGTTTTTTCCATAAACTCTCTGATGACGTAGATGCAAGTTTTTGATAAAGAATTCGCAGTTTTCTTCAATGTAGATGATGTAAGATCCATGTAATGATTCATAGAAGTCATCGTTGTTGTCAAGTCGTCTTAGTTGGCACAATTTTGTTAGTTGTGTAAACATTCCAAGTATTTGATTGGATACGTTGGATCTTGAGTTCCACTATTTCTGCCATAACAGGGTTGCAACTGGTGGGATCTTTGCGGATGTTCATTAACTGCTCTACACACGTTCCCTCAGTATGCAGGACAGTATTGTCTTCGGTACTCAGTACTGATGATTCTCGATCTGCGTGCAGGGACGAATGACCGACAGGTACTTCAACCCTTTCACCATAAGGTAGGAGTACTTGGGAATAATAACAACAGTCTTATTTAAGGATTGATCGAAGGTAGGAAATGAGTAGATTTTATAATAATCGTATGACTCATTATCAGTCAGGGGTACTTCCAATATAAAGGTTATCTGGTTCTCTTTTACATATGTCTTAACAGTTATTGTTGGTTCTATTTAAACTAAATTACTTAAACTTATAGGATATATTAGATTGTTTGTCTTGGATTACATTGTTTATAACATATTTAATAATTCAGTAGAGTTAACAATAGTTTGATGCCGAACAGAACTTTGTTTAAGGTATGAGCTATTTTTGACTTAATCACACAAATAAAGTACTGAGACTGTCTTTAAATACGCTAAATATTTTTCGAAAATTCGTGGATAAATCTCAATTCATTAACTGAATATTTTAAAATTAAAATTAGAAAAACTGAATATAAAAAATATTTTTTTTGTAAGTGTTAATCTATAATAAATAAAATCTGATTCATTGTTTCTGATACATTAATATAACTGTTGAACATTTTAGAGACCAGGGTATGTAATTAGAAATGGTTACTTTATCGTGATTTATTTGAGAAGTAAATTTAATTGTAGGGCGTCATTATTGTACAGATCGGAGTAAGTTTTTATAATAGTTGAAAATCAGTTCAAATCAAATCAGTTTAAAAAGTCTATTCATATTTTAATAAAGTTCTGCTAGGTGTACCCTAAGGTAGTATTCTTGGGTCATTACTATTTTTAATATATGTTAATGAGTTACCACTTCGATGCAATTATTTACATGAGTAAAGGAAACCTAAGTCTGAATGAGTTTCAAATAAAAATTAACAAATCTGTTGAAGCAGTTGTGAGCTGGTTAGAAAATTTAAATCTAAATGTAAATGTCGATAAAACGAAATTAATAGAATTTGGAAACTATAGACAAAGATCATTACCGTTAAATGTTCTTATTAAAAAAACAAAAGTCGATATTACGAGTATTACAGAAACCAATTTTCTTGAAGTTACTATAGACTTTATAGATTATTTAAATTGGAAAGCTCACATTTCCAAAATTAACACAAAACTTTCTCAATACATGTATGTATGCTGTTTCAATATTTAATAGAATACCTAAAGATGTTAGAGAGTTACCGATTAAAAATTTTAAGACAAAGCTGTTTAAGTGGCTTATTTAGAAATGTTTTTATGATGTCAAGGAATTCTTTAATTAGGAGTTTTTTTTTTTTTTTTTTTTTGTATAATAATTGTCTGACATTATCATTTACAATATTATTTAAATTCATTGATAAATAGTTTAAATTTCATAATATTTCAAATTAACTAAGTTACAAACATTGGGATTGATGTATTCAATTATAGTTCAATTTATTCAATTATTGATGTATGTCCGTCATGGATAAATTGTTGATACCTGTAATATATTTTTAAAATCTATTTCTACACAATTTGCGCAATAAATTTATTTCATTTCAATATTAAAATACGAATCATCAAAAATTGCTATAAACACGTATTATGGTTACGTTTATCCTCTTTTAAGCTATGGGATTATATATTGGGGTAATTCTGTAGAAGTTGAATATACTTTTCTACTTTAAAAAGATGTCCAAGATGTATATTTAATTCAAATAGTACTGAAAAACTTCGAAATGTTTTCGTAGAGAGTAACTTCTTTACACTTGTATTTATGTCTATCAAATTTGTATATTTGTTGAAAGCAATTACGACTACTTTTATAAAACAAAATCCAACCGATCCAAAATTCTAAGGAACAAATACAAGCATAATATTTATATGCCTATGGCCCATAACACTTTGTATCATATGAGCTCTTACTTCATAGCCATTAAAGTTTATAACAATCTGCCTCTAGACGTTAAGATGCAAAGATGATCAGATTTCAACAAAAATTAAAATCTTGGTTGCAAACGCAAAGTTTTTATAATTTAAAAGAATGTTTATCAAAATATAATAATTAGTATTTTAAATTTCTAATAATTTATTTAAAATGTGGTTAATTGTTTTGTTTTCCAATTTTATTTAGTGTATAAGTAAGTTAATTATTGTGCGTCGGAAATGGGAAAATTGTTGAAACTTCTGATTGTAATAACAACAGCTTATGTAAACAATAGATATAATAAAAATATTCTGATTCTGATTCTGAATAGAACCCAACGGATTAATGAAACCTTTCTTAAAACAACGAGGAACTAGTTGTCTGTATTTTTCGATAGTAAAATCGCGTAGAAACTCTGCATATATTTTAATACACATAATTTGTATACGAGGAAAAATATTCAAAACAATAAATGGAGCTTCGTTTACTACAGTTAAGATTAATAAAAATTATGAATAATGAAATATAAAAAATATGAATTAAGATCAATAAAAATTATATCTAGGTTTATTTCAAGTAAATGCAGATTAAAAGCTGCGTTGGCATCGTTATTAAAAGTATAAAGCGTTTGCAGAGGTCGTTTAATTTTTTTAAAGAAGCCTTGGTATTCCTTTTCTTCAAACGTATTGGTACTACATGTCGTCCGGGTTTACCCAAAAATGTTGCTTTAACAAATTGCAGTTTGTTTTTAACAGATCGCGGTTTGTCTTTACTTTTTCTTTGATTGACACTTTTAGCAAAATTAGGTTTAGCTGGAAATTTAATTTCTTTTTCTCTACTTTTATTTTTCTTAACTTTCTCTTTCTTTGCTGACATTTTCTTTGCAAAAATTTTATTATTGTCTTTTATTGGCTTTGTATTTCTACCTATTTCCGGATTATAAGTTGGTAGAAAAACTTTTTGATTTTTTAAAGAAATTTTTTGTACCTGCAATTTATTTTTCAACGCTGAGGACACTAAAATTTTATTCGGTTTGAAGTCAATGTCCTTATGTAAAATTGGTATTTTAATTGGTTCTAATTCTGCAGCTGAATGAATTGTAACTGATTTGTCAGATTCTAATGGGATCGGATGCTCTGATAACTTTTCTATACTAACAGATACTGTGTCAGAGTTATGAGTAACTATTGCTGTATCATTTAAGTCTGAAATCATTATCATCGATGAGTTATTCACTTTTTTCATTTCGTCAGCGCTTACCATCAACGATAACGATTGACTTTCGTTATTTGATCTAGTATTTACTTTAACTATAGGTAACGCTTCTATGTAATACGGTTCTTCGTTATCAGCTAGAGCTCGTAATTTGAAACTCTGCTGTGCTCTAAGAGGCACCGATCTCATAGACACGTCACTAACTTTAAATTGAGGCGTTTGTACTTGTGGTGGTGTATAATTGATTTGTTGGAGTGGTCTGTACTCAAAATATTGGGGAGGCCTGAAGCCATAAGGTTGAGTTTGCCTGTAATCAAATCGTTGCTGCGGTTTAAACACTTGTTGAGGTCCACAACCAAATTCGAACCCTGGTGGTACACTCGGCACATTCGGTGCTGCAAAAGGACTTGAAGTTTGGGCGCTACCATAGAGTTGGTTACGAGCGTGGTATTGTTCGAAGAAGTCGACCTCATTGAGTACGATACTTAAGGCCTCTTCTAAAGTCGCGGGTAATTTTAATCGAACTACTCGCACCAAATTCTCCGGGAGGCTGTATAAAAATACATTCAGTGCTGTACGATTGTAAATGGTTATTTTATGGCGTTTAATTTCGTTATCTCGAAGTATGTTCACTTTTGAAATTAATACAGACCGTACACTTTTTATTCTATTGCAAAATTCTAAATAAGTTTCACCAGATTTTATTTTTAATGATTCCAATTCAATACACGGTTCACTACGCGGATCTCCAAAATGTTGCTGCAGTAATTGTTTTAAAGAAGACCAATTCACAATATTGTCACAATCAGATAGAAGCGCCGCTGCGTCTTCTGTCAGTCTACTAGTTATCGCGCGATAGACGTATAAATTTTGTTCTTCGTTACCATTTTGGTTAAATCGTTCAATCACGTATTCACAGTTTTTCAAGTATAAATTTAATTGACGCTTATCACCATTAAAAAGTGGAATAAGTTCAATCACGTCACTCGGTATCATCACTATCGGGGTGGTCTCGAAGGCTTGGCCTTGCATTGTAGAGTTATAAAATTTAAGACAGAACGTAAAAACACTTAATATGTCAAAATCTTATAAAATAACACACACAGTATAAAAGTAAAACACACACAGTAAAATAAAAAGTAGAAGAAACACAGTTAAGTAATTTTATACGTGTATAAAATATTTGGTTTGAAATACTATTTCAACTTAAATTACTATGAGGTTACGATTGATTTAAAGATCAACCAACTTCACTTTAAACTACTTTATGAACTTAAGTAAAATGTTATTAAATTTTTTTATTAAAAAAAAATTAAATATTTATTTTTTTTATACGTAAATTAGTGTAAAGTTTCAATTGATTTAAAGATCAATTAACTTTACTTTAAACTATTTTAGTTGTGAACATTAGTATAAATATCATTACTTAGAACAATTATTTAAAAATATTTTATTAAAAAAATATTTCTTTTTTTTTTTTTTTTTTTTTTTAACTTAAGCTACTGTTAAGTTACGATCGATTTTGAGATCAATTAACTTTACCTTAAGCTATTTTTTTAATTATGAACGTCAATAAGAATTGCATTATTTTGTCCATTCTATATTAATTTAACTCTATGTAAATTCTATTTATAGAACTAAGGTTAGGCTTTATAAAATTTCATATAATAACCAACCAGACACGTTAAAACAAGAGAGAGAGATCTCGATAATAACATGAATAACAATTGAAATTTAGTGAATATAGGAGGAATTTACCGGTAACAAAGGAATGGCGAAAAGTTTGATTCACCAACCGATGACCGTTATAGCTCCCATATTGTAAATACAATTGACAATTTAATAATAACACTATATGTAGGAAGTTCACTACATTAATAACTTAACTAAATTCTATGTTTTCAAAGAGTTTGATAAGAAAACCAGATAACAGTTATGTCGGGAAACGTTCAATCCCTAAATAACACAAGGAAAATGGCATAGGATGGTGAAGAGGTTTACTCACCAGCCGGCCAGCACCATCGCTCTATCTTTCTCGACGAATTTATTTGGTTCGTTTACGGATGTCCTCGGTTTATAGCCAAAGCACGCGGATGTAGATTCAATCGGTGTTCGAAGATCGGTAGAAGTTGATACGCGAAAATCGGTGACGTCGAAATGAAAATCCGCGGAACTCGGCTCAACCGTTTAGGTACATCCTTACAGGCTGCGCCAGTCAAGGAACGGGAGCGGGCGACGGTGTTTTAAATAAAAAACTTATTTTAGTGGAATACGTCCAAACAGAGTCGGATGCTCGAATGTATTAACGGAAATATTGTACCTTAACCTATAATGTAAACAGTTGTAGCGTGTGAAGTTATGCATTGAAATAACAAACCTTATCATTTGTACCTTAACCTATAATGTAAACAGTTGTAGTGTGTGAAGTTATGCATTGAAATAACAAACCTTATCATTAAAAAGGAATGCGGACACCTTAATGTAAATTGGCGGTGGTCCTCCATGTTAGGTACCTTAGCCACATGAGATGTACCTGCACATATGTGAGGTAAGGCTGGGTACATAACTATCTACTTTAAAAAAAACAGTATTATTTTTAGTTGAAATATTTGAAATTTTCAAATGAGTTGTCATGTTATGCACTTCGGTAGCTAGCAACGCTTAACTTAATTATTCAACAACACAATGGGTGCAACAGTAAAACAATACCCACCAAAGAAAACAAGCCGTGACTACGAAAATAAATATGTCCCAAAGAAAACAATGGCCTAAACCCGATTGGTATTAAAATAACCTTGAGTTGATACTTCAAAATATGACTTCTCACTGCGTGCGGTAGGCAATGTTAAAAGGCATTTGTAAAAGTGGTTATTATGTTTTAACGCGCCCACACGCAAACCAACGTACGTGCCTCACAAAAGGAATACATACAGAGAAAACATGGTGTTCATAACGACGGAAAATCGACATGTAAGGACTTTATTTGACCTCAGAAAGAAATCCTTACTCAGCGTTTACTTAATGGTTCCCCTCGAATTTGGCGGTGAAACAGAAAAAGGCTCGACAAATCTGTCCTGAAATTTAACGATTTATAAAAAAACTCGGTTGTCGGACCGACCCCTAGAGGACATTTCGAAAAGTAATCTATTCCGATAAGCCAACAAGGAGACTGTTCATTTTTATTTTGTCCATTCCTTGGGGCTTAGAGCATCTTATGAGTGAGGTTCAAATGATGAGCAAACAGCGGTTTCAACGGTACGTAGCACTACGTCCCTTCATCATTAAACACATTCAGCTAGGTTTTGTGCCAATCTTGGCAAAGTTTTTGCTACTGTTCTTTTCCTGTCGACCTATCTTGCCAAAGGTCTTTCACCACTGCGCCGTCCTACGCGTGACCACCTTTCCACTCTATCTTCCGTCACTTCATGTTGCCAAATTTCTTGTCGAATGCCACTTGAGTCTAAGTTTCTTTACATCGAGTAAATTTATTTATCTTAGCAAACGTAACCCAGTTCCATTATTAGCCCACATCAATGATTTCGGTTTTGGAGGGCACGTTAGGTGATAAGCCCAGGTTGAAATCCATTGATAGCCAGTGAAAAGCCGCGTCAGAGGTTCTTGGGTTGTATTTATGATACCATAGGACGTCAGTACCTCATTCAAGATCAATCTCTTATGATAAACACCAGACGTTCAGGGGCATGACGTTGCATTTGCCTTTGCTACAGCCTTAATCTCCTATATGATGTGGCCACGGATAATGTTTGTGTGGCGACAAGGTAAGCACACTGTAAGTGTGCTTTTGTAACTAGGAAGTTGGATTTTAAGTAGTTTAATCTACCTTTAAATCAGTTGTAATCAGTTCATTGTTAATGGTCACATGGTGGTTAATGGTCGAAAAATTGGTCACTTTCTGACATGTTCTTTCTGCTCAACCTCTCGTAAAGTTAGGGACCAAATTACTGAAAAATTACTCCAAGGATTGAAAAGCAATTTAATAATCATAACTTGTTACGATCGCAATATATTGGCTTGGACACTTACTTTGGATTCGCTGTATCCTAGAGAATCGGGAACTATAAAAAACAAGGTTTCACAAACACCAAGACTCAAAGCAATAACCTGTGGTTCACGTAAATATTTGGGCGGTGCTGGAAACGAACCCACATATTCGCATTTTTCAGTCAGCCTATGAAACATAATATTTTATTATCATTAACAATAATATAGAAGAAGTTGCTTCCAGCTCGCATTATGTATGAGGAATAAGATAAATCGATTCGTCAGTGGTTCTCATGAATTTTAACATAAAAACAAAAAGGCTCCCATTAAATAAAAATGCATTCGAAAAAACCCAAACAGTAACAGTAACGGAAGCCTAAAACCCCCTTTTACATATTAAATTCAACCATTGACAGTTAAAATTCATTGGATTCCGAATGGCACCCTCTACCGGACTCTAAATAAGGGCATAATGCCCCATTTAATAACAAATTAGATCTCACCGCATTAATGAAACGAGCCAAAGGTTTGTCCCAGAGTCCCCCACCTTTAAAACATGGTTTCTTTGAGTCAGGTCACATTTTGAAATCAAAGGTATTAGTAAAATTGAGAACGGAGATTCCCTCGATGATAATTTGGTTGTTTCCGCATGTGGTTTGTAATTTTAAATATATTTTTAAATTTAAGATGGGATAATAAGATAATAATCCAACAACAATCAAGAAGTTGAAGAGCAAAAAGTAACACGTTGATGCTGAAAACACAGACGTTTGTGTTTTTTTATAACGTTACGCGAGTGCGGGAAAACACACCTGTTGTGCTAGCGCAGTTTACGTGCCGGCTGACGTGTGTGTTGAACACGGCGCTACTACAGTGAGGCTCACACAGGCGGCACTGCAGTGCTGGAAAACACACACGGTTCGTAACTGTGCCAAAATTTAAAAACCGGTTCAGCAGTCGCCGTGTCTTTTGAAATATTAACTTATCTAAGAAACAACGAAACTTAGCATGTCACGACAGTTCAGTAAAACTTTGCTAGGATAGTCAGGTTAAAATATGAACATAATTGTTAAGTTATCAAAGTTTGTGTCGCACTGTAACTGTTATGGACAGGCAAGTTGCCTACCATCAGATGTACAACTCGCTCGTCACATAAAAAAATATTTTTTTTATGTATTTATTTTTGGTTCAAAATTTTTTTTTAATTATGTTTTATGTACATAGGTAGGGTCTTATGTAGGTTAGGTAATATAGATTATGAATGCAAATACGGTTTCTCCTTTATTAAAGGAACACAATAGAATATCTCAGAGATTAGGAAAGGTTTGTGTCCGTTTGTGTAATAACTTCACAGAAGATTCCGGTTAACTCCGATAAACCGTAACATATTGCGATCTCCCTATTTCATTTAAATTGGAATTAGGACAAAATGCAAATGGTGTGAATGCGATAATGGCCGAAGATTGTGCTTAATGGACAAATAACTTGCCTACATTTCACGTTCAATTAATTCATATTAGAATGGAATGAATTCGTTGCTTTTTCAATGAAAAAATCGGGGAAATATTTTTCGCTAAATAAATGACAATAAATAAGGTAACGCTTCACGATCACATGTACAGATCTTGACCCTAATAAGGATTTCCTTTATCTAAGGAACCAGGAACTACGAGGACCATGGTCCTACAAACAGCTAGACTCAGAGCAATTTTTTGTCGTTCACACAAATCTTTGCCCTGTGCGGGAATCAAATCCGCGACCTCACGTTTCGCATTCGGCTCATTATCCAATTACGCCGCGGAAACCTTATATAAAAATAAAAAAAAAAAATTAAAAATAATGTATTTTTTTAATAATACTTTAAGTGTTGTTATCTTATGTTATCTTAGTGGTATAGTATTGTTTATTTTGAAGCATCATTATCTCCTTGCTTAATTAATAGGATATCTATTATAGGTATGACTAACTTTGGATGGCAAAAACACTGGACTAAGTTTTTTTTTTTTAAATTTTACATTGTAACAAGACTAGCACATCGTTCCCCTGACACATTTAAACTTAACAGTTTAAACATGTTTTAACACGTTCACTGCTGTCGTGTTTTTAATAACATGCCACGAGTATGGAAAAACACAAATATTGTGTTTGTTGTATGGGAAAACACTATGGCACGTGCCGAGCCGCAGCCGTGGCTAGACAAGCAAACCGGCTCAGCAGTCAAAGTGTTAAATTCATAAAACCTGAATCCGTATCCAATCAAAGGAACACAAATATAGCATTGTTGCTGTTAACGGCTACGTCAGATCTTTTAATTATTACCTTGGTTTTATCAAACTAGCGATCTTGGAGGGTCTACCGCCCACTTCCTCTAATGGACTCCATGGTAAGTTTTCCAAGTGTTCTGTTTCAAGGAACGCATAATATCATATGTCACGCTGCGGGATACCGTGACATATTTTCGTGTTTTGATAGCTTAATACAGACTATGGGAAAGGTGATACTTTTAAACCTTAAAAAAGACCGCTGTTAAGTTTTAACTATTACGTTTTTGATATTATGGCCGGTGTATCCGAAACTTTACCGATAAAGTAAAAAAAAAATTACCACATCATGAGCAGCAAACGTATGAAATAAGTCTCAGAACTTTCTTAAAAGCTGTAATTTGAAAAGTCTACCCTAGCATTTGCGGAGCATAAACCAAAAACTTAACTCCCAATTAGGTAAATAACAATTTTATAGGTCACAAAATACTAGCCACCATCCAATTGGAAACAGTAAACTTTAATACTCGGGTTCATAAAAACACGCAAAAGTCCACTAAAGTTAACAATTTTACTCTATAAAACTGTACCAATTTGTTTTAACAATTTTTCGCCGATAAGTTCTCCACGCTCCCAAGTTAAATAAGAAATGAACTTAATGAGACGGTGTTTAAGAAAATGCAAGCTACAACAACTCGTAAAATTAGGGAATAATTGCGCAGATTCGATCTGAATTAATTAAAATTGTAAGCAGGTATTGAATCGCCCGACTTAATTCTTTGAAAAGACAAAGATATTCTCACGCTTCTGTTATCGTTACAAAAACCCGCGATGTTCACACTGGGCGCAGTCTTCTAAGAAAGTCGCTATGTGTAAAAAAGGTTATCGTTGTTCCTTATCTTGGTACATTAGTTTAAGGCTGCGAGCCTGACGGCAACTTCCCAAATGAATTTTAATATCAAATGTACAGCGAATTCGAGAATAAAATGAATCGCATAATTTAAGATGATCCAAACGTTATCGGGACATCTCATGTGAGACAGTTTTATGAATACTTTGTTAAGCTGAGGTTTATGTGAGGTAAAATATCTGATGAGAATATTAATTAGTCCTTGAATTAATTTAATGGACCGCTTTTGAGATAAGCTTCGTCTCAAAACACGGGATGATTACGAGAGGACATTTAATTAAAAGGAAAACTGAAGTCGTCAGATCGTACCTTAATCTTATTAGTTTGTGTATCTTAAGTAAAAGACACATGAATAAGTATCGAATAAGATATTCTAACATTCAGTTTGGTGAAATCTTCCCTCAAAAAATATTACTCGAACATGAGAATACACCAAGTTGTAATACAAAATGAAGCCTTCTGAATAATTGAAAAGAAAAGTACAGCGTTGAATGACGTGATTGGAAGACATTAGTAATTTAATTATAGACAGAAACGACCTCGTAGTTAATGCGTGTAGCTCTTGATATCGATCGCTATCAAGCGTAAAAATATCTTGAATAGAAGTAGAAGTAGAGGTTCATAAGTAGTAATTAGGCTATTAGAAACTTTATTGTCATCTGTGGTGTAGCGGATTCATCAAAAATGGATTAGTTTTACGAAATCATTCATCAAGGCGTCATACATGTTTCATGGTAAAATAGAGTGCCATCTTTTTCACATACTTAAGATATAATTCTTATAGATCCATTTTTTTTGGTTAGTTATTTACATAATGCTCTAAACAGTGACCGCCAATGACATTATATTACTCTCACTGTATAAAAGAACCGAAAATCACAGGCAAACTTAATAATTTGCCAGTGATTTTCGGTATTCTTGAGGAATCGTGTGTTTTCTCTAATCGATTTAATAATCGATTTGAGAAAACACATGATTCCTAGTATTAACTAAAATATCTGAATGTCTTATTTCTGTTATGAAAGTGGGTTTGGATTTTTCTCGCATATCCGTATTTTTCTGGATTTTCATGATCATTAATACCCATTATTTTAAGTGTGCAAGTTAGCAATAGTCAATCAATAAAACCAATTCATTCCAACTTTCTATATTCGATTCATTCATTTCTGCTTTTATTAAGGCAAGGCTTACCACCTTAAATCAATTATTATGTCTATCATGAATCTGCCTTTTATTTACTTATATCTTAATATTATAACATTAGTTGCTAACTAGATATATTATTTGATTATTTTGTTCCCCGATGCAATATCACGAGCAAAACAAACACTCCTCCGAACTCCTGACAAATTATTTGCTCTACACTCAAAATCGGTTGAAAATCGCGATTGATATCAACATAAAATACAGTTTCGAAAATCGCATACACTGACAGAATATTAATTTTATGTTATCATCGCATTTTGGACCCCTGGAGGGTATTATATCCGAAAACACGACTAACAATAAAGTGTACAATTTTGGGTAATAAATTTGAAAATTCAACAGTTTGCCGCCTCTGCTTTATTGTTCTTTGTGTGGATGGATGCAAGTTTGTATTTGTCGTTGTAGATTTGTTATCTTTTTCCAAATTGCAGAAATATTTGGAGAATTAAACGTTGTCATCAATTATAGGGCCTCCATAAAAGTGTGTTCCATCTAAAGCTGATTTTCCCTTGAGTCGTTGAGTTTTCTGATTCCATTGAGATAAGGAATCGTACTTAGGGGCCAGGGTCGACATTTATTTGATCGAGACGTGAAAAACAAAAGTATAACAAACTATTTGTTGGTTGTCTTTAGTCTTGCCGAACTATTTTTAGTCATCTATAACCTTATGTAATATTTTACTAAATCAACTGACATAATTATTTTGAGTTGGTGTACTGCTTTGGGCTGAGGTCGTAGCATGTGGAAAGATGTAGTCTCTGCCTATCCCAACGGGAGAAAAGCGTGATTGTATCGATGTACGTATCATTAATTTGGACCTATAATATTTATAATATCTTTAGTTGAGTTATGGACCTTTAAACAATGATAATATTCTCACATTTAGTAAGAATATTATTCCAATATTGTGAATAACAGTTTCTTATCGACTAATTACGCAGAACTAATACTAACTAAACTGGGGGCCTACTCTCACCTATTAGTTAGCGGCTCAGTTTAGGCTCAGTTCAACTTAGGTTCCTAAACTGCACCGCATAATTTCGTACCATGACCTACACCTATACAAAATCGTTATTGGATCGTTAACAATAAGAATGAATGAACGATAGTTTCTCACGTCTACTATGACGTCACTCTGTTGGAAAGAGACAACACTATATCAACATCCTTTGCTAACTTCGTTTAGCCGTGTTTCTTTCTTTTGGTTGCGTTCAGAAATAAATCAAAAAATGTTTCGGAAAATTACGCTTATTTTCATGTTGCATATTTTGTCATTTGTGTGAAGACACAACACCTAAGTAATTTAATTAAGTATTTAGATGTATGTATCAATAATGTTTATTGATTTATTATTTATTTAAGATCATTTTTAAATTAAATTACGAGTAAAATATTGTGGTCCTAGAATTGATATCTTTTTAGAACGTTCCTTTTATATTTTCGACATTTGACATTTGATTAATGAGTGACGGACGGATGAATGTTCTTCGACTCTAATTAGAAAATACAGCACGAAAGAGTTCGTATATTGAAAATACGCGCGCTTTTGTGCTGATTTTTATAAAATACTATTTTCGATTTCTTTTTATGTGGTTTATAAATTCAATACAATGGCGTCAGTAATTCTGACTAATATTTTGCATATTATATAAAAACCTTATTTCTTAAGTAGGTACTTATACGCATGAATCTATACTCCAAAATTCCCAAGCTTACGTCTCAAGTGTTAGCGGCTATTTTAAGTGGTTTTCTTTATATTATACTGTGAAACTTCTCGTCAACGAGTAAGCTACGGGCAACTTGAACACCTTTGGGATTTCATAAATAGGCACAACGAGATTGCAACGTGCTATAATAAAATCACGCAAGCCAGGGAATACTCTCGCCGGCTGTGGGAATCAGTAGCCCTAAGTTTAAACTCCCAAGGCGACAGTGCATACACAAATACACACACTTAATTATTATGATTTTTACACTGAAATCAAAATAATCCCTACTTCCCTACTTATATTATAAATGCGAAAGTAACTGTCCGTCTTTTTGTCTGTCTGCTACGCTTTCACGCCTAAATTACTGAACTGATTTAAATAAAATTTGGTACAGCCTAGACTCTAGAGCCTGAGAAAGGACATAAGCTACTTTTTAATGCGAGAAAAGGGTTGTAAAGTGTTGAAATAGGGGATGAAAGTTAGTATGGAAGTTTCTTCATATTTAAAGCTAGAAGCTGGAAACTTATTTTTGTGCTTTTGATTAGATATAAATAAAAATGACATTCAAATTTTGTAAAAAAATTATCCACAAGGTAAAATAGCAATAGGGGAAGAAATTTTGTATGGAAATATATAAGGTTTCGGCTAAACCACTGCACCGATTTTTAAAATTATTTATCTAATGAAAACTACATTATGAGCGAGTAATAAAGGCTATATTTTATACCCGTATTCCCACTGGAAGAGGTACTACGCGGGTGAAACCGCGGGGCAGCCGCTATTAAGATATATAACCAAAAAGGCTCAACTTTGGTTGTGAAAATATTAACTTTTATTGAGACGCTTATTTTGACAGCTAATGGGATCAGTATAGGTTCAAATAGGTTTTAAATATAGCTCATGGTACGAAAAGAATGAACGAAGTCATGACTTGCGATCCAGTTTAGGTTCAAAATGGCGGAAACCTAAACTGAGTCGCTAATAAGACGTCATGGTACGATTATGCGACGCAGTTCAGTTTAGGTCCTAAACTGAATCGCTATAAGACGTCATGGTAAGCCTCCTGAGCGCGAAACATTCATTCCGCGATCTATCGTCCGTGCATCCGAGGGGACTACCACAAAACTCATATCGACGTCGACGCGATCCTAAAACAAAAGTCAGGAGAGATCCGCCCGTATATCACTAACATGGTCACAGTAAAAGCAAAAGGTAGAGCTGGAAAATTCAATTCACTCTACTTTTTTTAAATATTATAAAATAAGTTTAAATTAAATAATTAAGTTCGTACCTGCCTGCCTATCCCTACAAATATTATAAATGTGTAAGTAACTATGTCTGTCTGTCTGTATGTTACGCTTTCCCGCCTAAACTACTGAATAGATTTAAATGAAATTTGGTACAGAGATAGTCTCATTACCTTGTCTATGACCAATTTTCTGGAAAATTATTATTCTTTTAAGTTCTCGTAAAAGTAAGCTAAATTGAAAAAGAAAATATTGAAATATTTATTAGGGCAACAGCTGTTAATATTGGGGTACAACACACAAGTTAAACTTTCAGCCATTAGATCTATGTATTTGCAAAGTTACGTTACTGTAAATCCAATGAATATTGAACATGATATTCCATAATTACACTTTTACCCACTGTAAAATATCAGAATGATCAGTTTTATGTCATCATTTGAAATTGAATCCAAATAGCTGTAAAAATAAATCCAATTGTGTAACTTTCCCTTCTAACTTAAATGCTTGCTCTACGTCATCGCAAAGGCTATCCCAGTGCGCGCCAAATAACCCGTAGTGGTAAATCGTGCGTCGAAACAATATCAATGTGCCTGCAGTTCCATTGTAGAACGGTCGATTGGCCGCACGCGCCACGCGTAGCTGTGACCTTGCAATAGTTGCGATAATGTAACATGATATTACGTAACTGTAAATTGGAATAGATGGAGGTTTTGAGTAGCCCCCCTTTTTTAAGTTGTCAATGTCTTGCGTTCACCCTGGTTTTGCTAAACCAGTTTTAAAGAGTGTTAATATTTTTTCTATTATGTTTTCATTTATGTTTCTACGAATTTCAATGGGCAATATTGTTGGTGTTAGGTAGGTTTAGTTTTTACCTTTTACTTACCTTCTTAACTATAATACATTAATCGGAGTGTTCATATCTTAACCCGTTGTTTTTGTTTAAAAAGTTCTCGCTAGTAAAACAATCTCTTTGTAACAAGTAAAACATCAGAAATTTACCAAGTTTTGTAACAGAACTAGACATTCAATTTGGCTTCCTTTTATTTCTTGTCGAGTCAACTACAAAGATAAAATGCAATTGTACCCTGTCACAGTGAGAACACTTGAGTTTCAATGGCGCTTGAAGGAATCTTCAGATTACTTTATTGTGACAAGGTGCTTAAGTGCCGACATATTTTTGTAGTCGGTTGTCCCTTTGTTTATACTTCCGTTACGGAGCTTAGAAAAATGTGGAGTACAAAGTTTTAGTCATCAAAGAGCCAGTGAAGCGAAAACCTTCGAAAACCGATTTTGGTTAAAAAAGCAAGAATTTTAGATCATAGTAATTGTTAGGGTCTTGAACTGAAACATTTTGAAGTTTTTACAATATTCAAATTTTTTGAACAAAATATTTTTATACATTCAAAACATGACTAGGCATATTGGTGATTTATGATTAAAGGTACGAACCGACTAAGGCGATATCGGGTGTGGTGGGAAAAACAAACAAACAAAGAGATGTCGAGATAAATAAAGAAAAAAATTACATCAACAAAGTAAAAGTCAAACATTTATAAAAATGTATGTGTTTATTAAATGTGACAATTCTATTACTGATCTATATTGGAATTTTGTTCAAGATTACCTGTGCCAGCTAATAAAAAGTATTGTTGCCAAGTAGACCTATAGCTGGTTATTCTCGAAAAATAAACTTTCATACATTAAATATTCCAAAGTCCACGATAGGTACCTACTTTCGGTCAAAAGTAAATGAGAATTGATTAAAGACCTATTTGTAAAATAAACAACCTTTTCCAATCACGATCACTGCATGCAAAAAATAAAAGCTGTAGCAAATTCTATTTCAGAAACCATATTGGATTTAATCACCAATTCACACGTCCAGTCAGTCGTTACCACTGTCATTCAATTCCCCCACAAACTAGTTGCAGTGGGCGCTCAAGTCTACGTATAAGTTACGATTAGTGGCAAAAAGCGGTCAGCGCTGTAAGCGCTTTCTGATGCGATCGCCGCCGCTTGTTTTCCACATCGACACGATTTCATTAGCAATATTGTGGATGTGCGAAAAAGTTGGAAGAGTTCACGTGGAATATGGTGCAGATTTGGTTTGGTTAGTCAAAATTGCAGCTTAATGCGAAGACGCAGCGTCGATTTTAAAGGTATTCAGCGTTAAAGAAGTAGGTAAAGCTGAAACAAAGACACTAGACGTTAAAAATGTTACAGACGCGAAAAAAGGTCGGTACTTGATTAATTATAATAGACCCGAAAAGAGATAACGCATTTATTTTCAGAGACTGAAATTATAAGGAATAAGAAGAAGAAAGATTTTATCTTTTTAAAGAAGGAACATAACTGTCACACAAATTATTGCTGCCATAACTAAAACTAGAACAAACCAGAATTGCAACATACAAAATAACGTTACCCATTAAATTTCGTCAACCAGGTAACATTAAATTACTCAATATTACTACGAAAACGGTTACGGAAGCATGTCTAACTTGCCTTTGCAAATTAATATGCCCCCAAAATATACTTCGTGGTTCACAGTAATTCGGATTTAAGCTGAAATAGATCAATTTGTATGGGAATATTGGGTATTTCAACAAAATTATTCGTAAAAAGACCGCTTAAGTTAACGGCTTTCTATTTTCTTGAGCTAAGCAGACATTACCGCTTCTAATTAGAGCTCGTCCTGAAGCATTTAATCCCATAGTCTGTAATGTAAAAACTTAAATACCATAGTCATTGCAAAATGCCGTATCCAATCAATAGTAAACTTTTTTCATCGCATTCCCAAGCTTCGGATCTCGGACGTCCACGGTTTTTGCCACGCTTGACCGTCCGACTTGTCCAAAGAGTTTTTATCCCTCGCAAACGACGAACTGAATTTTTTGCTAACTCCAAACTCATCACTGCACGTCAAGTGCCCATATATTCGGTGGGTGACCGCTGATGGTCGCTGTAATTGATTGAATTCACTGTAAATAAACTTTATATTTACTCGAATCTTTTTCACGTTCATTGTTCGTTCAAAAAATATACACGCCATTTAGGTCTGCCAACTTTTTGTAGACAAAAACGATCGGCAGCAATGAGTTTTTGTGTTTTATTCATACTTGCGATTGGAGTAAAAATGTTTTTTGAGAATTTTGATTTGGTGCTTATAAGGACTCCAATTGAAAGCTGACGAATCGAATTGAAGCCTTAAATATTCAACGAACTGAATTGATTAAGTAAACAGTTACGATTTTTACTGTGTTGACTGAAGTGTAGAAATAAGTACTTGAAAGCCCGCCTCTTCAAAGATTTATATTCTTATCATGTCGAAATCCCAATAAAAACAATAATCCTCATTCGGATAACGGATCGATACACGATAAATAAATCCAATCATCGCGGAAAGCGAAGAGGCGTTACATCATGAGTAACATACGATGAATCGATTCAACTCAAACATTGAACAATCGAGTTTCCATTGATTCAAATCGAATCATTCAATTAAAACGCGTCGATTCCGCTCAAACGGCCATCGAGATCAATATCGCAGTTTTAATAAAACAGATGGAGAACGGGCTCCCATATCCGGCACTTGCTTATTTTTCCAGCGCAAAAAAACGCCAGTGCCCCTCGAAAAAGCAATGATAATAGAAACAACGGGAGCGCCGCGTTCTAAAGGGTTATTCGTGTTTTTATTTGCGCCTATAGAGGTTTTTTTTGGAATGCGTTAAAAGGAAACGAGTCGGAATCTCCCCATGAGCGCGTGGGTGAAAAAATAATGTGGGTAAAGTCTGTCGCGATACGCTTATTTCGGAATATTTGTATATCCTGTGTATCTGTTTTACATGTTATCGGCATCTAAATGGCACGTGAAGTTATGTTTTATAGGGAAATCGATATTAATGCGCCGATTGGGGTTCCGATTCTGTGTTCGCCATTTTTCTTTTTAATATTCTTGACATGGAGCCTTTCTTACGCACGATAACTTTGGACTTTTTAATAACTTTTGGGGAGTTTTCTATCTGAAGCGGTGATGGTTAGGGGTAAGCTGTTTGCTTGGCAATCAACTATAATACGTTTGAAATTCGGCTGCACCATTGATCGGTCCTTTGAGTGCAAGATAGATTCTCAGTTAGTGTTAGTGTGTGATTTAGTTAATACATGCCAGATTGATAAGTAAACGACATTAGAAAATGAAAAAGTTATATTTTACCTTGCAGTATACAAGATTCTAAAAAAGCAACTGGCAACACCATTCCTTGCTTTCCACGTACTTATTTCAAAGCTCGCTTCTACACTTTTTTCAACTTCTCAGCAACATGACAGCTTGTTAGAAACAATTTCCTGATGAGGTTCAAAATAGCTGCAGAAAAACTTAGTCCCATCCAATAAATCCATACATTTAAACCGGAGTATTTCTCCGAGAAGGCAAACCTAATTGGTGAATTACGATCACGCACATTGGCGTGACTGGGCTTGGTGACAGTGCCGATGCTTAATTACGTAAAATATAGCAGCCGGTGCCGCCTTTTACTGAATGGGCGTTTTGTTTTATAAACGTTTATAAGTTATTAAAATAAGCCTTGTTAAACTTGAGGTAGGTTTTCATTACAATAAAAACATTAACCTTAAACGACGATGTAGATTTATCCGGAATATAACGTTGATTGGACGTTTTATAGGTCGATTTTGACCATTAACGAAATTTTTTGGCTGAATTTGCATCAACACTTATGATTACTAATATTATCTTTAGCCCGCGACTTTGTTTGAGGCGAATACAAACAGCAAGACAACAGCGAGCTGTGATACAAAAGGGAAACTGGTATTTTTTTATTTATTTTACCATAGAATTCGTTTTAAAAGATACTTTTATTAAAAAAACAAACGAAAGAGTCATACCATCACGCACTATATTTAGCTGATGCAACTCATAGATAAGACATAATGGCTACACATGACAAGAACACCGTAAATACAAGTTTTTCATAGTGTTCTTACTAGAACAAAGATTAATATCTTTTAAATTTTTTAGTTTTTTATCCAAAGGGGTGCGAGGAAAAAACATAAAACTAAGGTCCTTGCCCGATGACGGTCACAACAAGTTATATTATATACGACAAGGTGACGGATAGCGCGTAAAATACTACCAGTTTAAGTCAAAGAATGTTAAATTGCTAACAGAAGGTAAGAGGGTTAAACTGCCATTTCTACCTACCTTTTACCAAATGAGGTAATGCCGGCCTCTGTTGTCAGATGTTGTCAGACCGCCCAACGGCCTATGACGTGACTTCACGACTGCTATGAATTGGGTCAACCACCGGGATTGACGGCTTAACGTACTATTTTAAGCCACCGAGCGATAGGAATTTGGGTGGAAATTATTTGAGAAACGGCCTTACTTGTAGAAGCTTCTTAAAGTCGTGCTTAACTTTAAGAGGCAGTTATAAGTAAGGCCGTAAGTTTTTTAACTTTATCTTATTGCTTCCACGACATAATTATTAACCTACAATCGTAGTTTTTTTCCTTCACAATAAAACTAAATTAATTACTTCTCAAGCTATAAGCAAACTGTCAGTATCTGGAACACAATAATGTATGTTATTAGGCAAACTCAGCTTCAATTTCATCAAACTTGCACATCTCTTCGGTTCCCCATCACTTATTCTATGCAAACTTGGGCACGGCAAACAGAGTCGCGTGACGAAACAGTACGACACGCACACTGTCAAATGATAACTCTATGTCTATCAATTTTCAGAGGAATGGTGCGCGGTGGTGCTTAGTTTATTACGTTTTGTCAAGGACGTTTTATATATACTGTATGGACCCGACAAGTATCTGGCTGCAAAGAAAGTAGTACGGTACATACACTAGTATGATAAAACTCATATTTAAAGGTACATGTATGCATATTTATTTAGATACTGACGCCAATCCAGGCGCCAAATACACTTTATATACACAGTTTAAGGAATCAGCGAATCTGAAATCGATCAGCCATCCTTCCCTCAAACGTGACGTCATTTGACGTTCAATACGAACAGTCGATCATATAACTTAGGCAGAGGGGAAAGTGTGAGCGAGCGTGGTCCTGTGGTTAGATCGTTTATGCGTTTCGTTGATAAGCAGGCCCTAGGTAGAGTAGAACGGCTGAATAATAAAAAAGCACGGTTAGGTACTTTGCCTGAATGATAACGTAGGAACGTGTCTTTGAATTGTGAATCATTTGACTTGATATTTATTGCGATTAGGTTTTAGAAAGTTTTGGTAGAGCTTGTGGTATAGCTTCGGCACTAAATAATGGGAAGGTACTAGTACATTTTGTGGACCAAAATATTTTAATGAAGACTAATTTATTAAAGCGTATCAGAATGACACTTTTCTGAGGTAGCTTAAAAAGTAAAGGTTTTATAATTTTAAATAAGAATTCAAGTTAATAAACTTTCTATACCTTAATCAATATTTTTGTATCTCTCTTTCTTGGTATTTCTGCATTATATTCAAAATTTTCATTTATTATAAAAAAAGCATCTGAGATAATATTAAATGAAAAAATGTTCTTAAATCAAATTTATAGTATTTATAGTTAGTTAGTTAGTTTTTTTTTTTTTATTTTATTTATAGTATTGCCAAATTAATAGTCCATTAAAATATATAAAACTGTATACCATGTAACAAAATTAAGGGGGCTTTAGTACTTTTTAAGTTTTATGAAGCTCCGTAAATCGAAATGGGGCGAAATCCACCTCTGAGGGTAATAGATCCTCATCATTATTATTAATGGCAACAAATTAAACCTTGTTTGCGCCCTGCAATTTTTCTCTGTTTTCAAATAAACACAGAATGTTACTTAGAACCCTCACAGAAGTCATTTTAAATTTTAATCACTTTACCACCAATTTGTCATCGTAAAATTATAAATAAACGCAAATAGTAAAACAATTCTTGGAGGCAAATGCACACTGAACCATATTAAAACTGTTAACGACCAATTTTACTAGCTTTTATTACAATAGTATGTGCACCCCGCGGTTTTACCCGCTTAGACTAATCCCACAGAAACCGTCCGTTTTTAAGGGATATAAAGTATCCAATGTTCTATGCTAAGGCCCAAAGTATCTGTGTTCTAAGTTCATCAAAATTCATCCAGCCGCTTTGGTGTGAAGAGAGGACAAACACACTAAACCACAAACTTTCGCATTTATAATATTAGTGACATGAGATCAATTATATATCTCGCAGATTAACATACATTATTATTATGAATTAGAACTTATCTCTTATATTCTGACAATAACAGGAAATTGCTTACGGAACAACTATGTATTTATATACGTAATATATTTAAAACGAAACTGACTAAAGCAGTAAAGGTATTTTTAATAAATAAGGTAGGTGGTATTAATTTGTTCCAAAAAAAAAAACAGGCAAGTAAAAACATAAACTGAACTCAACAATAATCTTTTGGCTTTTCTCAATTTAATTATTTATAAACAAAGAATTTTTAAAACCAAAAATTTATTTTCTTTCAAGATGGTAAATCTCTGCCGTTAATTTCATACGTCCCCCGAGGGAAGATTTTCTTAATTCGTTTAGGGGGGCTTAAGCTTTTACGTGTTAATGAAAAAGTTGGATTTTGATGGCGAAACAACAGATTTTAATTGATATTTGTTGTTTTTGCCTTGATTTAGATGTGACTTTTTTAATTTTTATAACTGCGGGGAGCAGTACTGTAACTAAAATAAAATAATATGTTTTTAATTTTGTGTTTTTTTCAAATTGTTGTTTAAATGTCACAGGGTATTTTTAACTAAAATAACTGGAATGAAATTATTAGCTGTTCTGTTATTAGTAAAAAATATTTTTTAATAATTATTATTATTAGGACTAAAAAGTTTTATAACATTTGAGGTTTAGTTTTACCTAATTGTTCCAACTTAATATCTTTCTTTATTATAAATGGCTTAGACAGCCTACATTTAAAGCAGAATACCTTTATAAAAGAGAAAAAACTAACGAACCCCTAAATAAAGGTCCTGTGTCCATACAATGTAATGCAAAATCATAGATAAGATAACCCTCAAGTTCCGCTCCCGGTATTCTGGACCATATCAAAACATTGAAAAAATTCACACAAAAACTTATCCCGGCTCAAACATATTTACAACATTAATACAGTAAGGGTCTTCCCTAAATTATTTCTGACTAGGCTTACGCAAACATTAAACACTTGAATATGTCGCCGTTCAAAATAAACGAAAGAAAGCACACTGTTTTAGAAATTTAATGTCAGAATACAATAGATTTTTTGTTGATACTGCTAACGTCTGTTGCTAAGTTATTTTACCCCACTCAAAGGTTGTTTGCTAATAGAGATAAATTCGTGCATTTTACCTTAAAATATTGTAATTTTTTTACAAGCAACTTGTTTGTTTCGAAATGTATGCCCAGTAAAGCGATTTCTATTCTATTCAGTTTCCAGCGAAATTACTGCGCACATGAGACTTTAGAGACGATGTCTCAGTAGTGCAGTGCCGCGCAGGATTATGCAATGCAAAGTTCTGGGTGGCACTGTACTTGTTATGGGCAGGCGTAGCGCTTATCATTGGGTGAATAACTTGTTCGCCTCGTCACTTAGTCAAATAAAAAAAAAACATTATAAAAAGTACAAAAACATTATAAAAACAAATTAGTGCTGCTTTCTTCAAGCTTCGCGTAAGGCAAAGAAAATAGAACGTAATTAGAAAACAGCACATGAAAAAGTAAGAGTGCCCTTACTGGTTGCGTTTCAGGAACTCACACGACGGCAGGTAGTGCTTATGCGGTTTCTTTGCGTGCAGGAAGTTTTGAATGAATCAGGTGGCCTGATCGTTTAGGGTGTCTAAGATTTTTTGTATTCCCACGGTCGTTGAAGGGTTAAAATGAAGAGTATGAGTTTAGGCAATCTCTTAATTCAAAGTGATTTTCCAAATCTACGTACTAGGTTTTAGATCCGTAATCAGGTTCAGGTTTGGGGCTTGTCAGTTAGGAAAATAAGTGATAAATGAATTAAGTTAATTTATCTTTAATTTGACAATGTTTGAGTCAGTTACTTTGCATATGAGACTTGAGAACAGAATGACGAGCACAGTGCAGTGATGTGCAAGATTTTGCAATGCAAAGTACTAGGTGGCATTGCCACTGTTATTTACAGGCATAGCGTCTACCATCAAGTGAACAACCTCCCTGTCTCGTTATTCTGATTTATAATAAAAGAAAAACATAAGTAAGTACCTACCTAGAACATTCCTTTAGAAATTTCTTCTTGTAACGAATTTTTTACATAAAACTGCTCTAATTCACAGCTTCTTAATAAAAAATAACCAAGGTTTTTTTTATTTCGTTTATTTTTTCCTAAATTTCAACAAGTAAGTTTTTATTTTAAATCTATTCTTGCAATTGGAATTTGAATTTGCAAAAAACCAATAGAGTTTCACAAAAGAGTATCATTAAAGAACTACAACAGTTCATCATCATCATTTATTTATTTATATAATTAAAACGGTTTAGACCAATTACATTAATTATTTACATATAATAGTAAAATACAACAACAACCCATAACGTCCCACTGCTGGGCACGGGTCTCCCCTCACTTTCATGAGGAGGATTAGGCTATAATCCACCACGGGGGCCAGATCCGGATTGGTGGATCACATACCTACCTCCGAAATAATTCTCGGGTAGGTATGTGGGTTTCCACACGATGTTTTCCTTCACCGAAAAGCGAGTGATAATTACGTACATATGTTTTACAAGAAACACCTTGGTACGTGCCTGCACTGGGATTTGAACTCACGACCTTCTGCTTGGAAGGCGGACGTTCTCCCGCGAGGCTACCACCGCTACCCTAAAAATAAATGGCTATTTTTTTACTAAATTTAAAACAAATAAGTTTTTTTTAAATCTATTATTGCAATTGGAATCTGAATTTACAAAAAACCAATAGAGTCTCACAAAACAGTATCGTTAAAGATCTAAAACAGTTACTGAACCAAAATTAAAAAATAAACTTGCTAAGAAGGAAGAATGGAACAAAGGTTTTCCTTTTAGGATCCTAATAATTGACATACAAGGTGTATAAAAAGACAACTTCACGACATGTGAATCTAATTCAATACCCCACTTCCTTTGTCGTGAATGAATATGAAATCTCGCACATGGTCCAGATTTACGTGCTGTAAAGGAATCCGTCGAAAAAGCGGCAAAAAGCTGTTAATTAAATTACAGAATGGCTGAGCGCAGACAGATGGCTACTTTACTTAACGGTTAACAGGTGAGCAATGGAGGTTTGGATTTCATAAATCCGGTGGTAAAAAAGGCGAAGTTTCAATTTATTTGTTAATGCAAACACTCCCATAGACAGGCACACGCACATCGAACGACCCTATCTATTACCACCAAGCAGTAGTGTGAAAACAATACCGTGTCCCGGTTTGAAGGGCACTGTTTCTAGCGAAATTATTGGGCATTTGAGACTTTACAACCAATGCTTAAACTCAAATAAGTAATTTATTGTAAGTCAGCAAAAATAAAGCAAGTTTAACCCTTAAGCCTCATATACATAGAGATAAATAAAAAATAAATCAAATAACTATGGTCTAATGGTGGACGAACGCATTGCAGGAACGCACAAGATTTTGTAATGGAAAGTTCTGGGTGGCACTGTAGCTGTTATGGGCAAGGGTCGCGCTTACCATCAGGCGAACGACTTGCTCGTCTCGTAACTTAGTAACATAAAACATAAATAATATTATTAAATAATTTACATAATTGTATAGCTCCGAATCATGAATAATCAGCAGGAAATTATTATAATGACTTCCTAATAAGTCACAACGGTACAAACAAGCATTACCTCTTTGTATTGGTATAGATAGTATCATCATCAACCCATAACCTCCCACTGCTGGGCACGGGTCTCTCCTCACTTTAGTGAGTCCGGATTGGTGGATAACATACCTTTCTCCGCAATAATAGATAGAATAGTCAGGCAAAATTACAAAATGACAATATTTTTAAATAAATTTAATTATTGAAAGTTTCCGCTCCTAACTTTAAAATCCTAATCTCTGATGAAGGTCAATATGTTCTAGTAAATAATTATTTTGTTGTTTGTCTCTTGACTAGGAATGGCATTGTAATAAATTACGTGCTTACGTCTTGATTCAATAATCTTGTAGATTTTAAAGTAAGATTTATTATTATTATAATAGATGCTATAGCAACATTTTATAGCTAAAACAGTTTTTATCCAACAGCATTACGATTAAGATTATGAAAACAGTCAAAAAAAGAACGGAACAAAAATAAACTCCATAACACAAAAGCCATATTTTGATACTTTGATTATCACCTGCGAACATTAAAATTTAAGAGCCGGTAAATCTTTTATGAATTATAATAAAAACTGCCATATTAGCGAAATATCACGCGCCTGTAATAAAATGTCAGCATAAACACCATTTTTATTGTAAAGCGGTAATATACAGTGATCGCGAAAAAAATCTATGCATGGTTAATGCTATAAAATATAAGGACACGGAGCCTATAAAGAGCCAGCTATTAGATTCTGAAAATAAGGGCTGTGTGGCACAAATGTAGTACGTTTCGTCTGACTTTTATAGGTAATAAACCGAGATAATGTGTTGGAGTAAGCGTATTTCGGAATGGTACAAATTTAGACCGGAGGCGCCGGCCGGACCCGATATTAGCCAATACGTAGCCACATTCGATGCAAGTGCTTCAGAGACTTTTACAGATCCCGATATCGGCGTTATGATGTCGAAGAAGAAAATGTAGATATGGAATACAATATTGAAAGAAACGAACTGAATTTTGCAACCCTAAATCCTAAGTACCACTATCTGTCTTAGGAACACCGTCTAGGGAATCACAAACTACGAGGACTATGACGCTACAAACATTCAGAATGAAAGCAAATATCCGTAGTTCATACAAATATCTGCACTGTGCGTGAATTGAACCCGCAAACTCACGCTTCGCTGTTGGCTCATCACCAATTTATGCCATGTAGTAGGCTACCGATATAATTGTATTGGTAATATTATACCTAAGTTTAAACTTAGATGAACCAAAACTTAACGATTAGATAATCTCTAGGCTACGGAGGAAGAGGATCTTAAAAACCAGCTATGTGTTTTTGACGTTAAAAATATTGAAAATGGCATAATGTGCAAACCAAGCCATGGCCACAAACAAGAATTTTTTTTATTAAAATACACCATTTGTAACAGTAGGCCCCCGGAATGTCACAACACTTCACACTCCAATTGTCAGTTCGACAAATTGAAGTTGATGTGTGAAACGCCTCATTTGACACCTATCGTGTTGAAATGGTTTACTGCCGCAGCTTTATAGCGGTAATCAAAATAGTTTCATAACGAAATTTGTTTTTATTGGCAGTTTGTAATTCTATTTTGGAGTGTAATTGTACAGTCTCAAGACGAACAGAAGTGATTTCTACAATAGCTGTTAGTATTGTACAGTCATTGATAACAGTCGTTATATCCTAACTTCCAACTAACCGCCAAATTTCAACATCGTCAACAAAAATTTCAAATCAAATGCTTTATGATCTTCGCCTAGTTGGAAATCTTCAGTAAACGTAACGACCATTCCCGGCATCGAATATACTTCAGCGCTATCTCGATCGAATCATAGTTGGACCAATATTTATAAAAGTGTGTTCATAATCCTTAACCAAAAGAAAGACTTTAATATAATTTAGTCTTTGTAGTTTCCTGGTATTTTGTCGTGTACTATAAACATCTTTACAGCCCCGCCGTGGTTACCGGCCGACACTTAGGTAAACTCCACGAGGGAAATCGCACTATTTGCCGGTAGTTGTTTATTGATATTTTGTGCTGGCTCGCCTTCTACCTATTTATTTTTGTGGTTGCAATCTTCACAGAAGGTTACAGTTTAAAGGAATGAATTGGGTTGGTTATGAGGAAGGCAGCTTGCTCAGTTGTCTGCTGTGACCACTTGTGAGTAGCGTTTGTCAATGCTTACTCTTATAAATAAGTTAAAGCTGAACACCTGGACCGGATCGACTCAAAGCCGGGATAAATGGCGTAAGAGGGAAGAGGCTTATGCCCCGCAGTGGCTTGAAGGAGCTGTCTATGATGATGATAGTTAAATGATGGTATCGATTGTCCAGCAACGAAATGGATAAAGATAATTCCAATATTCAGGAAGATCCTGGATCAGAATGACATAGAACATACAGGACGGAATGATGATAAAGATAAAGGGAAGTGACACATATGATAATTTACCAGTTTTATCACCATAATCATCATCAACCTTTGTCAATCCACTACTGGACATAGGCCTAGGTTTTATTGCGCCAATTTTTACGGGCCTGAGCTTTCTTCCCCCATGTTTGACCCTGTATGCGGATGATGACATCTGCCCATGTGGCAGGTGGCCTGCCAGCTGACCTCCTCGATTCTATCGTATACCACTCCATTAATAGATCTGATTTAGAAACTTAAATTCTAGTCTTTACCAATTGTATCCAGCACTTCGAATTCCAAACTATCTCAATGCTAAAGAGGAGAATAAAACATCCCAGCACAATAACATAACTAAACACCGTGATTTGAACATAACATCAAGGTCCGAAATAAAAGTACCAAACCGCCGCAAGCACAACATAATATAGATGGAAATCTTTATGGGCCTCTACAAATACGCGGTCCCTTAGCGTTACTCCCTATGCTATAAAACCAACATTACAGACGTTAGATGGTTTAATGACGTCATATTTTCCACTATGTTTCGCGACTGCCGTTAAATGTATTGATACGACTACGAAAAAGCCCCAGTGAGGTTAACAGTCGGAAGGGTAGGGTTCGGTTTTGTGTGTGAATATTTTTGTAGTGTACATGACATTGTTTAGAGGCGGCCATGTCGCCAAGCCTGTTCATAATAAATGCAGCATATTTCCTAGAGCTTTGACTTTTTAAAGGTTACCAACTGCACTTGAGAATATCTTTCACACTGTATTCATACTCTTCATATTAATTCATTATTATCGTTACACCATACTACTCATTTCATGTATCACACTATAATTTTGATCTGCCAAGACTTTGGTTCTGTCATTGTTAAGACACCGTACATAAAGAAAAACAAAATTGTACATTGACAACCTTCAAAATCTACCTTCATGTACAAACTCCAGAAATGAAACATAAAATTATGTCAGTGTCGTTTAGTAAGGCAATATTCTTCGAATTATCGACATTAATGCTTTGTATGTAGCAAGTTATGGTTCTGCAAATTTGACAGTACTAAAACGTGGAGATTCTCCTCGAAGATATCAGTTTAGGTAGACTGCACCTCAAATCTTGATATTTTGCTGAATAAATAAGCTGCCTACTAAAATATGCCTTTATTGCTATTTAGTTGGCATTTTGTGAGTTATAAAAGAACGTTATCACTATTATTATTAATTCAGCCCATCGTTCCTTGGCTGGGCAAAGGCCTTCCAATATTGATCAATTGCTTGAATGGACCAATTTTTCGTATTTTTCGTTTACACGGTCTCCCAAGATCTTAAAAAAATTAAATAAATAATATTCACCACTGGACCAACAATTCACAGCGTCTGTGAACTATTGAATCCGAAACATAGAGATTATTTCCGATTAAACGCAGACATTAATTAAACCATTCTCCACAAAACGTTATAAGTACAATACAACCTAACACAAACTAATAGTACATTATATACCAACACATAACAAAACAGCGAGACAAGCTTTGCGATCTGAGACAATGGCTGCTTGATTGGTTTAGTTACACAGAACCGACTTCCGATCCCTGACCGGCCGGCCAGAACGTGACTATACTGCATGATCAATTTGACACTTTTTTGAACCACACATCTTCGTACACATCATGGTCAAACATTGCCAAACAAAACTGACCCTTACTCTTAAGCAATAGCACGTGAAACATTTATTTGGTTCAGTAAACTGACTGAAGGCTTATCTTGGCTAAATAAATACGGAACACCCAAAAGAAATTGTGCTTACTGGAGAATATTTTGGATATTCAAATTTTTGTACCAACTTTTGCAAATCAATCGCCAACAAAGATAAATTATTGTGAGAACGTTTTCAAGTTCCAGCTTAATTTGTTTAGAAGGCAGAGAAAGGCGTCGTCATTAATCATTCTCAAATAATAGAGAACTTTATGAAATATTAATATCTCAGTGAAGATCTTGGTTGAAACAGAATTTCAAGCAATAACATAACAAATACAGTAATTCTTCCTATCGTAAAGATTGGTATCAGTGTGCGAGGCGTGAGAGTCTTTAGAGGGAGTAAGTTTTAATTGGTACATACAAATAGGGATTTTTAAACACGTTACAACTTAATCGCCTTCGGATTGGCGGTTAATGAGCGGAAAGGTTGTAAGACTTGTAAGTTGTAAACGAATTAACTACGTGGGTAGTCTATACTGACCCGAAAATGGACCAAACGCGTCCTCAAAACAAACCCAACTCGGCAACTTAAAGTTAATTAAGAATCGAGAAAACCATTCGATCATTTCTCTATAATGATTTGTTGACGTATTAACACATGGGTCATAAAAATTCGGTAGGCGACCGAATGGAATGTCCATTAAAGAATATTAGATTGTTAATGATTAAAGTTACAACATCACTTAATAATTTTGAGAGACAAAAGCCGAGCCGATGGTACTAAAATAAAATATGCCCGGAGCATGTTAATGAATGACGATATGCATTCGATGAGATCGATACTGTCATTTATAAGAAACTTAATCGAATAATTGATTATAATAGAGGAACAATAAAGTGATTAGTCCAACAAAAAGTAAGACAATGAGTTATTATTCATCGGATAGATTTCTATTGTCGGACTTAAGATAGTATAACGTTCATCTGACAGCTGGGGTCGTTGACCGATCGTTTTCATCATTTGTTTATACGACGATCGAAGCTTGATATCAAAATTGTATTAAAGCAGTATGGGCGGTCCACTTTGCTGACGTAAAACCTAACCTACTATATAGCAATCACTTTTGTACTAAAAACGAATATCCTAAAGACTTTACACAACTTAAGCCTGAACATGAAGCCAAAAATCCTCTATAACTAGCTATAATAATACAGCAAAGCGTATCTCTGGATGATTTTAACTGTGTGCTAATAATGAAGGTACATAGAGGCTAAGAATCCGAAAAATAGGTAATGCTCTCACAGCTTGTTTGCAAGCATTCTTCGATAAAAGAGTTCAATCCAACTTATTCTAAGTAAGCAATGAGACTATTTACTGTTTCTATAATGTGATATTAATCTCCAACGATGAGCAGTCAGATTTTTTGACTCCGATACTCAAAGGTTACTTCCAAAATTATATTTATAATTTGTCATGTTTGTATTTGATAAATAGCAAAGAATACCGCTTAGTTTTGATCATTATCACCTTGGTCATTATCATGTGAACTTCGAAGAAATTATCGCCTGCAGTTATTATGGTGAAGCTAATTTGAATAGTTTAGATGAAGACATTAATCCTGAAGAGAATCGGACTACAGACACTGTTATGTGGGGAAATAAAACTCATGCGGCTGAAGTTTGAACTGATTAAATTTGATCTTAACAAATTTAGACGTAGTTTGCAGGATTCCGGTATTAAATTATTCTCGTGGTCATTAAAAGCTTGGAGCTTGATAAGGATAGAAATTGTTGCAAAACTATTTATTGAACTGCTCAGACAAAAAACGTTTAAGGATAGACCACTTATTATTCAGGCAAAACAAAACATTGGTGATTAATTTCTCACCTTCTCGTTCCTGCGTCTAGAAGAATAACCCTTTTTTGTACTTTGCTTTATTTTCATGTTGAATTAAACGTATTTTGAATCGTAAAAACCGGGTTTAATTATTTCGATTTAAGTAGGATGGCACTTAACACTCTCAAACTTACACATTACGAACACACCATTAAACTATTACTGTTGAAATTTGAAATAGCAGTTTTACTTTGTACTAAGCATAGTTTTCCCATAAAATCTGATGAAACCTTGAGACGTGACCTGCGGGACCAGACGTAATTAAATACTGAGCTTTAATGCTTAGCCTTAGTGCTTATGATTAACCAGTTTGAGCACATTGTTTTGTAGTTACGACATTATCTCTTTCTTCTGGTTATAGGGTTGGTGCAAACCTTCCAACTTGTCCAATGAAGTAATTACCATAAAGGAATTGAGTGCTTAAAAATAGGTGCATAAAATGCAAATTGGATCTTGGATCTTGCTTCAACATCCCCAAGACTGCTGATAGAACTTGTTGTGAGGCATGCAGTTAATTTGAAATGGGTTTCAGTGAAACGCATTCAAGTTCGGCCTTTGATAGACTTAATTAAACTCCAGCTGTTTACTTGCGTGTACGTATTTGACATCATAGAATTACGAATTTGTTTGTCGACGGCGTGGCGTTTGAGACTTGTCTCTATACGGTACTAGTTCACAGTTATTATAACTTCTGTTTATTAGTATTGATAATATAATTTAAAGACGAATATCTCTATCCGAATAAATTAATATTTCGAATTGAATTGAAATTATTCACGTGAAAGGCTTAACAGGCTCTATCTTTTTTATTTGACTGATTTACGAAACGAGCAGGTCGTTGATCTGATGGTAAGAACTATGCCTGCCCATAACAGTTCCAGTGCCACCCAGAACTTTGCATTGCATAATCCTGCGCAGCACTGCACTGCACTCGTCATCCTGAGACGTGGGCTTTCTAATTTTTCATCTACGTCCCATTACGTTTTTTAGGATTTGGAATATAATATAATAACAACACCCACAAGATATCTCAAAAATATGAAACCAAAACCATGAATTATGACCCGGAGTGTTTTATTGGTTTAACGTAAATTTAATAAGACTGTCATTGATTGACAATTGGTTTTATAAGTTGACCTGTGCCTATTGTATTAGTTTAGTATTCATTTGAGTTAGCAAATTATAAACGCACGTGTTTGGAAATTTCATTGTTCAAACTACGTCCTATGTAGAGAGAGCAGTGCCATTTAGGGTACATATACGTTTACACCAATTTTGATCAATAAATTGATCAACAAAAATCACAGTAAAGCTTTGCCATTGGCTCATTCCATCCTTAGCACGCGAATGGTGTAAAGTAAACGAGGAAAATATATCAGTATTTAGGCCCACACTTAATAAGTTGTTCGGCGGTAAGCGGATTACGTTGGAGCGGTTGGGGAAGGCAATAAATAATGGAATCTTTATAATTTTTAGTCGGCCGCCGATACTTTACCATCATATATTGAATATCGTTAAATGTGCGCCGGTTGGATGTGTGCTTAAGTAGGCATTATACTGAGATAAAGTCGTTACGCGTCTCTCGAGATTTCATTCGTGTAGTATTTTGTGACACTGTACACGAAACAAACAGTAAGGCTAGAAGATTTCAACTTTAAGTTAACGGTGTGATCGAATATAACCGCATGACTCTCTAGAAAAAATCCACCTATGAAATATCCCATCAATATAATAGGTGCGGAAGTTTGTGTGTGTAAGTGGAGGTAGGTTTGTGCCCTCTTCACGCAGCAAAAGGTGAATAACATAGGGGATACTTTAACAGTCAACATTAACGATTCCAGTGGGATAGTAATCAATGCGGGTAAAGCCGCGGAGTGCTGCTTTTTTTTTTTAAGGTATTTTTCCGATGGAAATGAGATAAGCTTCTCAATCACTGTCGATATTTCTACATTAAAAGAAACTATAGAAAATGGTTAAGGAAGAGGTAAAGTAAATGTGGTAGAGGATCAGATACAGAAACAGATTCCGTAGATAAATGTAAATTTATAGGTCATTATCATTTAGGTGCTATTGGTTTAGAGCTGAGTCAAGTTGCTCGTCCTTACTGTCTTTACTGTGGTACTATTCCGTGTGTAGTGGATAGTCGTGTCGTATAACTTTACTGCCTGAACCCGTCTAATCCCCAAAGTGAGAAGCTTAGAGATACCAAGTATTATTTGGTGTTCAAGGATTCACTCATAAGCTGAAATTGTGTACCATAGTCATATGTTAGTCTTTGAATTCTTGTTGAACAGTCAGCAACGAAAGTCACCGAACATCTTCTATTTTTAAATAAACTATTCTAAGCGAAATTTTAGAATTTTTCGTGTGTAAAGCTAAATTGGAAGTTAGAAAATCTTCAGTTATTTCTTTGGCTGACTGTGCGCTAGGTGCTGGATCTATACGAACTTCTGAACTTCATCGGATTACCTCATTCACTTCAACATTTGTATCAAATAATATAAGGAATGTGCATCAAACTATTTATTTACACCACGACGTTAATTTTATTGTATCTGTAAGTGCGTTCATATTGATGACTGAATAATTTTACGTCGGCTCTATCTTTTGCTTTCATTTGATAGGTTGTAATAACATTGAATGATATTGTAATGTTACCAGTCCTGTAGGACTGGTTAATTCTAAAAGTAGCTTATAAAAAGTAGTTTACTTTTTAATAGTCCAAGACATGGCGCTCTATTAGTCCAAAACTACCGGCCGCTTTAGACCAGATGTTCTATGAAACTATTCAACTGGAAAAAGTGTCCAAGTGCGTGACATAATGAATAGTCTAATTGATTATCTGGTCTTAGGTAGCCAGTAGTCTTGGACTTAGACTGCTAGTGCTTGAGATCCCTTAGTGATATTAAGCACGTGGTTTCTAATTTATATCATTTATAATCATTATTTATATTTTTTTTTTTTTTTTCGCTTTCAGCGATAAGACCGCCCATTGTCCTACCCTTGTTTATCTATTGTAATTCTTCTGTACTGTGTTTATTTTTGTTTCTGGTGTACAATAATGAGTTTTTCTATTCTTTTCTATTCTATATCATCTTTACAATCACTGTATATAAATTTACTAGCTTCCCGGTTTCGCCCGCGTTGAGTATTATCCTATGGGAACTGTAATTTTTTACGGAATAAAAGTATGCTATGTGTTAACGCAGGTAATAAACTACCTGTGTACCAAATTTACTTCAAATATGTTCAGTAGTTTTTGCGTAAAAGAGTAACAAACATCAATCCATGGATGGATGTCCATCCATCCTCACCAACTGTCACAGTGGGAAGTAGAATTCATCATCAACCCATAACGTCCCACTGCTGGGCACGGGTCTCCCCTCACTTTCGTGAGGAGGGTTAGGCCATAATCCACCACGGGGGCCAGATCCGGATTGGTGGATCACCTACCGACCTCCGAAATAATTCTCGGGTAGGTATGTGGGTTTCCTCACGATGTTTTCCTTCACCGAAAAGCGAGTGATAATTACGTACATATGTTTTACAGAAACATATTGGTACGTGCCTGCACTGGGATTTGAACTCACGACCTTCTGATTGGAAGGCGGACGTTCTCCCACTAGGCTACCACCGCTTAGAAGTAGAATTAGTAGGATTAATTCAAAACTGTAGACTATTCAAAAAAAACTATCCGTTCACAGGTTTTACATGCTTTGGGAAGTGTAGAAATATAAATATGGGTTGCAAAATAATAGTATGAGATTTTCTAATATAAACCATAATTATGTGAATTCTTGCGTGAAAATACACGGTTCGTTGAATGCCCTGTTCGTTTCTAATGAAGTAATCAACTTAATGATGATGTTATTTTGTCTTTTCGCAAAAAAGTCGCACGCATTTGTTTTCTTTCATAACACGAGTATACATTTTTTTAAAGCACCGTTAAGTCACCTGATTATGTGGTTTAATTTTCAAGGCGTCTTATAATTTCTGTATTTGAATTAACCTACGACCTTCTATCAAATATCATCAAAGCACTAATAGTTGTTCTTGGTTTAAAACTGTGTTTTCGTAAGACCTAATGCTTCGTTTCCAATTCAAGTAACTAAATTTAAAATTATATTAGTTACAGAGACGTATTAGGAGCACGTTTCAAAGTATCATGTAAAGTTCAAAGGGACTCATCCAGGGCATTATTAAATAATCCGACAGATTCATTTTTAAATTTGTTGACGCTCGAGTCACGTTTCAAGGATTTCGGGAACTGCTTCAAAAACGCTATTAGGTCGATCGTTAAACTTTGGATGAGTGACATCTTGAACTAAACAACCTTATTGAAACTCCTGATAAACTGTCTCACTTCAATTGTGATTCCTATGCCTTTGGGACAGAGCTTATAAAATAGCACCTGACAAATTTAGACGTGTAAAGATACATTTGTATTCGTAAGTTGTCGACTGCACAGACGGTATACTTTTTGGAACATCACTCGCATTTGATGCGTTTTAAGAAACGTAGAGGATTAATATTAGTTTTAACAAAAATTCAGACGCGTTTGAAACTCAGTCTTAAAAGTTCAGTTCTAAACCTGATTTATACGATTTTTATTGAGCTGATGTTAAAAGTGAGGACGTTTAATTAATTAATAGGTGCTTCAGATTTTGTTATCGTAATTCTTCTTATGACATTGTTAAATTTTACAAGCAGTATTCCACGACAACGTAGTACCCTTTACATCCCTCTCAAATATGACCTTTCAGTTGATTTGTCTTAAAATAAAATATTTTTTTTGGTATTTTTCATATCGGGCGATAATTGTGATACTTATATTTATTGGTTATTATTATGTATTATTATTTATTATAATATATCTTTATACTACCCATAACACCGAAACGTACATACTCGACCGAATGTTCTCTTTCCTCAAGGGTTGCTGGAAGAAAGCTCTTTAAAGGAACTCGTCTTTGTACATTATTTTCTTTTCTTTATTTTTTATACAGGTATATATCTATCAGGTATATATTTACTCTATGCAATAAAAAATACTGGGACATAAGAAAAAAAGAAAGAGCCGAAGCTAACGTAACGAACTTAACAACACGCTATTCAAAAACCCGATTGAATTAACCTGTACACGTCCTTTATTGAAAAAGGGTTGTCTACATTGTTTCTCAACATTTATTTATCGATATAGCGTATAGGAGATTAAGCTATAAAGCCGGGTACGACGCTGGGCGCCGCGGGAAGTCAGTCCAAGCATTACATTTTACAACTATTAGAGAAGGCATGTAGGTTTATAGCCCGGTACCAACAGAACACGCCACGATACCAATAACAACTGTTTGGGACCAAAGTTATTGCATGTAATATTTGTTTAGAACCCTCTTTCGGTGCTTAAAAGTGAAATAACAGCGCATTGGAAGTAGGAAATTTTGAATCTCATTTTAGATGCACAAACGTAGATTATAGCGGGTGTTGTTTGATGTTCAGTTTCTGGGTTACAAGGGTTTAATAATGTAAGTACCTACCTACTTTAGTTTCTGATCAGGAGACGCTGCAAATTAAATATCGAATTGTAAAAAGTGTTACCGGGAATGTATGGAATTTTTCGCTAGATGTGAACAGGCACTAAAAGTATCTTAATGATTTATGGTTTTAATCGCTTATTCCAGTAAGAAAGAGAACATAAATTATAAAGGATCCTGTTTAAATTAGCCAGAAAAACAGCCCTTCTTTGATATGACATCTGGAAGAAACTTAAGAAAAAACACGTATTAGAAAGCAACAAAAGGCGAATGCAGCTTTAAGCATGAATGCGTCAAACTCTCAAAAACTATTCAATAATTAAACGCCTTTTCTTCTACAACAATAAAACTCGGGCTGACCTAATATACTGCTACAAAGAAATACAATTTAACTTTCCTTAAAAAAATTAACCGTGGCTTTTTTAATGTTTCCAACAGAACATTCCTCAGGAATACCGCGGACATTATGGGAATTGTTCCAGCATGGCGTAATATGCAGACGCATTTCTGTACGAGGAATGCAAAATATTGTGAGTTGACCTGGAAATGTATTTTTAAATACAGTAGCTTTTTCTGCTTATTTGTGTCATTGTAGTGATTGAACAGGGGTTGTTAAAAGAAATACTATTAACTGTACAGGAAACAACATCACTGTCATCTCATCATCATCTGTAGTGGTATACCTCTTCTGCAAGAGTCCGCCTAGAGACGTACCACACCTTTGCCGGATATTCAATTATTCATCCGCCAGCAGTAGTGTGAAAACAGTACTATGTTTCGGTGGCCTATGAAACTATAGAACCAATGTCTTAGGATCACGAGATTATGCAATGCAAAGTTCTGGGTGGTACTGTTGCTGTTATGGGTAGACTTAGCGCTTACCATCAGGTGAACGACTTGCTCGTGTCTTTACAGTCAAATATAAATTAAGAAAAAAACCCGTAGACAGCAAAATTGTTTTGTCAAAGTATCACCAAATCACGTTGATGTCTTTTTTTGCTTATAGGTGTCATAGAGGGTTGTGAACATAGAGGGATACACTATGAATATACAGGAAACATTTATCCATATTATTGGTTTCGTAGATTTTGACTTACAAAAAACCGCATGCATAAAATACGCTCAGTCCTGTGAAAAGAGAGAGTGACATGAGCCAACAAAGAAGAAAGAGAGAGAGAGCACTAGACCGTAAACTAAATTCATAACGAACGTCTCAACGTTAACTTTACAATTTTGTTTCCATTTTGTTTTTAAAATACGTCACTGAGGAAAAATAAAAAAGTTAGCCAGCCATCGAGCTTATGCTACACTTGAGACTGAAAAAACTTGCTGCAGAATAACAAGAAACTTTTTAATAAGCGAAAATGTCCGTGCTGTGTTTTACTGTTTATCCAGATTAGTATGAATGTTAGATGGACATAAACTTGAATTTTAATTGCTCCTTCGGGGTTTTGTGAGTAGATCAGCTCAAAACATGAGAACGACGTAACAATTATTAAGATTTGTGCTATTTTGCATCGTTATAATTTACTACACGATCTTAATGCTTATAATGTTGGTAATAATAAAAGTGAAAAAGAAAAATTTAAGTTTGAACATGCTCAGTGAATTTTATTGCTGACTTTACATTCGTTTCAGCTTTAGAAAATAAACCTTTATAGTAGGATTTAAACTTTATATTGGTGTGAAGTTAGATGCTAGAGACTACCACAGAATAAAATATAACACTGCGCTATATCAATTTAAACAAGATCTGCGCAAAGCCGTGTGAGCAGCACAGTTTGTCACCAACATCGCTCCACTTGACACTGGCTAAATGCACTAATTGTGCGGATCCAAAACAAAAACAATAAAAAACTCATTCTGACAATGCTTGTTTCTGACTGGTTCATATTCGCTATGCAAACCAAAAACGCTTGATGTTATAACGTGCTTACAACTTATTTTGAACCTTAAGACTTCTCGAAAAGCGCTAGTTTCGCGCACACTATTTTGACAGTTTAATTGACAGTTCAAATCAACCGCGTTACGTGTTTAGGTTGTTTGGTCCTAGCGAATCACCGCCCAGCTCTATAAAATATGTGAATGTGAGAATACAAAATTTGTATTAAATATCTAAACTAAAGCGATGTGACTAACTAATAAGATTCCACATCTGAAGCGTCTGTACTACGTCTATCTAGAAGTAATCTAAATAAGATAACAGAAACTACCTCGTTCACTCCAACAATAAGTGCTGGAATTCCAATTCCAATAAAACTTTTCTATTCAACAAGACTACTGTTTCAATCTGCGTGAATCAAACTTGCGTTTGCTTTCCATCGGGCTCACTAAGCTGAATCTTTTGTCTTTTACGTATGGATGGATGGAAATAGAAATGGGTTTACTTTGAGGATTCCATTTTGTAATATAGTTTCTCACTCTGGGCCTTGATTCTATTTCTTTATATTTTAGGCGATAGAGATTGATGACTTGTGAGTGGTTAATAAACTTTAACGCAAAATCTTTATTCACAGGGGCCCCAGTAGGGCACTTGGGAAAGTTAACTGACACTGCCACCCATCTTTTCCTAAACTTCTGTACTTATCAACCTTTTGATTTTTACGCTTTTTTGGAGATACATCCGTAGGTACATGTTTAAGATTATTATTTTATATCCCGTTTGATCGTTATGTTTCATTAGGGTTACTATGACCGGTATTTTAATAAAGCGAATTAATGAACTGTAGTGCTTCAGGTTCTAGAGGTACTTTAATTTTGCAAAGCAAACAAAAACTAATCGAATACATTAACCCAGTAACGATGATTCGATTCGGATCGTATTTAATTAAGGGGCGGTCTCGCTGTCACGACAAACATGGCGATTTGAATCGTCGCACAGATTCAAGAGCTCACGATCCGTTTTATCGACTGAAATGCATCAATACACTCATTCAGTGTGTTCAACGTGCCATCGGTAACTTTATACCGTTGCAGCGTGAAATGGAAAAGATTTGTTAAGACTAACATTGACCGCTTGACTTCGAACGCGTTCCTAGGAATATCTCGATATTTTTATTTAAAGATAGTTAACTATCTAAGAATAGTTATAAAACTTGAATAGTTAACAGTAACAGTTGAGGTATTATGAAATATACACCACGTATTTAAACTATATACTATGATGATCCCCAATGCCTAAAGATCAAGGCTCAAGGACCAATGTGTTCTGCCGACCCTCACATAGGGTGCAGAAATATGGCCGCTCACGCAAGAGCAGAGTGCGAGACCGAATCCCCATTGTCCAGGTAAGACGTAGGATTAAAGTCTTGGACATGGGGAAACGTATCACAAAGTTAAAGTGGAGATGAGCAGATCATTTGGCTACAAGGGAAGACGGCAGATGGACTAAGGCAGTGACGGATTGGTGGCCTGAAAATGGTCAGAGATTAAGAGGCAGACCACTTCCCCTATGGTCAGACGACATCACCAAGATTGCAGGAAGGCAGTGGATTCATCTGGCGTAAGACGGAAAAAAATGGCGTGCACATGAAGAGGCCTTTACCTACCAGTGGATTGAAGTAGATAGATAAATAGACGATGATCGATCCTAGGTAATTTTTTTCAATGATCTCTTGTATTATAATAATTTAATATATTCCCATATGACATAAATAGGATGCAGATCGAGTTTCAGTGGAGCGAATGTTCGTAAAAACAGCCATAAAATGAAATTCAACACTTTATTTGTTCGAATCGTTGTCCATCACTAGTCAAAGTAGTCTTGCTTTCTTATGAACATGGGTTCACAAATAAAAGTATAAATAAACTGAGGAATTTGGGTAACAACTAAGATAGATTTCAATTTCAATGCTTCCTGTTATTCTAATTAGATTTATAATTAATATTGTTAGCTACATTATTACAATATTGCATATGTACAATTGTATACGTAGGTATATGTTTCGCAGTCCTCAATCATAAACAATTTCCCTCTAAGAAATATTTAACACGTTCAGTGCTGAGAACACAACTGTCGTGTTTGTCACAACTTGCCGCGAGTGCGGCAAAACACAACTTTTGTGTTTGTTGTATGGGAAAACACTATGGAGCGTGCAGAGCCGCATCCGTGGCTAGACAAGCAAAACGGCTCAGCGGTCAAAGTGTTAAACAATTACAAAATTACAACTACTTTTAGACCGCAATCCGTCCATCTACACATCTAAATACTAATGCGGCCAGTACGACCAAGTTGTACAGATATACATTTTTAGAATGTATGTTTGTAATTATGAAAATCTTAAACAAATGAAGGTGCGATAGACCGACTAGCATTCACACGTAAATAGTTACTCGTACATAAATCGCATCAACAGAACCGCTCACTAAATCGTCCACGTATGACCGTACTTCCAGCTCCGTAGATAGAAAGATTCGTGACTGTGGAATCACTGACGGTAGCCGTCGGAAATCAAATCCAATTTAGTTCATTTGCTCGCCAGTAAAGTTCGCATCTAACTCTTGAATTGAAAGGATTACGTTGAAATAGAGTTCCCAGTATCTGCGTCGACCGCTTTCCGGGTTTTCAATGGATACCATCTTTATTGGTTTTTCTGTTAATTTAAATTTCCGCTGAATTCACTATGATTAAAAAGTTTTTTGACAAAAGGTGGTAAAACCATAGCATAGGCGTATTTTCCATAGAAAAGTTGTTAATTTTTAGACAACCCTAAAAGTTCAAAGCAATTGGTCTATTTGTATACTATATTTATAGAAGTAAGATTACTTCATTCTAGTAATAAGATCACAAATCTTGGGTATCTTTTTTTTTTTTCCCGGGGAAATGCATTAGGCATACCACCCCAGCCCCCCCGGGGGGGGGGGGGTATGTGGGACTCCCCCGCCAGAACGCGGTCTGACGGGGTTTACCCACTAAAACCCCGGGGAGTTCTCCTCTCCGCATTGTGGAGGTGGCCACGGTTACGAACGGTGCTTCCGCGACCACCTCTGCGGGTGCCCTCTGGGGCTCGGCACGTGAGGCTTGGGCCTCTTTCTCCGCCGGGTGCGTCCCGGAACACGGGCCGCACCTCAGCTCGGGACTTTTGACTTGGGCGTTGGGGTATCTGACTCAAGAACACCTTAGCGAACGTTTGCAAGCGAACTGCATCTGAACTGTAGAAATTCATGAACCATTTAAAACTGAATTAAATCGTTTTTTTACAGTCGCACTTCTTCGGCTGGTATGTCGATATAAAAACAAAAAAAAAAACACTCCGATAAGGATTGTTTTGTACTGTATTGACACTGTATTTTTTTCTTTATAGGCTAGCATTTGACCACAATTTCGCCTGGTGTTGTTTGTCCAGATCTGGTGGATGGCGGTAAATTACCACCAATTGTACCACTCCCCTTTGACTGGCTGGCTAACTGGTTCCACAATACCGCTGCTGGAACAATAGGGGCTTGGTGGCAGATGTTCTACTTGAAGGTAGCAAGCCAGGCAGACACTAGTGCTGTCATAGTGGTCTTTTTATTTAATTCAATGACGAGCAAGTCATTCACCAATGGTAAGCGTTACGCCTGCCCATAGCAGTTACAGTGCCACCCAGAACTTTACATTCCATAATCTTACGCGGCACTGCACTGTGCTCGTCACCCTGACACATGGGATCTACAGTCTCATATGCCCAGTAATTTCGCAGGAAACAGTGCCCTTGAAGCCGGAACACACCAATGTTTGCATACTACTGCTAGTGGATGAATATCTGGCAAAGGTGTGGTACGTCCCCAGGCGGACTCTTTCAGAAGAGGCATAACTACAGAACGGTTTTCAATCCCTTGCGCCAAGCTCTCTTTCCTTCATTGTTCCAGTCACTAGTATTAGTTTCTCCAGGATATCTAAGGGCTTCCAGGTAATGTACTTTAACAATTTTTTTATCATACAATGTGTCAGTAGCTCTTATGTATATAGTATCGCACAGTTTCACCAAACTAAAGCAGTCGGACTTTATACGATTCGCAGTTAAGCCCCGGTCACGTCGTAGCTGTAATTAAACCGTCGTTTCTTGCCTTTAATTTAGCTATCACGGGCTCTTAACCGGAATATATTGTCGGGGGTAGTAATTAGCGATTAGACTTAGGGCCCTTTGAAGTAACGGATTATATTTTTCAAGCGAATGTATTTGCTTAATTTTATCCATTCGTGTACAAGTATCAGTCAGCATCAACTCAGTATAGGTTAAGCTCTTTGATTATAGGCTAGGCTTTCTCATGTGCGCGCCACTTATTCTGGTCTTGCACTGGAAATAAACTGCAATTTTTTTTAAATCGTATTTACACATTTTAGTTTTTTTAAACGATGAAAGCGGTACGCACAGACTAGGTACGGTATATTTCGTGCGGTACAACATTTGATCGGGTAAATTATAAACTAAAAACTCATTAGATGCTGGTTCAGTATTTCCATTTAATTATGAAGAACTGCCACAAAGCTCGATATTCTCCTTAAAACTTGAACGTGAAATTAGCACTGCTTTTAAATTGTATAATAAAAAATTGCTCATCGTTTTGCTTTAACATTTTAGTACTTACGTTATGAACTTAAAATAAAGAAGCTCTTGATAGAAAACGACTTTAATAAACCGATTGTGAAACTTCGCAAATTCAAAACTTTGCTCAAACAAAGACCCGAGTCTTAAGACATCCCTTTGACAATCCAGTTTAAGGCGGAGCTGTAACTCTTTCAGACATGCATTGTTTTGTAACTCAATCGTTCCACAGAGGCGTACCAGCTAGACATTTCTTTGACTCCCCTTTACTTGCATAAGTCCAGCAAACAATAATGCTGTGTGTCAACGGTGTAAGCTTATGTTATTCTAAGGGAGGCATTGACAATAGCGTTCCGGGTGAGTTAGTCGCATTACGTATGTTGGAGCCTTAACAAATCCTTGGACGTTTTGATTCGAGCCAGTTTGTTTTTGACACATTTTTTGGTTATTTTTTTATGCAGCTGAATTACAAGACGGGCTTGTCGTTCTCGCTTGGTAAAACCATAATTAAAAATAAATTTTAAACTAAAATATTGTGGACAGTAATAATAAAAAAACTTTTTATTTTAGCTTGTTGTTTATTAAATTAGATTTAGGTGATAACGTACGTAAAACGAACAAATAGGTGTATAAATGGCTTCTAAAAATTCATAGCTAAAGACAACATAGGCCTCACTCTCAGATGCGAGATCAAAGAAAATTATGTTAGCACTAACATAATACGGGACATTCAAGACGGCAAACACTTTGCCAATATACGCATACTTTTAATCAACTTCAAAGTTTCATGGTTTTAATCAAACCTGAGCCAAAACTTAATCAACTCAAATAATCAACCCAAAAAGCCTTTGCACTCAAGTTTTTGTAAAATTCTAATTTATATGCCAACAGTACGAGGGTTACTCTTTAATTAAAAGTTGTTCAGTAGACTGTGAAATCTTGTCAAGTGTTCAGTTGTCAGATAAATGTATTAAGTAAGGTAATATGAGTGGACAGCCGTGTGATTCGGGTGACCCGTTACGTTTTGAGTTAAGCCTCGTTTTCGTGAAGGCAAATGTTCGGAACGAACAAAATGTTACACCGTACACGATTACAAAAAAAATAATGATAAACTTCCTTCGAAAGCTAGTTCGTCGTTATTTTTGAATAAACAATTTAGAAACATTATTTCTAAAGTATTAAGTCCAAAAGCATTTGATCTTCTCTCATCATTATTGAAGATTTACTATTTTTTTTTTTTTATAATTGTATCGAGTTAATAACTTTTAAACAATTACATATTTTATGCATGATACTATATTCCGAACAATGGTTTTATACTGTTACGAAATATTTTTTACTAGAAGCGCCACGCGGTTTCACCCGCGTGGACTAATTTCACACGGGAACCGTTAATTTTTGCGGGATAAAAAGTATTCTATTTTCTATTCCAGGACCTAATTTATCTATAGGTATACTAAATTTCATCAAAATCCGTTCAACCGTTTCGACGTGAAGAGAGGAAAAACACACAAACTTTCGCATTTATTATTATTATTAATATTTTGGACCTTGTTATTTTTTTACGAAAGGTATTTATTGCGTGATCTAGTACTTTGTTACACTCGTGTACATTATAATAATATATTAATAGCGCTTCTCAGTGAAACTATGCCTTAAGTGTAAAATTATTGTAGTCCAAATGGGTAGCAGTTGTTCGTATCCAATTTCATATGTGGCTTAAATATTTTTTATGGAACGCCTCAATGTTAACGGGGGCGTTGAAATGTCATATTTCGGTTATTTCAAGTCATCAAAGATATCAGTAAGTAATTTAAAAGGTTTGTGATAATGGATCTCATTAATTTGTACCTACTTCCCTTTTAATATCTGGCTTTTTTGTAGTTTCCTCTTCAATTTTGCGTCCACACAATCTTAACGACGTTCACTTATTTAGATTTTTTTTGCATCCTTTTATCCGAAATTCATATAGCTTTTTAAATCTTTTTTGGCAAAAAACATCGATAATTTGAAAGACAGATGATTCAACTAAGTTCCGTAATTGTAGAAACCCATTACGTTCCTTATCGGTGAACTAAAAAGTCGTTTCTAATTTAATATCGTGGAAACTAAAAATAAAATTACGATAAAAACGACCAAATGGTGCACTTACTCCCCCCTTACCCCCCCCCTACTTGCCTCCAAAAGATTTTACGCGAACACTAACAATCTGTAAAATTACCTAGTAAATTACGAATGCCTTGAAAATTTATTGTTCCCTTGGATTTTGTAATTAAGAAGAAGATGAATTGAGTAAACTAATTGGCAAGTAAAGTCTCCTCGTAAAAATGTTTGAACAGAAACGTTCCGTGAGCTAATTAAGGTTTCGGAAAATAAATTTAAACGTTGAAGGAACAATTATTATAGACATGATGGGTGGCAGCCTAGTGGGAGTATGGTTTGCCTTCCAAGGAGTAGGTCGTGAGTTCCAATCCCAATGCGGACACGTGCCAATGTGGTGTTTATGTAAAAAAGCTTAATGTACGTAATTAACACTCGCTTTTCGGTGAAGGAAAACATCGTATTTTATCCACCAATCCGGTCCGGGCTTCCGTGGTGGATTATGGCCTAACCCTTCTCACGAAAGTGTGTGGGGGGCGGACGGGGGGGGGGGGGGGGGCGTGCTCAGCAGTGGGACTATATGGGTTGTTGATGATGAATATAATGGCCTCTGTGACGACAAGAAAGTGGACGTTTTGCGAGAATTATTTTAGAAGATGTCATGACTAGGGTCTGTGGTGGTTCACGGTCTTATTCTCCTCTCGGAAATGAGAACCGTGCTCAGTAGTGGGTAGATCTGGGTTGATAATGATGATGACTATGAAATAAATAAAAGCCTACCTACATAGAAAATATTGCCTGCATTAAAAAAAACACAAATAGGTAAACGATTATGAAATATTATGTAAGAAAATCTTTTGACTATTTTAATACAGCCTTAAACCTGTGTTAAGTGAGACCACAAATCCGATCAAAGACTTGTTAAGAGCTACAAAGGTCTGAGCTTCTATCAAATTACCTATAAAATCGTAATAAGCCTGAATATACAAAACTTACCTTTAAATATGGACTAACCGTTACAAATATTCTCATCTGTAAAGCCGCTTATGTGTGTTATTTAGCTATAACTCTAACTCTATAGCGGTACTGTGTCCAAGTAGGAGTGGACTTAGAGTACAGTAGAATGGTTTACTTCTGATAAAATTATTAATATTATAGCTAATTATAAATACTAATCTTTTGTTTGTGTATGTGGGAAAATCGGCGATGGAATTTAACGTATTATATATTATAAGTTAGCGTGCACTCGTTACATTGATTATAAGTTAGGAATGCAGAATCCGAGTTAGAAGTCAGGTTCTATGTACGTGCAATTCATGGTTCTGGTTACCATCAGGTGAACGACTTGCACGTCTCGTCACTCAGTCAAATGAAAAAAAACATGACGCCTTAAAAAACAGAGACTTAAGTTTGTAAACAAAGTGCCGATTTCGGGTACCACCGTCGGTACTGGTCGTTACCAATTGATAATATCCTGATAAACTCTGATACCAACAGCTAACACTTCTATAAACGACAACTAAACGAGATGCAAGACTGAAATGTGGCAGTCGGTTCTATCCCGAACAAGCTCTGTGGTCACAGTTGTGGAATGACGTCTTGCGCAACTAAATATCTGAGTCCGTCAAATCGCAGTTGTACTAATCGGATTATACTAAATACAGCCAGTAACGGTAGTACGGTTCTACCTTTGCTCTATATCTGTTTAACTACCGTGGTAGGCTCTACCTATGTTTGATGAAAGATTATAAGGCGATGGTAAAGGCAAGGATACATCAAATTGCACAACATAATTATGTAGTACTTTCTTTATTTATACTATGAACTAGACTAATGTAGTATTAAGGGGAGCTATAGCGCAACGGAGAGGCGTGACGTGGTTTTGTATAGTTGGAGGATTACAGTATTAAAATAAAAAAAATACATTAGGAAACAAGTTTGGAAAAAAAAAATGCGATTTTTGAAAACAATTTTCTTCTAAACTGTAGAAGCAACAAAATTTTTATCTTCAGTATTTATAATTTTGAAATAAGCTAATAATGTAGAGCGGAGGTTTAACATTGTCAAATGCGTGTAGTTACGAACCGATGGCAATACAATAGAACGTACTCTTATCACCTTACTTTTTGTTTCATTTTTTCCAAACAACAATAATTTGTCCCATTTTTGATGATCACCAGTATTATTGATTCAATCTGTAAGTAAGCGCTACAGCCCATAACATTCAGAGTGCCACCCAGAACTTTGCATTGCATAATCTTACGCGGCACTGCACTACGCTCGTCACCCTAAGACATCGATTCTAAAGTCTCATATATCCAGTAGTTTCTCTGGAAACAGTGCCATTCAAACCAGAACACAATATTGTTTTCACACTACTGCTTGGCGGTGAATACCTGGCAAAGGTCGCTGCAGAAGAAGGCTACCACTACTTAAGTATACCAGTATATACCGACCGTCCTTCTCACCTCTATGCAGGTGTGTTACAGTTGGTGAGATTGTGGTTAAACTCCATAATAATATGCTAAACATTGAATACAGGTTCAAGTGCGGTCAATTACTTCAAAACGTCACATACCATCATTCATTTTAGTCACTATGATTACAAACCTACAGTTTGATTGGCCGGATCTTAACCGCAAAATCTTAAAGTGTCACCAAAGAAACGTTACAACGCCTTTCTAAATAGGGAAGCTCATTAAATTTGTAATTTAATACTGATGGGATCATAAACTAGTTATAGGCAAACTCGTGAAGTGATGGTAAAAACCCTTTTTAAGTCTTTAATCGAGAGAATTCCATTACTTATTATTATTATATTATTATTAGCCGTGCTTATCCCACTGCAGGGCAAAGGCCTCTCTTCCCTCTTCCCATTCCTCGCGGTTGATTATTTAGAGAACTTAAAAAAAACTATAATAATTGTGAAATTAGATAACATTAAATAGATATTAAAACTAAAACTTGGGTAAAAATCTAAGAAAAGGCCATCATCCATGATGAACATCATGTATCAAGAACACTGGCTGCATTTCCAAGTTGAATAGCAATAGCTATTCCGAGAAGCCAGCAGTCTTGTCACCAGCGGCGTCGACTAATCGAGGAAATAATTTCTTAATTGTTTTTCGTACTGGGAAACACTGACTAAAAGTTTCGAAGCCAAGCGGCACAAATATGAAATATGTAATCACTAGATAGTGTTACGTACTTGCGTCGCTTGGCCTCTTCTGCCGCTTCCGTCGCTTCCGTCCAACCGTATTTGATATGAATTGGGCAAGAAGCTAACACTTGTCATATCATAAACAAGTGAACATTACTCAAATGGAAACGCCAATAGCTAAATGAAGATACTGAAATGAGTAATTCTAAATTAAAGTATGTACTCCTGGACGAGGCCTCTCCCATCGAACGCCACTGAGCCCGACCTTCAGCTCTTCTCATCCAGTCTTCGCCTACGTCCAGCAGTGGACGAATATAGGCTGATGATGATAATTCTGGTATGAATAAGCAAATATAGAAATATATAGTTTTAATTCCGCCTAAGTTGTCTGATGAATGTATGATAGGACTTTGTTGGATGACGTAACCCCTATGACAAATCTATCCGTTTAAAAATGTAAATCCCTACGCAACCCGTCAACCCGTACTTAAATGTCTATTTATCGTATAATTATTTCTATATTCTCTTATTGATTATGTATTTCCGCAAAATAACGCCTGATTGTATTAACTGATTCTGGTATGATTATTTCAAACGTTTTTAACTTATTTTTCTGACATTTAACATTTTTCTCTGTCAACTAAACGTATCATGGGATATTTGTTAATAAGTTTGCAGCTTTTGTTTAATCCTTACTTTATATTATAAATGCGAAAGTAACTCTGTCTGTTGCTCTTTCACGCCTGAACTACTAAACCGATTGAAATGAAATTTGGTACAGAAATAGTCTAGAGCCTAGGGAAGGACATAGGCTACTTTTTATCGCAAAAAAATGCATTGTAAGGGTTTGAAATAGGGGATGAAAGTTTGTATGGAAGTATCGTAATTTTTGAAGCTAGAAGCTTGAAATTTATTTTTTAGGCTTTTGATTAGATATAAATAAATTTGGCATTCAAAATTTGTAAAACTTTACCCTTGAGGGGTAAAATAAATATAGGGGATGAAAGTATGTATAGGAATATGTAAATTTTCGGCTTAATTTTCTCTAATGGAAAGCTACATTGACAGCGAGTAACATAGGCTATATTTTATCCCCACATTCCTGCGGGAACAGGAACTACGCGGGTGAAACCGCGGGGCACAGCTAGTCGTACATATTTTTAGCCTACTACGTACAAACACCGACATGCAAAATAAATTTGGGAAGATATTTTACGTATTGTTACAATAAAGGTATTGTGAAATAAGCACCTGTAGGTTTATTGGAAAATTGAACTGAGATACGGCGACAGGTGTAATGGTGTTTGGTGAAACGGGTCCTTGATTGCGATCTTTGGGACTTATTTTTAGGGGTGATTGGAAAAGTAGGGACATTTTCAGTAATGCGTAATTTGTTCTTTTGGTTTCTTTTGGAGGTGTAGATACTGATTTATAAATTTATATTTGTTGGAGTTAAAGTTTTGTCATTCGTTTTTAACTAGCAGCGCCCCGCGGTTTTACCCGCAATAGCTAATATGCCACAGGAACCGTTGGTATTTACGAGATAAAAGGTTCCTTTTTTTCTATTCCAGGATTCCAGGATTCTAGTGTCTATATGCAAAATTTCATCGAAATCCATTCGTCAAACCCACATACCTACCATGCCATTTCAGAGTTATCCACCAATCCGGACCGGGCCCCAGTGGTGGATATGGCCTAACCCTCCTCAAGAAAGTAAGGGGAGACCCGTGCTCAGCATTATGACGATATGGGTTGATGATGATGGCAACACATAGCTCAAAGGTAATATTTAACTTTATAGTACCTACGTATGTACTAATTTCCAAGTACAATGACACACCCGATTTTCCAATGACACACCCAATTTTGTAATCAGGCAACGCATTATGCACCGTAACACTCTCAAACGATTTTAATAGCTACTTGAAAACCTTTGATGTGCCGGTGAATGCACTAATTTGTAATTTAGCAGTGCATAAACACCAAACTTCAGACGTATTGAGTTTGCACGTCACTCTGACTGGGGTAACCAGCTCTGTTCAAATTCTGAGACATTTGAACCAAGGCTAGGGTCGAAAAGTTTATTCCCGTATTACCCACTATAATTTGTGGGACAAAACTAGCGAGGAAAAAAAATTACAATATTTTTTGAACTAAATTTAATATTATTGTCCGGGAAATGTCATAAATATGTTCAATTGAAATTTTGGATGTAAAGAACTCACCACAACAATCTCAAATCTCAACGTTCTAGAACATAAGTATTGGTTCTTTAATTACGTGAAGATGAAGTGAAGATCGAGGAGATCCTATCTCCTTTCTTGGTCCTGGAGGAATTTCGTTCCTCTTTTGTTTTACTGAGGAACTATTTAAAAACAAAAAAATCAACGGTCCCGTAGCCTATGCCACTATTGAGATTACAACAAATCCAATTATGATTTCTCATTTATTAAAATTTCTCAAGTCGATTAATCTGTGGGAAGCGGCATATATTCGACCGATAAATAACCCTATTTTGAGAAAACACGTAAAAATAAAGCTAGTTCTAACATTTTTTTTTAACGCTACGGTCATACTTTCCATCTCAAATGGCCACAACACGCGATGGTGCGTGATTCATGCGTCCAGTTCGCGTTTAACATATCACACGTTTAATTGGGTGTTTTTCTCCGTCACTCAAGATAATCCTTTAACGGTATCTAGATCGGGATCGTGGAATCTGCATCTTGATACTGGGAGACGTGCTATTATTTCGATGGGTAGAGGGCTGTCGCATCGCACTTTCAAAAATAAGAATTAAAAAACATTAATAATAAAAAAACTTAATTTGACTTTGAAGACACTGTCTAACTAACTGCTCAACAATAGATACGAGTTCGACATAGAGCTTGGAGGAATGCGTAAATAATATTTCTAGTCGGGATATGTACATAGATCCGTCATCGAAACCTATGCTAATAGGTAGCCATAGAACATTTTTCGTCGATAAACTGACACCATTTTTAAGTCGAATTTTGCATTGCATTCAAGGTCATCACAAAAAATTTGCAAAGAAAGTAAGATGACATACATTATTGAAATTAATAATAGTTGATGCTGTAGTTACCTCATATAGTAAAAATGTGGGACAATTATTATTGAACGTCATCTTAATAAATACCAAGCTAAGTGGCAACCCCGAGCTGAATTCTGCACTAATTGACAGCGAGCGCTCGATCCGATTTATTTTTACGGATTTCTCGAAAAGTTGAACACTTTTAATTCAACTAATAATTTAGAGTTCGCTTAAAGTAAAAGCACGCAATTATGAGGTAAATTAAAAGAAACATATTACAAAATAATATCGTATAAGAGGTTTCACGTATAATTTTCTAAAGAGAATTTCTCGATACTTTATGGGAATTTGATTAGATTTTTTTTTAATTACATAAAAATCAGATCTCAATCGTTCATTACATACCAACGAAATCCCACATCATAATAGGAATAGTATTTGTTGACGGATCTAAACAAACGTGTACACAGGCCCTCGGAAAGTTTGCGCAGTCACGAAGAAATGTTTTAGTGTGCCTTGCCGTTTTCTCAGTAGGTGGAAGAAATGGTGGGAAATGCCTGGCGACCAACCCTAACTGTCCAAATCTTAACTCGCTTCCAAAATACGAACACTTAGACGCTTTCTGCGGCTAACTTCACGATTGCCTAGATAAACCGACACTATTGTAGGTAACAATTGCTCAACTCGACTGTATACACTGCGCTCTATACTCCGACATTGATCATTAACATTTAACGACTAGGATGTTGCGAACTCATGTAACAATAATCCATATCTAATAAAGTCACATCAAAGTCCACCATAAAACATAGTCTGTTTACGATTGAACTATAAACCGATCTTATAGTTTTAAGTTCCAGCATCTCGCCTCACAAATTGAGTTTTATTAGGGAATGAACGGTTTACGACGCGTGATATATGGGGAGTGAATAAAGTAGGTTACGGACAGGCGTAAACACTGGCGTACTAAAGTACGTACGTAATGAACGTCATTGCAAATGACTCTTTTGTTTAAAGTTCGTACTTTAAACAAAAGAGTCATCCGTGACAGCACAGTGTAATGGATTTATTAGGTTGTGGTCGTCCACAGCCTAATAATTCCATTACACTGTGATGTGGTACAAAGTTAGACCCATTTTTATACACATGTGTGAATAGGGCTTAATTAAGCCTCTGCAGCGGTTGTTTCATATTGATAAAAAATCAAAGTGATAGCATGTGATAAGACGTACATAATAGAAAAAAAAACAATCCTTGATGTGGATTATATATCATGCTAAAATTTCAGCCAACATAACAACATAACATTTTATATATATATAGATAGATAGATGTAATGATTAGCACGGATTTAAAGTACATAACTGTATACATAACAATTGGTTTAATACTTGCAAACTTTGTAAAAGATGCAAAGTAGATAAAAACACTGCCTTGCCTTCAGGGAATTCTTTTCCTAATTGTTTTGATGTCCACCGTGTAGTACGGTAGTGACGACTAGATGAACCAAGTACCAAGCCTGAGGTTGCGGATTCGATTCCCGCGCAGGGTTATTATTAGAGTGAATCATAGTAATTTACTTTGAGTCTGGGAGTTTTTATGACCATGGTCCTCGTAGCTCCTGATTCTCTAGACTACATACGAGGAATCCTAATTAGGAATCAGAACTTTCAATACGACGAATAAAAATATTACAGAACGGATATGCGATTAAGTTTGCCGAATGAAAAGCTCATAAGCTTATTAGTCCGTGTGTCACCACTGCAACAGTACAAAGTCGGTTCAGAACTCGTCGATCATTCTGTTTGCGAATCGTTTTTCGGAGAGACTTTGTTGCTTCTATTCAATTTCTTCTTTCCGTTGATTCGTTTGAAGTTGTTTTACGGAAATTTCGACATAACTTATAGAAATTCTGTCCAAACAGATTCCGCCGAGACAAAACTTGATTAAGGACTGAATTCGAGGATAGGAAAAGGAAATAAATTCATATGTTCAACTAAAATTACTAGCGACTTTAAAGTCAAGATTGACTTAAACTCTATATAATTAAGTATCTAATAAACGACTAGAGACAAGAGGGCTGGCGTATTCTCGCACAGAGAATAGCTATTGCTATTGAATGTGGAAATACAGTTAGTGTGCACCATGCCTTATAGACATCAACTTTTGTTAGATTTGTAAGATTCAGTTTTATTTATTATAATAATAAGTGACGGTATTAAGTCGCAGCGATAAATAATGTGACACTCATAATGAGTCATTGTTGACTTTCTAAAAATTTGCCAAGACAGGAGGCTACTAAGCTGTTATTTTTATAAATTTTACCATAATGATTATTAGAACATCTGATCCACACTAGGAAGTTTGACCAGTCAGTTTATCTGACGAATTCGTACCGCAATATTTTAGGCTAAGCACCTTATCTTAGGAGATAGTGGATGAAGTGGTGAGGTGAGGATGAAGAAGACTGAAACTGGTGTTGATGATATTTCCCAAAAATATAGCCTGAATTCAGCACCACCATTAGTACAGAGTAACTAACGGAGTTGATGAAATTCAACAAATATTAACAATTTTAATGGATTCAACCTTCCAACCAAACTATTCAAATATGGAAGTCAAATAAAAACCCATTAAAACTTTTTATTAAACATCAACTGTTCTGCGGCCGTGTCGCCCATCTTTGCGACCGCCGCCAAATTATACGGCTGAAGATCCAAGTACCCCATTACGGAGGAAATGCGCATTAATGCATCTCATTCTCTATTTGTCAAATTATAGGCTGGTATAGGACGGTGGATGGCAGTGACCAAACACCGTGTAGGCAACCTTTATCTCAAATGTTTCAATCTTGAAGTGTTGGATGTTGTCTGTGTTGGTCAGATGAACATTTCTTTGATCCATTGTTGGTGTCTGTAACGTTTTTTGGATTAGATCAGCCATCATGTCTGTTTGTTCATCTGTCACAGTTGTTTATTATAACTACGTCTTTACAATCGAGGTCAAAAATACAACAATCAAGAGTTTTGAAAACAAAATATTAAATTTTTCATTTGCACAAAATTTGTCAAGGCCTAAAAAATTTGGTAATCGTAAGTTTTAATAAAATGATGCTGGATTGAATTTTAGAATAGACTGGATTATTTTTATGAACTTTATGTTGATGCTCATGTTTAAGAGCATCCCTCCATTGCAGTCAATATAGTATATTGCCTTACACAACAAGCAACCTTGCCAACTTTATTGCCTTATTGGTAACAAGGAAAAGTGCTCACAAAGCTCAAGTGACATCCTTAACCCATCATACCGCTGTCTCAAAGAACGTAACCTCGAGTACTGCCAACATTGTACAGCTATGTGGTAGTAATCTCTCAAAATAAGATAATAGTTCCAAGTGAGAGTACGCTGTCGTGAGTCGCCTTTGGCTCGTTATGACGGCTGACATTCGCGAGTTAAAGGTGAAAGTTTTGGTGTAATGTTACAATAATGGAGCACAGTAATGCAGTTACGATAATAGGGCTTCGTATAGTAGGGTGGTGTTGCCATGACATTTGGAATGAGTTGTTTAGAAAGTATTAAAGGGTTGTTTAAGCTCTTGAACACTGAAAACGGGTGGTAGGTGTCAACAGCAAATCGTGCGCCAACGCCGCACGGTGGATCGAAAATCGGCTTTCATAGACTTAGGGATTTCAATTTGCAAGTGCTGGATTTTTTGGCGGATATCGCTTCTATTACTTATTACTAGGTACAAAAATGAGACCCCAGTTAGTTTTGCCCAAAAACGGAGGAATTATAATTTTTTTACGAAAAATTTGTATGAAGATAGTATGAAAAATCTAATTATCTCTAAAACGGCAAGGAAAACCGTAATATCCTTACAGGTGGTTATAGTACTAATTATTTATAATCTTTTGGCATATTCCACATAAAGATCATCGATGCCGTTTTTTTTTTAAAAATCGTCGAAATATTTTATTTTATTTTTACATAATGAAACAGTTACCGTTCCTTTTAGTGTCTAAGTAAAGAACATTGGCACAAATAATGACCCAAATATTAAGAATATAATTATATAAATCCATAAAATAAAAATATTTAGAACATATTTTTATTGATAATATAAGTAAATACAGGTTACAAAAATATTATTTAAGTACTATAAATAAAATTCTATAAAATATTTAAAACAATAATTTATGGAATTAATAACTAAATGTTTTGGAATAATAAACTAAAATATATGATAAAAAACCGGCCCAGTGCGAGTCGGGCTCGCGCACGAAGGAGTCCGTACCATTATCTATAAAAACGGCAAAAAAATCATGTCTGTTGTATGGGAGCCCCCCATAAATATTTGTTTTGTTTTTATTTAATTATTTACTTTAAAGTGAATATAATTATAACTAAACATTCAGTGAATCTTTCAAGCGTCTACCTGTTGCCGTTATCAATATTGAGCAAAAACGAGCAAACAAATCAAGTACGGGATGAGAGCTCCCTTAAATGTTTATTATTACTATTATTTTATTCCGGTTTTTAGTATTTGTTGGTATAGCAGCAATAGAAATACACGATCTGTGAAAATTTAAACTCTCTAACTATCACGGTTCATGAGATACAGCCTGGTGACAGACAGCAGAGTCTTAGTAATAGGGTCACGTTATACCCTTTGGGTATGGAACCCTAAAAACATAAAAATATGTCACTATCCCTATCACTCTCGTTGTCAGACTTCAATTTTCTGAGTCAGAATCCAGATTGGATAATAATATTTAACCTCCATTTAGTTAAAATATCAATCAAAATGTTCAATATTTTTATTCAAAACATATTATTTATTATATCATCAACTCATAACGTCCCACTGCTGGGCACGGGTCTCTCCTCACTTTCGTGAGGAGGGTTAGGCCATAATCCACCACGGGGGCCCAGTCCAGATTGGTGGATAATATACCTACCTCCAAAATAATTCTCGGGTAGGTATGTGGGTTTCCACACGATGTTTTCCTTCTCCGAAAAGCGAGTGATAATTAATGAGTGAGTAATTAATTAGTTGAGTGATTATTTATTTAAATATTATTATTTTATTTATTTATATAATTATATTCTTAATATTTGGACCATTCTTCATGTCAATGTTCTTTAATTAGACACAAAAAGGAACGGTAACTGTTTCATTATGTAAAAATAAATAAAAATATTTCGACGATTTTTAAAAAAAAAACGGCATCGTTGATCTTTATGTGGAATATGCCAAAAGATCATAAATAATTAGTACTATAACCGCCTGTAAGGATATTACGGTTTTCTTTGCCCTTTTAGAGATAATTAGATTTTTCATACTATCTCCATACAAATTTTTCGTAAAAAAATTATAACTCCTCCGTTTTTGGGCAAAACTAACTGGGGTCTCATTTTTGTACCTAGTAATAAGTAATAGAAGCGATATCCGCCAAAAAATCCAGCACTTGCAAATTGAAATCCCTAAGTCTATGAAAGCCGATTTTCGATCCACCGTGCGCCGGCTATATAGTAATGGAAAATTTATGCATCAAAATATTATATACCTGTTTACATCACGCTATTTTATTTTACTAGTAAAAACTGTCCTATGTTCTATTCCAGAACTTAAATTATCTATCTGCCAAAATCCATCAAAATATGTTCCGCCGTTGCGGCGTGAAGAGGTAACACACACACACATACTTTCGCAATTTAAAATATTAATAGCTGCGCCCCGTGGCTTCACCCGCATAGTTCCCGTTCCTGTGGAGAATACGGGGATAAAATATAACCTGTGTTACTTGCTGATAATGTAGCTTTTCATTGGTGAAAGAATTTTTAAAATCGGTTTAGTGATTTAGGCGCGAGAGCGTTACAAACAAACTAACTCACATTCGAATTTATAACATTAGTGAGGATTAAGATGGTGTACAGTTTACACCCATAGAAATGTATTTTAGCATATTTTCAAATAATTGTGATTATTAGAATCAAAATGAGACTTAATTAGTTAAATTTTCAACATCTAAAACCATCTTATGGCAAATAAAATTAAAAGTCGGGTTAATAACATCACACATTTTGTTTTTTAATCTCTCTCTGTATTTGCATTTGCTAATGATTTGTAAATATGAGCCCGTACATGATAAAATACTAAATAAGTGTATGCGCACAATATTTCGCAGTAGTTACGGTATAAATTCGACGAAATTAAAAGCGGCATATCTTTGCCAAATATTTACAAACAGTAAAATATTTTGAGCGAATAAAATATTTGTATCAGATTGATTCACGGAATAAATACTGTATGACTATTTATAGAGACATTTATAATTATGTTCAAAGCTTGTGACCGGGCAACACTGAAAACACAATGGTGGCAACTAAACATTTTGTTCTTAAAAACTAGTCTTTATTTTAGTTAAGTACTGTAAAATAATACCGCCCATTGTACTACCCTTGTTTACCTATTGTAAATTTTCTGTACTGCGCTTTATTTTTTGGTGTATTATAAAGAGTTTTCAATTCTATTCTATTTTAATAATTCGTTCTCTCACCTTGACAAAGGGATGGCAGTACCTTTAGAGCTGTCAAATTATGTTGTTTTTTTTTCGTCATTGCTCCGCAAGTTTTGTGCATTTAGCCAATGTGAAGTACCTATAATTTTCTTTTTAATTTTCCATTGTTAAAAGGTAATCTAGTCAAAGTCATGATTTAGCAAAGTGGTGGGTGCTCTACTGAAATTTCTTGGAAATTGTGGAGAGAATACGAAATGTCACGTTTTTGAGGTTGTATGAAGAAACACAAGTTTAAGAAGAAAATTAGAAAAATAACATTGAGTCATTTTTGTTTTCGCGCCCAAACTCCTGAACGGTCCCTGCAATTAAACATATAACAATTCCAGTAGCGCCAACGCATTGCCCCTGCCTGCATCCAATTTTCCCACATCTTTGCAACCAATAATTTCATCTCTTGCAATCTACATTTAAATCTCCAATTCATAAAAGACCAAAATGACTTCACTACCACCATTAGCATACAAACAGTACAGAAGTAGATATACAAGATAAATTGTCTTGATAAGGCGATGGTGAAAGAACCACTGTTGCCGTAATTACAGGCCGGCGTAAAAGGCTAGACTGGGAGCTGGTCACTTTGGATTTCATGTCACTTGAAAATAAAATTAAACTCCAAAAAGACTGATAAACAAGCATACAGAGAACTTGTCAGAATAATCGATTTCGTGCATAGCCTTCGGAGAACATGCACAAATCCATTAAATCTAGGATTAGCCTAATTTGAACACGTCTGTTGTAAATTTCGATTGAATAAAACGTCAAGTGTGCCTGGTGACACTGAATTTCGAATATCCAAAATTTTGCTTTAAGGAATTTTAGTCCCCTTTAATGTTCGAAACTTTTAAAATAAAACGTAGGTACACACCTGTTGTTACGATTCTGAATGTGAATTCTTCTGAATTCTGAATCGAACTCTAGTTTAACGAAGGTGAAGTCACTGCGGAAATGTTATATGAGCTAAAATGCAACTGGCTCTTAGTCTAGAAAGTAGGCGATCATCGTGGATGGAGCTAGACGCGTCATCCCTCAGGGTTGAAGTTATGAGCTGTCATGTGTAAATACAAAGCTTATATGATTACTCCATTGCGTGAGCTGTTTTTATAAAGTTTATTTTTCCTGTTTCAGAAGTCCAAAAGTATGTTTAATTTGCTTTAATATAATGTGTTAGCGCGGCAGCTAAGCTGTATAGGCTGAGCGCGCCTCCAATGGCGGGGGAAGGATGGCTGGTAGAAGAGTAGTACAAAGGAACTTGGCGACTAACCTGGTCTCCATGCAACTGCAATCACCTCGGTTCGGGTCCGTCTCCAAGCTGCTTGTTCCTTCAGGATGTTATGACGTTCGATGTAGTGGACTGTATTTTAGGCGGTTGGTGCGTGTCGGCAAGGAGCGTTTACGCGGCGGGTTTATAGCGGGTTTTGTTTATATTTGCGCGTCGAATTCACGTGGACCACCACAGAGGAGCAGCAGATCCAGTACTTTGGATTCGGCGAGAGCGGCAGCCGCGAAGGACGAGGGTCGATCGCAGACTACTTGCGGCGGCAAGCAGTTTTCTCGTGGATACCACGATATGAGCGACAGAGATAGTCGCCAAGAAATGATAGGAATAGGAAGGTAGGAAGGTATTATGAGTGCCAATGTAAGTGGCGCGAACATTTGCCCCCGGCCTAAAAACCATTGGTTTTTAAAAGAAAGCGGGAAATAAAAAAAATAAAAATAAGAGTTAAACTCTAAAGCGGTCAACGGGTTAAATTATAACATAGCGGTTGACCGGGGAGCAAGGGGTTAAATTATTGGGTAGGTAAGATACATAAACGGACGACGGGTCTCTGGTAGACGCCGGTCGCCGTTTTTACTGACGCTACTCGACAGATGCCATCGCCGCCGACATGAGTGGCCACGACGACGCCGAGAGGCCAGGATAGCGGGGGAATATTATCAGTGATAATAAGAACAATAGAACCTATTGTAATGGGATTCGAAGGTGTATTCCATTTTCCTCTAGATTGAAGTAAGTGAAGATATTCCAACTTCCACCGTTTGGAAAATGATTGTACCATTTGATCCAATAAAACGTACCGTTTCAATAAGTGTCCAGGTTCATCGGGAACCGTGCAAGCGGGTAAATGCTTCAGCGGTGCGGTCATTAAGAAATGTGAAGCACTCAGCGCGGTCGGCTCAGACGGATCTTCGCTCAATAACGTTATAGGACGAGAATTGATAACGCATTCTATCTGTGTGATTACGGTTAAAATTTTTTCATAGGTGAGTAACTGTGAACCGATCGTTTTATGAAGATGACTTTTAAACGCTTTCACATATATTTCATAATTCCCCCCGAAGTGAGGACTTCGCGGTGGATTGAATTTCCAGTGTATGCGATTAGCTGATAACTCATCTGAGATAGACTTATTATATTCGTCGGAATTTAAAAGATCCGTTAACGCATTTTTCGCATTTTTAACGCATTCCGTTAACGCAGAGGCGGGAAGGGAGTCAAGGAGCGCGGGTGAGTTACTAGCCCATTTGACGAGATCGAAGCCCCCAGCCTTGAGCAACTCGCAGAGATCGTCTCTGAGTTGTAAACAAGCAGACAGAGTAGGCATGGAGTAGCACACGTCGTCCATGTATGTGTTGTCGCTGATAAGAGATGCTGCGAGCTGGAAGTGGGCACCGTCGGCGGCGCACAGCTGTCGCAACACTCGCATTGCAAGGAACGGACTGCTACGTAGACCAAAACAAACGCGGTTGAATTGGTAGGTATCAAGCGGAAAAACGGGATCGAATCGATATAGGAATTTTTGATATTTGCGGTGGTCCTTATTTATCAAAATTTGTAGGTACATCTGTTTAATATCGGATGTAAAAGCGATTGGGTAGAGGCGGAAATCCAAGAGGATTGTAAAAAGATCGTTTTGTAAATTATCCCCGGTATATAAAACTTGATTCAAGGAGAGGCCTGAGTCAGTTTCAGCACTGGCGTCCATCACCATACGCCATCGAGTTGTTGTTTTTTGTAGTCTCGCAATGGCGTGGTGTGGCACGTAATATCCAGTAAAAGGACTATCATTGTCGATCAGTGAAATGTAACCCTTCTGAATGTACTCTTTGATTATAGCATCGTACTCTAAGCGCAGAGCAGGTGTCGCGGCAAGCTTACGTTCGAGATACATGAAGCGTTTTTTAGCGATAGGGTAAGAATTACCCAGAGCGGTCGCGGGATCGCGGGAGAAAGGTAACGCTACAGAATAGCGTCCCGTACGATCGCGGAAAACGTTATTTGTAAAAATGCGTTCACATTCTATAGCGTCTGGGCTCAAAGTCGGCGTGCATTGCACCTCTTCAAGCTGCCAGAAGCGTTGGACAAGATTATCTAAACGTGGTCCTTCCGTAAAGGTACAGAGGGAAATATGAGAGCGGCATCTATCTTCAACCAAGGGGTCAGTGATAGAAACAACGGTTCCAATATGAGCGGGCGTAACATGAGCGGGAGTAACATGAGCGGGGGTAACGGGAGCGGTCCCGATTACGATAAAACCAAAAATGGTTTCAAAAGCGGTTGGAGTACCAGGCGGACCAGCGGCGCGGCCTGATAGCAATATTTCAGAAAAGAGCGGCGCGCCTATAAGTATGTCGATCTCGGAAGGCGAAGCGAAACTGTCGTCTGCCAGAGGCAGGCAGTTCAGGTATGAAAGGCAGGATACGTCAATTTTCACTGCCGGTAAATTGTCTGTTATGCGGTCGATAACATAGGCGTCAATTGCAATAAAATTATCATTTAGGCGGGAAGATAAAGTAGCAGAAACTGCTCCCTTGATTGGGTTAGATGCGGAACCTATCCCTTTAACAACGGTGTTCGTCACCTTATTGCATTTTAAATTTAATTTAGCGCAACATTTTGAAGTTAAAAAGTTACTTTGGGAAGCCGAATCAATTAAGGCGCGTACTACATGGCGGCGACCATTTAAATCCGTAGCATAAACTTGTACGGTTCCCAGTAAACAAGTAGTGTCATTAGGCTGCGAAGCGGGGCGTATATTACACAGCGACACCTGTTGTTGTGATGACTGATAAGCAGTTGTAGGTAAGTTCGTCAGCTGAGCGCTAGCGGAGCCCGCGACGGGCGGCAGCGATGCCGAAGGCGGCATGTGATCCCCGGCGGCGGAGAAGTTGCCAGTTCGCGCGCGCGGAGGCGGCGCGTGCGCCTGTGACGGAGCGCTAGGGTACGGGCGATTGTCTTCACGGGAAGATGATACTTTGCGGCATAACATAGAATGATGTTTACATCCACAATAACGGCAATTAAATTTAGAATTGCAAGCAGTATTTATATGCGTAGTGCTTAGACAATTAGTGCAACCTTTGCTTTGTTTTACAAAAGTGTACCTGTCGTCGATAGAAAGCTTATCAAATGCAGGGCATCTATATAAGTTAGCGTGATCGGCTTGTTTGCAAAGCGGACAGTGAGTGACGCATGATGCTGCAAAAGACTGCGTAGACCTTGCAGTACGCGGCCTGTTATCACTGCGGCTAAGAGAATCGGTCGTAGTGCGTTCCAATATTTTGCTTTGTTCGCGGATGAATTTTAAAAGTTCATTGTATGTAGGCATAGATTTACCTCGCATGTGCATTTCAAACGACCGTGCAGTACTTGAATCTATTTTCTTCAAAGCGAGCGATAGTAAAATAAAATCAGACACGTTATCGAGCTTGAGAGACTTCAAACTTGACACAGCCGTGCAGAATTTATCTAGGAATAATTCTAAGTTTTTATTCGTCGCGGTGTTAAAAGATTTAAAACCAAGCATTTGATCAAGATAAGCGGAGGCTAGGTTACGTTTGTCGTTATACTTATCGACGAGCGTCTGCCATATGATCGGATAATTATCACCGTTAGGTACGATACCAGAACAAACTGCAAGGGCCCGGCCTGACAATTTATTAATTAAATATTGGACGCGTTCGTGATCAGTGAGATCGGGATTTTCGTGAATCGTGCGTTTGAATGACTCATAAAATATTCTCCAGGTCATCGGATCTCCATTGAAGACCATCAAATCGAGTTCAGGAATTCTGATGGATTTACGTTGCGGGGCAACATTGAAATCAGCGGTTTTTAAAGGCGGGTTAAGTTTATTATAAACAAACTGACAACGGCAAAACATATCTTCGAAGACGTTTATAGATTGGTAGTTTACCGTGTACGAAGCGTTGAGAGTCAACTCGGTGACATTTAATTTGTTCACAATTTCATTGAAATCGGAGCGTAAGCGGTCTAACGAGATCATTCCACATAGAAATAAATCTTTCTCAGTATCATCAGTGAAAGCCTTTAAAGATCGGTTAAAAATATCTTGTAAGCGAGAAAATATAATGTCACGTTTACCTATCAAGGTCAAACGTTCGACCTGTAACGTATCGAGCGCTTTTGCGTCCTCGTATACTTCACTATCTTTGTCTTTTGAACGAGTAGCCATAGCCATCTTAACAAAGTATAAAAAACCAGATAAAGTATGAAATTCCTAATTTACTGCAACTGCCTACAGCATTTACCTGCCACGCGCGCGGCGTATTGAATACCCACGTGGAGACGCACGGGCGGTCGTTAGGAATACCTTCACTTTTTAATAAAAATTAAGAATTACGGAAAAATCGTTATTTTTACTATTTAGGAATGCGGAATACACGAAATAAGTATATAATAGCGTAGTAGGATAGTACAGGGTACTATCTGAACTGTAATTGCGGGCGGGAACACGATAATTATAGGAAATTATCGTTGGTAAAAATACCAATATAAAATTGCGGGCGGTTATAAAGAGGACTATATGAGGCCTAAGAGGGGCCAGAGAATAGCGGGAGGACCAGAGAAGATCCGGCGGCGGAGGACCAACAATATGTTAGCGCGGCAGCTAAGCTGTATAGGCTGAGCGCGCCTCCAATGGCGGGGGAAGGATGGCTGGTAGAAGAGTAGTACAAAGGAACTTGGCGACTAACCTGGTCTCCATGCAACTGCAATCACCTCGGTTCGGGTCCGTCTCCAAGCTGCTTGTTCCTTCAGGATGTTATGACGTTCGATGTAGTGGACTGTATTTTAGGCGGTTGGTGCGTGTCGGCAAGGAGCGTTTACGCGGCGGGTTTATAGCGGGTTTTGTTTATATTTGCGCGTCGAATTCACGTGGACCACCACAGAGGAGCAGCAGATCCAGTACTTTGGATTCGGCGAGAGCGGCAGCCGCGAAGGACGAGGGTCGATCGCAGACTACTTGCGGCGGCAAGCAGTTTTCTCGTGGATACCACGATATGAGCGACAGAGATAGTCGCCAAGAAATGATAGGAATAGGAAGGTAGGAAGGTATTATGAGTGCCAATGTAAGTGGCGCGAACATAATGTTTTAAAATAATTATAGAATGTACACTCACTTTGTATTGACATTAAAAGGGAAGCTCCCAATTCAAATGTTTTTCTGACGATAACAAGATGTAGAAGCAACTTATGCAGGCACTCACCACTAACAGCAAAACTTCGTAACTACTGAAAGTGTCGCCATCTGCATACTAAAATTAAACAGCTCCAAGTTACCGTTAAGCAAGCATTAGAGAGAGCAATCAAAATAAAATTATATTTATTTGAAGTGATAGTCGTGAATTCGGTTCCGGCACTAATGGCCACCCGGCAGGTGGTGACTGTGGAAGCATAGTACAAAAAGAAGAGGAAAAGCGACCGTGTAGTTCAACTTAACAAGGTTCCGTGATACGGACTCCTCTGACAAGGGACATAAAACGAGTAAAGTGCGCGATCGTGTCATGTTTGGGTCTATGCTCAACGGTTTATGCCACGGTCATGGATTGGGCCTGGTACGGTCCAGCATTAATTATACTTTTACTTGATTTTATGTCTTATAAATATATGTGGCATGTTTTCCTTTTCAATGAGATGTGAAGTAAAAAATTGCGAGCAATCAAGCGACAATATCTATTTTAGACTATTTTGAGAAACGTCAAAGTGGTTTTTTGTCTTATGAAAAAAATTGTATACTCTGTTTATTATACTAATACCATGTATAGTGTAATCTCTGTTGGAGATCCAAAGTATAAATAAATAAATAAATAAATAAATAAATAAAAAAATGTTGATTATTAAGATTGCAAATTATGTAAGGTACTTCTATTAAACAAAAATAACAAACTTAGCTGGGCTGCCGACAAAACTGATTGTAAGTTTGAAATACGCCAGAAAGTTCAAAACTTCCTAACATATTTGACAAAATACTCAAAGTAACAAAAATATCTAACTAAAATGAAAATAGGTCCCTATAACAATAATTAAAATATAATATAATGATGGTGGTTCCCAGGAGGTATTCCAATTAATCAAATGAGCCTCTACGGAACTCTAAAAAAGTCGATTCACGCGCGACGGGATGAGTGCGACCGATTTGACATTATGTCGCCAACGACACCCGCAGTGTACATTTGTTTTAGTTATAACTTATATTACTACTTTTTTCTAATTGAAAATGTATTTAGTTGCATTAAAATAAGTTCTAATGTGCATTAAATTTAATGTAACAAGTAATATCTATTTTATTTGCCCTAACGAGAAGATATTAACTATTAATTTCCTTCTTGTCATTAAATTTCATAAAGTAGTGCGCTTAATTTTTTATTGAACAAGTAAAAAAATATTACAAAAAAAAAACAACCAACATCAAAACCAAAAATAGGCTTTCAAAAGCGAATAATAAATTAATATAATTATTAAAAGCGCTACCCACTCATCTATTTAAAGTCAGTGCCAGCCAAGTCTAATAGGTAGTAGATGGATACTTTGACTAGATTAATACTACTCTTTTTTTTTAAATAGCATTTTCCATTTCTTGATTTATTTATTTATTCTTTAGCACACAAATGGAGTACAAGGGGTACTTAATGCTAAGTAGCATTTTCTACCAGTCATCCTGGAGGTGTAACTGAAATGGTGGTGATGGTGGTTGATTGCTTGTTTGAAGCCTTCTATTTCTGTCCTTCAATTCTTTACGCTTTTGAAGTGTTCAGATCCAGCCGCTGCTGTACTAAGGAGTCCGAGCTTCTCTATCTTTTCTTTCTCCATCTACACCGAAATTAAATATTAAAGAAATGGATTCGAAGGTTAATTTAAAACATTTCAAGTTTGCAAGGGAGTGACAAAACGCTGAATAATTTTGATATTTAGATAGTAACGTATCGACTGTTGGATAAAATTTAAGTGTGTATTACATAGGTAAAACCTGTACATTAAAAATAAGAAATAATTTGGCATAATTCGCCTATTTAAATTCATAGGTTCATCACATAAAAAGTGGACATAGGACTACATAATCAATTAAGACCTTAGAGTGAAAATAAAACAATTTAATTAGCATTCTTCCTACATAACGTCTAAATTCGTAATCCCAAGTATAATTTTAACTTAATAATTAACAAACTCAAACCAAAATAACAAGAATCTAACTTAAACAATTATTGTATTGGCGGTAGAAAAATACTAGCTGTGTGAAAGATCAAGTTATGCCGGTAATGTAGTGATGTCCATAACATTGAATCAGTTGCCATCATTATTGGGAACAGCTCGAATGATACTCTCCGATGTCACAGTTGTTTTAAAGAAAATTATGACGGACATCAAAAGTAATGTGTCAGTTTACATATTTAATTTTTACGCTTGGTTTACTAATGGAGTCCACTTTATTACTTTGCTTGACCAATTAATAGGTCTATCTCGTATTTTTAAATTCACACCGTTTTGTATAAAAACAAAAATCCTGACACGTGTGACTTTGCATTTTTAGCGTTCCTTTAAATTTCTTTGAAAAACCGCTTTATCTTTTTTAAATCTAGTTCTGAACTAAATTCAACTTAACGAAAGTACTAGCTACGTATGATTTTCTTGTCTAAAGTTTCGAACGACACTGCAATTTTCAGGAGCTGCAATTGTCATTAGGTGAACAATCAAATCGCCTCATTACTGAGCTGCATAAAAAAATACAACTAACAACTGTGTCCACCATTCCCTTACCTGACGCATACCGTATCGCGAACACAGAGACTATAAACCTCTTATAACAAAAATGAGTAACCCTGAAAGACCCATCGCTTCTGTAAGCCCACAGCAAACATTGCTGGGTTTACTACCCCCACGCTCACAAAAAGCTGAAATGTCACATCGTTAACCCTCCAACTATTTGACATTACGAAAAATATGTCTTATTGCATGAGACCAATTGCAGAAGTCACTCCCTTGCTGTGTAAGCTCCCCTTTGGTGAAACGATCGAAAATTATGACCTCCTTTGGGGTGGTGATACAGAAAACTTTTCTTTTATTTTTTCTAAATAAATTATTGGGCATATGAGACTTTAGAGCCGATGTCTCAAGGTGACGAGCGCTGTGCAGTGCCGCGCAGGATTATGCAATGCAAAGTTCTGGCTGGCTCTCTAACCGTTATTGGCAGGCGTTGCACTTACCACCTTGTGAACGACTTTCATGTCTCGTCACCCAGTCAAATAAAAAAAAAATACTTATTACTTGAAAGATGGTGATGTGATACGTAACTTGAACAAATAAATTTCACAAGTTACGTCCGGATTTTCATCTCCGTGCTTTGGAGGGCGCGTTATCCGTCGGTCTCGGTTTCTATCGATTGATTCCAGTTGTTAATCTACTTCAGAACAAAATCTGACACCAGAGGCTGGCACTGCCTCATTCGACAAATTCATTCCGTTAGCAAGAAACAAACGAAAAAAAAAACAAATGCCAAATAAAAATATGACAAAACAAAACGATATTGGGTACGTAGATAGCCGGCGCGTACAGTGACATCAGTAAATTGAGCTCAGCACAATCCGCTTTCCGCCTCCGCTCCTGTAACCTCCTCGCACCCTTAACGATCCTCACACCCGCACTCTTGAGACCAACTGCAAAACGCTAACAAGCTATTCATACAGTTTTTCCATAAACGAGTTACGTAATATAAAGAAATAACCCCTAATGACTTACACAATCCTTCTAATAATCTGACTAATATCACTGAATACTAATACTGTATATCTCACTCACTCGTGTTAATATATAAGTTTGTGTGTTAATGTATTTGTCCTCACTTCGCGCCAAAACGGCTAAACGGATTTTGATAAAATTTAGTATACAGATACTGTAAGTTCTGGAATAGACTATATGATACTTTATATCTCGTAAAAAAATACGTTTAATACGGATAATATCTAACGCGGGTGTAACCGTGGGGCGCTGCTAGTCTAATATATAAACTAGCCGGCTCCTGTGACTTGGTTGACGACGGTTTTTGTTTATAGTGGCATTAGTAGACTGTTTCCTATCAAAACCCTGCTACCTATATATCGGTGGCCAACGCTTACGTCTGCAAAAATATTGTAATATACATAAATTAAATTTTGTTACTCGTTGGATTTAGAATGCTAAATGAAGTTAAGAAAAATAAAGCGAGTTAGTTGAGTGCTTTTGACGGATACTAATATTAGAAAAATTTTTAAACTATACGATTATTAACCTTATTTGTACGTATTTCGATATTGTTAATCTATTTATACCCCGTAGGAAGTTTTACACAAATGCATCTGCGAGTAAATACGAGTTGTATACCTATAATTGGGCGCATAAATTCAGTATGCTTAAGTGGCAATTAGAATTGCAAAATTATTACGTGAAAATTTAGATTTTCTAAAGAAATTCCCAAAGGAAAAAAGCCCCTTTTAGTTTACAAGTCGAGTCATAAAGCTTGGTATGGCATAAAATTGCGGGGTATTAGGGCGGCCATAAAAAATTGCATTAAATTAAATTTTTAAATGCATTTATGGTTTTCTAAAGGCGGTACAATTCCAAAGTGAGATTAAGTTTTATTGTAAAGTGAAATTCATGTTTTAATGTTTGTGGTCGTAGGGGTGTAAATACATAACTTGTAAAATCGTGGCTTCACATGCACTTTACACATTTCCTTGTACTGCATGTAGCAGAACAACTTATTATTTTTACATTCATCCAAATCGCTAAGCCGTTATAGCGCAATTGAGCAACAAATTCAAAAACATTCAAATTTACAAACAGAAAACAACCCACAAATATTCAAACTCAAAACCGTCCAAACATCCAAACGCCAAAACACCCAAACTAACAAACATCCAAACTCACCATATGAAAACTAGCAATCATCTAAACGTCGAAGTTTCGTATTCAGTTATCCAAACGACATTATTTACAGGTTAATTATATTATTATTTATTATTTTATTAAATTATTTATTTCATGTAAAGCAAATCCAACTTTAAATACCGTCTCAAATCTAGAATATCGAGTAAATCACTGTAATTCCATAAACAGGCGATCTAACAACACGCTGTCCAACTAAATTACGCCTTCCGAGATCAAAGTCAAAGACTAAATAGTACAGAAGCGGCAATCAAGGCTCGGACATATTGCAAGCTAGCATTACTGAACATTTGATTTATTAGGCTTAGTGATGCTCAATATGGGTCCGACTTCCAACTGGAATAAGATTTTGCAATTGAACCGAATTTTCGGCGTCAATCGTTTCGGCTAAATCGAAGTTGATTTTTCTTTTCATAGTTTGTAGACTGTAGATAATGCAAAAGTTAATATTAAGCTTACCATTTGGTATAACTTTTTAAAATGTCTTCATAGATATATATATATATATATATATATATATATATCGTAACGTTTCATTTTGGTCTGATTTTTGTACGGGGCAGCTTTATAGAATATTATTATAATTTATTGCAAAGTTAGAATTAATAGATTAAAAATAAGTGAGGGGAGACCCGTGCTCAGCAGTGGAACGACATGGGTTGATGATGATGATGATAATTAAAAATTTATAATTTGTATATATTCTTTTTTTACTATTTTATAACATTTATGATTATTTGGAATAACACATAATGTTTTTATAACTCCATAACAAACCAAAATATATCGCCGAAAAGTATTGCTCTATTTTCAGTTTGAGGTTTTCTGTACTGCCGGACCTGGCCGAAAACCAAACCGAATTCTGAATTGGACACTAGGTCCGTAGTTGGTGCGAAATTATCTTCCATCGGCGATGTATTAACAATGATAGGATATTAATACCTCCTCATCTATAATGTTGGAGTTAATGGTCCGTGTATTTCGGGATTGGGCGGTTTAGGAATAGGGCTCTACAAGCTGTGTTTCGGTATTATTTAGGATGGATTGGCTGGTTTCCTGTGTATATCAGGATAGTCAGGATTTTTTTTCATATTACTGTTAGTGAGATGAGCTATTCGTTTACCTGATGGAAACGCCGCGCCTACCTTACAGTTGCAGTGCCACTTTGAACTTCCCACTTTTGTCTTACCAGCAAAAAAGTAAATTTTAATAACTTAGGTAGCAAAATGGATGATTCTGACTAATTAATTTACGAAGAAGGCAACTATGATGAAAATGTTAAAATAATTATTATTACACATAATTTACTAAATTATACATTTCGTTTACCAAATGATGTTGAGTATCCGGACTAAGAAACAATTAAGACTGGAAAAATATCTACCTATTTAGTTTTCTTTTCTGTTCAACCTACTTTTTAAGGGAGGTTTCAAATTGGCTGTATTTTTTAGGTATGGTATCTTCATAATATTTCTGTGATTTTAGAACCGATTAAATGATTCCTTTTAAATTTATAAATGTAAACTTTTTGAAAATCCTTTTCATCACTTAAATACTTACATATTTTGATACACGCCTACACCGTCTCTCCTTCACTATGGGTGGTTGACTGGTAGAAAATGCTCTTAGTGTTAAGTCCGCCATTTGTACTAGTAAGTTAATCTGTGCAATAAAGTATTAAATAAAAAAATAAATAAATACAGTCGCTCGCGTTGGGATAGACAGAGACTACATCTTTCCACATGATCCATGATCATGATTGATTCCTTTTTAAATTACACAAACATAGCTCTACTTGATTTTTGACTCAATCTATTTTCTACAATTATTCAATGTTAAACATTGCTTCTGAATAGAAAACTAAATCCTATAAAAATGCAAATAAATAACTCCGAATGCCACGTACATACGCTCCGACATTAAACAAATTGAAACGCCCGCAGCAGTCTATGGGTTCCCTTTGAATTTTAATACTGATTGACGATTCACCCCCACTTATGGGGCCAACTTATATTTCCCCTGAGCCCCAGGCAGTTTCACGGTAATCCCTTTCTGAATCAAGCATATGTCACAGGCTCGCAGACTCCTTCATCTCTATCCGATCCCTTACTAACGATAGAGAGGGATAGAGTCATGCTAGGAACGTCTGGTACAGGTATGTTGCTTCGGTGGCTGGTGAAGTAAACATATTCCGAGTCTGATAAACTAAAGTAGACCCCAAAGTTCTAGTCTCCCCTAATAAGCGGACGCGTCTCACTGGTAGTTGTGGATGGGCAAAGATGGGGGATTTAGAATGAACACTTTACTTGAGTTATTTAACAGCGCTGGCTTATCAGAGATATTTGGGATAATTGATTTCACCTTTTAAAAAAAAATATATGGCTATTGGTTATACAAATTGCAAAGAGTAAAAATATAGCATTTTTAAATATCAACATTTGAGGGTTAGTCCCAAACATCCATCAATTTAATTACCAACACGTTCTCGCCTTTTATATATTCTAAAACTTTATTTAGAAAGGGAATAGTCACCAGTATAATATGTAACTGTAGTGCAATTTAAGAGTTGCACCTTATTTTAGGCACAATTTGTAGCATATTCTTAGAACAGTAAAACGTAAAAGTGACTCATCTGCCCCACCTAATCTGTGACCCATAGAGGTGAGGTCACGTGATTAATGTGCGGGGGGTCTACTAAGCCCCGCGACCATCAACAAGTTGCAAATTAATATTGTGGCAATAACCACCCCCCGGTCTATGTGACACCTCGGGAGGTGACGTGTTTACTCAACGGTTGACGTAGAGGGTGGATAGGTAATTACTAAGGCTGATAGTTAATTTACTTTAATTATGCTTAATTCTAATTTGGTTTCTCTTGTTTCAGATGTAATTAGGCAATGGATCTAACCACGAGACTTATAGTATCGGATGCTTTAATGACGCAGTCTATTTATTGATAACTATAGGAAACTAATCAATAGACCGATTTGCGGGGTCTGTTACTTCACTAGATGCGTCCCACGGCTTCACTTGCAGTTTAAATTGTTATTTGTGTTTCAATCATAAGCACTTACCTAAATACTTATTTACAACGAACAAGACCTTCACCTGTAGTATCATAAGATAGAAATTAGAATAGAAGAGAAGGTTAAATAGTAGTTGGGTGGTAGAGTGGGTAGGAAGAGGTTGGAAAGGGAAGTAGGACTAGGATGGGACTAAATTAGACCGATGCTGTCAGGGCCGCGGAAGACGTTCTACATTCCCGTAGTCCCAACGAAAGGCGTCCCGGAGGAACACCCTGTGGTTTAGTGGGTATACCGTCAGGCAGATGGCGGGGAGTCCCACATACCCACCCGGTATTACCTCGGGCCGGGTGCGCAATGCATTACCCAGGTAAAAAAAAGAATTGGACTTATAAATATTTGCCTATGCTAAGCTACCTAATTTTTAACTATCTAAAAAACTGTGGGACATTCAGTGGCTATATGGCTGCCTACAGCTTTCATCTTATTTTAATAAAGTAAAAACATTCATAAGAACGCGGTAGACTAGCTCTCTAAAATATTTAATTAATCGACTATTCAATTTAATCAACGTCAATTAAAACAGCTGATCAAACCCAACCGCCTATCATTAAGGTACTGTCCATTCTCATTTTCTCAACAAATATTTAATTGGCTTCATTAAAGCCGGCGAGATGGTATCTCCCATCTCACCTACATGTGTATCTTAGTTTTTTTCTTTCACACGTCAAAATATCTTAGGTTATCTATTTAGATCGGCGCGACCGCGTCAACGAGGCATAGACAGGTAAAAATGAACACGAATTTGGACTCTATTTGGTCTCACATAGGAGAGTACAAAAACAAGTTATTTTCCTTGATGGACAATGTAACGAGGAGATAGCATCGCCTGTGGTAAAGCAAAAACGGCGCAAGTAGATGGAAATATGGTGTTCCCTTCTTGCGCCTTTTTGCTGCAGGTTTTTGTAGTGCGGGTGGTATCTGTGTTAGATCGTTTAATAAACCTGTCCTCAGTAAAATGTAAGGTTGTACTTACTAGATAAATGTAAATATCGTTCATTTGCGACAAAAACGTTCCTTAACAGTATTGATGAGATAGCACGTTCTAGTCGCATTTAAGCGATTGGTCAATTTCCTTATAGTAGAGTAACGGAAAAATTACAGTCAAATACGATCGTTTTACCCAATTGTGTTTTTTGGATAAAAAGAGCGCACCAAAAAGCAAACAGTCGGTATTCAAATGTCAGTTTTATAAAAAGAAAAGTCATTCACAGTTTTTCCCGTGGAGTCTTCAGATATTCGGTAATTTCTGGCCCCTGCAGCTCCTAGATAAACTATTATTATTTGTCATCTAATTCTTAAATAAAAAATGATTATAATCCATATCGACTCTTAAGATAAATTTTATATCCCCATTTTACTGTTGAAGTTTCTCAGAAACCTTATTATTTTACTCAGAAATTACAAAATCACTTCGCTTCTCATAGATCGAATCCAATTGTTTCTAATAATGATCCCATTTTCAATTCAATGTCAACGGTTCGTAATAAAAACGAATGCGCCCGTAAAGTGTGCTTTGCGTCGGCGCATTTCCTGAACGCGGACATTGTTGGTGGCGATCGTGTATAATAACTAGATTTGGTTGGGGTTTTTGTATATTTTAGAAACTAAAAGTGCTCTTTAAAAATTTATATTTTAGGATTTAGGGAATAAAAGCACTATGCCATAGGAAACAAATAGTCGTGTACGATATGTGATACCCACCCAAAGCCGACGGAAAAATTAGCAAGAGTCTGAATGAAATCATTAAAATAAAGAGATTAAAAAAAACCAGTTAATAAAGAGTTTTCTATTTTATTAAAATGCCTGAAACATCAGTTAACCTTAAGTTTATAAATACTTCGATCATTACTTCGATACATTCAAACAAATGAAAATTAAAAAGACAATGACGTACAATAATAATGAACATTTTAAATTATTATTTATATTAAACATACACACTTGTACATGCCTTTAAGTTATTTAAATGAAATGTTTTCATTCGCTACGAGTTCCTACTCGTAAAAACGGCTTTTTCCCAAAGGTCCATAATTTTGTTACCGCCATAATCCCGGCTTTTGAAGACTCTGTAATATCTTCAGTTTACTCGTCGCAATTTATACTTGAGTTGATAGAGGCAAGTAAGCACTTTTAACCTTAGATAGGTGCTTTTAAATATTCCTATACCAAATCACTGCGCATGCAATATTCTTAAAGAAACTAAGCGCTTTATTTACATATCGCTAGAAAGCAAACGAATCACTATATTCATTTGAATGCTACGAAGAAATTGCAAACCGGAAGTGCAAAAAATATTAGAACTTAATTTATTCAAAGAGAATTGAAGAAAACGAGCTATTCGCGCGTACTGAAACATTAGAACTTGTACTGGAAAAAAATCTCTGAGTCCTATAAATACTATGACCAAGCAGTCTTGATATTGGTTAATTCTAAAACGGAAATAAAACAAACGACGATGATGTTGTGCTTCATAATGCCAAGCAAAAGTGACTTAATACTGTTAAATGATTTTCTCGTTTTCTGATGATGATGACGGTTTTCACTTCGTCTTTTAAATATTCCGACTGTCAAAAATGTCAAAAGCATGTCAAACTGGGCCACCTACATGATGTCCCTAAGTATGCAAGCAAAGTCGCTAGCGAGTTCAAATATCAGACCCAAAACTGGTACAAACATAGACATACTGCCTTAAATCTCGCATACTAACTTTTATACTTGATACATAAGCACCGTTTTTATTTTTATTTTGCTGAGCGACGAGACGTGCAAGTCGTTCACTTGATGGTAAGCGCTACGCTTGCCCATAACAACTACAGTGCCACCCAGAACTTTGCATTGCATAATCATGCGCGGCACTGCACTGCGCTCGTCACCCTGAGACATCGACTCTAAAGTCTCATATTATGCCTAGTTGAGTGATTTCGCTGGTTTCTGCACGCTCACATTGATAAAGATGACGAATATGGTTTATTATTTGTTAATAATGGTCGCGTGTAAGCATTGTCTCAAGACCGTTTCGTTTCGCTATTCGTAGAGCCCCAGTACTATTTTAAATAGAGTTCCTTCATCACGACATCCTGGCACATAAAACATTCGCTTACATAATGAAGGTGTAATTTATGCGGACAGAAAAGTATCTACGTTCGGCGTTGAAGCCAGACCACACAAATAGAATCAGCTTGTTTCTACGTAGTTACGTTTCTATGCAGAAATAACGGCCAACTTGCATTTGCCGTTTTATGGCTGGATAAAGGAAATGGACGCATTTGAGATGTTAATTTCTTTGAATGATTTAAGATGTTGAAGAAATGCTGACTAACATCTGTTAAACGGAACAGAATTCGTTTCTATAGAAACTATAGCATTGGTTGCTATTCAAGTTAATGATAAAACTTATAAATTTAACTAAACCGCCGCTTTTCTTTTTATGCAAATAGATATCGATTCAAAACAATGGCGATGTTTGGTTTAGTTTTCGTAACAAACGATCTATTTGGAATTATACTGCAGAGACACTACAATTCTCTAGGTATGTCCAATAAAAACTCATTAAGCACTATCCAGGTTTTCAGTACCTTTACCATAGTCGCGCTTTTTAAATTCACAGTCACTAGCCTCATCAATTGTTTCCCTCTTTATTTGGATTGCATTGGCTGACGTCCAACCTTTTGCATAGCCGTTCTTACGAAATATTATTCTAATCTCATTCTTCCAAGTAGAGTCAAAATTCTCCGTCTACATTATCAAGAAGTCGCCAGTTATTTACCATCGCGCCGCAAAGTGGTTCCGTACAAGCGGGAATATTTGCATTTCATTACACACCTCACCTCCGCTACTTGCGTGTTCTGTCCTCAGGAATATTATAAGATAAAAAGAATGTCAGTTTGTGTGTCTGTAACGTTCAGTACAGACAATTCTCCCAAACTGGCATTGCAGAATTTTCGTCTTATTCATATAGATATCCATCCATACAAACTGACACCATAGGAAAACTAATTACTTGTAAATATATAGCAGAAAGTAAAACCATTTGAAGACCCCGCAAAGACGCAGGTGAATCCAAAGGAAAACCAAGTCTTACAGTACAACCAAGTAGCAGTATAACATAGGATGTGGTGCAATGTAGTGATATGCTGCCCGCTTAGTTGTTAGGTAATTTATTTCCAGTGTTAAGATACAGGGTGTGTGTGACGTGGGACATACTAGAGCAGGTCGTTAAAGTGTGGAAGTAAGGCTTTTTACGAGCTAGTATTTAGCTTAAACTGTAATTAAGTTTAAGGACCTAGCTGAGTAGTTAATTTCGTAAATTCCCAAAAGCAACTACAGCTGATGGTAAGCGCTACGCCTGCCTCTAACAGCAATGCCATCAAGAATATAGTAAAATCTTTGAGAACACTAGGCTTTGGAAAGAAATCTAACATTGATCTAAATATTAGTACCAATTCTGGTTCTACAGACTAGTCTAAATATTAATTTAGTCGTGTCAAATGATTTGTTGTCCCTTTCAAACCCTATGAAAATGAAAGGGATGGCAATCTTAATACAGCTGTCAAATTAAGTTTTTGTATTGTTTGTGGCAGCATAAATTGGTACCAGTTTGTTCTAATATGTGAAAATACTATTGTAAACGAAGTCGCAGGTACCGTAATGTATTTGAAGAATGTCAGCATTCGTTATCAGATAAGAACTTTAGCTCAGATATTTCATAACGTAGAGCAAGTGATCGATTTTGTCATTAGTCGTGAGTTCGCGAAGAAGCGTATTCGGTCGGCTACATTGTCGATAAAGTTCTGATATAATTTTTTGATATCGCCAGAGGGGCTTTGACACCGCCTCCTCTGCCGACGCCTAGTCGGGGAGCCAGTGGCGGTTTAAAACTAACAAAGCTAAAATCAAAACTGCTCAAAGTGTTTTCTTTTAGAATTGTGTATAAGGCAAGTGATTCCATTAGTAACTACGCGTGGAGGTGCAGATAGAAAAAAATTTTGACTCCAGTTAGAATTGTGAACGGGAGTTCGAGGGCCTGCGCCTTATCAAGAAAGTCGCATCATAATTTACTTTGTACACTTTTATCGTTTAAAGTTCACATTTTATTTATAATAACAAACCAGGGTCCTCAATTTTTCATTATGGCATAATTTAACCCACCCTACTATCGAAAAATGTTTTTTACTGTCCATCCAAAGGTTGTCTGGAAGAAATCGCTTTCAGCGATAAGACCGCCCATTGTACTACCCTTGTTTACCTATTGTAATTTTTCTGTACTGTGTTTAATTTTGTTTCTGGTGTACAATAAAGAGTTTTCTATTCTATTCTATTATTTGGGGCTAAATTGTGACATAATTTTACACAATCATGAAAAACAGATTCCTCCAATTAATTAATGCACTTTTAAGCTTATGTCAAAGTTAAAATAACTCAGTTTGTTGGTTCATCATCATCATCATCATCATCAACCCATATTCGTCCCAATGCTGAACACGGGTTTCCCCTCACTTTCGTGAGGTCATCATAATCAACCGCGGGGGCCAGATCCGGATCGGTGGATCACATACCTACCTCAGAAATAATTCTTGGCTAGGTATGTGAGTTTTCTCGAGATATTTTCCTTTACCGAAGAAACCTTGTTGGTTACTTTGGGATATAAAAAAAATGGTGAGTGGTTTTTTGCAAATAAATATGCCGTACCGCTCGCCAGCTCTTCGCTAACTTCGTTTTCGATAAACTCGTATCTGAAACCAATATCGGCTTTATAACTTCAGTTTTCTGGAGGGAGATCATTTCGATTGAAATGCTCTTATGCTAATACTGGGGGGAGAGATAAGGACTATGTAACGGTTTATTGAATACCTATTTCTAGATTTCGACTATCAAGTCAGAAGATACCTTGTGTATTTGTTATGCTTGCAAATTATGATTGGCTTGGAGGTTACAGCTGACTTAAAAAGAGATATGTGGGTTTATAGATCTTTATTGTTTTAAGAAATTACCAAATTTCATTTGCAAGACAATCCTTATCCTATTTATTCTGTGACCAAACATAACACGTTCACTGCTGAAAACAACAACTGTCCTGTTTTTCACAACTTGCCACGAGTACGGCAAAACACAACTGTTGTGTTTGTTGTATGGGAAACAGTATGGCGCGGGCAGAGCCGCACCCGTGGCTAGTCAAGCAAAATGGCTCAACAGTCAAAGTGTTAGAAAATATAAAATTTCATTTGCAAGACAATCCTTATTGTATTTATTCTGTGACCAAACTTAAATGACATATTGGGCAGCATACATGTTGCAATCGATATATATAAAAATGTTGTTGGTTTGTGTACGATTCAAAAACTCAAAAAGTTCTACACCGATCAAGCTGAAATTTTAGCATGATATATAATCCGCATCAGGGATTGTTTTTATCTATTTTTTTCATCAGTGACATATCAGTCACCAGTAATAGTTAGTTATTTGGTGTTGATTATTTAATTTTATAGTCTACAATACATTACTCCACCCATTGTGCTATATTTATGTCAATAAGTTCTATTCCTAAAGTACCGTGTGTATTTCTGAACTCATCATCAACCCATAACGTCCCACTGCTGGGCACGGGTCTCTCCTCACTTTCGTGAAGAGGGTTAGGCCATATTCCACCACGGGGGCCAAGTCCGGATTGGTGGATAACATACCTACCTCCGAAATAATTCTAGGGTAGGTATGTGGGTTTCCTCACGATGTTTTCCTTCACCGAAAAGCGAGTGATAATTACGTACATATGTTTTACAGAAACACATTGGTACGTGCCCGCACTAGGATTTGAACTCACGACCTTCTGATTGGAAGGCGGACGTTCTCCCACTAATAATGTATTTTCTATTCTATTCTATTCTATTCTATTAACTTAACTGTACATTTTTATATAATTATAGCTATTGAAACTGGAATCATTTAGGTACACTATGAATTCACAATGAGAATATTTAACAAAGTAAGTTGGTAACCTAAGTATTTATTTTGAAATTCGATATACCGTCTATTATTATTACACCCTTTCCAATAGGTACAAATATGGGGGCTGCAGATCTGTCTGTCATTTCACGGTATGTCACGCTCGCACGTTTCACAGTAGAATCTGATGCACATTTGAAACGGCATAAAGTTGGTGGTTAGGCACAATAATAAAACTAGATTTATAGACACGGGTCAAATAAAAAAAATCTTTAAATGTGTTCTGGGACACATACTAGAATTAAAACTTCAACTAACATATTATTTAAAAAAAATCATAAAAAATATTTTATAAAACATACGAAACGTAACTCTCTCTCTCTCTTTCTATCTTCACTAACTTATATCTCCGTCTCAACTTCCATTCGCCTCGCCTAATCACACTTTTCGTAACGCATTCAGAAGTTTTAGTTATAAAAGGTGACATTAATAGTTGCTAAAAAGTGTATTGCATCGGAAAATTAAGCTTGCTTTACAATATTTAATAATACGTTTATGAATATACTGCCTAATTGCATATGTTATATGGATTTAACGAAGCGTCAAGCTTCTTCATTCTCAATAAGAACCGCAAAGGAATCGAATGCTTTGCCTTCGTCTCTGTTTTTGTCTAAATTTAACCCAAGTTTGTTCAAGTCCTCTTCTGCAAGAGAGAAGTTCTCTTCTTCTATTTGTCTTTGTTCAGGTTTGGCCTCTTCTGCAAGAGGCCGCCTGAGGAAGTACCACACCTTTGCCAGATCTTCATCCGCCAAGAGGTAGTGTGCAAACATTACTGTGTTCCGGTTTGAAGGGCATTGTTTCCAGTGAAATTACTGAGCATATGAGACTTTAGAGCCGATGTCTCAGGGTGACGAGTGCAGTGCACTGCCACGCAGGATTATGCAATGCAGTGTTCTGGGTGGTGCTGTAACTGTTATGGGCAGGCGTAGCGCTTACTGCGTTCGTCATCCTGAGACATCGGCTCGGCTCAGAGTCACATGTGCCCAGCGATTTCACTGGAAACAGTGCCCTTTAAACTGGAACACAGTAATGTTTGCACACTACTGCATGGCGGAAAAATATACACAAACACATAATGTCTAAAACATAGGCCTAATCAAACACATCATGGTCGAACAATTCATCCAAAGGTTGTCTAGCAGAGATTGCTTTAAGCGATAAGACCTCTGTGTTTTATATATTTTGGTATCAATAAAGAGTTATCTATCTATCCATCTATCTTACAATTTGATAATTGACGTTCGTAGAGTTATCCTCAAACCATGGCGGTTTTGATTGGCGACAACACTTACTGGCTACGCGTTTCACTGTAGTAGGTAGATACAAGGGGAAGCTTTCGTCATGGGAAATCATTCGTGTATGTCCCGTATATGTATGATCACACGATTATTAAGGGGAAATAGTTACTTTGTTGCAAGTAATACGGAGTTCAGTTTTAGTAAACAACTAAACTAAGATTCCACACATGCAAATCAAATTCAAAATCAAACCCGGTTTATTGGTTTAGTAAAATTCGTAGCACACTAACTTGTGCAGATCAAAAAATTAATCCAATAGAATAGATGAATGGACTAGATTTATATACGACTAGCTGCGCCCCGCGGTTTCACCCGCGTAGTTCCTGTTCCCGCGGGAATATGGGGATAAAATATAGCCTATGATACGCGCTGTCAATGCAGTGACATAATTTTGTAAATCGGTGCAGTGGTTTAGCGAAACCGTACATATTTCCATATAAACTCTCATCCCCTATTTTACCCCTTACAATGCTTTTTTCGCATTAAAAAGTACCCTATGTCCTTTCTTAGGCTCTAGACTATCTCTGTACCAAATTTCGTTTCAATCGGTTCAGTAATTTAGGCGTGAAAGAGCAACAGACAGACAGAGTTACTTTCGCATTTATAATATAAGTAGGGATACGCAGTGGACAACTATTTAAATACAAAAAAAACAGCAGAAAATAAAGTCCTTGAACCTAATAAATGTTCAAATTGGTTTGGCGTAGTTCTCCCAACAAATAACCAAAATTCTAACATAGTTGGCTCAATAATATTTAGTAACCAATTTGAACATAATATATTTCAACGAAAAGGATCAATCCATTTGAAATCATTCGTCTGTAAACTGTGGTTTCATCGACATAAAGCCCCGTTTCACTGTAGGTACTTATTCATGCCATTCTAGAGCACTACTACGATTATGGCTATAGAGAGCAAAGCCATTAGTCAATTACCTATCATAGATTAGCACATCGCTGGTTAGAGATTAATGACCTCGGTGCATTGGATGTAGCGGCAGATTAATGCCTTCATCACACGTACCCAGTACAGTGTCGAGACAGTGCTCCCGGTCGAGTGCTAGGTAGTTATAACAATATTAGCGTGTGCTTGCAGCCTAGTAGAAGGATAAGAGAGTCAATTGAACCCTGTTCGCTTACTAGGTCGAGTGCTCGCCTCTGTACTGAAACGCTAGCCAACTCTGCAGGCTTAAACACGCACTCGCTGCCGAGTCCCTCAGTTGTTTTATGCTACATTTATTATGCGAGCCGTGTTGTGTTGGAGTTTTTAATTTGTTTTAGTGTTTTCGTTTGAACTGATGGACTGACTGTACGTAAATTTATTAAAGTACGTATAAACACTCACTCGCCCATAGTACTGTCTCGGTTTAGTGACATTTTGCTCTCTCGCCTTGTACTCGTTACGTGTGACCAAGGCATTACACCGGTTGTAAAGTATTAATGGAATTGATATATCCAGAAAGTGTACGATATACATTTAGAAGTGGAGGTACTTAATCCTAAGATAATGTTTAGAATATTCATTAATACTTATTTGTACTTTATAATATACATAGTTTCATCTCACTTTCCAGAATAAATATAACTTCGCTGTCTTACTGGAATAACGAAAATCTCGTATTTAGTGTGATTCCTCTCTGCAAAGTTTGTAAACACATCGAAACTTCCCAATTTTCATTTATCTAAATCAACACGGAAATAAAAACTTTGAAGGGCTCACTGTCCTTGACTTACTTCTTTCTTCATTCGCTAATCAAATTTTAAATTAAATCTCAGCAAACAGCACATCCTAATACAAAACTTGTGCACGCTAAGGATTCGTATGTAAATACTAGCAGCGCCCCGCAGTTTCACCCGCGTTACCTACAGGATTAGGCGTTAGGAGGACAGGGCGTTATTATCCTACAGGAATTGTCAGTTTTTACGGAATAAAATGTAAGTACCCTATGTTCTATGCCAGGACGTAAAGTATCAATATAGTAAATTTAATCAAAATCCGTTGAGCCGTTTTGGCGTGAAGGGGGACCAGCAACAAACACACAAATTTTCACATTTATTATATTAGTGAGATCGACGTTCCAGAAATCCCAAAATTAATATCCAACCCAATAAACATTGAGGTACTCTCAGGAAGTAAACGTAATAAAATTACTCGCCATACGAATCGTGATGGAAACGCCAGAATACGCTCAAAGCGGTGACTTTCTTTGATATTGCTTTATTTTGGAGTTCCGTGGGTGTAGAAAGGCTTATTCGGATGAGCCGGGTACAGGCAAATAGGCAATGATAATAAATTGAATCTCCATGTGAAGCCGAGATATCACATTTAGATAAAGTTGTGTGGAGGTAACATGGGTGATCGGGACTGACATTGGGTAATGACTCTGGGGACTTCCAATAATGTAGTTAAAAAATGTTTAGTGCTCATGAGGTCAAATACAAAATACGCCAGGACGGTGACTCTGTAAACGTACTCGCAGTACAGAACGCTCTATGGTACGTACTATTAGATATTATAATAATGATAGTACTACACTACAGGGCGTATCACTGACGATTTGACGTATTCTGTACCTTTACAGCAAAAATGCATGCAACAGTAACAAAAGAAAAGGCAACTATCATCCTCTGGGACGAATTTAGGGAGAAACCTAATGTAAAATATGAGTACATGATGGTGAAAGTTTTGTGGCAAAAACTAATCAAATGAAGGTATAAGTCAATGTTTTAATTTTACTGTTTATTACGTCTCAAATGCAAATTTACGTAGAATATCTTAATTTTGAAACACAAATACTGTACAAAGAGCTTATAAATCGCCAATTACAGGAATCTTAAATCCATTTTTAATGGCACGTGTAAAATCGTATAATTTTTCCCAGAAAAGTATTTTTGTAAACCATTATTGATAAACATCCTACAAGTACATTACGTTATCGTCATAGAGCAATCTGAAGATATTTTGCTAAATTAAGAAAATATAATCTAATAAAATTATAGCTGTTGTTTTTTGTAGGATTTACTGATAACTTCATTTCATCAATTATATCTTACTAGTCTTCATTTAAACTTTTCTTTCTTTCCTTTTCTTATATCTTGAGATTTCTAATCTGACTGATTTTTCAAATTAAATACGTAGTTAGTCAAGTTTTACCTAACTATAGATACTCCAGTTTATATATGCTCTACAGATAGGTCTACCTTAACGTCATATAAATAAACATTTTTTACGTTCCCCAATCGGAATCCACAAGCCATTTATATTAATTAAAATTTTAACACATAAATCATTTCGCATAACAAAGAATGGACATAAAACAAAATGGAACTCTCCAATACAACTGGTATCGACTACCATTGTTGATAATAAAAGTTGTTTATGATGTGAAATTAATTAATTTCAGCTTCTATCGATCACTTTTTAATAGAAATAAACATGTCGTTATGAATAATAAATCTCGTAAAGGAAGTCAAAATGGCGTCTATTAAATTTATATTATTGGCAAAGAATGCGCTACCAGTTAACTTTATAACAAGTTCATTATTTGATAAATTTTCTCTTTTACCTTCGTCTCTCTTTCTTTTACTTTATGTGTTGAGTGTGGGAGTGTGTATATGCAAGTATATGTATACTTATATGTATGTAAGTATAAATTATGAACAAGAAATTTATGGGGATTGAGTATTGGAAAGTTAGGTAGGAGGAAATTACCGGGAACTGTAGAGTGCTCTGCGTTGTCAACTTGAACGACGATTCTAGAACTGGATTTTAGGTTTTGTTTCTTATAGAAGGCAACGCTTGTTTAGCAGGTTAATTCTGCCTGAATGTTTTTTATTGAAAATAGCGCCCAACAATACCCCACGAAACCCAGATAGTAATAAACTTATATTATGCCTCTTCAAAGTCAAACTTTTGCTCCTACTGATAAGTTATGATTCGGAATTGACAACAGCTAAACTCAGCGGCGTGTTTTTTTTTTATATAGCAATAGAATATTATAATTCATTGAAAAATACATGACAAATATATTTTCGCTCCTAAGATAAATATGAATAAAATACAGGTAGACAATGAAACGTAAATAAATTCTGATTGAACACGCTATTATATAGAATTCTCATTTGTATTGCAAATTAATACCCGGACGCACTTACAGTTTGTTAAATGGTTGCAAGCTCATCGAACTCCGCAGCTGACAGTTTTCTCATAGGGTTTATCCATGGTAAATTAATGCAGACAGTAGGTAAGGTTTCTTCTTTTCTTTCCTCATTTTTAGGGTTGTATATCGTACACTCTAGCTCTATATTAGGGTTAGATTGGATTCTGGGCTGTACGTTAACTACGCGATACGTCTGCAGTGAGTAATAGTTGGGGTTAGGAGAGCGTACTGACTTTACTGAACTGCTGATATCGCATGCTTATCTACTGTCATATTATATGTACTTCTCATACACTTACAACATTTATTCTTCAACCCTGCTTGTTCTACATGCTGTAATTAAGAATTTGGTTCTCCAAGTTTCAGTGATTTTGCCGAGTTGCTCTTTGCCAGTTCTATCTATTCAGCCCGTAACCACCCACTGCTGGGTATAGGCCTCCTCTGTTTCACGCCATTCGTTCCGGTCCTGTGCCAGTCTCATCCAGTCTGTCCTGGCGTGCTTGGCGATATCGTCCGACTATCAGACTGGTGGTAAGCTTCGCAGTCATTGCGCTCCTCTTGGCCACCTCTCCGTTATTTCCTTTGTCCACCTTTAAGATACCTATTAGAGATATTGAGATACACAGTTTACAGCTGCAATCACTTTGTCACTCTTGAGATATCGAGTAAAATTTCATTTGTGTTCACCTTCATCACTGCTTGATACCGTGTTTTTTGCACAGCGTAGTTAAACCCAATTTTGATTTTGTTTTATTTATTTATGCAAATTGTTACGATATTATTACGAGGGCTGGAACGCAAGTTTATTGATAAACACAATTTGCATGTTCTCTTGAAGTTGTTCTTGGGACTTTTGGATTGAGCAATGTAAAATTCTTGATGGTGTTATTTATCAGGGCAGGATTTTCAGACGGTTTATTATAATTTAAAAATAATAAAGGTTCAAATTTGATATGTATTCATCCATCTTGCTAGCATAACATTAAGTTCAAATAAATAAATTAATTGAGGAAGGTTTTATGCGATCCTTAGCCGTAATTTGGGTTAAAAAGGTGATCCTTTAAGGCTTCCTTTTTCTTTTTGAGCTATGAAACCCTAAAATATCACTTATCTTTTAGAAACAGCAAAAAAAAAACCTCTCAAACCAATGTGATGTTTGCTGCGAAAAAAAAATGCGAGGTCAAATTTGACCTTGAGGCAACTGGGTCCGTCCTCCCAGAAGCTCAGCTGATGAAAATGATAGAAGGCACCTTTTTGTTAAATTGTTCGGTTTATCGAATCCAAACCAGCATTTAGTAAATTAATCGTTATTTCCGATCCGCAATCTACCATTCAATTTGCAGATAATCACGATGAGTCGAGCGGCCCCACTGACGAATGAGCTCTAATTAAATGTTATTGTCACCATTTTACTGTTCATTTGTTTGTACAAAGGGTTTGTTTTGCATTGAATTAGGGTGCTCCAAAAAAACCTTTGAATGTAAACCTTTCGGTAATTTTTTTATATTAATGTTCACAGGAATATTTACAGTTTGACGGCCTCCGTAGTGAAAGAGGGTGGTGAGTCGACTGCGAAGCCTCATGCAAGATTCGGGCAAAGATTCGTGTGGACCACAAATGTTTGTTCAGAGTCCAGGTGGATTGTAGGACCAGGATGCTTTTAGTTTCTGATTTCCAAGATACAGGGCATCCAAATTAGGGGTCAGGATCTATGTATGTAATCGTGACGCGTTATTTATGTATTTATTAATAGGTTTCATTATAGTTTTTCAGTTGTCTAGTCTATTATGGTCTACATTTGAATTAGAATTTTTAATTAATGCCTTTCGATCCACCTCTTAATAAATTTCTACTGTTTTTTTTTATCAAATTTCTTATTCTTGAAACTGATGGTATTAACAAGTTTGACTAACCCTAAGTTAAGTAGATACCTACTGTAGTTTAATCATCCTTTTATGTTTCAAACAAATGCTATCAATTCGTTTCATTTATTCCGCCATAAAAACAAGTTGAAAAAACCGACAAGTGGCCCGGCAATAACGGGGCAATCCGGGGCATAATCGCGCATGCCGAGCTATATGTGAGCAACATAAATGAACAATACGTAGTAATGACTGCCACTATGCGAGCTGTCATACAAATTCAGTGACAATCGCGGGGTGAGCTTTCGATATCTGACATTGTATTTTAGTAGGTAACGTTTAAGCTATGAGCGGTAGCGGATAGAAAATTATCGGAGAGACAACTTTCTTTTAAATTATCTTCACTGACGAGTTCGAGACTAGAGTAAATGACGGGAGCTTACGATGCGACGTTCAAAGTCAAAATTTGTTACAAGCTAGTCAATGGTCAGAAGCTTTTTTCATCAAATAGTAAATGTATAATTTGTTTTACCCCGACTGCCGAAAGGATGGTTATGTGTATCAATAGTATGTAATTATGTATGTATGTTTTTTGACTCGTCGTATACCCGAAACGTTTTCATGGGTTATGATGAATGATGTATCTTGGACTTCATCATAATCATAAAAGGGACAAAGGTGAAATTAGCAGTAGGGCATTGTTTTAAAAAAAAATTGCATTAGATCATTTAAAATTTATATTCATAACTTAAACGCAACCGGTCTTCACTTGCCCCCTACCAAGAAATTAGTACCAGAGGCCCACGTAACATGACCCGGAATACACATGGTCTTTATTCATCACCCCCACATCGGCACAGGGGCAAACGTAAAATTTATGTCACATCCCGAAATACCGACCAAGTTCAATGTTGACATTTATATTAAACAATACAGGCTGCTCCATTGTGTTTCATGATATTTGGCTTTCGAATCAAATGTCGCCGAAAGGTTGGTAAATTGGCAATTTTGGATATTGTTTCGAGGAAAATGTCGCAGATTCATTATGTTCCCAGGAAACAAAAGATTTTCCTTGTCATCTGCGGGATTACGTGATTTCTTTGTTTTATAAAAAAAATAATGATTATGGAATGTTTACTGAAGTGAATATTGCTCCCATGAGTCATGCTACTTCTCCAAATTGAAGATGACAACAAGTTTTCAATGAATGCAATAAATAGAAATTATTATAATACCAGTTATACTTACTTTTTTTTTAAAAGGGGTCATCATGGTACTAAAATGCACAGCCTCCAAAATCCACTCCGTTTTAAATTTCTGGTAAAAGCTCATGTTTTGTAAGTATGTAATAATTTTATAGCACAAGTCAAACCAAACACTAAATTCGAAAAACATAAAATAAATATTTTAAACTCAATTAATTAGGACCTAACTGATTATGGTTTTAGTTTGAAAAGGAAATTTCCTTTTCATGTTTTTTAAAGTTGCCGCCACTCTAATCTGATCCTGATTTGATCTGTACCTGATTTGAAACGTAAGTTTTTACGTAAATTTGAGTAAACAACATCAATGTATTGTTGAATGAAACATACTTATTTTGGCAAAGTATCTGTTGGCCTTCCTATCATAATTAAAATTTTAGACGGTTTGATATAGGGCGTAAAATATGGTCGAGTTAATTAACCAATAAATTGTATCTAATCTTCTGATAAGTCTAATTTGAATTTAAACATTGATGTGGGATAGCTCGGTCTGTCTATAAATTTATTCATATCTGATTCTCAGTTTTTGAATGAATGCGTTGTAATAAAATAAAAAAAAAATAACAAATATTTTTTTTTTGTGATGACAATCTTCCGCATATAACATTTTTTTTAACCCAATAAAGTTAATAATAGATAAATGAGAAAGTGTAAATAAATTAATAAAATAGACATGAAAATATCCATCAGTTAAAAATTCACGCTACAATTATTATTTGTGTTCCCTAAAACGATGGTGTTCAAAGTAACCCATTAAAAAGTTTATTGAACTATTTTTCACAATTAAGGCCCAATATCCTGACTTAATTGCCTTCCAGCTTAACAAAGACATCGTGTTTGACAAATGAAGAGTTAGCGTGAGCAACTAAAACCACCCTGTAGCACCCGAAATAGTAACTGTTAGCTAATCCAGCCCGCAGCACACTTGTATTCAGTACATCATCTTTAGACAAACTGTAGGTCATATGTGTAACCTCTAAGTTACTTTCATAAACGATAGCCGAGGAAATTTATTATTGATCCAAGATCATAATTATCTTCTGTATTGACAAGACGTTCCTGAAATTAACTTTATTGCGTCATGACACATGACTTGATACCAGTATGATTTCAGTTCCCGTCATGATAATAAGGAGAAAAAGGACAGTTACAAAATTATTTTTTTTTATTTCACTTGTCAAAAACATATGATATAATGTGTTGTCTTACAAAATTAAGCAATATGTAACGTAACGTAGCATTACAAGCCACGTCCATCTATAAATTATCTGTAATACTTTATGGAAATAAAAGTAAAAAAACACCAAAAAAAACAAACCGTAAACTACAATACGTATCTACGGTACTTGGCAAACAGGTTAAAATTTTGGTGAGCACCACACAAGTCAAAGATTAGCTTCTGTTTACAACTATACTGTGCCATTGGTAACAAAATCGGCCTCTCGCGCGTAGGTTAATCATTTTATTCAACAATATACAGTTACTGAATTATTATTGACACGCCGACTGTCGGGGGACGATAAATTGAATGTGTGATTGGAAAATCGATACACGCGGTGCGTTATGTAGTTTGGGCCGTTTATTTACTTTAGAGTTAATAATATTTTCAATCTGTTTTGTTTATTGTCTTGATTGGCAGATTTTTGTTGTCCCTTACTCTTGTACTCTAACTAACAGTAGATTTCGCAGTTCAGAAGCTAAAAGTTCCCTTAGAAATAAACGCGTTGTTGCCATAGCAGTCTAGGTGTACCTATAGCATAGTGTAAATACGACCTTTATATTGTTGAAAAACGTTTACTTAAGAAATGAAGAGATTATTGCCAGCACTTTGTTCCTAAGGTTCTCAAAGATAGCGTGTGTCCAGAAGGCCTACCATGACGTCTTATAGCGATTCAATTGAAGACCCAATCTGAACCGCGTCGCATAATCATACCGCGACGTCTTATTTATTATGTTGCTGATATTTTCAACTTAAACTGGATCCATTTAAGGTTGAAAATGGCAGCAACATAAAAAATAAGAGGTCACGGTACGATAATACGACGCGGTTCAGTTTAGGTCTTCAATTGAATCGCTATAAGACGTCATGGTATGCCTCCTGTAGTGAAATTGTATTCGGGTGATGATCATCCGAGTTATATTGGCGCAACATAAACATGGCGTCGTATTCACGAGAAAAATAAGACGAGGAATCCATGGAAATCATAAATCCTCTCATCAATATTCACAGTCAACGGAAACATACTAGTACACAAAAGATTTGCGATTCCGGGAAAATTATAATCAGATCTTAGAGAACTCTGAGGCTGTATTGAATATGGTTGATTACAGCATAATAATATCGGACAAAATTTTGTTTATTATGGCATGAAGGCACGAAGTAAGAACGTGTAAAAGATTTGGAATAAAAACTGAAACCTATTTACTTGGTGGTTTTTCTAAGATTACAAATATTGAAGGAACAAACATATCGACCCCGCTTCGTAGATATTACCATAATAAGCTGTGACCTCGACGTGTATGTGCGTACACTCAATAAAGTTCTGAAATGCGTTGTTAGTGGAATACGCACGGGTGAAGCCACAAGGCAGAATGTAGCCTAGTCGGCAAAATAAAATAGACACAATGAAGCAATGATATAATGATCCGGATATCAGTTTGAACTGAATACTTCCGCAAAACGATATCAAGGCATTCAATCGACGCGCGTCGTCGGAATGAAATCAATTTCAGAGTTAGTACCCGATCGAGATATTGAGTACCGTTCTTCATTAACTCGATTTTATCGCTTAAGATTATTAATAATTGGAACTCGCCTCAGATTTTTGACGGGCGATTCGAGATTTTTAACTTTCTAAGATAAATCTTCTTCCTGATATCGATTCTGCGAAATGCTTATCGGAACCGCCGAGGTAGCAATCTCGAAAGATATATCGCCTTCAATTATTGAACTCCCGAACTCTTGATGAACAAAATGTAACATCGACGATTTATTAAAAACTTCTTTGAAATCAAAACAAATAAATACAGACGAACGTATAATTTTGTACTTCTTGCTTCATTTAAACGTTTCCATCCAGTTCATGTCTTCAACAATTGAAACGATAATCAATATTGAAATAAACTGCTCGATCGAAACGATAACGCTACGAAATCGACTCTACAACAGATCGTTCAATAAATTGTGAATCGATTCACAATCGTTCCGATAAAACAAACACTGTATAATTTTTAAATAAACCCAAACTGTATCTACTGTATCTAGTCTACTTATCTGATTCACACTAACAATCGCACTTATTCGACTTTGCATTTTATTGTTTTCAAATCAACTAAGGCTATTACGGAGCGCGTCGTGAGATTTTATCTAAAGCTAAATGTTTCGTGAATAAAATTGGTCGCGCTCGTTCGAAATCGGATCGCGATCGTGCGATCGTCGATACCGATCCCGATCGTATCGTATCGGTACGTAATTATGGTTTACGGTTGCTTTATTCGAGGACGCTTTGCATATGCATAATTCAATCGGCTTTGGTTATAAAGTCTTATGCCCACAGTACTTTTTAATGCCAATTTTGTGTAATTTTTTCTATCATCAAAGAGGACGTTATTTATAATTATATCCTCTAATTAATTACTTTTATGACCGCAGTATATTTATATGGCATAATTTCATAATTAATATTTTTATATTATCAATATCCGTCTAGGATAGTTTTCTGAGTTTTTATTTCTGTGTGTAGTAGGAAGTCAAATTCAAGGTTACCAAAAATATTACAGAGAATTACGCTGGAATTTTTGTATATAAGAACTTTTTTAGTTTTAAACTCGACACAATTAAAAAAAAAAAAGAAAATATAGGCTATTATCCCCATATTGAAACCACTCCAAAGCATGATAGTAACATAGAGATAGTAAAAAAAAAACTTGAGATAATTCAAAAAGTGAGTATATCTTTTTTTTTTCTTATCCTAATTAACGAGATTAGCAAGTAACTTATGAAGAAGTCATGTTAGTAATGGATATGGCTGTTGGTTGGCTGCAAATTTTTTTTTTTCGGTTTTGGAATTCTAAAATTATTTTAATAAAAAACTAAAACATCAACTTAGAAGTATGGGAGATATCTTGAATTTGTTCAATCTTTACTGCTGCTATCTTTATATATACATACCACTTGTACATATCAGTAGCAAGAATGTCATTATAACTTGATGGACAGGAATTTCTTCTAGAGACCACAGGAGCGATGACCACCGAGATACGGTAGGTAAAGTTTATGATATCCAAGAAAATAAACTCGTTTCTTGAAGTCGTTTATGAGAAGACGTGCGTAACGCTAAACGGGGGCCTATTTTATTGGTGGCAAGCTAGACAGAAGAGGCGCGGCATACGGCGTGTGACGTCATCATTATGATCATCAACCCATATCGTCCCACTGCTGAGCATAGATATCCCCTCATTTTCACGAGGAGGGTAAGGCCATTATGAAAAAAGCAGAAACCAAGAAAAAACCATCTTACATAATTTTTATAATTCTTTTCCTATGAATTTTTAATCCACAAAAATATGAATCTTGTATCCTTTAAAAAAGACTTCCCATACATAAATCAGTGGTTCATTATCCAATCATTACCAATATGTTTATTACACATGTCTCTATAGCATCTGACCATCAATTACCTATATCAAATCAGGCGTCACGATTCCAGAATCATTAATTATGATAATCTAATTAATTCAATTAAACGCTGTTTGCAGGAATACAAATTATCCTCTCGTGTGTGACGAGCTTTAGGTATATAGTTCATTAAAGCGAAGGTTTTTAAAATTTGACTGAGTGAATGAGACGAGCAAGTCATTCTCCTGATGGTAAGCACTACGCCTGCCTATCAGTTGCAGTGCCGCTCAGAAATTTGCATTGCAAAATCTTGTGTAGCACTGCACTGCGCTCGTCACCCTGAGACATCAGTTCTAAAGTCACATAATAAGTTGCAGTAATTCGTAAGGTGCATTGTTGTTTTACACATGAATTTATAGTCTACCCTCTTTATTCATAACAAGTTATCTGACGTTTAGTAAAATTTGAATACAATACTGCACTGCGCAGTACTTACTAAGTAGCGTTTGATAACTTTAATGAATAAGGAGGTAGATCTAGAAGCAAACTGCCCTAAAAATAATATATACCGTGGCCATAGCTAACTTTTTCTAATGGATATCAATTAATTCGTGGAAAAATCAGAGAATTTCTTGAAAAGATATTTTACAGGTCAATGACCTCGTATCATTATAAGTATACTAATAAAATGTATCTAGGTACGCAGTAGGTGATAAAATAAAGACTAAGGTAGGGGACACCCGTGCTCAGCAGTGGGCGGATATAGGTCGATGATGATAAAATGATTTCAGATTTCAGAGTGCACTCAGAATATCTAAGCGGCATGATCGCTACATAGCAGTTAATTCCATCACCACGATATTTCAAGCAAAACAGCTCATCTCAAAATACGATGGTTTAAACATCGACATGGAAGAAAATGCCGGATAGAACAGTCACAGATCCTAGGGCTGCCTAATCAACTGTGACACTAGGGGCGGCACTACTACATTTGACAGATAGGCATAGAATAGTTTAACCTAAGTATGATGCACCTATATAATTCCAAAGTGCCGCATAAGGGCCGGAGCAGACGAATGGAAAACGACGTGCCCCGCATTTGAAACAGCCCCATTAACTCGCGCCGCTTTTGAGATGCAAATGACATTTTTTTTCTTCATAAAATCTCTTCATTGAATATTTGAAGCCGAGCCTCGTGGGTGAATTTATTTCCTTCTCCGCTCTCGATGAGCGCGTCGGAATGTCAACAGTTTCGTTTTCGTTTTGATATTCATTTGTGTTTTAAGTGTTAGTAATATACATCTATAATCAATGGCTAGGTGCTGGTTAAAAAGTTATAACCGCTACACTACCCATCCGATTTTCTTAATTTTTCTTTAAACTGTGGTGTTTCAATAAATAGTTTATCAACCTAAGCCTGTTCAAACAATAAACCAGACAATACAGTCTCTATCGTCGATCTCTCAGCCACATTGCGCACATGTCTGTCCTTACCTACACATAGTTATAAACACCAAAATATTACATAAATCAGAATAATCAAAACACAAATTGCCTTAAAATCCAATACATTAAAATTCGAAACCCAATAAAAGTGTAAAACCAACGCATATGAATAGGGTAGTGGTACCAATAATCGTCTATTGTGTCGCCCCCAGTTTCATGTTGTCACATATCGGTAGGGCTCAAAGTGTCACCCTGTGCGACATGAGTGCACTTGCTACACTTTATTCAGATACGTGAATTTACCCTGTCACTTTGAATGGCGACTAATTCTATTGTCAACGATTTGCCATATGGGACACATGACAAGACACGGTTTAGTCTCAATTGGTAATATTGTGAGCTTGTAGTTTGCAGTGCACTAAAATAAAACTCGATTAATAATTTAAAAATAAAATGTAGCCAAATTTTTTGTTCTCACATCTAACTTCTTAATGTCATGTTTGAAAATAATTTATGATAATGAGAAAGTTGGTTGCCTTTGTTGATTCACAATTATGTAGTTTTAAATATTGTCGGGTCGTAATAATTAACAATAATTATTTGAATATATAAATTTTGATGGGCAATCGTTAATTAATTTGCAAGTGAAAAATACGATACATATTGTTTAAAAAATAATACAGTTATGTTATTAACCAATTATAATGTCAAAATTATTCAAATCATTTTGAAAAATAAAACAAGAAATCGAAATTGATTTTTGTATGTAAAGTAACAAACAAAAACAGAATTAGCTGCCACAGTACATGGGTGGGTTCACAATAGCGGTCGAGGCACGGGCCACATTTGCTGAATTTACCCTATCTGTGGACGACGTTTGCTACATTACCACAGTATAAAAGTAGAGTACGAGTCAGTGATCTACCTCCATACAAAACACTAGGTGTCCTCAGTACTTTGCAAAAAGCACTTTTTATACTGCAACTACTAGGAGCTACTGTGGTGCTTACCATTAGGAAAACAATAAGCAACACTGCTGGTTTTGTAATAGGTTAAATGCAAAGAGAAAACTGATCTCAAATATTCAGTATTTTTCTTCCAATGATAGACAGTACTTGACATGACAGAAGTAAAAACTTCATCAAGGCAAGGTTAATAATACGAAATAATACTATTTCATTGCATATGCACGCGTGTGATATAAAATAAGTTTTTAAATAAAATGTATTTGCATGGCACGTTCCACTTTTATGTCGATACTGAATAAGTGTTATGCGTCATGCTCTCTCATGTAACGCTCGGCCAGTGAGTAAAGCAGTGACACGTTGACTATATTTATATCTCTCGCACTCAGTCGGCTTGAGCCGACTTTACCCGTACGAGTGTTACATAGCCGAGCATGACGGCTCAGTCTCATTCAATACCTACCTATGAAAGTCTACAGCGCGCCTACAGAAGTTTTCAATTCAATAATAGCAATATCTCTACACAGACGATCTTTGTTTCTCACCGAAAAACAATAGAAACAGTCCACGTTAGCAACATCAAGCAACGCCCAATCTTCGCTACTGACTCTATACTATACTTCGCGTTCATCTACGTCCAAAGTAGGAACAGTTACCCTAATTTGTTATTACTGTCAACCGCCAGTGTACTTTCGGTTGCGTTATGCTAATAATGCCAGGTCTCGACAATTGACAACGCCCTTGAAGTCTGTGTGTATTTTTTCCCCTAGCAGATGTTTGGGTAACACGCAAATTGTACGTGTAGTGGCTTGTTCGTGCTCAAACAAATATAGGCCAAGTACTGAACTTGATGATGAAAGAGAAACGGAATTGGTGCTTGATATACTATTTGCTCCTGCCAAAAGAGGGCGTTGATTATCGCAGAGTTATTATTTCTATATGTTGAAGACCTCGCAGCGTTAAAACAGCTTGATAAGTTATAAATGATGACACCAAATAATGTTTACTAACAACCATTTATGAGTAAAAAGTCCCAATAGAACCATTGTGAAATAAAAAAAAAACAATAAATGGTACACGAAAGGTTTAAGGTCAGCCTAGATGACGGCGGTAGAGAGATAAATTCGATGCATACGAGAAATAATGAACAATTACGAGAAAGAAAAATTAAAATATATATAGAGAGAAATTTGGGAGGCAGAAAGAACAGCCTTTGCCCAGCAGTGAGACGATACACGCTGATAATAATTATTACATCATTGTTCTGACTTCACGACCGATGTAACTTTGTATGTTTTCAAAAACCAACACCCACTAACCATTTGTCTCTCGAAGCCACGAACCATTTGCCAACATAATGTAGCTCGATTAGAGAGCTTCGAAGAACAATATTAATCTCGATATGATTCATCTGTTATCGCTCAAACTTGCATGCATGGCCGAATACGATAAATCAAAGGTAAAGGAGTATTGGGGGGAAGGCACACTGCATTTAAATTTTATAAATAAGTAACGTTCAAATTGATTTGACGATTTTGATTTTTTTGATTTTTGATTTTTTTTGTTTGAGTTTTGTACCCAAAGCCTTCTCCCTTTTGATTTGGAACGGTTGTTTGTCTGTCTGTACTTCCGTTTATCTGCCCGCCGTCGTTGTGTGGAACGTTGTTTGTGTTCTTGGAATTAAAATCATTTTTATATTTTTCATATTTTATTCGTCGCAAAAAAATCAAACGACGATAAAGCATCTCTTTAGAAAAAAGAGAGTGTGGGACTCATCTAGAATTTCGAATTTTACGAACTATTTTGTTTCTAGCTTCGAGAATTCTCGACCAGAAACCCTAGACTTTGTTTCCATATTAAGCTACTAAGTAATACCTATCGATATCGGTACCTATATCTGCTGTTTCGTCCATCAGAATAATATTAGAAAACTAAAAGCCGAGTTAAAGATAGTAAATATATTTTTCGTATTTATTACCTAATTTACATAACTTAACATCTACGTAAAATATTCGATTAGCAATTTATGTGGTCAATTTAATATAGAGTATATTGGGTCAATTAAAATCATTGACATATTAATGAGTGAACCATTTTATATTTTCGTCAAACCAAATGCTGGTAATAAATTTTGCTCAAATGACAATAATTTGACTATTTTTTTAAATATTCCTTGAATTAAATAGCTATTAAAAGTAGTTTACTCTGAAAACAGATTATTTTACTCAAATGGCGATGTTTTGGACAATTTAAAAAAAAATCTAGTTTTCATTGATTTGTTATATAAAACTTACAAAAAGCTTTGCAGCTAGTACACGAGTAGCGTTCGCAAATCGCTCTAAATTATGCACAAAAAGGAAAAGTTTATGATACTTCAATAAATTTTTTTTGAACACAACAGAATGACTATACTGCACTTTGTTCTTTTGATTCTAAGCACTATGACTACTCATGGTAGTGTCAAAAAATAACTTTATTTTACCCTACATTACTCTTGCACGGCACTGCACTATAATTGTATTATAGAAACACAAAAGCTAGCAAAATTATTATTTAAAATTACCATCCAGTATTAAACCAAAACCTAGACCTTCTTTATAACCAAGCCCTAACACTACTTAGCAACACGATAAAACCGAACCAATAGTGCTCTCGTACCGTGCCAAGATGTAATAAACGCATCAAAAGTGAACATAGCAGGATCATTTGTTCTACGCTCCTCCAACATTACCACACAGCCATTATTGCGAAGACATAAAGCTCAAAATAGGCCGACATCAAGATAGGTCTTATGTAAACATGTCAGTGCTAGAATGAAATTAATGATGCCAGTATTGCAAATCGTTTGTTTTGTTGAAAAATTGCGGCGTGGCAGACGGTCTTTGTTGCGGGATTTTTCCCACAATAGTTAGATGTTAGAAATTAATTTAATCTAGCACTTCTTACTGTTCTGTTCTGTTCTGTTCTGTTCTGTTCTGTTCTGTTCTGTTCTGTTCTGTTCTGTTCTGTTCTGTTCTGTTCTGTTCTGTTCTGTTCTGTTCTAATCTCTCAGCGAGCTATGGAGCGAGCTATGTTCGGAGATTCTCGGAAGGACAGGGTCAGTAAAGACGTGATCCAACAGATAACCAAAAGAACCAACATAGCTCAATGGATTAACAAGGTGAAGTGGCAATGAGTCGGTCACATCTCCAGAAGTACCGACAACCGATGGGGTAGACGAGGTCTTAAGTGGAGATCACGCGTAGGCGAACACCCGCCGGCACGGTGGCGTAACGACTGGAGGAAAACGGCTGGCTGAGGAAAGCCGAAGATCGGGCTCAGTAGCGTTCACTATGCGAGGCCTGCACCGAGCAGTGGATGAATTTAGGCTGATGCTGATGACTTTCTCAATACAAAAAGCAGTTGTTAAGAGAATGCTGATTTTGTTTATGAGACCTGAAAGTGTCTCATCCTTTGTCGAATGAGGTAGTGACCGCCTCTGGCGTCAAGGTCTGTCAGGCCCTCTATCGACCTCAGACGTGTCTTAACCACTTATTTAAGTCGATAAAAAATGAGACCGATAGCAGAAAGCAGTTACGTTCGGAATGAAAATTCGTAAACCACGTTTGTTGTTAACGTTACTTTGTACATATCTATCTATATATATAAAAATGTTATGTTGGTTTGTGTACGCTTCAAAAACTCAAAGATTCTGCACCGATCGAGCTGAAATTTTAGCATGATATATAATCCGCATCAAGAATTGTTTTTATCTATTTATTTCATCAGTGACATATCAGAGAATGTGCGAATGTGCCACAGCGAAGCGTGGCGGGTACAGCTAGTTTTGTATAAAATTAGAAATTGTAAAAATAAGACGAATGAACGAATGAAAAATAAATAGTTATCAAATGCAGTGTTTCTTCTTATTGGTTGGAAGAAAGTGTCGTGGAATGCAGAACTAGCCTAGCTTAGAAATTGTTCTTGCATTCGTTCTTTCTTATTCGGACAGGGCCAAGATTTTGAATCTAGTGCCGTTGAGTTAAAACACACAGTTTTTTCTTAAAAACTGCAACGAAGTGTGCAATTGTTTTTAAAATCCAGAGTCCTAAATCAGGAACGAGACAGACCACATTTGCATATAAGAGGGGTGACAAAGAACAAAGGATTTCGTGTTTTTGTTTGTTTTTCTTTTTAAATACTGTCCGATACGACGATATCGAAAAGGCGGCGTAGCGCAAGCTCTAAATCATTAAACCTTTGAAATATATCGTGCCCTGTACCATATATTTTCGCTCACGATAATTTATTCACTTGAAAGATAAAAACTGTTGTGATGTTATCGAGTGAAGTAAAATATGTGACAATTTTTAAGGTCAAAAACAATATTTAAGAACTGTCTGCAGTTTAAAAAATACAGTGTCTACAACTACACTGCAATTAGTTGTCTATAGCTTCATAATAGTTAGTATACAATAAAAATAATCCGTGGTGGATTATGGCCTAACCCTCCTCACGAAAGTGAGGAGAGACCCGTGCCCAGCAGTGGGACGTTATGGGTTGATGATGATGATGAAAAATAAACTCTATTAACGGGAACTATTATAGATTATTTTTAATTATTTGTTTAAGGTCTCAAAACACTTTCGATAAGTCTATAAAATCTTGACAGATTTGTAATGTGGTTGCAAAACATTTTGTTTGGAGGCACCTTATATTAAATCTTATTCTATGTTATCACGTCTTTCTTATGGCACTAAGTTGTTCAGATCTCTCTGGACCTTTATATAGCGATAAGACCGCCCTAATATGACACTAATTGTTAAATTTGTTTTGTTCTAGTTTTCAAGTTTTTGTTTTGTTCTGTAGTGTTTCAATGAATAGTTTATCTATCTATATATCTACCAATAAAAACAGTCATTAAAAAACTACATTGTACATATAAAAATGTTTTAATCCAAATTATGACAGCTAAAATTCCCACAAAAACGTGCGAATCCAGATTTTAGTTTAAAAACCACCATCGACCGCAACCGCAATTGCAGCCGCGTGCGCGATTAATATGTTTCACATGATGGTGACGTAAAATACCTCGGCATAATTGTGCGTATCGTGTATCCTATCCAATACCTAGTAAGTTTTGCAAGTTAATTAAATACGAGTAACTAGACTGGCGATGGCGCGGCATGGCAATCCTCTTTTACTAAAATTATTGAAATTTATTTACTTTCTTGCTAGTGACGCATTTTGACATATAGAATTCAAATTGTCGTGAAATTCAGGAGAACTAATGTTTGAAAGATTATATTTCGACAACGACGGGGTTTGGACCTTTAGAAACCAACCACACCGTTGTTCAAAGAGTTGCTGAGCGAGTTGACCTGTTAAAATAGGTAGAACGTGTACAGCATAGAACGTCAACGTGACTCCTCAGTGAATAACAGTAGATTGATAGTGTATCATTTCACATTATAGCCCAATTTGTAAAAGTGGACACCACCCGCCGAGCTCCTTAGCTTGTAAATTTGTAATTTTTGTCATGCTAATTTTTATCTATTTTACCCGTATTTTTATTTAAAATACCCGATTAATATTGCTTTCAAATTAGTTTTATGACAGAACTAAAATCAATAGTTTCTACACTAATAATTTAGATAAGGGCCAATTTTAGGCTTAATTAATGGTTACGCCTACGCTATGCAGCCAATTATCACCTTACCTAGAAAATTGACAAAATTCTGCCAATTAAATTTAAAATCCAATATCTGACTTTAGTGTGATTGCCGATGAAAATTTAAAATCAACAAAGGCTCTCTAAAAATAGCGCGTCATAAAGATAAAGTTAGTTTTAATCACAAAGTGGATACCCAAACAGTATGAGCACTTTAAGCAATGCCAATAAACTCACCAATAATGGACCAATTAAAAAAGGGCGCTGTTAAAATCATTATACATTACTTCGATTGTTTTAGAAATAAATATACGCATGGAGAGTAGTATCTAGGACACACGAACCACCGTCCGAGGTGGTTCGTGTGTCATTCATTCTTGAGATTTACATCATCATCCATACTGGGTATATTAAATTATTTTAATAACACAAAATGATCTGATAATAAAGACATTATAATTAAATCAAAAGGTAGCCTCAAAATTGCAAATTGATTTGAACATGGCGCAGCGGGAGACCAATAAAATTTGAACGCTTATTAGTTTAAATGCATAGATAAGTAAATAATAAAACATCCTATATTCTTAAGATGATTCTATACCTGGATAATCATATCATTTTCCACAAAACAGTAACTTAAGTGTACTCCTAGTCCACTTAAGAAATATTTCCTTTAACACGTTCACTGTTGAAAACACAACTGTCGTGTTTTTCATAACTTGCCACGAGTACGGCAAAACACAGCTGTTGTGTTTGTTGTATGGGAAAACACTATGGCGCGTGCTGAGCCGCACCCGTGGCTAGACAAACAAAACCGCTCAGCAGTCAAAGTGTTAAATTTAAAGTATCTAGGTCCAGAGATTCAGACTGTGCGGCCTATCAGTCAGTAAGTCACAGCACTGTTTTTACCCGACTACGGCTAATATAGGTATTTATATCCATAAATAAGTAAATACATAATATAATTTCCCCGAGGGGGCGAAGAGTGGGCTGCAGTAAGCCACTTTGATATGATCAATGCTGGAGGAGGCGTTAAAGATAAGATTGAGGAAGTATTCGACATGATGAAGAAAAGACTGATTGATGTTGTTTGTTGTTGTTTGAGACTGGGCGGATAGGATGTGACACCACCACGCATGGACCTTAAACAGCCTATTGGTCTGGAGTTCCAGGAACCAGTAGAGGGTGTCAGGAGTTGGTGTATTGCTTCCCTCTGGCATGTGGAAAGATGTAGTCTCTGCCTATCCCAACGGGAGAAAGGCGTATTTGGATGTATTAATTCTTAGGTTGATTCAGAAATTCATCAAACACATCAAAATTCATCAAAAACAATTTAACTGCTTCAGCAAATGGTGACAAACTCAATCAACAACCCATAACGTCCCACTGCTGGGCACGGGTCTCCCCTCACTTTCGTGAGGAGGATTAGGCCATAATCCACCACGGGGGCCAGATCCGGATTGGTGGATCACATACCTACCCCGAAATAATTCTCTGGTAGGTATGTGGGTTTCCTCACGATGTTTTCCTTCACCGAAAAGCGAGTGATAATTACGTACATATGTTTTACAAGAAACACATTGGTACGTGCCTGCACTGGGATTTGAACTCACGACCTTCTGCTTGGAAGGGTGACAAACTAGTAATAGCAAATAATTACGCAGTGAATAACCAAAATTAAAATGAAGATGCCATTATAGACTTAACGGCATTATTTTTTCATATATTAAAAGTAATTATGTACCCCTTAATATTTAAAGCATGTAGATCCTACACACCATACATATTCCCTTAATCACTTCAATCATAACTTATTTTAATCTACTTAATATGCAAAGAATTTCATTAGAAACTTCTTGAATACAAGATTTCAACGATAAGGCGTGTGACCGTATCAATATCTTGAATAACCACAGAAGCGACGGTTCAGATATAGCACCACATCCCAGACACTACATACGAAAGCTGATATGATAACTCACATAATATAAATGACGTTCATACACGCACTAGATGCGTACGTAAGTAATCAAACATACTACACGACCAAAACCAAAGACAACCCGCTAGTATGAAGATGGATGATGATGAATGTGAGTGATGTGTGTGATGCTTGTCTGTATGAAAAAGAAAGAAAGAAACCAAGAAAAAAAAAAACACACGATGAAGATGATGATGATGTGTACAGACTTAGATGTGTGCGGGTGTATGTGTGTGTGTGTGTGTGTTTGTGTGTGATGTAGAATTTATTGGTGTGTAATATTCAGAGCCTACCAATTGCCTTGCGATTGCAGGCAGAGGTGCGCCGATAGGATCGCGCGAGATGGAGTGTCCATTCTGTATGTGGTACTGCTTTACTATAATGTATTCTGTGATAGCATAGAATATATAATTGTGGCTGTAGTGAGCACCAGTCTTAATAAATATTATAGTAACGACTCTGCTACTGAATTAAATTTGAGATAACACGATTCGTGACTGCTCATTTTGATACTGATAAGCCAGTTTAGTTGAGAATAAAGTAACTATGTTTTCTGAATAGAATATGGTTCGAGTAAAACGAAAAAAAAAATGCTTGTTTGTATGTAGATACGCTAGTTAAAAGACGCACTAGGTACCAAGGTATCTCTTCCTTTGGAAGGAGAGAAATACATAGCGGTGTGGGCGTTGGTGGTGCTAACAAAATCTAGGTTAATGTATTTTACTATTTTACTTTGGCAATATTTTTGAGATAGACAATTAAAAAGATAAAAAAAATTAAGTAGGAAAACCAGTAACCTTAGTGTAACGATTTCTTGGACAGGAGTAAGCAAGTCAGTTTATCTTCGTAATCTATTTTTTTTTGCTTTGTAATATTTCTGAATATTATGTATTTATTAATTATTCATTAGGTATGTTATCCACCAATCCGGACCGGGCCCCTGCGGTGGATCACGGCCTAACGCTCCTCACGAAAGTGAGTGGAGACTGTTGCTCAGCAATGGGGCGATATTTGTTGATGCTGGTTATGGATTTTCGAACAATACTGCCTAATTCTACGAATTAGATAAACAGAATCGCGGAACACGATCCGTATCATATTTGAAAATCCTTCTCTTAAATTATCGTGATCTCGATCTCTCACCGCTGTTGTTTAATATTCAAAATAATTTATATAATATTGTTACGGGGAGATATTATGGCCTACGAACTTACTTGGGAAATCCGTCGATGGCCTCTCGGGTGTGTAATCAGCGCTGTCTTCGGGTTAGATGGGGGATGATGGTGCACAGAGATATATCCATAGGACGCCGATGGGGCGGTTTCTTCTGATCCCGTATCACCTTCCTCCGGGATAGAGGTGTGATCAGGCAATCCACACTACACTTAATCCTGGAGCTCGTCTCCGAGGATGGGAATGGCGTCCACGAAATGGAGCTACCGGTGAAAGCTCAAAACACCGCGACGCGACAAGTGCTCGCACGCGCATTTGAAGGACGACTGACTTTCGGCTGGCCAACCCAAAGTCGTGGGCCATAATAATCTCGTACCAACACAAAATATTAAGCGGAATAGTCTTTGTGTAGTTACGTTCGAAAACACTCAAAATAAAAAGAAAAGAAATCTGTTTCAGTACGAAACATGCCGCTCACCTTAAAAGACTGTAAGTTCTTTTAACACGAAAACTCAATGAACAGAAAGTCATTCAATCTATAAACTTAAACTTGATCTAAGGTTGTTGTAAACAACTAGTATAGGTAATTAAAACTTAGGAACTAATTTTACGAATTCGTAAACAATAATCATTCTAAAGGCAGTTTACAATATTTACGATCGCTCGTTTGAATAGACTCTTGCCCGTTTGCAAAGTCACAACTCGCACCTTATTATCGGAGCCCGGATGGAGTGTATGAACACGAGCAAGTTTCCAGTGGAGTGGTGGAAGATTATCGTCGCATACCACAACAATGTCGCCTACACAGATAGGAGCACCGCGGTCCTTATACCATTTGCCCTGTTTCAAGGTTTGATAATTCAAAGCACATTGAACAGAGTCATTTTTTAAAAACTCGTACGAATCTCTCAAATAGTTATGACAACCCTGGAAGTTTCCGCAATCAGAGTACATGTCGCTGCACAAACCTCTGCGCGATGTAAATCGGCGCAGGGCTGCTAAGAACGCCTCAGTAGATAGCTCCGATACGAGCTCCAAGTGTATAGCCTTCACACTCATACACACGAACACGGCGACATAACATTTGATGATTTTAGCATTACGAACCCTATTAGCTCGCATGTAAAACGGGCCCGCGTAATCAACAGCTGTTTTCATGAATGGGCGCTCGGGTCGCAGCCGGACCGCTGGGAGCGGCGCCATCGCAGGCTGTAGACGTACCGGACGCACACGGAAGCAGCGCACACAACGAAAGATTTGTTTACGTATTATATCTCGGCTAGATAAAATCCAATATTTTTGTAAAAGTAAATATTGAACGGCTTGAGTGCCCGCATGAAGATGCGTAATATGGGCATCGTCAATTATTAAAATCGTAAGAGGATGTTTTTTGGGTAAAATTAATTGATGTTTTGACTCGTACGACAAAAGGGATTTATGTAGACGTCCGGAGACTCGCAAAAAACTCGAATCATCGATAAACGGATTAAGACGTCTCAATTGGTTTGAGGGCGGTTTACCCTGTGAAATGTTTTCAAAATCTTTATGAAACACTTGGTGTTGCACTAAATAAATCAAACGATTAAGCGCGAGCTTATACTCGTGGACTGTAATGTGACTAGGATAGGAACTCTTTTCCTTGTTGACGCGCGATTTAAGAATATTGTAAAAGCGAAAAATATAAGAAGTAATTCTCAATAGTTTACTCAAGGTTGAAAACTGGTTTATGACCTCAACATCGTCGATCAGCGTAGCTGATGCAGACGCGACCGGTTGATTACGTTTCTCCTCACCAGTGCTAGGGATACTTTTAAATACTGGCCACGCCGTAGGATCCTCACGGAGCCATGCTGGGCCGTGAAACCACATGTCGTTCTGTAAGAATGTGGAGGGTAAAAGTCCCCTTGAGTCCCTTATTTTGGGTTGATGGTCATGTTCCATGGGAGCAAAGCGCACCTCTTCCCGCCGCTCACCATGAACCTCTGGCGCCTGAACCGCGGCGAGTATCGCCGGCGAGTTACTGTGCCATTTACGTAGTTCAAACCCAGCTGATTTGCAAATACCTAACAATTCCTGTTGTAGTACCAGAGCGTGTGATTCATCGCTCGCGCCCGCGACCACATCGTCGACGAACACTTGGTCGGTTAAAACCTTTGCCGCTAGGGGAAAATTAGATGCTTCGTCACAAGCCAATTGCTTAATGGTACGAAGAGCTAAGTAAGGGGAAGTGCTCACACCAAATGTTACCGTCCGCAGACGATAATCACAGAGGGGTTCATCGGGCGACGTACGCCACAGAATGCGTTGCAAGTCCCTATCAGATTCTTGTACTAGTATATTTCTATACATTTGTTTAAGATAGTCCTGCAAGCACGCGTGAGACTCAATTTTAAGACTCGGGTTCCGTTGTAAACGTTGCTCTAATTTATGGAACCGAGCGAGGACAATATCTCGTGATTCACCTAGGGGCGTAGCATCAGGTTTACGTGGTAAAGCTACTGTGTATCGTCCCGTGACGTCACGATAGTGTGAGCGTTCAAATATGGATTCACATAGACGTTCCTCGGGGGTGAGTGCCTTCACCTCAGGCACTGACTCCAGTTCCCAAAATCGTTTCAAGTCGCCGTCATCGGATAATGAGCTAAAACAAGCTTGAACTGAGGATGGAGTCGGAGAGTTGAACGCTATTTTTCCCAACAACAAATAACCGAAAACGCTGTTCATAGCGATCGGCGAACCGGGCGAACCCGTTATTACGTTTCCTAAAATTATGTGAGATAGTACATCTGCACCTAACAACATCTCCACCGGCTGTGGAGTGTGAAACAAAGGATCGGCTAAATTTAAATTTTGAATGTGTGCCCACCCCATATGAGGCAGTGGTACACTAGGCATTTTAGGAATAAGTTTCGGCAATACTAAAACTTCAATCGGTATAGAAGGTTGAAGTTCATTTCTCGGGGTTATGCAACACGAAATCTTTCCCTTTGGTCGTACCGGTTTGGTGTCACCTATCCCGTAAACAGGTACATTCGCATAACAACGCTTTATACCTAGCCGCTGTGCGCACGATTCCGTCATGAACGAAGCCTGGCTTCCCGTATCGATAAGACACCGGACAGTCGAACGCTTTTCATTACCTACACATACATCGATGAGTGCGGTCGAAAGCAACACAGTATTTGTTGTGCCAAAAGGAGCATTGAACGACGCGCAATTAATTTGTGTCGCTTGACTCGCGGACATAGCGTGCTGAGTACAGGTGCTCGGAATGTTCTCTTCCCGTTCCTCCGTGAGCGGTAAAGAAACACTTCTCTCACTCGCACGGCTAGTATCACCTTCAGAAGTAAAGTGAATCAATGTATGATGACGTTTTTCACACGAACGACAAACAAAACTCGACTTGCATTGAGAAACGTTATGACCTTTGCGTAAACAATTGAAACAAACATCTTTATTTTTGATAAACGCATACCTATTGCTTGGTGACAAATTCAAAAACTTATTACATTTTGTTAATGGATGTTGAGCATCGCAACATACACAATTCTGGTTCTTGCGCGTATTGACAGAAGGTTGAGAATCGCTCGCACCCTGAGTCGAAGTGCGGCTGGCCACGCCGGCAGCCAACGCTCGACGGAACGTTGGAGCGACGTACTCTTTCCTCTGACTACCTACATTTTGAATATTTCTACTGCCAGATTCAACTATTTCGCTGGCGGTTAATTCTCGTTCTAAAAACTCGATTAACAAGTCGACGTTGGGTACATCGGATGGTTTATGCAATGTTAACTCGAATCGCATCCGAATGGAAGTAGGTATTTTACGTAGTAAAATATTCAACAACAAAAAACTCCACTGATTTGTAGGAAAATGCATTACTTGTAACGCTTTTATATTCTCATGGTAAATATTCAACAAATTACGCACACTTTGATTTGATTTCTCGGCACAGGATTGAATATCCAGAATACGATCAATATGTTGAGAAGCTATGACTCGTTTGTTCTCATATCTTGAAATTAAAATATCTAACGCGACGGTATAATTTTCGTCCGTGATAGGTATCGATTTTATTAAGTTATAGGGCTCGTTTTTCAAGGTAAGAAGGAGATACCTAAACTTCTCGCTATCTGTGTAGGCGTCATTATTATCAACCATGGAGCGAAATAGGTCATAAAATGGTGGCCAATCGGTCAATTCTCCCCCGAATGACGGCAACGGAAGATTCGGTAACCTACTACTACAACCCCCGTGAGTCGGTTGTATTGTATTGTTAAAGGAAACTCGACTCATGCGCCTACACTCCTCATCGTTTTTCTTCAGAACTTCGACATGGCTAACAATTGCGTAATAAATATCATTGAATTGAGTTCGAATACGTAACTGTTCCTCTCGGTCAAATGTCGACAATTTCATTTGTGACTTCTCAATTTTAGTTTGCAATTTAAGGAATTTTCTCTGAATAGAAAGAATACCTTTTGCTCGCGCTTTAAATTGCTGTTCATTGAGTTCGTAAAACTCTAAAGTACGTTTGACTTCGTCAAGTATAACTTCTCTTTCGAAAATATCTTGTTCCGCCATTTTTAATGGACACGTAATGTCGCACACAAAAAATCAAAAATCGGCAAAATCAAGATGAAAAATGGGAAATATTGTCGGGACGCGTAACGCCGCTACGACAAACACTAAAATATACTCGGATGGTTTCCAAAAATGGGAAAATATGCACTAATAACGGGATTTGGACAACGTGACTACAGCAAAGAAAATCCGCAGATCCGGCTCGAACGGATCAAAAATGTTACGGGGAGATATTATGGCCTACGAACTTACTTGGGAAATCCGTCGATGGCCTCTCGGGTGTGTAATCAGCGCTGTCTTCGGGTTAGATGGGGGATGATGGTGCACAGAGATATATCCATAGGACGCCGATGGGGCGGTTTCTTCTGATCCCGTATCACCTTCCTCCGGGATAGAGGTGTGATCAGGCAATCCACACTACACTTAATCCTGGAGCTCGTCTCCGAGGATGGGAATGGCGTCCACGAAATGGAGCTACCGGTGAAAGCTCAAAACACCGCGACGCGACAAGTGCTCGCACGCGCATTTGAAGGACGACTGACTTCCGGTTGGCCACCCAAAGTCGTGGGCCATAATAATCTCGTACCAACACAAAATATTAAGCGGAATAGTCTTTGTGTAGTTACGTTCGAAAACACTCAAAATAAAAAGAAAAGAAATCTGTTTCAGTACGAAACAAATATCAAGAAGTTGAATATATGACATCAGGACGTGGAATAAATTAGTAATCAGTTATCTTTTAAAGTGATCAGCGGTAGTATGGGACAATTCCTATGGTAAAGAATGCAAATTGAAACGCTTGGAAAAGCCGTTATCTACATGAATAATATCGGCTTATAAAATATACCCAATTTTATTCTGCGTGTTCATTTTGTACAAGGAATAGTTACTATATAGAATAATGGTTAAAAACGTATACCTAGAGACAAAGCAATACATCTAATAACTATACCCCCTGGTCCCGTAATAGAGTGCTGTGGAAAGCAAATGTTTTGGCCTTAAATCAGTGTTAGGTAATGTATCACGACATCTGTCTAATCCTTAAAATGTCAATCGACTCGTCAAACTGAAAACTAAAATAAACCACAGTCTATATAAAGAATTATATGGGAAATAGCATTACAATATGGGCACCGAGTCTTGGAGACAGCTTTTGCTAAAGCGGTCTAGAAATTTTCCTGTGAATGATTATTCCGAGTTATATCTACGTCTAATGGTTACATTTTAGCACATTAACTGCTGAAAATACACACGCCTGTGTTTTTATAATTTTACGGCAAGTGTAAACACGCCTGGCGTGCGAACTCGCACTGCTGTGTTGAAAATTTTATCACCCAAGTTGTGTGCGGGCGCACAGCTGACTGAGTTTAGTTACGAAATAACGTCAGTGAACACATACGTTGTGTGGAGCTTCGCAAAAGAGCCAAAATAAGTACCCACGTAAGTAAAAACAGAATCAAAACAGCCTTTCTGAATTAATAATGAACATTACCATGCCCATTGTTGGTTATCACAGAACCCTTCCATTGTAAAGTTCGGACAATATGTCATAATTATTTAATTAATGCAAGCCCACCCCAGGTTATCGGCAACCTTTATAACTCAGCGTACACGCAGAGAATTCGAAACGACAATCGTGAATTAACAAATACAAAACAACATACTACAAAATGGCAAAGCGATTGTCTTGCAAACGGCGCGTTTGAGCGTTTTTGTGATGAGAGATTTTATAGACTGTGCATTGAGATATTAGAGCCGACGATTCGCGAATCACGTCTGCCCACGCCAATCTTAATTAATGCGTGTACGTGTACCTATGTACATTGTACATGCATGCGTGTCAATTAATTGTGTACGTTTTGTTGTATTGTGGTCTCGACGTATGCGCACTTTGTTTCAGAAAGTCGGGCTAATTAGGAGGCTAATTTCCGATATGTTGTCTAGTACAGTCGTGTACGGTCTTGTAGGCTAAAGAATGGAACGACAGTGCGTTGGCGGCTGGCAGCGTACACGATTGTAAATGGTATGGAAGCCGGTCCTGCACTACTTTGATCTTGGTATCTTTACACGTAATTAATAAATGAATTTGAATTTTGCTTGCTTTATCACCGTAATTAAGTATTTATGGTTAGTATACGTACTGGGTTTCAAATCAGTAGATTCCGTAAAATTTAGGCCAGCCCCCCGTAAGTTCGCTTAGTAATTATTAATCAGATCCATAATTTGACCTACTGACATGACCAAAAATAGACAATCACAACGATACCCGCAAGAGTAACATCCAACCCCCTAACATTAAACGTGTTTGTCGGTTTAACGTCCCAAATAAGAAATTAACAAAAAAGTTCTCCGAAAATATTAATAGCCATACAAAAAGTTTGGGATATAACCAGACATCCCACTTGTATTTTTTAAATTTTTTATTCGTAATATATTGGAAGGCTTTATGGCATAACTATGGACTTTGCCAACTTTACTTTTTAATAAATGACTAAATCGCTTCTATTCAACAACTCTACCTTTTTAACTGACTTTACAAATAGGTTTACAATTTGAGTTTGTATGTTACTTCAAAACTGCGGTATTTATAAACCGAATTAGAAAATTATTTCTTCATTTCAAAGGATATACTTTCAAATTTATCTCATAGGAATTTCATCAGTGCAGTAATTTGTATTTTATTAGTTTAAGTCGAATTGAAGTCAGTTCTTTAATTTTTTTAAATTATATAATATCTTTTTAAAATTAATATCCAATTATTTAACTCTAGCGATGCCCGCTGTTTCATCGGCGTTAACTATTATCCCACAGAATCCGTAAATTTTTAGGAGTATAAAAAGTATCCAGGACCTTAAATCTATAAACTAAATTTGATCAATATCCGTTCAGCCGTTTCGACGTGAATGTAGGACAAACACACAAACTTTCACCTTTATATTATTATTAGTGAGATGAAACCTACAACTTAATACTCAATAGGCGCCTAATCTCTTACTAGATTCAATAATGCTCGATCATACAATTCAAAACATCAAAAAGTTCAAGTTCGTCCAATCTAGAGCCGTTACGATATCGGAGGCAAAGGGCGTTTGAATTCGATCATGAGTAATCACGACTCCCCACGACATATGGGTCGTTTTGTGACAAATGTCATGGCCATAATGTATTCCGTTTGGATATAAATGTGAAATAAGAGATCAGAAGTTGTTTGATTACAACATTGATAAAAGAGATAGTAGAAATGACTCACTGCCTGATGTGACAGCGTATGACCACAGTGCTACTGAAGAATTTTGAAATAAGAATAGAACAGAATAGAATACTCTTTATTGTACACAAAAAAAAAGTAGAGAAAAATTACAACATGCAAACAAGGTCAACGGGTAAACGTTCTAATAACAGTTTTTTCCATGAAGAAAGTGAACAAAATTTCGAATGCAAACCCTTTTTTGAAACATCATTAATGTGATCATGTGATCGATTCCAAATAAACTGTATTACAAGCGTTTATTTAACTTGCAATGTACTATGTATGTTTGGAAATCTTCTTGTAAGTAAATTTTGCCCAGTTCCCGTTTTGTTGAATTGAGAAAAAAGAAAGAGGTTGGGAATTCTGTTTGCAACCTCGCCGCATCTTTAGATTGTTTTATCGCGGTGCTCTGATGATATTTTGACCATTCAAATACCAGGAAATCCAACCTAAATCAACTTATAAGCAATTGACCAACAAAATATATTTCCCACCGAGAAAATTCTCCCTTTCCTTACAAAGTTCCGCTACCATTGCATATTTCCGAGCCAGTCCATTCCTTTTTGCCGATGCAGCACCCACCCTGTAATTGGTTCAGAGCTATCTCCGTCATTACATCAGGTTTCTTCCGCTTTTTATTCCGCCTTCCTCTGATCCCGGCCGCGAACATCGTTTGTTTTTGATTCAATTACTTTTTTATGCGATTGTTATCGTTTGAGATGATATTGTTTGTCTTTGAGATTAATGGGATTGGTGGATTTGTTTGTGGTGTTGTCAATTGCTGATTATAAGTCAGGTACCTTTTCTAAATATGAAGTCGTTGTAGTATAATAATTGATTTTGCTAGTTCTGTTTTTGACCTGACAACGTTTAATAAATCGATGAACACTGGATGCATGCACGAAAAAGTTGACACATTGTCCCGTAACGCTCATGTCCCGTTACACTACCATTCTACCTCTAAGGTCATAGTGTTATGAATGATGGTGTAGCTGTTTTAAATGAATATCTCATATCGAACAATACATTTTGAATGAAAAATGTGAAACGACTACCAATTATAATATTATATTTCCCCTTGAATGCACTATCAATGATCTGCCTAAAGCTATGAGTGCATGTTAATTTACTAACATAAAACTGAGAACAAAAGCCTATAATTCTAGTAGCCCTACACAACCTTCAACAAGATCTAGATAACCTCCCATTTTTCTTACCAAACCTTGTTTATACTGTTTCAAGACGGTTTTCTTAAGGACACCACATTACTCATACAGTATCGCGCCTCGGATCGCTATTTCACTAAATGAACGCTTCTCAAACGATATTTATAGCTACGGTGGACATAATTTAATAAACAAAGCAGGCACCAGCCAACATTTTAATGCCACCTCGGGCATAAGATCTGATAATGGATCATAACTGGTTTTCAGGCTTGGTAGATAGCATTGTAAGGAACTATTTCTTCGTTATAAGCTCCCGGTAAAACGCTATAGCTGCGATCGTTAAACGAATACCCTATCTGCGTTCGAGCTATTAATAATATTATACATGCGCTATCTGATATGCATTGAACGCGTATTTTATTCACTGTGAAATATTTTGCTTTTAAAATGAAATCGTTGGCAGCTTTTGCCTTCGTTGTTCTAGAATAGAATAGAATAGAATAGAAAAACTCTTTATTGTACACTAGAAACAAAAATAAACACAGTACAGAAGAATTACAATAGGTAAACAAGGGTAGTACAATGGGCGGTCTTATCGCTGAAAGCGATTTCTTCCAGACAACCTTTGGATGGACAGTAAAAAACATTTTCGATAGTACGGTGGGTGGCGTACTTACAGGTACTTCTAGGTATTGAGAATAGTTTTAGTAGCGTAATTTATTCATAAATACCATTTGATTGTAGATAATTATACAGATTAGGAGTAATTGAATTCTGATATTTGATAGTAATTTGATTGAAACGGGTGTGCTATGCCATAATTACCTGTCATGATTACAGCTATATTTGAAATTTATCATTTCAGTCATAGATTCAATTGTACTGATTGTGAGAGTAATTCTTACTTTATTACTATGTTATCCTTATGTTTAAAATTATCAGGTGAAAGATTTGCTCGTCTTGTTACTCAGTCAAATAAAAAAAATATCGAGAAAATCTGTAATACGACTCTTTGACTTAAGAAAGTATTATAATTGATAATTGAACACCAATTTACAGAAATGCACAAGTTCAGGAACATAACCCTTAACCTTAGGTAATAACATTGAATACAAATATTACTATTAACACAGTGCTTGCTAAAAAAAAAATAATGCTAATGCAAAAAAAGTGGTAAGTGTTATTGTACAGTATGTGAATGCTGTCCGAATCCATACAAAATTATTGATCCCAAAAAGTTGATTAATATTTTACAAACCATCTAATCTGTCCTTGAAAGAGAAAACTGTAAACACTTCACAACCAAAGCTTCTACGAGAAAGCTCGTACTATCAACGTCGGTACTATGCTTATTTCAGAACTCTGTTGCGACATCAAAAACAAAATATCTCAAATACTTCACCCATACGCATGACAAATGACTGGCAGTCTCATATCATCCGAGATCCGAATCTGGCGTCCAACAAACGAGAGAGTATAAACATTTACATTTGAGCCGTCCAGCGGTCAAGAAACGTGCTTCAATTCGGCCTTATCTAGCAGGCTTTGTTTCCTTGACAGGTGCATTAGTGGTATCACACAGCAATTAAATGCATCGATGGTGCTGACTCATCGTGAGTCGGTGGATCATCTAATTCTTCTTCATGATGCCGAAATGTATCATGATCTGACGATACAGTTTCATAAGCCTATCCGCTTGGAGTATCGTCATCGTTTGATTTGTTCGTGGAATTCCTTTGTTTTGAAATGGTTGTTGGCCTGGCACAAGTCAAGGTCGAATCGATTGGATATTATGAAACTATTGGGGTTGTCTTTTTGTGAAAGGTCTTTAGGATTACTCGTACATTGCTAATTTTAGTGCTTTCTTCCTTTTTCAAGATTTTATCTGTTATTCGGATCTTTGTTGCAATGGTGTTCTTTTTGCAAATGATTGTAGTTTTAGCATCTATCATGTTTTTTTATTTTGCTAAGTGGCTTTCGTCTTTATTCGGGCTCGTGCCGTGAGACCATTGACCCGTACAAATCTGTAAACAAAAACATAGTGGTTTTACCGGTTGCAGAATTCTCAACTCGATCAATCATCTTTATCGACAAATACATAATTGGCATTAATTTGTTAACCCCGTTCGAAAGTATGTTAACCGGCATATAATTTGGAAAGGTCACCGGTCTCTGTACCGTACTCATTTTAACATTATTCGGATGAACTATCTCGATTCTTATAAAGCGATTTGGATGGAAATGGAAAGGCAAACAGCCTATTAAAGCATAATATGATGCCCCCCGGTTATTCAACCGATGTTTTATAAAGAATCAACTATTAAAACTACATATTTTCACGCAACCGAAATTTGGAATTGAGTGTCTAAAAAGCCCTTTTATAGCTTTTAAATAGCAGGTAACAGTTCGTTTCGGCTTCGTCGTAAAATTTTACCTATCAGAGTACATTCGTCCCATGAGATGTGATGTTACTTAAAGTGAGTGGGATGGGTCCACTTTGATGTTTTTGACAAAAATTGGGTATAAAAATAGGCGTGACTCATTAAACTTTTATTATCCAGTTAAGAGGTGGAGAAAAATGCGGCACTATAACACTGAAAGCTTATACTATACTTAAAGCTTCCTTTAACTGTTTCTTCTGTTTTATGGCATACTTTATGATTTGTCCTAACACGAAAACTAATTTAGAATTGATATCGTCACTTTTTTTGAGCTCTTATGTATTCCAGTTTTTAACATCTATCGATATTTTTTGTTGGCACAAAAACTTCAGTTTTTTCTCGTCAATCAATCATCGTCTGAACGAAATCGCTTCCATATCATACTGTAATTCCTTTTTAGTAAATGTCTTCATTATTTTTAATTAGGTAAATTCAGCTTTACTTTTACTCAAAACACAACCAACACTAAACATAGCAAACACAAATGTGACCAAAATTGTGATGTGTGTGTGCTTTACATGTTTTTTTTTTATTGCAGAATAGGCAAGTATTTGACCGCAGTCTCTGTTGGTAAGTGTCGACACCTATTCACTCTCGACTTGAAGACCAAAATGCCAATGCTGCTGATGATGAGGTAATCTTTTATCGCGTTGTTTCTTCATTTCAATAAGGCACCAACATCCGTTGCTCGCATGGTCAGGGCAAACAAAATATCGGATACTGCATCGATAAATACTCAAGATCGGGCCACGCCGTGTTTGGTATAGGCCACTTGTGGGAGAGAGGTTATGAGTACGGAAATGTAGGAAGGACAAATTGGTATGCAAATCCTGTTAGTAATTTTGCTTTAGATAACGTAAATATGAAAGGGCATCTGAAAGGTTACTTGAGTTTATGTTACATTGTTTTTAATTATTACCTGGGTTAAAAACATACTTATTTAATTTTTTTTATTTGACTGAGTTACGAGACAAGCAAGTTGTTCACCTGATGGTAAGCGCTACGCCTGCCCATAACAGTCACAGTACCACCCAGAACCCTGCATTACATAATCCTGCGCGGCACTGCACTGCGCTTCAAATTTGATCTGAGAGTGACGAAGAGCACCTACATGAAGGCTAATATTCATCAAACAATGTATGAAACGATAGTTTTTCGAACTGGAACTGACACTAACCTACTATACTAATACAAAAATATGATTAATGTGCATTTGAATGACATAGAATTATTTGAACTCCATAAAGAGCTTTCTTTGTACAAAACCAAACAGCATCTCAATCATTTCTATCAATTCTTCAGTTGCACCATTTTTGTTTACCCACTTCACATTAAAGGTCAGCGCAAGTGCGCTATAAATAAGGTATTTAACCCAATGTGTGTGGGCCAAGCCTTAACTGGTAGCACGATTCATGGGAAAGCTCGAGATTACCACAGACACCATCTATTTGGTACTTGAATTGAAGACGAGCACGATATGGGAGACCGGTAGTTATTTTGGAAACCTTTAGGGTCTATAACGAAGATATCTGACACATAAATCGAGCCCAGAGAGCCAAATATTGATGTAAAGGAAACATTGGAAATCGTCGAAGCAATATATAACACATCGAAAGATAAGGCAGAATTAAAATGTGCCATATCGCATTTGTATTAATAAAATTCCTATGAAGAAACCAAAGCCGTGTTGGCTTATCTTCACGGCCGAACAATAAACGGGGACGTAAAAATCCTAAATAATAAAAACAAGTTCAAAATAAAACTCCCACCGCACAATATAAAATGGTAACCCGATAAATGCGCGCCTCGAAAGCTATAAACAAACGAAAATATGAATCGAGATTACGGTAATACACGAACTAAGGTGGACTGTATAGCTCTAGAGCGTGGGACGACTTAAATGGTAGTGAAACGAAGGTACAATATGTGAGACACTGCATCATTTGCAATTACATGTTATTGTACCTTTGTGCTATTAATGTCCAGCGGTCCGCCCCCAGCAATAAGAATGTGGTATTGTAAGCAAAATAGTTCGCTGTACATTTCTGTCAATTTAACTATCAACCGATGGCATGGACAATGCAATTGGATAATGCTCGTCTTGTCCTTAAGCTTGATGAACTTTACAATTCATATCTTTGGTCCCACTAGTATCGTTCTCGTCATGAACTAAATTAAAGAACTCCTGCGTTCTTGCGACGTGGGTTTAGTCATTATACTTTTTACAAGTCGGTCGTTTTTGCTTTCTCATGGCATCATTAGGTTATTCCAGGGCAGTATCAATATACGCAAAGATTACCACCTCTGACCTTTCGCTGGTAACCTGACATTTATTATCCATTCAATTTGCCGTCCACCATCATTGAATTCATTAATCATTCGCAAGGCTACCCGCCTAAGCAATTTGCCTGCAAAAACAAAAACGGTTAAAACATCGTGAAACCAAACATCTGTTAATCCTTAGCACAAGCAAGGATAGAGTATTAAGTAAATCCTTCAAATAATCCAGTCTGAAAAGCCGTCAAGTCTCTGTCAACACTTGGCGAACGCGATTTCCTTAGCAAAGCGTCGAAGTTCTCGACGTATTTACATTTTCACACATAAAGTAAATTTCTCGTATCCATCTTGAAGTTGGTGTGCGGGTAACGAAAATAGCGATTCATCAAAAGTTTTAATCTGTTCTAGAGTTTGGTCCACTTGTGGTAACCGGGGCTCGGCAGACGAGCGGGCGAGACTCACCAACTGTGTTAAATTGCAGCGGCTAATTCAGTGAATTTGACTTTGGAAGCCATAACAAACCTTGCACAGTCTTGATATTCCATCTTAATTTTAACTGATTCTTTTTAAGGCTGCTTTAATTATTATTATGATTTAAGAGCTCTATTTTAAGGTATACTCTGTGTATGAAATTACAAAATGAGGTAGTATTTGCTATGCATATTTGACTAGATTCCTATTTAAACACTGTTAGATAATAACAATGAAACGATTCCAACAAGCCATTGAGTTACCAATTTTGAAAATGACTCAGAATCATTCTTAAAATGAGTCAAAACCTTTCCACATAAACTAGCAACTCCTAATAAAAGCAATCTTTACTTATATCTTGACTGTAAAAATACAGTTGCATGGTTCTTGAGTATTGCGCCCATAAAGAACTGTAAACAATGTTTAAGTACCTCACATCTGTAGTATAAGTGGGATTTACATTGACAGTTTCCAATTACCGACATTGGTCAGTAGCTGCTTCTATGTTAATGCAAGCAATGTGTAGAATCGTTTGTGAGATATCTTTATTATAAAGAACTTTATAACAACGTTCATAAAGAGCAGTTTTAGTGACAGCGTAGTGAGCGCTCAAGTAGTTTGCCTGATTAATAATAATAATTGCAATAAGTAATAGACTAGTGGGAGAACGTCAGTCGTAACTTCGTGAGTTCGAATCCCAGTGCGAGCACGTACCAATATGTTTCATATAAAAAACATTATGAACATTTATCACTCGATTTTCGGTGAAGAATAACATGTTGAGAAAACTTACTTACCTTCCCGATAATTATTTTGGAGATAGGGATGTTATCTACCAAACCGAACCGGGCCCCCGAGTTTGAAAATGACCTATCCTTCTCACAAAAAGTGAGGGGAGACCCGTGCTCAGCAGTGGGCTGATATGGGTTGATGATGAAGACGATGATGTACCGTACTATAATGGCACTGTGCTTACTATCCCGAGACTATTGGGTTAATACGCCGCTGCAAATAGACTTATCTACATCCTCATTGCATTATTGTCTAAAGTAGCATTAGATTTATCTTCTAGCCACGTCACCAAACTGTTGGCATGTTGGTAATTATAACTGAAAAACATATTTTTCAACAAAATTTATTACGTTCTCATAACTACTCAGTAGCTCGGATAATCTCTCTGGGAGGAAAAGAGATGGAGAAAATGTCAGAAAAAAGATGTAGGCCATTAGCAACATACAAAAAAGCTAAAACAACAACAAACTTATTTTTTAATAATTATTTTAAAGGGTTCCCAATCTGTTTCACAAACGCTCGTCTGCCTACCGGCAATTTGGCATGCAATGTTTAGACGCCGGTTATCGCGGCTCACCTCTCGACCCAACCACCTAAATTATTTCACCTGAATTCCTTCTAACAAATAAAATATTTTAACTTTCATTGCGTGACGGCATATAGCACGCAACGGAATTGATTTATTCCTGACGTTATTATAGCGACTTTTGTTTTCTTGAACGCGGAATTCGGTTAATTAGAATTATGATTGCGTGGAAAAATTAAACAAAGGATTTCGACTTACATCTGCTCAGTGCTTTTTACGACTAGAGTGTGTACAGTGTTTATTATTTTTAGGTGACGATGTTTCAGATTGTTAAGTGTCGTTAATTACTATGATTGATATGGCCTTGACATCATTTTTGTTTTATTTGAAACATTCGTCTATTGTTTTTAATCGTTGGTTTGAGATTAGCTTCGTAATTACCAACAGCACTTATTGTTTATATAATTACGAAATATGAAGTCATTTTTATTTAAATACAATGGAAATCATTTAGGAAGGAGTTTTATTTTTTCCTTGCCTTTTTTAGTTATAGAAGTATTTATAGTCTAATTATAAGTACCTGGATGACCGAGCTTTGCCCGGTATTTTTTTTTTATGACTTTTTCTAAAAATGATTCCTAGCTACATCGATTTATCGCCCCCGAAGCCCCCTATATACTAAATTTCATGAAAATCGTTGGAGCTGATTCCGAGATTCCAATTATATATACAAGAATTGCTCATTTAAAGATATAAGATATCGATATTACAGACGTTTACAAGAACTAGCTGTAGCCAACCGTTTTCCCCGCGTTGACATACTTACGCATGAGTCAAGTCCCAATACAATATTATAGTGATAACGAGCTGATCTGATGATTGTGACGGAAGGCAGAGAACGGAACTCCTTAGTGACTGGTAATATACGGTGTTTGACCTCATTTTAATCAGATTGAAGTACTAAATACATATTTTGTAAAAATTCTACTGAAGAAACAAAATGATTTAAGTTGTGTCAATAAATTTTATTTTCGTCAAAAAAAAAAAATGATTTCCAGAAATATTTGTTATACTGTAATTGACTTCTATTATAAGTCAGTACAAATTTATTTATTTAGAATCTATGTTAAATGAATATTTTCTCTTTCTTTCAGTGTATAAATAAAAAAAGAATAAACCAGAAAATCCATAAAATTTCCAAACCAGAGACGATAAACTTAATCCATATGTCGTGTCCAACAGATTCCATCGATTAAAATACGTCGCTTAAATCAACTTTATAAAATAAAAGCTATTTTAATATTGATAGTCCATTACAGTACGCTTCTACTTTCGTCTTTTGTAACGCGATACCGCCCGTCAAGTTCTAATTGATGCTGTCAGTCAGAATAAGCAGGCTTACAATACTGATGGTCTGGTGTACGTTTAATCGTCCCCTGGGAATCTTTCGGTTATTCGATTAGGAGTTTTTGTAGCATATGAAAAGTCGCCTTATGTTACTAGAGTGTTTTTTTTAAGTACTTTTTTAGTAATGTGACTCCTTATGCGTAATAAGATAATGAAGGTGGTGACGTGAAGTTGAAAAATCGACCAAATGTTAGTGTTACATAGATTTGTTTTTAGTGTCTTTTCGTGTTCTTTACGTAACTCTTGGGAAGTTTTTGTAAAGCATTCGGTCCTTTACTTGACTGTAATTTGCTTGACTAGACCGTTGATTAATTATATTGAACCTTGACACGCACATAATAGAAATAATTTTTGCTTATATATCGAACCCAGATAAGATCAAAACCACGACAATTTGAAACTTTCGAAAATTTTCAAAACAAACCAAGGCATCTGTTAAACTTTTAAAGTTTTCAAAAGCTTCAGCCAATAATTGAAAAAGAAAAAGTTTTTTCAATGAGAATACTTGGTACGTCAAAACATCTTTAAATGAATAAATACAAAGTTAATATTTAGCCTCCAAACACTCGAAGCCAAGACGCACTCTATACCAAGTTTATTTACCATCGGCAAACTAAATGGCAAATCAATAGTTACTGCATATTACTATCCTGTAGGGGACTCCGGACTGTTTTTCGATTTGCCATAAATCGCAAGTTTAATTGCCCAAGAAATAAGGGATTAAGTATAAGAGATTAAGTGGAATCTTCTTACAAGTTTAGCTTTCAATAAGTTACTGGACCTTCGTTGCTCGCTTGGGACCACCGATGAAAAGACAGCACGCGATTGGTTTGCGTAAGAAACTTTTAGTGATTACTAAAATGTACCCTGCAAAAATGTATACTCATACTAAAATTAATACTACTTTTACTGCACCACTAAGCTAGACAACCTATTTCCTATTACATGCCTAGACATAATTGGTCTAGCTAGATCATTTTGCAGTTGGCAATGTACCTAGCTTAGTGACATTGCTTCGCTGAAATACAGCGCATATTGGTGGAGCCAAATTAACTGTCAGTACTGAAGACACTTCAATTATGTCTGATTATTCTAATTCTAATGGTAGTCGATGCATTTTAGAGATAGGTATATCTATATATATATATAAATGTTTTATTGGTTAGTGTACGCTTCAAAAACTCAAAAAATTCTGCACCGATCGAGCTGAAATTGTAGCATGATATATAATCCGCATCAAGGATTGTTTTTATCTATTTTTTCATCAATGACATATCAGCGAATGTGAATGTGTCACAGCGAAGCGTGGCAGGGCACAGCTAGTTACCTATATATACTAATCCTCCTTACTAAAGTGAGGAGAGACCCGTGCTCAGCAGTGGGACGATATGGGTTGATGATGATAATGATACAATACACTACAGAAAGTAAAACTACCTATAGATATGGGGCGAGTACGGGACTAGGCAAATGATACCAACTTAAAAAGAACGTGGAATTTCGCGTTCGCTCTGAAACTTACTTTAAATAACCGGTCCCACTAATTCCCAGATTTAGAGCAAATACCCGTTGATCACACATTATTGTTATATTGTCATCAGCCATAGTCTGCAGGGGGAACTGTAGGGCAAAGGTCTCACTACCAAAAACGTGGTTAAAGCGGAACTGGGCTGGTCACGTCTGCCGCATGTCAGACGAGCTGAAGCAAAACCTGTTACCAAGTGGAGCCCACACAATGTTAGACGACGTCGCGGCAGGCCCAGAAGGAGATGACAGAAGGATCACACATTGGCTGAACTGAAATCGAACCTGCAATCTCACGGTTTGCAGTTGGTTCATCGCCAACTTACACTATGAAAAAACATAAAGAGTTAAAGATAAATAAAGAGAAAGAGATAAAGAGTCAATAAAAAGTTTTCTATTCTATTCTATTCTATTCTATGATCCAAGACACCTATACTGGTCAGTTGCACTGTGCGCCATGTAACAGAACCTTCAAGACAAAATTTGGCATTGGCAGCCATCTGCGCTTTCCCCTCCAGAGCTAGGTAACAAGGTTCGCCGTTAACGGCTATGCCAAGGAGGACATCACATCATCACCATCATCACACTATGAAGGCTGACAGGCTGTTTAATCCGATATCTCAAATAACCCTTGCAAGAATAACGGAACAGTGGAACTGGGGTCTTCCGTAAAATTTTAGCTACTGAAGCATTTCTACTAACAAAACTGATGAAGGCATATAGTCTATTATTTGTCTATACTCTATGCCAGGATAACCGAGCTCCTAAGAGAATAAACGTAATCTAAAGCCCTTAGATAAACTTTCTTTTTTCTCCACCCAGACCTTTATCAATCACAGTCTAGATTTACTCCAGGCCAGATAAATTATATTAAATCACTTGTATCGTAATTCGGTTATGTAAGGTCTTTTATCGGGATCTGAGTTGGAGTAGCATTTAGAAATGGGTTGATTTAATTAGAAGTTAGGTAGTTATATTAAGGCTGGCTTAGACATCAAAATTAGAATTTGTCTTTAAAACTGTGTGTTCTAAAAATCTTTTGAGGCACGAATTAAAACAGCGCGAGCTTAAATATGTCTTTTTTTTATACCGACACCTTCCTGGTTATAATGATGAAGGTGTTCAGAAAATATAAATAGGTACAAAACTATAATTATACTATTTATAGCTACAGTCAGTAACAGAAGACGCCGAAGATATTCAATTTAGCTCCACACACGTAAAATATTCGAACTCCGTGTAGAAATTAATCAAAAATATTAGTAAGTTCAGCTACTTTTCTACCAGACTGTACTTAAACATATAACTAAACATAATTTTAATTCGAAAAACACTCCTCAACCCAAAATAGCCACTCAGATATTGCAATAAGCTGTTCTTTACGACTACAAATTAGTCTAACGCATTAAGCCATTCACAATGCAAAAAGTCACAAATTTACAACAACCATAAAACATTCAACTCCTGTTTACGTGTTTTGAAAGCTAAACTAATAAGGGTGTTAAATTTATACGAGTATGGTCCAACAGGACGTCCAACAATGACGTAACGATTCCGAAGTATGTTTTCAAACACCCGCTCGTATAATTTTATAATACTTGCCCACAAATATTATTCTACATTCGTCCAGAAAATATCCAACGAAATTCAACTTTGCTGCATTGTAGCACGATTCAATTTTGTTGATTAAGAATATCGCAGTAGTAAAGGTATAGGTGACCATTAGAGACGAAGCGGCGGTGTGTCCATCTATGACTATACTCTCCCTAATCCTACCGATACTAACATCAAACACGTCGCGTACAAAAAGCGAGTAATTCTAAATATTCGGCCAATAAAATTTTACGATACATTACTTCTTTAATATCTATAAAATTAAAGAAACGGTTTTTAAGGAGAATTCTATTATGAATAGATGTGATTAAATTTTGATCGTAAAATGGTAACTCTGTGTTTACGGGCTTGTAAAAGCCGATCAATTCGCCGTTTTGTTGGTACTTTTATGATGAAATTGCTGGTTTCTTATTATTTATGAGCGGTATAAATTTTACTTATTTCATAAAAATATTGTAATGTAAGGAGGGATTATGTCTAGGTAATGTGTTACTTCGTTAACGACTTTGTAACAAAAGCCCTATTGTGTCTCGGAAATGTGTGTTATCTAGCTGAAGGAATGCTTGGATTCTGTTTTTAATACATACTTACTTTGAACATAACGCTCTTTTATCAAGACTTATTGGCTAACTAAGGTTTTGTACAGGCTACCTTACTGCTACAGAATACAACTATTTACTATCATATAACAGAGAAACTAACTAACAAAATAATTGTATGTCAAAATGGAATAGAAAGAAGTGTAATCGGAGTAAGAAGAAAAGACAAAATAAGACTAAGCAAAATCAAAAATGTAACTAAATTTAAAGATGTAAATAAATTATGCAAAACACTTAAATGGAAATGGGCAGGACATATGCTTCGAGAAAATAACGAGAAATGGACTAAAATAATATCAGAGTGGTACCCCAGAGATGGAAAAAGAAAGAAAGGTCGACAAATTAAACGTTGGGAAGATGACCTCAAAAGAGTTGCGGGTCCAGAATGGATCAGAATAGCAAGGGATAGAGATAAGTGGAAGGCTTTGGAGGAGGCCTTTGTCGAAAGACAAGCTGTTTTTGAGAAAACCGGTTCTAAAATGGAAATGTAATACCTAAGCAATTTGTAAATTTTTGGAAACAGAAATAAAGGCTTATATTATTATACAATAAAAAGGTGGAAAGTCTATAGACTTTGAAAATTAAATCGATAACCGAAGCGTCATAGTTGAAAACATGACCCAAATACCGGCAGTAATGCCATTCTATGTTTTCTTCTAAAGTGACAACATTTTGAAAAAATAAAATGGCTCCAGTTTTGTTCTTTTGTAGTTAAAGTTTTGGTAGTTTTTTTTTGTTGTGTATCCCGAAGATATTTTTTTGTTTCTGGATGTTTGTGGGCTCATGTTCCTCCAAGTTCCGAATTAGCTACTAATAGGGAATCTTAATTAGATGTCAGAATCCCTGTACATGATCGGGACGCGGCATTTCTTTATGTCATTTATTTAACGTTTAATATTATTGCAGATGCATCAGTGAAATTAACAACTCCACAATCTATGAACATAAAACAAAAAGTTTACTATTAAGAAGTTTACACACACATCGAAGTAACGCAGCGTGTCGTCTCGCAGCGTGACAAATTCATAATCGACACGGGCCGCGCAAGCCGGTATTTACCGGTCAATTTATATGCAACTAATATTACTTTTCATTTTAAACATAGACATTGGAAAGTGTAGAAGATACTCGGTAGTTTTCAAAGTATCAATCTGAAGCTTAAACGATCTAAGCACAGGACCAACCATGACCTCTTATAGCGATTCAATTGAAGACCTAAACTGAACCGCGTCGCATAATCGTACCGTGACGTCTTATTTTTTATGTTGCTACAATTTTCAACCTAAACTGGATCCTGTCAAGGTTGAAAATGGTAGCAACCTAAATTGAGTCGCTAATAAGCCATTTTCAGCCTAAACTATATCCATTTTAGGTTGAAAATGGCAGCGACATAAAAAATAGGACGTCACGGTACGATTATGCGACGCGGCTCAGTTTAGGTCCTCAACTGAATCGCTATAAGACGTCATGCCTCCAGGTGGGCCTACGCTCATCTCCTCTAGCAAAGTTATCTGTTCGACGGGTCTTATAGTGGTAGTGAACTCGCTATCTCCCCCCATTTTAATCTGTCTTTGTGTTTCACAATCACTAGCGTAAAGTATCCTCTTCGTCCCTTGCGACTCCGTCAAAACTGACAGATCTTTTTGTTTGCAAAGTAAGATGCGTGTTGGATCCATAAAGTATTATTTAAAACGGCACTGATCTAAGGTTTTTAAGTATCATACCCATAGTCATGGTCTTGACTAGAAATAGTTAATGGTGCCAAAATATCGGGAACTCAAATAAAAACACGATACATGGTCAATATCCCATTGCCAATGACAACACTAAAGTATCAACCTGTCTGTAAAATGTAATTGGACATTTTACAAAAGTTTCGGTCATACACCAGTATTTTCTAAATACTTTAGATGAGTTAGCAAACATCGATAATTGTTAATCGTCTGTAAAATAAACATCAATATGAAACAATATTTAAGCAATGGCAAAACTGTTTACTTGGGTAAAAACCGGGTTGCAATAACTGTCCAATTCTGGTATACAAGAAGCTCCAAAAACGTGTTCATAAAAAAAAAAAGAAAAACTTTACACAGCCCTGAGATGAAAACAACAAATTAAGACAAATCCTCAAATTGTAGCAGCAATAAAGACCAAATTTGAGATGTATCATAAAGATGTTAACACACTCTACTTTTGGTGCCTCTAAACAGTAACTTGTATCAACATATCGTCAAAATGTCTCAATTAGTAAAGGCCAATTCACGCATGACTTTCAAATACGATTTTTACGATCCCACCGCATTACGGAATAATTGCTCTGAATCTGTATACTCAATATATACCTAAGCAATCGATGCGACTGTGAAGTGAAAGTTTCCACCACGTGACCAACGCAGTCCACTGTCCACTCCACAACAAACACAACAGTTGTGTTTTCCCGCACTCGCGGCAAGTTATGAAAAACACAACAGTTGTGTTTTCAGCACTGAAAGTCTTAAGCGGATAGAATAATTATATAGGTTACTAGTCGATTATTTACTGTGTCACCAGATTTACTCTATTATTAGAGGACAATTGTTTTTGTACAAAATAACGTCAGGTTGTGAGAAAGCTCTTACCATATTATTAAAATTGAGTCCTTTGTGAGACAGCGAGAAAAAATTTCACCATCCAGATAGTTATACTAGTACATTTTGAAAGCTATGAAACAAAAATATAAGTTTGAAAAAGTTTTATTTATTACACAAACAACAGTGGCTGGTATTTGTCCCACAGTCACGCTGGTAGTTTAGGTGTATCTAGAGATTTATCCTCAGTTAAACATAAAGATAAAAAATCGAGAAAATTAATTCGCATAGGTTTCTCGAACGCTCATTAAATTTTAACTTATTTTTAAGAAAAAAAAAGAGTATTACGTTCTCGTTTATTAAGCGATCTTAATGAAGTTGCTTTTTGATATCGAGTCAACTTCATGTCTTTAAAGAATTAATGGTGTCGTTGGCTGACTCAATTTTTACTGCAATTAAGCACTGAACAAAAATAAACTGGTTTAATTGTTAATCAATTTAATCAGTATTTTTTCAACACTGAGGAAAAGACAGCAAGCATTATTTATTCTATGCAGAAATATTTTAAATTGCATAACATGATAATACAAAAATATTTAGATAAATTTTAGATTGTCATCGTTGTTGGTTTTTTCCTTGCGTTTTCTATAAATACATATAAACCAAATAAATGAGAAATTAAAAAAAATATTTAAGAATTACATAGTAGGTAATCATTTCAATAGACATAATTATTGTGTGTTCGTGTTAAATTAAAATTATTGCGATGGTACAGGTAATAAAACTTGGGACGATGAACAGGGTACACTCCTTTTGTTTTGTACTTTAAATGGCAGCCCGAGGCAAATTAAACATCGACATGGTTTATGAATTAATGTTTTAAATAGAGATGTGGTGTAAGTAGATTCTTGGAGCTTATATTAAAGGTTAGTGGCTTGAATAACTTTATTACTGACAATTCTCATAGAATTAAATTTAGTTTAATTTCAGTTGACCTTGAAAAGGATCTGATATCTTATAAATGAAAAAAATTGCACTTTCGGTACTATAATATCTACAAATAGCTGCGCCCCGCGGTTTTAGCCGCGTTTATTATCTTTCCATACTATTTAAAATCATCTAAGAGATGGTTCAGGTAAAGTTGCTTGCCATTGTCACACCAGGCCATAAAATAAATGCTAGGAGCGGCAACATTTTCAAAGAATAAGCCAAAAATAAGCAAATATTTTAAGCTTAAGCACATAACACATAACACGGCTTTTTTCGACAGTAGGTACTAATGAAATTAAATGTTTACGCTTAAAACCAAAACAACATTCATCAAACTTGCCTTGAGTTAATAAGGAAAATCATTAACATGTTATTACCACATATTTATTTTGATACCACACAAAAAACTTGACACGTGCTGTCAAATTAATAGGCAGGGTTATTCAACATTTTCGCTATTTCCATCACACACAGCGCGTTATAAAAGTCATGGACTGTCATGGTCAATGTACGGAGCGATGTCGATGTAAATTACGAGCAAAAGCGACATAGGAATTTGTATAAAAAAAAACTTTATGTTAACTATTATTTAAAAAAAATATTACACAAATTTTACTTTCTGTACAATAACGTGGCAGCACAAATAAAAAAGTTTAAAGCGCCTGTGTCAATAGTCTTATTACCTGTAACAATTTTATTTTAGTATAAAAAGAAATAAAGTAGTAAGGCTTTAAAAAGCTCTCATAATATTTGTTTGTAATTATTGTTACTTAAAAGGCTCACTTCAGAGAAAATAAAATTAGTCTTGAAAAACAACTAACGGATAAACTTAAACTAAACTCACGTTGGTTTTGATAAAAAATCAGGGTTATATAATTCTTTATTTCCAGATTAAACCGCTCTTACCTCACATCTTAAATCCAAACTAAAAGAGAAGCAGTGATATGGCTCTCGCATCATCGGTCAATTACAAAAAGGTAATCCCGCGGAGGCACTTAATGAATCATTATGGCCGGCGGCCGTCGGACGCGGCCGATGCACGATTTATAGTCGGCCGGCCTTACGATAAATTGACTTTTATTTTTCCGTAAAAATGTTGGCAACGTCTAACAAGTCTCGGTGACAATGACGCGGGGTCCTATGGGGACGATTTGTTGCGGAGTTGTTGTCGCTGGGTAATATTTAATCGACTTTTTCAGGTGAAAAGGAAGCCATTTTTATTTTGTCATGTTTAGATTTGGCGCGTATTTTTGTGGTGACGAAAATGTTATTTAATTTTTTATCTACTTTTTTTTTAATAAGAAAGGAAATTATATACTTTGTTAACTTTAATTATAATCGTTGTTTAACGAGTTATAATAAACCGTTGATTTAGAAATTATCTCCGTTTAAAACACCAATTAAATAAGCTCATACAGTAATTCTATTACAGTTCAATTTGAAAGAACGGCGTATGGTGATATATATGTGGTGATGATTTTAAAAGCTTAATTTTTTGTTTGACTCCACTTGTATGTCGATTTTGATCCAGTGCCCGTTGTTGACTTAAATTATTATTATTATTACCGAATACGTATTTGATGAAAGCCTGCCTGGAAAAAAATATTTTTGCCGAGAACTTAGAGCAGAGCTGTAGAGCTGTCTCAGGACTTTAGAACCGATGTGTCAGGATGACAAGTGCAGTGTACACAGGATTATGTAATCGAAAGTTCGGAGTGCACTGTAGCTGTAACGGGCAGGTGTAGCACGTCCCATCAGGTGCACGACTTGCTCGTCGCGTTATTTAGCAACATAAAAAAAAGCTTCTTATCCGTCTTTTTGTTTGTTTTATGCACTAAAACCCGACGATGAGGTAATAAAAAGATATCCGAGACGTCACAGCTTGGAAGCTATAGTGTAATATGTTGTATGGTGGTCTACAACCACACTACAACTTATGAGACTGGTAGTAAACAGTACAATGTAATCATAATACGCTCTTGACCTTGCTTACACATTTTTTGTGCGTTACACTATGAACTTCCTCGACACCCAACTATAGTGCATAACGAACCGCGTCTCGGTTTGAGCGACTCGGAGTCAAAGGGGACGCGCGTCAACATCAGTCATCCCACCCGGTGTGACCTCGGCTTTATTCCGTGAAATGTAGGCGGCGGTGATGGACAACTGACCGGTGTGGCACCGGCCTAATGTTGGGCGCATTTCGGGCGATATAAGTTTCTATTATTATGATGGGCAAGCATATGATTTGACCGCGATTTAACTTGGTTAAGGTCTTTCTTTATTGGGCTTAAAAAGTTTATAGATTTTCTTAAATATTTTTCAGAATTGAGTTTTTTTTTAAGGGATTTTTTTTATCATATCAGTGGTTCTAGCCATTTTGTCTACTAGTAGTAGTAGCATCAACACTCGTAGAAAACGTGGTAAAGTTAACATATTTTTGACTAAAGCAGCCGAAAAATAATCTGTGCAACCATATTTTAACAAATAAAAACAATAACACCACATAGCTGTTAACATTATTTTTTTGATAATATAGAATAGAATAGAATAGAATAGAAAACTCTTTATTGTACACCAGAAACAAAATTAAACACAGTACAGAAAAATTACAATAGGTAAACAAGGGTAGTACAATGGGCGGTCTTATCGCTGAAAGCGATTTCTTCCAGACAACCTTTGGATGGACAGTAAAAAACATTTTTCGATAGTAGGGTGGGTGGCGTACTTAGTATTTAACAGTCACAATACATTTAATACTAATATATTAAAAAGGAAACTACAACGTGTAAACGATACTTATAAATCAACTATTATAGAACTGTGGGTAAACAAAGTTAAAGAAACGTAATACAAAAAAGAAAAGAAAAAGAAAAATGTATGACTGTAGCTAATTTGACATTAGTAAGTGTCGTAATATCATAAGATATTGTAATATTTTGAAAAAATAGTATCTACATTTTATGATAATGAGTACGATAATGCTTTATCCAGGAGCAAACATTTCAAATGTTTACTTGCCTGAAAAGAATTCAATCAGCGGCTCCATTTGCTACTTCAAAATTAGGATCCATTTGCCTAAAAATGCGTCCCGTCCACAGATATAGAAGAATACGAGATATGGCAAAATGATCACTTCGTGCCCAAATTTGTAGCTAGGTAGGCTCTTTGCGCCTTTTCGTGTAGCTCTTTTAGTTTATTTTCGATCGTGTTCACAGTAAATTGATTGAAATGTTTAAAAATTCTCCATTACTCCTCAAGTTTAATAAATCGCCCAAAAAGTTAATATTATATTGGTTCGCAAGAACGAAAGGTTTTCATTGACATTTTTCATCAAGCTTTTGCCGTTAAACATAGATGGCGTTGAAAATATTTTGTGTAAATAAAACCTCTCATCTCATGGTACCATAACATACATAGTGTAGGTTACTCGTCCCTAATAACTACCTCGGCTTCCAAAAACATAGACTGTTGGCTGTCCCGGCATGCCGTACTGTTGCCCGATCAAGATCCCCCATACCACGATCCCTCAAAGCGCTCAACGCCCTCCTGGACGTCAGCCCAACATTTGATCTGTTTGCGGACCAATGGCAGGTGATTTTGACAGAATGTCTGAAGTACTGTGAGATGAATGCATGCTAGTTGTTTCTATTTATAATTTATTGGTTTTTATTTTATTTTATATTTTTCACTTATTTGATTTTTATTTTTCTTTGGATTATGATTTTAGTTTGCCATTGTAATTATACCTGCTAATTGATGTAAATGGTTATACCGTATCAACTATTTTGTTAATAAATAAATAAATAAATACCGTAGTAAATGTATCTATAATATAATTAAATTGCCAAATAATTATGTAAACGAACATCGCTTAAAAAACAAACTGCCTGTATCTGTTCCGTGATAAATCGGTGTTCTTGTCAGATAAAACATTTCAAATTGCGTTTTGAATATTTATTTTGCCAAGTGGAATCACGAATAACATTAAACTCCCAGTGAGCTCGTTTTTTGCCAAAGAGTTCAGAAAATCGTCTAATTAATTATTTATTAAGCTTTTAAAGAAACTCAGGACAGAGGTAATGAGCGCTTAGCAAAAATGTTATGGAGCTGTAGCAACTTTGAATATTAAAGAGGCTAGAAGTAGAAATGAAAATATTTGTAAAATAAACATTATTTGGAACATTTCACAAAAGCAAATGCTTGTAACGTACGCTCAGATGAACTAAATGAGACTAAATTATTTTTAACTTTCGTTTTACATTTTTTTTTGTAAAAAGCAAACTTTAGTGTTAAATCGCTCATCTCACGTTCAAGACGTTGAGAAGATTAGACGTTCTTGTTGCAATTAAGCGATATTAATTCATTGCACAATCATTATCAAAGTCATGGTCAGACAATAATTTTGCTCAGCAGTGGGTCGATAGGATTAATGATGATGATGATGAATCGGCATGGAATTTCCGTTCCAAGCTCAAACTATAATCATTTACTTAATTAAGTTACTATTTTATAAGATTTTTTCTTTGTTTATTGCATACCAACTTATAGTAAATGATTGGAGATTTAAACTGTTTTCTGAGTTTTGATCCGTTCAAAATGTATGTGAATCACATGAATTTTATAATTCTTGGAACAATTTAATGATTAATACTAAAATAATTTTATACATTGATGATCTACAATCATGAGATCTTATAGCCTTAAGCTACAAAGCAAATTATCTTACGTCGCGTCCATTATAACTTGATCTTCTGGCTAATCAAGCTTCTTGTCGAATGGTGCAAGGGAAGAGATCAGAATATATTGGTTTATCATTAATTTGCCTATAAAAACTATGTGTAACAAACAAAATTATGTCTATATCAGAGTTATTACGAATATTATACGCTTAGTGGGGCTACTCATTATAAAATGTTGGATAATTATCTAATTGTGTAAAATAGCTTAGTTGGTAGCGGATTTATGAAAATAATTGTTATTCCTACATCATTTTGTGGCATTGGTAAAATTAATGAAATTTCCTTTTCGTGTCCGAGCTTCAGCCATGAACCACCACTTGAAAGGCAAATTTCCTTTATCAAACTCAAACCATAATCAGTTACTTCTTAGTTTATTTGATCATGGTTTTTCTCTATGTATTTCAGACTTAAGTGTTTGACTTGTACCTAAATGTGCTTTAAATTTTGCCGACTTACTTGAAAAAAGTGTAATAAAGCCTAGGATAGATAGATAACTTTACAGTACCTTAAATTATTCTACAACTTCGTAGAGACATTAACAACTTTTTTTTTATTTGACTAAGTGACGAGACGAGCATGCCATTCATCTCAGCACTACGTCTGCCCATAAAAGTTACAGAGCCACGCAGAACTTTGCATTGCATAATCTTGCGCGGCACTGCACTGCGCTCGTCGCCACTTCTGATTGTAAAAGCATGTATCTTTATGACAATTGCAGCGGCATTTAAAACTTAAAAGACTAGACACAGAAAAAATACAACACTACCCGTAGTAGGACCAAACGCATGTCATTTGTCAGCGTTTCGTTCACATGACGTGAGGTAATTTACGATATCCTTCGTAGCGCGTTCGCTTTCAGTACCCGATTTATTCGGCAACGGAACGGGATATTGGTGACCTATTTTTGTGACATCTCTGTGTAAATTATGGCTGGAAATATTCATGATAGTATAAAAATGTGGAAAAGATTTAAAGTTTCTCGTAGAGATAAAGAAAAGTAGTTAGTTTAATATATCATATTTGTTTTATGTTTTTTTTTTTTATTTGACTGAGTGACGAGAGGAGCATGTCGATCACCTGACGGTAAACGCTACGCCCCATAACAGTTAAAGTGCCACCCACAGTGTATAATATAATAAAACAACTTGATACTTTTATGAGAGGGCGCTGCAGGAGCAAATGGCAAGCAAAGTAAAAATATTTAGTCACAAACGGACGCTCAGCGAGGCGGCCTCAGTAGCGGACCTTTGTTCAAAATAACAAATTTTACTCGAAAGTACTTATTTAATCAATAAAAACCTGTATTCGATAACTACAACCTGATTAAAATGAGCGCAAATAACATAGTAATGCTTGTTAGTCACTTATGAGAATTTTGACTTTTGAGGAGGCTCCGAATCGGCTTAACACTTTGACTGCTGAGCCGTTTTGCTTGTCTAGCCACCTAGTGTTTTTCTATACAACAAACACAACAGTTGTGTTTTGCCGTACTCGTGGCAAGTTATGAAAAACACGACTGTTGTGTTTTCGGCAGTGAACGTGTTAATAGATATCACTAATTTTCGGTATCCACTTCAGGTTCTAGAATTAAATATGAAATATAATTAAATATTGGTAAAATTTAACGGTTCCCGTAGAATAATAAATAACGCGGGTGAAACCGCCTGGCCTAGACCGTAAAAAATATAATCTTTCCTTAGAATTTAATTACAGTTTGTCATGTTATTACATGAATGGAATTTCAATAACGAGTCGATAACTTCGCATAACGCGCTCATTATTAAGTAAATTGCAGGCTCCTTCTCATATATAAAAATATAAGTACCTACCTATTAAACAGGTTACATAATAATCAAAAGTGAATATAAAGAGAGGAAACAAAACTGCTTGAATATTGTACTTAATCACTAGTGATGGGAAAAGCTGGTCTTGCGTCCAAATCAAGACAAAAATGCATGAAGTCAAACTGTTCAGGAGTTGAATACCCGCATGGGGTCCATGTGAATAAATCATTTGACTTTGACTTAACTTTGCTTCTCATGTCATATAATAAAAGCGCGTAACTAAGTTATAATGTTTTTATTGTTTTAGTTCCTGTGAGATAAAACCTAATCTCTCTCCAATAAAATAATGTCAACCTTCCAAACCAAACCAACCAAAAATAATATACACACGTCAAACGTGAGTCAAGGGTTAAAAAAAAAGAAACAAAACACTCTAAAAAAACCGAACAAGTGCGAGTCAGACTCGCGCACAAAGGCTTCCGTACTTTGTTGTATGGGAGCCTCACTTAAATATACATCTATTTTATTTTAATTATTTATTTTTAAAGTTAATACATCACTTAATATTCTGTGAATATTTCAAGCGGCTACCCGTTGCCATTATCAATATCGAGCAAAAATGAGCAAAAATTCAGTTTGTTGTATGGGAGCCCCCTTAAATATTTATTTTATACTTATTTTTAGTATTTTTTGTTATAGCGGCCACAAAAATACATCATTTGTGAAAATTTCGAATGTCTAACTATTACGGTTCATCTATTACGATTCAGCCTGGTGACCGACGGATAGACAGACAGCGAAGCCATAGTAATAGGGTCCCGTTTTACCCTTTGAGTACGGAACCTTAAAAAGAAACAAATCACTATAAAAAGAAGTCGACACCAGTCTTGAGTCTCTCCCATCCCTACCCGTCATTACTTGGCCCAGTACTCGCACCCGTACCGGTAACTTATAATCTGCTATAGTAACAATCACATTGGAGAAAATTGTCCCCGCGAGCACTCTTCGGAACACGCATTTAGAACCAACCCGCTTGAGGCAGCCAACCAACTGAGTGAGGTATTCGAAACTTGAAGAGGTGTAATGTGGCCTTAATGTTATGGTATCCGTTTTGAGAGTACTTGTACTGATTAACTACTTCTATTTTACAAATAACAAAATACACGAGCTGAGGAACGTTGATGTCGGTTTTACGGTATTTTGTGATTACTCGTGTTTAGAGCCGGAGGTTTAGAGCTAATGTAAGAATTTAAGATAATGCTGGCAACTTAGAATAACAGCTGCTTAGTATTAAAGAGGTACTCTAAGTGGTAATTCTAAGTTTGCAAATTTTAAAGTCCTTGTGGCGTAACATAAAATTGGTTTGGAGCCAGTGGTTAATGGTATACGGTCTTAACTATTTGTCGCCAAGGGATGTTCTGTCATCCGATATTGCATGGTTCTGGCTTTAAAAACCTGTTCTATTCTAGGCTTAGTAGCTTTACCACATAAGACAACATCGTCTTAACACCAGGTGAACTAGTGGTTGAATGCTGGAAAAAGGAAAAAAAATACTCCTCGAGGTTCTAGACGCCGCTAAAAAACTACGCAGCGTTTTAAAATCATGTTCTCAGTTCTTTTACGCTTACCTTCACACTTAATGATCTACACGAAGCTTTGCTTCCTCTGGCAATACAACAATACAACTATATTTAATTTCTTAATTTCTTGTGACAGCGAATTGCATGGAGAAGAAATGTTGATGAACTTTATTCTTTAGAGCATACGGTCGTTTACATTCGATACTTACAAAAGATCAACGGATGTTAACCGGTGTTAATTTTATGCAACAAAATCGATATTTATAAACTCAACTTACCTTTTTTTTAGCATGATATTGCGAATACCATTGGATAGTTAGTCGGTTTAAACAGGAACACAATGATACCAACCACAAAATGTTTTAAAAATCGTCAGTTATATTGTCTTTGAAAATTACCCTTCAATTAAATGGTACGTTTCAGTAAAGCTTCGACCAATTGACTGAATTGTGTATTTTACTAGATTACTTACTGCCTGGGACCTCACATTTTGACTAATATCTATAGAAAATCTATAAACTTGAAGATTTTATTACTTGAATCTGGCAAAATGCACTAATCGTGCAAATCCAAAAAGAAATTAAAAAAAAACACTCAACTTATGAAAGTCTCAAAATGGCATCCTCCTATTTTGAAAATTTTACGCCAAGCGCTTACGACACTGTAAGTTTATAGTAATGTGTAATTTTTAGTTATTTCTTGGTCAATCACAGTTCGGTCTCGATCAACTTTTAGTAAGTTTGTAGATAATTAAGAATCTTCCCATCAAAAATTTTAAGTAACAAAGATTTTAATTCCTCTTAATGGCTGCAGCAACAGAAACATTGCGCCGCAGCAGTTGTTATAAAAAATATACCTTAAAGTATAAGAAATTTGCTGTAAAGACATAATTGGCCGTTCTGAAAACAATGGACCGGGTGTTAGCGCCTCAAGCCACGAGCAAATGAAGCATGCTCTCACGTATAGCGAGACCAATTTTCCGAGACTCTCCGCTGCTTTTCACATTCCTCTTATTACACCCATTAGACTTATTAGGGAGGAAACGAGGTGGGTCAGCGTAAGCTGGTTAATGTGGTCCTGTAACAACAAAATGCCATGCACGTTAAAAACACGAAGGAAATTCTGTTCCACATAATATAAAAGTCCGTCAGTAGAGAAAATGTATCTATTTTTTGCTATAATATCTTTGAAAATATTTCTAACGTACAGATTTATTAATGAAATTGCCGGAATATTTTTAATAGAAACACGAAAACCTAAAATAGGATACCAAAAAAAATGCAAAATCGATTTTCATGGGATGTATAGAAATACCGTAATATCGTAATTATACAAGCCGATTCAAAAAATCCTAGTTTATGAAAACAATAATAAAAATCTTACTAATATAATAAATGCGAAAGTTTGTGTCTTTGTCCTCTTTTCACGCCGAAACGGCTAAACCGATTTTGATGAAATTTAGTGTACAGATACTTTAAGTCGTGAAATAGAACAAGAATAGTTTTTATGCCGTAAGAATTAACGGTTCCCGTGGGAAATTAATCTGCGCGTGAAACCGTGGGGCGCTACTAGCGTATTATACAGCACGCAAAATGCAATCTAAGAATTGAGAACCTCCTTTAGACTTAGGTAAAGTTAATTTACCCTTACTTTTACTCATTTCGCTTGCCTCGGATACATTTAGCAAGCAACGTAGATAGGTTAGTTAAATACCTCCCTTAGGTATCATACACGTTGGTTAATCTACTTCGCGATATACGCGTAGTACCTTCTCTTTATTAATGTGCTTCCAAGTTTTATTGCTTGCAATTTATTCATTGCTGGTGAAGAAGTGGTAGTAGGACTATATTAACAGTTGCTATTAAGGGCATTTTTTAAATCATATCTTAGAAAAAAATTATACCTACATACCAGAAACCACTTTCTTTTTTTTCTTTTTTTGTCCACACAAAACGGTTCTTTACTTGATAAAACCGACTGTTGTTGATTTTTTTCTGATTTTAGTTATTTTTTTATCTAAGTACATTATATAATTTCATGCCATGAGACGAAAAACTACCATGACAAATATCTATTATTATTAAGAATAAATCAAATTCTAAATAAGTTTGAATATTGCGCTCTCTATCGAAATCTTACTTGGATACCCCCCACCATGCCAACAGCAACCCACCACAGGGTAAGAATGAGGTAAAATTCTAGCCTATAAAAGATTTAAAAAATTACCAAGCGGACAATATAAAAAAAATAGAATTTGAAGAATGATATTTTTTCATAACCTTAAATAATGATACCAAAATAAAAATAATATAAAACACTGGTAGAGGACCTGAAATTTTCAATTAAATTTTATTTCACACATTAGATACCCTTACAGTCCAGAATGTAGTTAATTTTTCGTAAATGGTCCGTTAAATTTCAAGGTAAATGGCTGCTCACATCGGTGGCGGCGCAATGAATTAGCCAACATCCATCTCAATAAAAGCACAGTAGTATCTTAATCAACTAAACAAAAGGCTCACTACTGACCAAGGCTGGGTATTTATCACACAGCACTTGCCTCTATCCTTGACACAATTGTCCTTTATATCGCTCACTCTAACCTTTCGAAATGTAGAAAAGAGACAGTAGCTTGTCTTGTACGCTTTCAGAAAGAAGAGCTACAAATGAAAAGTTTTATTGCTGTATATACTTTAATATGAATATACGTTATTATCACTCGCATATCGGTTAAAGGCATCATTGTGAGGAATCCCATATATCCGAGAATTATTTCGGAAGTATGTGATCCATCAATCTGGACCCGACCCGCGTGGTTGACTATGGCCTTATCCTCCTTACAAACGGACTTAAAGGTTTAAAACGGACTAAAGTGGCATTATGATCAATAAGACTAGAACTTCACAGGAATGTAAAACGTCAATTCAATTGAACAACGGAAATTGGACCAAAATTAACCAAAAAAAAAATTTGCAATAACACCTATAGCAGAACAGTTCATATGAGCTGCACTAGTACGAAGAAAAAAACACGTTAACACAGGATGCGAGAACCTTCTCGTTGTTTTACCTACTCAAAATAATTAATTTATATTTATGGAAATTATATACATCCTTTACGGCAGCACTTTTTGGTCGTGCTTTGTTACTTTTCCAATCTTTAAGTAAAAATAGAATATTATGTACATGAGCAATATGCACGCGGCTCAATAAATTAGACCGTATGATTTGTATAAAGCTCCATCTCTGTCAATTTGCTCTACTGAGCTTTAAGTTGACTCCTAATTCAATTAACCCTTCCACGCAAATATGAACTTTATTCCATAGTAATAAAGATGTAAAAGTAGTGAATTCTTTGCGGTTTTTCTGACTAACGATTCCACTTCATCTTTAGCTTTCGAACCATTGTTCACCTGACAAGCCTCGCGATAATATTGAAATACCGCGTGAATAGAACGTCCGTTCGTCTATCTTCTATCGCGTTGATACACACGGATGAAGAATGTGACCAACAAATTACATCTAATTTTAAAGATTTAGTCAAAATATTAGTATCAGGATAATTTAGTTCCTATTGCTAGTAATCGGGATAATACGAACGTGTGCCTCGACAGCGTACGTATGCAGCGACAGATATCCCCAGGCCAATGTTCTTTGAAAATAAACTGTTAGTTTTCGCGACCACCACGACTATTTAAATCAACAGCACTCCATAACCTCTTATTTATAAAATTCCCATTTGAGTATGGCAGGTACGCAAGTATAAAAGTCTCTTCTCGATTCGTCAGTCCTATTTTAGAATCCAGACTCGAAGGCACGTCAAGCATCCGAAATATTTCAACCAGAACAACCGGATTCAGTTCATTTGTTAAAGTACAGTTTTTGCGAATTAATCGATTTCAATGCCTTTTATTAAGTAATTGGCCCTTCAACAGCTGTGCACCGTTGAGACACGTTTCTTAGGCATCCAGTAAAGCTTGTTTATCAACAATGTTAAGTTTTAATGGAATGGTTGTAAGCGTTTGAGGAATGCTTAAAACTATTTGTAGCCATGAACGCGCGTATAGTTATCCATTTGGTTAAGGGAGGCGACGGTTCATTTAAATCGTACCTACTTAAAAGTAAGCTGATAGTAAATCAGGGTCGGTAATAATTAAATCTGGACTACGTTAAATAATATTAATATTTAAATTATAATACAAAAAAAAAAAACTGTAGTTTAATAAAATGTGCACCACATTTTTGTTCTGTGCAGTATTATGTGACGTTCGATAACGTTATATGAATAAGGTGAAAAACAATCAAACCCCCAACACCAACAAAAACATATTAACACGATCGCATTAAACATCATAAACCTATAAATTAAACAATAGAATCGTTTTTAGATCTTATATTTAACAAAATATCATAAAAAGTTACTAAAACGTTATTTTACATTAGTTTAATTAAGGTTTAAATCAAATTAGGTTAACCTCTAACTTTATCAACTATCGATATATCATTATAAACCGTTTTAATTATATAAATAAATAAAGAAAAAAAAATTATAATAAATTATCCGATCAGTTTTCAAATTTCGCCAAACTTAACATCTGTGTGTAGTCAATATTTACACCAACCTTTTGCAACCGTATGATTAGCTTATTGTATGGCAGCTACCGTTTCATACTTTGACAAGGCCGATGTAATAAGCACTATTGAGATATAATTATAAGTGGATTTCGTAGGTACGCTTTGTATAACAGAAAATGACCTTACATAACGGATTGGCAGTTATATTGTTGTGCGGGATATTAGTGAATCAATATTTAGATGTTTCGTAATGACAGTTAATTTCGTATTGTGGTCGAAGTGGAATGAAATTGGAATTCTGTAATTTGATGGGCGTTGAATGTTTATTAATTATTTTGTTTGCCTTCTAGCGGGGTTGTTTTGAAGGTCTATTACCAATTGGTAACTTTGTGCTGTCTCTTCTTAGTATAATTTTAATATTTTTATTTTGGGAGTTGGTGTACTGCTTTCCATTGGGATCGTAGCATGACGTGGAAGGAAATAGTCTCTGCCTATCCCAACGGGAGTGGGTCTTGATTGTATGATTTTAAAAGCAAGGTAAAAAAAAAACTCTCTCCAGTCATTTTATACTTTTATATATAGGAAAAAAATGGCATGGGCGGGGTTTGAATCCGTGACAAATAATGCCTCTAAACATCATAATTAATATGATCTGACAAAAGTGAGCTGCCGTAGAAAGTACAAACATTACCTAAGCCCGATATTCCTTTTCTAGCTTTCAAAACTCAAATCATTTATTGTAAATAGGCAAAATATTGCACTTTTACACGTCAAAAAAATAATATCTTATACATAAGTATAGAAATACAAAAAAAATAAGTCAAAATATAATGATCTACGAAACTAATGATTATTATCTAATTATGGTTTAAGTTAGAAAAAGGATATTTCCCTTTCAAGTGGTGACTCATGCCTGAATCTCGCACAGGAAAAGGAAAACTCCATTGACTCTACCAGTGCTTCGGAAATACGCCCGTTAGAGAAGATAGCACCCAGAAACTCTACGGCGATGTCATTTTATTATAGAACTACATGAATATGAAGGTAACGCCATCTTTTGACAGATTTACGAACTGACAACTGACATGGCCACATTTAAAAAAATACAATTTTTTTTTTGTATTGATTGTTAAATACTTTTAGATTGTGTTTAAAATCGTGAAGAAACCTACATGCCCGTAAATTATTTTGGTTAATGTAAATTATGATCCATCAACCTGGAACGGGCTCTCGTGGTGGATTATGGCCTAGTCCTTCTTATGAAAGTGAGTTGAGACCAGTGCTCAGCAGTAGATAGATATGGATTGTGATGATTGTGAAAATATTACCTTGATAACAATAAAACATTTTGCCAAAAAATTAACGACAATTTCATATCCGCTCAATAAAATTGATATCAACTCTTTACCATTATAAACCAAGGTACTCATTTCAGAATAATTGCGAACGACATAAATATAAAACGTTGAAGACGTAAATACCGGTTGTAGACGAACAGATGTCGAAATGGTGGACGAAACAGGAATACGCAAATTACCTGTAATGTCCTGTAATTATTCGGACGTTCTTTAGAATCACCCAACTGTGCAAAAATGAAATGTGTAGTAAAATATGTGGACAAAAGAAATTGATTTTTAAAGCAAAATACAATACAAGTTGAATTTGATCACTAACACAAAACTATTTACAAACAGGACCATAGTAGAATTCACAAATAAGCCTTAAATATGAAAATTTGTTTGTTCCATTAGTGAATTGTAGAAAAAATACTATAAAATATAGAGAACAAAATAATGCAACTTTGACTATGAAATAAGCGCAGTACATAACAGACGAACGACTGCCCATAACAGTTACAGCACCACCCAGAACTTTGCATTGCATAATCTTCCACGGCACTGCACTGCGCTCGTCACCCTAAGACATAGATCCTAAAGTCTCAATATGCTCAGTAATTTCGCTGGAAACAATTATAAAACTATGCAAGTATCTTCTTTGGAAAAGTTCTGTACTTTGTTATGTATATTTAATGATGAAGAAAACTTTTCAAATGTATCTATAAAATAATGATACATACCTGTCTACATATCAGATGCCTTGATTCCTTTTTGTTACCCCCTAACAACATGAACAGAAGGGACACAATGATCCCCAAAGAAACTCCTTTCAAGACTTTCATATCTCAAATAGAGGCTTATGCAGCATAATTATAATAAAAAACCAAGACACGTATTGCATTTGTAGAAAATTATAATAATCAGGGGTGCGTTTCCGTGCGCTTGGGGTGGAAGTGAAAAGGTGTCAAAACTGTAATTCCCAATGGGAAAGGGTTATTTAAATGTAGTTAACTGACAGGTGGTGTCCACGGGTGTCTATCATTAAGTTTTACGTAACCGGCGTTTGAATAGAAGTGACGGTTTGTCACTTAACTAAAAATATTGAGAGGCGTGGCTTTTAGTTATTTCTTAATTTAAGAACATTTATGTAAAAGTATAAAAGGAATGTCTTTAGAGTTTATTCTTGTTAAAATGCTAATACAATTGGAACAATTACAAGAATGTCAATAGCATTACTAACCTATATCAGAATTTCAATTGTTCAGTAAAGCGAATAAATAACTTCTGTAGAAATCAACTTCAATCAATTCATTTGCAAAGCCTCCGATTTCAATCAGTTTTCATTGAACTCAATTGGAGATAAAGTTATGCAATGGACCCTAGATATTTCCACATTGCATACAAATTAGGAACCTAACTTTCATACAATATTTTACGTAGACTCTAAATAAATTATCAAAATAAAAAAATGAAATTTATCCATTTTTTTCCTTATTAAACTAACGCCATGGTCTAAGCATCAAAAGGCCAAGCCTGGTTTAACGAAAACTGTTCTGGACGTATGGTCAACCAAAAACTGTACTAAAACCATTTGTGTTTTCCGACTAAAGCATTATCACGGCATTCTTCCGCCCTACCCGAGGTAAACGGATAAGTTTCTCTCCCAAAGTGACATTCTATACAAAAATCAGTCGCGCATTGAGAGCGGCTGACGGTTTGTTTAGCGGCCACAATACGCGACGTTAACGAGTCTAGCGTCTGAATAAAACATTGTTATGCCACTATTTTCACATAAGCGATAGCGTTTTATCGGGACTGTTAAGAGCTTTTTTGGTATATACTTCAGCTGAGACAGATAAATGGTACAAAACGAATTTTAAGCGAAAGTTTGTACCTACTTATCCTTGTAAAGAAACAATTTTTTTCCTAAAATTTGGAATATTGCATACATACAGCTTTGCCATGCCTTTCTCCCATTGGGATAGGCAGAGACTACATCTTTCCACATGCTACGATCCCAGCGGAAAGCATTACCCAACTCCCTGACACCCTCCATTGATTTTCGAAACTTCAGACTAATAGGTTGTATACGGTCCATGCGTGGTGGTGTCACATCTAAGAACACCAATCCGTCTTTTAGTCATCACCCGCAAACTTCCTCAATCTTACCTTGGGACAGTACATTTGGAATTGTTGTTTTGATCATTAAACCTACAAAATGAAAGTTAAATATTATTTATTCACATGGGGTCCCCCATGGTGGGGAAAGTTCATTGAGACTACCACCGGATTCGGAATACATTGAATCGAGAAGAACCGGCAAAAAAATCGATGGCTATATTTATGCCAATAATGTATTCTTAATATCCAATACATTGATGTTATTAGTACATGAGAGACACTAACGCACAAAATTGCTCAAATAAGCCAATTAACCGTTAAACTGACGATTGTAGTATTTATTGACCTATTTGATTAATCAGTTGCCTCAGTGTTAAATATCTCTTTACAGAATATCGTAAAGAGTCCCAAATTCCAGTGTCATTTAAATAACTTACGCGGTTCAGCTCCAAAACCGAAAAAAACTATTTCCAGTCGCCACAGGCCCACAGGCCTATAAAGGTTTTCAAAGCAACATTTTTATACTGAACCCTTAACACTTATCCCATACGTTAAACGGCAACGTTTCACTTTGCACAATAGACTCGGTTTGGCTGTAACCTAAATATCGGATTGCCAAGCACACGACGCAAATGCCGCTATTTATTTATGCGAGTAAACTCTTCTAAGCCATCAAGCTTATCATCGTTTACTCTATTATATTAAGTTGAATAGGTAACTATTAAAATCATGGACACTAGCATTAATTCTATTAACTAACAAAGAATTAAATATTGACAATATGAAGCAAAACTTACGCGGAATAGACTCTCGGAATGAGTTCGCTTTCACCCCCTCATGGCCTAACCAATATAAATGTTAAAATTACTATGCAAAATCATTTTAAAACGAAGTTTAGCTTAATGTATCAACGGCCAAGTTGAAAATTGTCAACGGATGACATGCGACAGGCTTTAGATTAATTTGCTCCGGAGGAAATTAATGCGCGCTTGCTGCAATTACTGACATTTTCTGATCTATTTTTAACTGGCAGCTGCCAGGGTCGTGATACTAGTTTAGCTGGTATTCGATTATGTACCCTTTCATAGGTTTAATGGTGATAATAGTTTTGATGTCATCAATGACAGACCAGACCAGACCTAAGGCCTAGTTTTCAAGTCGTGTAACCTATCCTAATGTCAAATTAGGATAGGTTACACGACTTGAAAACTAAGCCTTAGGTCTGGCCGAGTATCTATTCTTCTTATCACGTTATTGCTGAAAATTGACAATATTGTCAGTTTCTTTTCGTTGTAAATTGCTGTTATGCTCGTCGATTTCCCATTATAATGACTGTCAAAATCAGTGACCTTGACAGTGATTTGGAGCGTTGATCCGGTTCATTAGCTAACAGGTCTAGTTTATAAAAAAGTATTACAAACAATTTCTCAATTCGATAACTTGGCTGAGCACGAATATCGATTTTGTAATAAGTACTTAGTCATCTTTAACCATCTAACGAAAACCTATAGCTATGACTTTCACTAGGTACTGTAGAATCGAAGCAGAACTGACAAATAGTGAAATAACAACACAATGTAAATGAGCATTGTTTATGTTTGACTATCTGAATTCTACAGCGCTAAAGAAATATAATAATTCAGCATTGTTGAGATATTTAATAATTATTGTCACAAAAACTATGAAATGATTGTCGCAACAGCAGAAAAAGTAATTGTTTTCAACGGCAGGTGATCAAGAGTAGATTTCTGAATTTAATCGCAAATGTATTTTGTTTTTTGTTTGGCGTTTAATTAGACGCAGTTACGTGAGAGGATGCGACGTTTATAAATAGTTCGAAGCAGGTTGTAAGGTAGGAGGACTTCAACTGAGCCTTCATAATACATCTGTTTATTGATTACATTAATATGAGTAAAATGGTTTATGCACACGTGCTTTAGTTTTAATCATATCTATTATTATATAAGAGTGCTGCAAGCTCCGCTTAAGAACTAGCTAACTAGCTTTTTTTACTCAGTGGCAAGACGAGCAAGTGTTTCACCTGATGGTAAGCGCTACGCCTGCCCATAACAGTTACAGTGTTATCCAGAACTTTGCATTGCATAAACCTGCGCGGCAGTGCGCTGCGCTCGTCACCCTGAGACATCAGCTCTAAAGTCTCATATGCCCAGAAATTTAATCGAAAACAGTGCCGTTCAAATCAGAACAGTAATGATTGCACACTACTGCTTGGCGGATGAATATCTGGCAAAGGTGTGGATGGTACTTCCGCAGGCGGTCTCTTGCAGAAGAGGCCTCCACTACAAAAACTACTATTTCTTAGTTGTTTACGTAATAAATTCAAATAAGTAATATCAGGCTTATAATAACCAGACATGTACCTAGTAAATTCAGTTTATTTAGCATAACTACGAGTATATCCAGAAGCTATTGTTTATCTGGGTATGGGTCAAATGCCATAATATTGTTTTTATTTTTTAATTACCAGATAATTAAATCCATCCGGACCGGGCCCCGTGGTGGATATGGCCTAACCCTCCTCGCGAAAGTGAGGGGAGACCCGTGCTCAGCAGTGGGCCGATATGGATTGATGATGATTAGAAGGTGGACGTTTTCCCACTAGGCTACCATTACTTACTACTGTTAGGGTTTGTAAATTTGTAACAATTAATCGATATCAATTAACTAAATAGTTACTTAATACCTCTTTATGCTGACAACTTTTTGGTTCAGATCTTTTTGGTTGAATTGTCGGACCTTAGTCGAACGAAAAGAAAAAGGGAAAAAAGGAGGAATGTATGCCAGTGCGGCATTCAAAAATGGAAATGGAGAAAAATGACTTGATTATTTTAAAAATATAAGTTTTTGGCTATGAGGAAAAGAAATAAAAACAGTGAACGTGTTAAGTAATGTTTTATCATTTATTAAGCTTACTCTGTCGGAGCCTAGAATAGTGATACCGAGTCTTACACTACTTTCTTAAGTAATTGAAAGTTTTCGAACTACGTAGAGAGAATGTTTTCTATACTTGTGACCGTATAATAAATTTCTACTACTAGTGAAGTCCTTCCTGTTTCGAGTACTCATACGCAATTTAGCAACGTCGCGTCACGGCTCGTTGTTTGTTCTATGGGCTATAATTATTATGCCCTGTCCATTTTAACTTGACCCCCCTACCACTGTTTAAGGAAAGGTACTTGCGAAATGTCAGATGTACGGACGGATGTACGTAATGCATTAACGTTGGTACCAATTTTCGAAATTGGCTTGTTACTACCGCAAACAAGTAAACAATGCTATTACTTTCTTTTTACGTTTTGAACTGCGGCGTGTTAAGATTGTTTTTAGTAAGTAATTTTATCCGTGTGTATCCTTATGAAAATACATTTTTGGAAACCCATGAAATGTTGCATTATATCGAAAATGAGTCTTAGTACATAGTTAATAGAGATTTCGACACACTGGCATGACTAGACAAACTAGATCGACACAAGATAGTAATCTAAAGGAGCGCTTTAACACAGAAATATACTTAAAGCAGTTTAAGAGTCAAAGGTCAAGATATTTTGGTTTTGACTAAGACTTTAATTTTCTGCTGTTGCAAACATGTTCCCAATATATTTTGCTGTCCTTGAAGGCAGCTGACGAATGACGAAGCTTTGCGTTCATTGTAAGGCTACTGAATACGATCTGCAGATGTGACACTTTCAAGTCACTTAATAATGCCTACAGGGTTGAGCATTTCGTACCTTTGCGGTTGTTTTCATATTATGAAAGTAATTTTTGTAATTATACCAATAGGGCTTTCTGTGACATCTGTTGTCACATTTTACTCACATGTGTCATGGTGTTTAAGTTTTTTTCAAATATCCGATGCTTTATTAAATTAAATTAAATGGTACTTCTTTTTACCTGACGGCTAAAGAGGGGGTTATGTTTTTTATAATTTATAATATAATTTATTTCAGGTTTCAAAAATAAAACTTATTTATAATCATTATTATTATCATCAACCTATATCAAGCCTCCTGAGCACGGGTCTCTACGGAAATATGAGGGCATTATCGTGAGGACATTTAGGCCTTAATCCACCACGGGGCCTCGGCCGGGATTGATGGATCATGAAATAATTATCAGGTATGTATGTGGGTTTGATAAATCATAATCGATATCGATTCTTGGTTCAATCAAGCTTTAAGTTTGTAGTGTGATGCTCCGTGCTAGTGACTATACACACGCATTCATATTATGTTTTATATTATGTATTAACATCATCATGAAAATGGTTTTAAAGCACTTGTCTATCCCTACTTTATATTATAAATGCGAAAGTAACTCTGTCTGTCTGTTGCTCTTTCACGCCTAAACTACTGAACCGATTGAAATGAAATTTGATACAGAGATAGTCTAGAGCCTAGGAACGGACATAAGGTACTTTTTATCGCGAAAAAAGCATTGTAAGGGTTTGAAATAGGGGATGCTTGTATGGAAGTTTCGTCATTTTTGAAGCTAGAAGCTTGAAATTTATTTTTTAGGCTTTCGATTAGATATAAATAAATTTGGCGTTCAAGGTTTGTAAAAATTTACCCTTAAGGGGTAAAATAAATATAGGGGATGATAGTATGTATGGAAATATGTAAGGTTTCGGCTAAAACACTGCACCAATTTAAAAAATTCTTTGATTAATGAAAAGCTACATTATCAGCCAGTAATATAGGCTATATTTTATCCTCGGATTCCCACCAGAACGGGAAGTACGTGGGTGAAACCGCGGGGCGCAGCTAGTATTTCTATATTTTCTCAATTAACAAGTACCAAGGATAGGCAACATTGTTATATACATTTTTTTCCAACACCGTCGTCCGCCCAAGCAATCATTGAACATACCTATTGCATTGCAAGTCCTTTATAATTAACAGGTTTTGCCACGACATCTGCTATGGTTAAGACTTAAATAACATCGCAGAAGAAAATAAGCCCTAAAACAATGGCACTATGATCAAACTCCGTTAACAACTGAGGTGTAAAAAGTTATTTTTCTGTTTTTGGTAATTAACAACGACTTTTGTCATTTCCATGTATTTAACGCTTTCGGCCTCAAGATATTCCGTTTACCAATTTCAACCGTTGTAAATATGGTAGACAATAATAGGTGTTTCTTTGAAATGTCCTCATTAAAGTCGGCATTCAGTTGATTTTTGCAAAGAATTATAACAAAGTAATAATAAGAATTCGAAGTAATTATGACCAACATCCTGTGTGGATGAACAACATATGTAGGTAATTACGGTTAATTGTTCTATTTTTCGTACCATAGCATTGTTTGTAAATCCAAATACCTTAGATATTATTATATTACTAGCAATGCGCCGCGGTTTCTGCCGCGTAGAATAATGTCCCACGAGAATAGTTGATTTTTACAAGATAAAAAGTATTCTATGTTCTATTGCGGGAAAGTAATAGTACACCAAATTTTATCAAAATTTATTCAGCCGTTTCTGCATGAAGAGAAGACAAACACACAAATAATATTAGTGAGATTATTACGATGTTTGCCAAAACGTAGACTGAATGAATGTACTAAGCTTATCTTATAAAAAAAAAGAATTATAAGACTCTAGATTTTGGTCCCTTTTGTACAACATTCGAGCTGCGGTGTGAAAATGCCAAGAATATTTTTTCAATGGGGCTATTTGCACCACTAACAAAAGTTTAAAAATCTAATTTGTTTGGTATAATTGACGACGATGATGATGAATATAAAATGCGGCAAAAAAGGTTACAAAAAATACATTTTATTAACTAAGGCAAAATGCGTAATGAAAAAAGTAATTCAAAAACTATGACAATTTTACTTTTCCCACGATAAAGTAACTATGTATTATCAATGGTATTCCCATGATTACAAACTGTGTCACGGAATGATGCGTGATTGAATGAGCATGAGCTGGTAAACGTTTGCACTTTAGGACACCTATTCACGGACTGCTGGAAGCAGTTTATACCAACCGATTTTCTTTAATAAACTGACAACCTAGTCTCTCGTATAGCATGAGAGATATTTTACTGCAAATGTCAAGTAGTTTGACTAAAGTCTCATTGTACCCAGTAATTTTTCAGTAATTAAGTTAACAGATTTTTCTTTTATTATTAAGTCCCATTTATTGTTTCAACTGTAGTGTGCAAATTTTAATATCGACCCCGATATTCCTAACTCTGCAAAATGTCTCACTCCCTATGTATTCTTCTAGTAAATTTAATATCGACCCGCTTTATCTAACTCAGCAAAATTTCTCACTCCCTATGTATTTTTATAGTAAATTTAAAATCGACCCCGCTTTATCTAACTCAGCAAAATTTCTCACTCCCTATGTATTTTTATAGTAAATTTAAAATCGACCCCGCTTTATCTAACTCTGCAAAATTTCTCACTCCCTATGTATTCTTATAGTAAATTTAAAATCGACCCCGCTTTATCTAACTCAGCAAAATTTCTCACTCCCTATGTATTTTTACACTAACAAAACCATCGAAATCAAAGTGAGTCGCAAACAATTAGTAATTTCACAAAGTTTGGACGTGGTCGGGTCGCCGCCATTAAATGCATTTTGTGAATTATGGGCAGAAAATGTGGTGAGTGGCCAAATAGTTGGCACACTCTTACCAGACGAATCCTACACACCTGCGGCTAAACGGTGCGCGGTAGTTTGCACCGAATTGTAGCGATATTACTTTTGTGGCGTTTGATTTAGGTTTCCGTTTGAATTTGTATTCTTAGTCTAAATTAATTCTCGGCATGAACGGCTTCCCTAAAGTTATAAAACTTATAATACAAGTTTATCTCTAGAACTATGGCTAGGATGTAGTTAAGCGAAAATGATCCAATGTATACAATACAATCGCTTTTGAGATATTGACATTTGAAGTTTAAAATGTATTAACGTGCCCAAAGATGTGGGTTGGTAATGTTGATAAACAATTTGGTGCACTTACTTAGGTCATTTTTGTCAATGTTGTGGGTTGGATTTTCTTTTTTTTTAGCTTAACTACGTCTACTTGACTAATTACAGGTAAGTATCTTACTTCAGATGGTCATTTGGAGTATGACCACAACTGTTTCACACCGCGGTGCGAATTGACCCAAAACTAATGTGCCATTGCTCGATTGGCGAGATATATGGTGCGAATTGACCCAGTCTCTTTTAAACCGATTTCAGGAAATGAGAAGGTTGGACTGTATGAATTTTTTAATGTAAAATGTACACCAATTTCTGAAATTTGTTTGAATTAGGTCTTTCGCATCACAATTTCAAGTTAACCGGCACTACAAAACTGGCACTGTAACTGTTATGGACAGATATAGCGCTTACCATCACGTGAAAAACGTGCTGGTCTCGTTACTCTGTAAAATAAAAAAAAGTCTGAGTACTTAACCAAGGATTAAACAATTGGCTAAGACATTTATTTCTATCGGTTAAAAAGTGAGAGGTAAACGGCAATACAAATCGGAGCTGGCATTTTATTTGTCACGTAGGAGCATTGCAACACCTTTGCTGTGGTATTTAGTTACCTACAAGATCTAAGGTTAATATCTTACAGCTAACTCTGATAAAGGTTCTGACAATTCTATTGAATGCCAATGAAAGTCGGCGTGAAATTACCATAGGAACTTTGTTAGGTAAAATAATTAGGTAAGCAAAATGTCACTGAAAATATAATCAACAGTTCACCTAACATTTCTTACGAAACTAAATGTAACAGTTATTTGAAATCCTACACACCGCTTCTTTCAGACAAACGACACACAACCAATCAAGTATCTAAATCAATCAGATATAAATAAATACGTTTAATCAAACTGACACGTGTATCGAAAACATCTCAAGGAAAACCGTTTGAACGAATGGCACCACCTAATAATAGATTCCTATCGTTGATTTATGATAAATTCGTCGGTCTGTATATTATTGACAATTCCATTTAGTTGACCTAGTTTGCGCGAGGACCTTGAGAATGTGATAGTGACAGTGTCGTGAAAGGTGACACAATATATAATTCACGAATAAAATATATAATGTAGGCCCACAATTCGTAAATACAGAATGGACACTCTCCAACTGTCGCGACCCGCTTACTCGCACCTCTACCCGCAAACCGGAGAGACATCAGGAGGTCAATCACTATTGTCATCAGCCCACACTCGTCCTCCTCCTCCTCCGTAGGCCTCAACCAATCAACGCCACTGAGCTCGATCTTCGGTATCCTCATCCGGTATAATAACAAGTACCTGGATGACCGAGCTTTGTTCGGTAGTATTATTATTCGCCAATAGATGTCAGGAAGAGTCATATTTTTCAGTTTAAATTTGGACTACTCAAACGCCTCCAACGCTTTGTTATTTTTCTTCCAAGTTTATGTTTAATTTGATATAACACGAATAAAATAACATTTTCTAAAAATGATTCCTAGCTAGATCGATTTATCGCCCCCGAAACCCCCTATATACTAAATTTAATGAAAATCGTTGGAGCCGATTCCGAGATTCCAATTATGTATATATATACAAGAATTGCTCATTTAAAGATATAAGATAACGGCCAATATAACTCGAACTACTGTTTTACAGAAACACATTGGCACTTGCCTGCACTGGGGTTCGAATTCACGACCTCCTTGGAAGGCGGACGTTCTCCCACTAGGCTATCACCGCTTTTGTTATATTTAGACACCTTTATTATTAACTTAATTGGCCTTTTCACCCACATACAAAATACTGCATTTTAATAACAAAATATAACTTCCGTGTTGTAGGAGCAGGTGTGTGTTAAATAATTGAACGATTTCCAATAACACGTAGGGCTGGCCAATCAATCAATTATATTCGTACAAGGATGATTTTGAACGTGGTCGAAATTGGAAAGTAATTTTATTAATTTGTTAGGCAGTGGCACCCTGGCTTCATATTCACAATGAACCTTGTAGCACTATAATTATGATGACAACGAAGGGTGATGCTTATGACATTTAGGTCTTTATATTCTTGATGGTAAAACTTGCATTAGAAAACCTGTGCTTTTCTGTACCTTAGTTTGCATTGATGCACATATTGGGAATCGTGGTATGAGAATACGAAAATATAAACTAGGACGTAGCTAAAGAAAATGTGGTTGTGTTTTTTTTACTATACACTTACCTAGGCTGGATGGAGGGTTGTTCTAAAGTCGTTCTTGGGTATTGTAATCAGTGATCACTGATCATATAACTTGATTACTAATTGGTATCCAAGATGGTGCTTTTAATACCTTATCAAAAATCAGGAATCCAAAAAACTGCAAAGGATTTCACAAGTCTCCTTGACTAAAATAAAAAAAAAATATTAGTAAGTATTATATACGGCATGCAGAGAATACAATAGAAGATCTGTCAGTTTCAAACTTCAGGAGGCCTACCATGACGTCTTATAGCGATTCAGTTCAGGACCTAAACTGAGCCGCGTCGCATAATCGTACCGTGACGTCTTATTTTTTATGTTGCTGCCATTTTCAACCTAAACTGGATATATTTTAGGTTGAAAATTGCTTATTAGCGGCTCAATTTAGGTTCCTGCCATTTTCGACCTTAACTGCATTCATTTTAGGTTCAAATTGGCAGTTACATAAAAAATAAGACGTCACGGTACGATTATGCGACGCGGTTCAGTTTAGGTCTTTAATTGAATCGCTATAAGACGTCATGGTAGGCCCCCAGTACTGTACTATAAAAGTGTCTTCAGTCATAAATGTGATTCGTATCATTTCATAATGTTGCTTTTTCAATAATAAATCCAATATCAAAAATTATAATTCAAAATGTAGTGGATACCTTAATAATAATCCCTAAAGTCTGAACAGCGTTGGCACAAGTGTAGACAATGTATGAGATAATATTTCATAACTTTAAAAGCAATATCGGGCCACTCTTTAGTCCCACAAGAGCTCAAGAACTTTGCCAAATGGAGTGATATTCTAAGTAGTTTGATATAAGTGCATTGTTACAAGAAACTTCGTACTCTCCAAAAGGACTTTAACTTGGAGTCTATATTAATTGCCTGAGTAATTTTAGTAACTGTTTTAACTATTAGGAGCTTACTGTTTGTGAAGGAGCGATGAGATCAATCATAGTTTGAATTCTATGTTGGTTTTGAAGTGAAATTGTCTGCTGAATTTGTGTTTAGAGATGAAATGGGATGGAAAGTGCTTTACTTTAAAACTTTGCGTACTGCTGCGGTAGTATTTAGGTTATTTAGTACTATGATTTGGCATATGATGAAAATACGGTACCTACCTATCTATCAACTATGCGGAACTAGTGCCTAGCCATGATTTTTCAGTACAAAGATCTTATAGATTTTTTATGCGATTTATGTTTCGATCTGCAAAAATATTTTACAAATGGATTCCTTTGACTCTAGTAGGCAGGCCCTTCGTTAAATGGGTTGGTAGACAACCTGATGGTCAGCAGTATCGGCCAGAACCTACTTATCTATTCCTATCCGTAGGAACTGCATCCCCAGAATCTGCAACCCCACTCACCAAAAACTCTCCTAAAAAGACACTTCCGAACCCTTGTGCTCCCAATTAACGAGGTACACCACAAAGCTCTCGACCATCCAAAGTTACCCGTGACACATTATTTCTAGAACTTTCGAACAATATTGAGCAAGACGCCTCGAAGCGTCGAACTTCCACCTCTATTGTGATAAACGCCAAACAAACTCCGAACTGGGGCAAGTCTGCGAATTTTGGCCGAAAGGTGCACTCGTAAATAAACTTGGCCAAAGTTTTAATTGCAGTAGATTGCAACATTGGCATGTTGGGCCAACGTGTGTAATCTGGGCACATGTTCACCAAAACATTCAAGTTTTCAGTTGAGTTGAGGAGAGTTGTCACAAGTGAATGTGAGTTCTTGGTAACTCCAGCTAGCGATATGGACCATGAAGTGAAAATGATAGGGGAAACTAGGACGTTGAGTTTTGTAAGAGATCCATGGATAGTCCAGGAGCAGAACACTGTAGTACCGTTTGTGTAGAGGTACCTCAGTCACATAGTGATTTGTCTGGGTCAATATATTCCCACTTGATCAGGTTGCTTCTGCAGCAGCTCACGTGGATTTGGAGTTGGTTAAGTGACTTCCACGTAGGCTATGGCTGGTAACAGCTTGCGGAGAGTTACATAGTGCCTAGGGGGCTTGTCAGTACGCCTGTAGTTTCATGGCAGATATTTGGGGTTTTGAGGCAGCTATCAATATTGATGTTAAAAAGCGGGTGTCTATGGTTAGATTCCTGCTTTTGATTTTCCATGGAGCACACATCACTTCATTGTAGGTAGTTATTTAGGCAATAAAGAAATAGGCAAACCATTGTTCTGTTTGAGGTGGAGTGACGACTTTCGGAAAACGGCTGACAAAGACTGGATGAGGAGAGCTTAAGAAAGATCGGGCTTAGTGACGTTCATTGGGAGAGGCCTACGTCGAACAGTGAAATAATTTAAACTGATTATAATGATGAAAAAACTATTGTGTAGCTATTTCTTTTTATTTGGACAGACGATACACAAATTGGAAATATTATTATGTGGGTAGAAGGAAAATATATTATTTCTCCGAAGTAATTTTCCTGAAATTAAACATCTTATGAATAAAATTCTTCTTACTGCTAATTAATTGCTTTTCGTTACAGAAATTGAACAGTTTTCACGGAAAAATATGTAATCAAACTTCTGCGAGACGTTGGTCTATTTATATAATCAGGTATCTCGGAACCTTAATATTTGAATACCGTGTGTAAGTAGCTGTTACCCGCGATTTCGTTTGCTGAAGTATTTTATAGCAATGCTAGCTTCACCCGCGTTTTCACCCGCGTAATTTCAGTAATTCCACAGGAAAACTACATTTCTCGACTTGGAAACAGCCCATTAATCACTGAAGATCGCTAAAAGCCTAATGTCAAATCGTAAGTTTATTAAAATATAATATTAAAAAAGGACTATCAGGTTTTCCCAAAGTTTTAGAGCTCCTTCTACTTATATGAGATTTTTTAAACCAGATTAGTTGCTTAATTGCTGTTAATTCTGTATTTCCAAAAATTATAAATTATTGTTCAGTATAGTTAAAGAAACGAAAAGCTGTCCTATACTGCTTTATTACTATAAGTATTGATAATAATTACTACAATGCAATGGAACCTGACATTAACTTGTTCATTGTGCAACTCTGTAGAAGCCAGTTCAGTGATTTGTTTAGCAATCTTAATTAACGTCTTTGTTTGCATAATGTTTTGCGACGAAATGAAACAAGTACACCCACCCACATGCTCCTGCCTGTCTGTCAATATAATCTATATCAATTCCAATAACAAAATTGCAGTGTTTGTATGTGATTTCAAAATAAATTCCATAATTTAAGCGACAGCTGCTAATTGTAACGATGTCTAATTCTAAATTGCTGTTTTTAGAATTACTGAATGTCTCTATCTAAAATTTTGTCTTGAAAAGGCGCCGGAATGACCCAACGGATTTTGATGATATTCGATATATCCTTTAGAAAAAAGCATATTTTTCATTCCGTTAAAATTCACTGTTCCTTTGGGATGAACGCGGATGAAACACAACTGTGCTCAAAACGCAACAACGTAGGTTTCTATGGCGACGGCAGATTTGTGAGACAGTTTGCCTGTTGGCTATAAATTCCTCTGTTATACATGAACCTCAGTGTACGTAATCCTCCAGAAACAATCGACGCACGATTCGTAATCCTGTTACGATAACGAGCAATACCCTGGTTAACATTGTCGTTGCTTAATCGACGGATATTATGGCCACGCTTATAGCCATCGTCTATTGATATAGACAAGTATGATCTCACAAGACCAAATACGTTGGAAACAACACTTGTCGCTCTCGATAGTGATGTATGGAGACGACGCCTCGCTTGGGCAAAAATTGGCCCTGCATTTGTTTATTTTTTACGTTATTGAATGGCGAGACAAGCATGTTCAGTTCGTGGTAAGCGCCACGTTTATAGCAGTTACAGTACAACCCAGAACATTGCATTGCGCGGTACTACTCAGCGCTCATCACTCTGAGACATTGGTTTTAAAGTCTTATATGCCTAGCTCCCACTCCCTGCCTAGCTAACCCGTGCTCAGCAGAGGGACGATATGGGGTTGATGATAATGATGATGATGATGATGTTTAGCTAAGTCAAACTTTAGCCTACTTACAAAACCTGAGATATACAAACTCCTAAATACACCGAGCTTAATCCGCGATATGAATATAAGCTTAAATTGCGTAAAGTGAAGTTTTAGCGTTCTAGAGGCGAATATAGCGGAATTGTAGGAGACAAATGCGAATTCTTCGTCCATAGGTAACCGCTCTAGTTCCCAAGCTTTGTCGCCCGCCTCTTTGTGACTTGACTCTATCTGGATCACATACAGCTACCGCGGTGGTGTGGTCTAAGGAACAAGTGGCAGAGACTTTATACAAAGTTTTCCTTTTTGTTATTTGGACACGGTACTCTAATAGCTGGTTATGTAGCTATTGAGAAATGTTAAAGATTGTTTTGTCAGTTGAATTTTGAAACTTATTTCCTTTTGCAGATTTAGGAATTCGCAAATAATGATAATATGTAAAACTTACTGATTACAGATCTCGAAATCAATTGATTACATAAGTTTCTAAATATTTGACACATTATTTTGCTGGCTGTCAACTTTACATTATATGTTCCACGCCAGCATATTATAGTTGGAGAGCAACTCAGAACTTTATTTAAAAAATCTTGCATAGCGTTGCACAAGGCTCCTCACCTTGAGACTGTTTAAGTGTCATATCCCAAGCAATTTCGCAAAACCATGCCCTTTAAACTGGAACATAATAATGATTGCATACAACTGCTTAAAGATTAACCCCCTTATTCATAAAAAGTTATGGAACGTCACTTAGTACTGCGCAGTACAAAATTGTAGTGCGCGATTTTATGAAACGTCACATAACTTTTTATGAATAAAGGCGAATATATCTGGCAAAGATGTTATTATACTTTCCTAGGGGTGTTCCTGCAGAAAAGGTTCTACCACTACTGTCTGTATGTCGTAAGTCAAAAAGAAACCAGAAAACGCCACCGCTTTTATAACAAGTACGCTTACAGCAAAGTAAAATTACCGTAGATACCTCGACCTTGCTTTCTAATAGTACGCCGATAGAACGAACCATATAATTTTAATGAGCCAATAATAAATCCAAGGTCTCTTATTTGACCACCACTATAATATGTAAGTCAGTAGCAGCCATGCTTTTTAAGCGTTCTTATTTCCAAAGCCATAAGGTTCAATCATTGTCAATTTGTTGTTCAATATACATGTTTCCTACCTAATTACCATCAGGCAGCTTTAAGATAAAATCTTTGTCTCGCTTTTGTCGTTTATCTTGGTCTATTTGTTTGGTGCTATCGAGATCGATTGTGTAACAGATACCATTGTTGGATGTTATGCAAGTCCAATTAAGAAGTTGCCAATGGATTGCCCTTCTTTCTGTAGCTTTGAATTCGATGGGAACTATATCCTTGAACTTATGTTCGTCAGAGATTCTAGCTACTATTTGGTTTTTATCTTTGATCTTAGCATTTCAATTCAATACAGCTTTTTTGTTTTTCATGTTATGTACTAAATTAATTTTTTTCATTATTTCTTTAAATCTATTCGTTCGGGATTCTATCCGATTGACTTCATTATCAGCTTAACCATTATCCATTACGCCGTATCAGTTCACTGTAGATTTTTTAATTTAATTTAATTAAATTATTTTTATTTTTAGATTTAATTTACATTATCTTCTTAGCTAATAAAATTCCATGTTCCTTTCCTCATATGACCTAGATATTGACAGCTACTAAATTCCATACCAATCAATCATCACCATTCAATTCGATTTTTAATAATGCTATTAAAACCTAACCTCTGGGCAAATCAAATCTGTGACAGATATTATAATTATAATAATAATTCTCTATTGGGCAACTAAATGACCTTTAAGCCAGTCAGTAGGAATCTAACAGCTGAGAGAAATTAAACAGACTTGAGTCCTAGCTTGATGTTTTAATAATATACCGGTTTGAAAACCTTATAATTAACTATCTTTATGTTGCCCACCGACTGTGTGAAAAAATAATTAAAACAATTAAATCACTAAGAGTCGTGGTGTGTCGAAAACTTGGATTGTTGAAATGATGGATAGTCAGAAAGAATAGACATTTTAATTATTGAGAGATGTCTCAAAACTGTTTTTGTAAAAATGTAAAATTAAATGTAATGTAACTTTCTTAAAATTAAATAAAAAGAATATACAAAAATTATGTTAAGTTTTTTTTTTAAATATTACGTTTTTTTACATTTGCCACGAAATTTGCCACTTGCCACGAAAACTCACTATTTATTTAATTTTCTTCAAAATAATAAATATAAATACTAATAATACATTTTCTTCACGAAAGTGAAGGAAGACAAGTGCTCAGCAGTGGGCCGAAATGGATGGATGATGGTGACGATGACTCTAAAATTGCCACAAAAATATTGACAATAACAATCAATTCAAATTTTTATCTATTTATTTATTTATTTTATTCTATGTATATAAGGAAAGCCACCGTCCGATGTCCTAATTACTCCACTCCGTGCATGGTTGTCTGGAAGAGATCGCTCTGAGCGATAAGACCGCCCATTGTGACACTAATTGTAATTTTTTTTTTCTAGTTTTTAAGTTTTCTTTGTTCTGTGGTGTTTCAATAAAGAGTTTATCTATCTATCTATCTATCTATTATTTAATGATTTCATGCACCAACACATTCAAAACATTTTCATTATTATCTATCAAAGCACCATAATCATTCTCGAGTGACTCATTACATCTAAAAAAGCCTGTCAACTTTTTGTACCGACAATCCAAATTTTACCTCACACTAGTCACTGAGAGTAAAAAATTGAACGTCCAAAGGATGTAATTTGCCTGCATTATAGGTAATTAATACAATTGTCTATAATGTAGCCACTGCGTTGTTTCCGAGTTATCTTTGTAGCCCATCTGTTTATTAGTCAGGGATATTTGTGGTTTTATATTTCTAAGAAGTTGCAAAATATCAGACATATTGAGATCACCTCAGGGCATGAGCTGACGGTGTTGATATGGAGTATGTTGTATTGAGTCATGTTTTGATAGTCTCTTTTAAGCGCTAATGTCTTTATTACTTTGGATGTACCATGTACTTTTAGTGCTTTCTCACCAATGATGACACACAATTAAAAGATTCACGACTTTCATGAGTAGCTATTTTCAAGTTTATTTAAGTGTACTAAACAGCCCTACATCTTCTTTTTTAAATATATATATTACTAAGTAAGGAGAAGGGCAATTTGTTTGCGTGATGGTAAGCGCCACGCCTGCCCATAACTGTTAACAGTGCCACCCATAAATTTTCATTACAGAATCTTGCGCGGTACTGCACTGCGCCTTGAAGTCGCATATGCCCAGTTATTTTTCTAGAAACAGTGCCATCCGTTCACACAGTATTGTTCCGGAACACAGTATTGTTTGCACATTACTGCTTGGTGGATGAATATCTGGCAAAGGTGTGTACTCCCCAGGCGGTCTCTTGTAGAAGAGGCCTACCACTACAGTCATCACCACTACGGCCCATATTTTCCCAGTGTTAAGTACGGGTCTCACCTGACTCAAACCAAAAAAAAAAAAAAAGATGTATCCTCGTCTTAAAAATAATTAAATGCTATGTTATTTTCAATCCGTTTACCCAATAACTTTTTTCCAAATAATAGGTGATGCCAATCGGTGTCCATCTTTAAAAAGTCTTTCAGAAACAGCTTTTCAAGCAATATCACCTCCAGCTATAAACAGTCCCAAAAAGTAGATTATCAATAAGGTTGACTTTCTAACGCTTTAATATTTATAACTACCGTAATTCTTATCCTACATTGAACTCTCGTCCATATGAGGAAACTGTTCCCTTGTCGCTATCAATAAACTCTAATCCAACCTGTTCCGCTATTACAACTATTTAAAGCTTACACAACATAAATTGCAAGCCAACTAACAATACTAAAGCACAGTTCGACCAGGTATTCCATGTGATAACTGTCAGAGCGGCTGCCCAACAAAACTATAAATTCAGACCTTAGACGACGCAAGACATTTTAGTTTTCAATGTGTCTGATGCTTACGATTGTAATTCCACAGACGCGTGGGTGTTGGTTAAAAAGTAACGGGATTGACTATTAGTTATATTAATGTGAAGGGTTATAGCTTAGTAATTATGATGTGACACGAATGTGTAGGTTTTTTATTTTTTCGAGCGGGCCAATCTTCACACTACGTTGATACATGACTTCGGACACAGATTAACTTCTTAATTAGATTTTTGTATTTTTTTTATTAATTAATAAGTTCGCGTTTGACCACTATCTCACCCGATGGTAAGTGACAATGTGGTTTATGATGCTGCACGCTTATCTAGAAGAAACCTATTCACTCGTGACTTGAAGACTCCCAGGTTATAACTATCGGGAAACACGGACTCAGGCAAAGAGTAATTATTAAAATGTCTATTGTGAAACAAATTTAAGCTTTTGATTCATGTTTCAAAATAGTGTTGGTTGGTGCTAATGGGGTTTTCAATTATGGTAAGTAACACACTGATTGTTGCTTGCTTGTCAAATGAGGTAGTTCCAGCCTCTGTTGAGAGAGTTAACCGAATTGCTCAAATATATTTACGTAGCTCGATCGATTACAATCGGGACCGACAGTCTTCCAAAGCATGGAGCTATGGAAATCTACACATAACATATAAAAAGTCATTGATGCTAGGACGAGAATCTAGGGTGTATTTCCGAAGCACGGTAGAGTTAATAGAGTTTCCTTCTCCTGTGCAAGATTCAATCATAAATCACAACTTGAAAGGGAAATTTCCCTTTTCAAACTCAAACCATAATCAGTTACTCATTTGTTTAGATGATCAAACTTGATTTGTTTTTCTCCATGAGACGTAAGTGTTAAAAAGTAAAAGTGCTTTATTTTGGCCTACTTGCAAATTATTTGAGTTTCGAACCCGAAATCTTAACTTGGCCACCAATTTGGACAAAAACGACAATCAGCCTTTACTGCAAAAGCACTATGCAAAAGACAAACCTGCCATTCTCGGCTAAGTATGCTTACAAACTTCAATAACATCATCATGAGATAGTAAGTCAAATTATAGCCTCTAAACAGGCATGTCAAACATACAAAGTTGTAAAAGTCCCATCAGAGGGTCACTTTAACATCCTGCTTTAATCGTATAAAAATATAGTGTGAACAAACTTCTTACCCTGGCATTAAATTTAGCATACACCAGCTAAAGTTTTCCGCAGACTGCAGTATCTAACACTCTTTAGTAGGAGCTATACATGGATACGTAAATTATATTAGCAATGTATTGATACGACAATAGTTGTTTTCGCCAATAGTCAATGGTCATCCATTAACCCCACATCTTCAATCTGACGTCAATATATCACGGAGAGCTCACAGAGGGCTAATGCATAAATCCCGGATGACATCTTCGGACGCAGGACATACTTGGTTTATACTCGGACCGTTCGGAAACTTGATACGGGATATGGAAAGAAGTTCAATAAATCAATGACATTGTCCCTAGTTTCGCGCAGTGTGAATAAAATAGCAAACAGGTTTTATTTCGTTTTGTATATTTTATTTTACAAGTGGGACCTATGTGTCAAATACTCAGTGAAGAATATTTTGCAAAATCTAGACATCTTAGTAAGATGGGCAAGTTGCTAACTAATTACCTAACGATTACTACCTATCCTAACCTAACATATAAATGTGAATGTTTGTGAGAATGGATGAATAGATGGATGGATGTTTGTTACTTTATCCCGTAAGAACTACTGAACGGATTTGGCTGGAATTTGACATACATATTATAGTTTATTACCTGGATTATCACATGACACATTTCATCCCGTAAAATTAATGGATGAAACCGTGGGGCGCAGCTCGTATATTGTTTTTCAATATTATATTACATAAGCATCCACAACTTATCATGGTTAAATCATTAACTTACAATAATTCATTGTGGTTTTTACAGTAATTTCTTTAGCTTCCTAAATTAACGACGAATAAACTGACTACAAGTTTGATTTCAATCTGCTAATCAAGTTAAAAATCATAAAAAAAATATTAATGGAAGAAAAATATTTAACAAACTAATTGTAAACGTAATTCGATGTTAATTTCGAAGCTATGATCAAATAAAAAGCTCATTAATTACGGACTGGCCTCCGAGAATTTGATATGATTAATTAAAAGCTTATAATTAATGAAATGGCAATACGCAGGGCGTGCCGTAGCTATAAATGATAGTAGCTGTCGTAAAATATGTGGAGTAACATATTTCGAAGAACATTTCTCTATTGCAATTGCTGTTTAATTGCAGTGAAAGCTTTTAGTATTGAATTTGGCGGCATAATTTGCCATTAAATTCAATGCCGTCAAAGTAAATTATATGAAAAATATATTGCAATATATGAAAACTACAGAAAAGTTAAAATATAGTCGATTCATTGATCGTGTATTGATATTGGGGACTACTAATTTGATAGTTTAGGTGAACCGTTCTGCTTATTACCCGGTCTAACTCCAAAAATAAAATAAAAAATGTTTAAAATTTAAGTTTCCCACCATAAGCAAAACCTACTACCTTAAGAAGCGATGTTAGTAATAGCTAATATACCTAATAATAAAGGAAATAAGTTTTGGACCGTTGTCGTTATAAATCCAACCTAATTAAGTATCTAATTACAAAATAGATATTTATTTGATTGTCACTTAAGACTTTCAGGGACTAATAAACGGAACTTTCAATATGATTAATCATTTATCTATTGCCATCGCATTGCGCCCGTTTCATATCGGAGGTATCTGTACTTTGATCTATTGCGCAAACGTGATTTAGCTTTGAGACACATTTTAAATAGAGCAGTATTACGACAGTAACCACTTTAGGCTAGGGGAATCTGGTTGATTTTATTACTCAAGGTTTATAATATTTGGCGATTTATCTTTAGACTTAAGGCAACGTTAACGTATTTATATTATTATTCGGAGATCGAATTTGACTTATAATCAAAAATTTAAGCTCTATAAATTAACGACTAAAATAAATTATACTATAGTTTAATTGCAGCAATATTAACACCAAGTTTACATTTAGGTTTAAATCGCAATTACTGTTTTTATATTAGTAATTGAAAGAACAAAAAGTAATAAACACTAAATAATTGAATAACTACTATTAGTTGGAAATTTTAATGTCATATAAATAAACCAATATGTAAGATATTATTATATTGATTCGTTTCATATTTGTGTCCATTCTTTATCTATCGCCTTTAGCTCAGAAATTAAGTCATTTTTTACTTCAATATTTACTCCGTTTATCTGCATTTATAGCCAAAATACTTAGTATGTTTAGCCCATACATTTTTAGCCCGAGATTGTGCTAAGGAATCAAACAGCATAGTTCAAAAAGCTAGGCATATTCATAGTTTGCTCTTTGGATTTTTCTGTACTGTGTTTATTTTGTTTCTGGTGTACAATAAAGAGTTTTCTATTCTATTCTATTCTATATTTGTACCGAAAATTTAACTTGAGTCGAATTATTCTGTGATCTGGAGAAGTAAACATTTATTCCAGTTGCTACTAATCTAACTTATGCATTGAAACAAGACGGTAGACGTCTTGTATAGGATTACGAATCGGTGACATTTTGTTAGGTTGATCATTTGCATATTGTTGATCGAAATGAAATGTTGCTCCGAATGTACCTAAGTGAGAGGATTCGAGGCTGAGTTGAGAAATTCTATGAACATTGGATCTTACAGGTCCATCAATTGATCAAATTAAATACAGCTCTCAAGTCTTGGACAATAACTGAATCACGTTAATTACTAATTCAGTCTGCATCCAAAAGTTCAGTGCTCAAAAACACTACCCACCCGAGTCGTTGGCGTCGCGTCGACAAAGTTTTAACCAGTACTTGCTTTCAATTCATAGGCCTTCCTTGACAAATTCATAGAACCTCGTTTCAACTTAACCAAGCACAAGTTGGGTTATGCAATCAATGAAAAGTCTCACGTAATAACATTGCCGCTACAGATTCGAATAGCATTCCCTTTTTTGTCTCATTATTCTTTGTGCTCATGTTTAATGCGAAATTGATGAAGAACCTTGTTTTATGCATGTTCAATATTAAATCAGTATTCATCCAGGTCAGTATGATTGTAAGATCAACGCGAAAGAAGAAGATGAAGAATACAATGCTAATATATAGTACGTACTACTCAATAACACATCCTTAAACAAATTCTTTATATGGCTCTTTACACTATGCTACTATGTTGGCCAACTTTGGTAAGTATTACAAACTTTTTTATTTATAAATTAGTTCGCGTTTGACCACTATCTCATTGATGTTAAGTGACGATGCGGTCTACGATGTTGCACGCTTACCTATAAATAAACTATAAGTACTGAAATTCATGTTTGTATATCTAATACTAGTTCAGATTATTCAACAACTCTAAGTTAACTTTTCCCACAATTTCACATTGCGTTTCCCAAAAACATGTGTCACCCGGTCTCACAGACCTTGTAGCCGTTATAACGCGGCGATACAAAGCTTTAAATGTTTGTGAGGACATAAAGGCACTACCAAATGGTTCCGGATTGCGTGACGGTCCGGTTATAAGTGACGGGATCTGAGAGGTTGGTAAAGTCGTAGTAGAAGAAGAAATCTTCACAGATCAGCGGGGCTATGCAGCAGTTTGATTGCCACAGGACTCGTCCTTTGTATTGAAATGACGAGTCCCGTGGCAATCAAACGTCAAAATGAAACGAACTCGAGCTGATCCGCACCGTGCTGCATAGCCCCGCAGTATCTAACGTGGCTTGTTCACAAGGACATTTATTATGAGTGGCATAGCCACAGGTGCTAGAATAATTCGCTCATTTCTAACAAGAACGTATTATCTCCTCAGGAGATATTACATTCTTGTTGCAACTGAGCAAATTGTCCCTGTGTACAAGTACTAGGGAAAAGTTAACATAGATTATTAAGTATATATGAATGGGCTTGGTATTTAATAAGCATTAAGCAATTGACTTGATACAAACACAGTGTCAACCTTAGGGACATCAGCTTTATGACGCGAAGGTGTGATGGTTGTGTCACTTGGCGGCAAATCCGCTGTGTGAAAATTTCGATAAAGTTTATCATCAAAATCCGCACATTATTTAATGATGTTCGGGTTTTGATGCTCATGTTGGAGAAAAATATAGTGAAGAAATCGGCATGCTCATTGCTCAATTAACGTGAACTGGGCTAGAGTGCAAATAAAAAATCAGTCAACATCATGCGAAACCGCTAGTCGCTTGTCCCTTATTAACACTAAAACTAATAAAGAGGTGGACAGCCCGCGGCCATTGTTGATGTATGAAACTGGTCGGGAAGGTAGAGTAAGACTTAAGATAAAAACACCATGTGAATGTAACTTAATTGTGGCAGTTACTACGGGTCTTACTTTATGTGTAGAGCTGTACAAAAATGTTATGGTTTCGTCGCATTAGATTACTGTACTGCCGGGCTCAGTGGCGTTCACAACGCATACGCATACGTCGAGAAGTAGACAATGAATGAGTGACGAGTGAGTGTTGTATATGACTAGTGGGTTGATGATGATGATAGTGAGATTACTATAGCTAAGATCAATGGTGGATGAGCGAAAATTAAATAAGTAAAATATTAAAAATTGCATTAACTAGTAGTATAAAAAGTCACTAGAAAGTGACTGACATACAAAATTTGATCTAAACTTCAATCCGCAATAACCGAATAAAATAAAACATGGAAAAACTGAACTGAACTAAACATGCTGGTAGACGCATTCATTCCTTACAAGGAACTAAGCAATTGAAGGTAACAAGGTTGGTCTATAAAACGGACATTATAAAGGGGTGACAAATATTAAACACGCAAACACCCACATCGGCCCATGTTTCTAAACCAGGCACGGATCGAATATCCTCAACATCACAGGAAATTGCTGGATTGTGAAGATTATTAGACCTCGCTGTGGTCCCTTTGTTTATTGATGCTTAAAGTTTATCAGTTCTATGGTCGTAATGAAGTAAACTAATAAAATTACTTGTGAAACTTTTAACTCATACCGATATGTCAGGACCTGAAATTTACCTTGGCACTTCGATTTAATTTTATCACCATAAAGTCGAAATTCATTGACTTAAAGCTGCAGTAAATATTACTTAAAAAATGAAGAAAATATCATGCCTAAACCAAACCTAAATCTTAAAAGTTCAGAAAAAGTAGAGTCTATCATGCATGTTGCCGAGAACACTGGCTGTATTTCCGCATTAAATTTCATTGCCAAAAAAAAAACAATAAATGTAATATTAGTTTTTAGACTTTACACTTCTTTACATGATATTTTCTCTACGCACTGTTACGCAAAGATCATCTCGCATTTGGATGGTGAGAGGGTTTCGCTAGTGTTATTCAAAAATTAATTTCTTTCGACATCAAGCGAAAAATAATACTAATAGACGCAATCTCACTTTAAAAAAATCAATCACAATGCACGTCTCCATACCTACCAATTTGATTCTGCAACACTGTATTGAAAGCCTAATTCCGTTGCTAAATTCCACATAACAATAGCATCACTCTTACTTTTACGTAATAGTTCGCAGACTGTATAATTTTGGCCCATAACTACTTATTGCAATTTGATGAGGACAAAATTATCGGTTCTTTTGTACACGTGTCTGAAATAATTGCATGGTCAGTTCACTTTCAACTGCCGGTTAAAGTCAGGTTTGGTTACTTCCGACTTCAGAATATGTGGAAGAGGTATTGGTGCCAATCATGGTGTTGTACATTAGTCTAAATTTTTGTTTGGTCCCCTGTCCTTTTATTGTGGCAATGTCATTATTTTAACACACACTTAGTTATGGTAATTATTATGATGTTTCCTCTTGAACCCCGTTTTATTTTCCCTTGACCAGTATGACGCATGTGACGTATTTTCTTATCCGAAAATTAATTCTTGTATTAACTATACTACTTTTGTTTTTGTATCAGCTTATGTATCGTTAGTATAATAGTCGAAACGATTTGACGGACGCTGATCGCTGTAGTCAAACTCCCCCTTAACGAAGCTACTGCATCAAAGAATCGATATTGCCGATATATTAATTACCGGCCATCATTAATCGTTTGAGAAACATCGACATATTCAGGTCAATGATGTTCACAAACTATCGGCTTCTTAATTTGATTTTTGCTTCTGTCAGTTGTTATATTGATTAGTTATTTTAATTACTATAGAAGTTAATGTCGAAACTCGTGAAATATTGTTTGGGAACTTGAATAGGATGTCGTGAGAGCTATGATCATTGAAGTAAGAAATAGCAGTTAGAAGCAAGTAATTTTATTTAATAGTGTCCGTAATATGATTAATGGTACTTATTCTCTTTCTACGCAATACAGAATCAACATCAATAGGCGGCTGGTGTTTTGTTATAACATTTAGATACGTAACTTTGTAACAAAATATACCCTAAACAATATAACTTATGATACCAATTAGAGTACATGTTCCAAGCCATTGTCATCGTCAGATTAGTCAAATTCTACACCAGAAAGTGGCACACTCGAATGAAACGTGAAGGCTGGTTCTTGTTGTTATCAATTGATGGCTGCTGAAAAAGCATACCAGAAGTTCAACAGCTGTCAAACTCGTGACATCAGAGGCTGGTAATACCTCTGTCTCACTCGACTCAACGAAAAATCTGTATGTACCTAAGTACCCACGCACGGGTCCCATGATGCTTGCCATCTGCCCGTTTACAAAATGACGTTCAATTTCAGATTCCAAAACGTACTTGGAGCAAAGAACGTAAGGTACCTATCTTTTGTCCGTAGCCCCTGGCTCTCTGTAATCATCGGACATTTTGAGGCACGTAATTGGTGAACTAATGAGTGAGCCTTAGGCGCAGCGGAATGGTGGACGCAGTAGTCTAGTTTCTACACTTTACGCGTGTCAGCTTGGGTTTCACCAAACTTTTTTGAAATTTAAACTTTTTAAATTTTGTTAAGCGTAAGTTCGGGTGTTAATGGGTTCCGTCCTCAAAAGAAAAAAACGAACCATCGTCACTTCATTGTCTGTCTGATGGTTAAATCAACTAGGGATTTAAATGAAATGCAAAAATAAATTTCTTAAAAAGCGAAACATGATTTGTTAATTTTAATCGAAAAAATAGCAAGCGAAATCTCAAGTAACAGCTCGTGTTACATATTTTTAGTCAATTTTTAAAGTCCTTGGCACGGGACCGAAGATTGAACTCGGCGACGTTGAGTTGCAACGCGCACTATCCATACTATTACTATACCTCTCCGCCACAATGGTTCAATAACAATACTGAAGATAATACTTAAATCGATGAAGCACAAGCTAAATCCAGCGACAATTTCCACGTACGCCTAGCCTAGCTCCTCTATACGAATACGTATGTGAGAGTCAACGTTACAAGTTCTCGCGTAAAAAGCTCTGATTCTGCCTATACAACACTTTAGGCATTGCTCCAGTTTGCGTAACGAAAGCCGACTGTGTCACTTATGACCATGTTCAAAGGTAGTACGGTAAATAAATGCCTTAGGTGGTGTACATGATCTCCAAAGCCTCAAGTTTGCGGGCTATTATTTTTCATTTCCGCACGGACGTTCTCATTTTGTTATTGTTAGAGTAGGTGGGTCGCTTTTTCAGTGGTTTTGCGGGTTATTGTGAGAAACTGCATTTATGCATACGTTTACACTTTCGTAAAGAAAGATGTTACCTGTTCATATTCGCTATTGTTATCTGATGGCGGAATGGAATTTTGGGAACGAGAGCGGACTAAATCACTATCCTTCATTATAATGTACATATCGACGCTAGAAAGCGTAAACGCTGCAACCATTTGACAGACCCGAAAATACTTTTTTTACATATTTGGAAACAAACGCTGTAACCCACATTTCAACGTCCCCTAGGAACTCTAGGATATAACCAAGGTAGCAGTATTGTAGCTTTGTATGAAACACACCAAATACCCTAAAGTTACGTTTTTAGGTCGAGTAGATATTGAGTTATGATTTATTTTCAACAAATCAAAAAGTTTTTTGTCTCTGGTGAGCGATTTTGCGTTTCAAGGTTACAGCGTATACGCTTTCTAGCGTCGATATTTAGACCATCACTACAAATTAAAAAAAAAACTGAGATAGAAGGGAATAACAGTGATCCGATAAAAGTAACGTTTTCCTTTTGACGTACTACGTAACCCGTGAAACTGAAGAAAACAAAGGGGTAAATTAGTAAAAAAAATGGAAATATTTATTTAATAAAGAGGAAAAATCAGTAATAGCGGAGCATCTATTTCTCAAACTAGGCTCAATACCCGTATTACGAGACCCAGGACTCTTCCGTCTGAATATGCGTTAATGAAGTTGGTGAAATTTACGTTCTAAGATTCCGTTACATACGTGTATCACCCGTGTGAAGCTAATAAAAGCGTGTTAAAAAGCAGAGCGAGATATTCCTAACCTTATGCAAATAAAAACACACAAAAAAGCAATGTTGGTTCAAAAACACCTTTTATCGGTCGTCTAACAACGACATCGATTGATACGAAGTAAAATGGTCCTACCATTTTCAGAACCGAAATAAATCACTGTTTATTTACAATATTAGTTGTAAAGCTCGCATGCACCCGTAAACGTGTGTTTGCTCTATGTCAACTGACCATTACAATATGGGTCAGGCTCTTTTAAAAACACAAGTCTTGTATCACAAGTTCTTCTTTCATACAGGGGTCCAATAACTGGTCTCTCGTAGCGTGCCAATATTGTTATCGCATAAGTTAAATTGTCGCATGGTATGATTTCGGCGGTTTTGATTATTAAGTGTGTTCAGCTTAGATTTCGAACAAATGCTGGCCAACAATTAAAAAAAAAGTTCACTTTCCCTGTCTTCATTTAATTTTAAGCATCTTTATTTCAAACTTGCTGAATCCCGCGGTTTCACTCGTACTGATTAATGTCCTACAGGAACCGTTAATTTTTATGGCATTAAAATAAAAATTGTCATATATTCTATTCTAAGGCCTATAGTATCTATATACCGACAATCATTGAAATTCGTTGAGTGACTTCGGAGCCTTGAGCGGACAAACTTTCAAACACATAGACAGACATTCTGAGAAATCGGTCATTTGTTATTAGGGATCGAATAAGTAGGATTTTTCATTTATATATTGGCGTTTATTTTGAAATCACAGACGGATACGACAATTTTATTATTGGTAAAAATAATTCAAAAAAAAAATACTCTTAAAAGTTTCTGAATTTAAATAGCAAGAAGATTATTTCTTTTACTTGTAAGTCTAGACTTGTGAGATTTGTAAAAGGAGGCCCCATTGTCAATATAATATTTGTTGACTCAATATGTGACCAATGTGTTTGGATTTCGTATTTGAATGTTATCTTTAGGGAAGAGGAGGTGTTTTCTCAAGATTTGAGTAAATGTGGCACATTTGAATTTAAGTCTTTGAATAATCGTAAGTAAACATTATAATAATCTGGTTTGGGCCTCCGTAGTGGATTATGGCCTAATGATCGTCATGAAAGTGAGACACATGTTCAGCAGTGTATGAACTGTTAAATTACTCTAGCTTAAAGTTTAATCTTGCCGATTTTTTATCTATCCATCTATTTGTTTATAAAAATCGATGCGCGTATGTTTGTTCTTTATGGACAATAATAACTGAACCGATTTTGATGATATTTTCAGGCAATCTTCAGATTAGCCTCGCGGGTAATTTTATTAGCGATCACCCTTATTTACTTTATATGCTACTAGCTGCGCCCCGCGGTTTCACCAGCGTAGTTCCCGTTCCCGTGAGAATACGGAGATGGAACATAGCCTATGTTACTTGATGATATTGTAGCTTACTATTGGAGAAAGAATTTTCAAAATTGGTTCAGTGGTTTAGGCGTGAGAGCGTAACAAACAAACTTACATTCGCACTTATAATATTAACTAGCTGTGCCCCGCGGTTTCACCCGCGTAGTTCCATGTTCCCGCAGGAATATGGAGATAAAATATAGCCTATGTTACTCGCTGTCAATGTAGCTTTCCATTAGAGAAAATTAAGCCGAAACTTTACATATTCCTATACATACTTTCATCCCCTATATTTATTTTACCCCTCAAGGGTAAAGTTTTACAAACTTTGAATGTCAAATTTATTTATATCTAATCAAAAGCCTAAAAAATAAATTTCAAGCTTCTAGCTTCAAAAATGATGATACTTCCATACAAACTTTCATCCCCTATTTCAAACCCTTACAATGCATTTTTTGCGATAAAAAGTAGCCTATGTCCTTCCCTAGGCTCTAGACTATTTCTGTACCAAATTTAATTTCAATCGGTTCAGTAGTTCAGGCGTGAAAGAGCAACAGACAGAGTTACTTTCGCATTTATATTATAAGTAAGGAAGTAAGGAAGTAAGGATTGTAACGCATGCCGGGTACTGCTAGATTGTACTACGTTGTTTGTTCAATTAAGTATACCTTCGGCGAACTTGGCAGCAAAGTTTCCCAATGTATCATTTACTTTAGTGAAATTTTGTAAAATAAGTCTTATTTTATCAAATTAATGAAAAGAAATAAAACAAAAGATTTTATTAACACCTTAAAATTTATTATTATAACAAAAAATAATGATCCCTGTACTTTATAGTCACCATTATTTCTCACCCGATTGAGAAATACGGCCTCATTTAATTACCATAGTATTTTAACGGTCGCAGTAAGGTGTCCCTCACAACTTAATGTTAGGTAATCTAACCTAATAACTATTGCAGTTTACGGTGCCAACCCACGTAGAATAGAATCGAATAAACGGCGAAATTTAAGGCTTATTTCCCAAGTTAATTGAATTGAAAATTGAGAGGGTATTGGGGAGGTATAGGAAACGGCTTTGGTGTTCGCAGTTCTTGTCTATGAAATTGAAAATAGTTATGGTCAATACTTATGGCTGTGAATAATGGTATATTGAAATTAATAGGAAATTGTTATTGTTTTTTATAGATCATTACATAAAATATGTCCAATATTAACTATTGAATTCCACCATTTCCCTTTAATTTATGGGATCAGCAATGATCACAATGTATTTTACCTTTTTTATAGGAACATCTCAAAAATATCTAAAAAAAATATCTTAAACCTAAAACATGGATTAAATTAAAATTTAAATACAAAAGTGTGTGGTGTTTAAATTTAGTCGTTAAAAGTACATAGGTAACCTAGATAAGAATTGGTCAGGACAAAAATTAATACAAACCTTTAATTATAATTCACAAACGTAATAAAGATAATTTCTGTGTGAAAATCATATCACAAGACGTAGGTACAGTCGAAAGACAATAATTAAAAAATATTACAACTCATAATTACTGCGAATATACACGAAGCATTTTACAATTACCTGAAACACTCGAAAGAATTCATTCAACTGCTTTCATCCATTAGCAAATGAAAAAACGCAAATGAAACAAAACTGTTCAAAGACTTATTTATTTATTCCATTCCATGCCAAGACAACACTAGACCTTTTACATCCTACACATTTTACTCCCAAATGTTTATCCCAACAGCCGATATGTAAATGCCCAAACAAGTCCCAATATTATTACATAGATTCTTACTGAATACATCATGTTGTGACAATCAATTACTCAAAGGCTCTGACGTTCCTTGGCTACATTAGTATCAATCAACGTCGTATTAATTAGATCAGATACGCCCACTTATATATATAGCCGAAATAGTACGTTCTATCTGTCGATACGTAGCTGAATTTAGTAGCTCAGGAATAGGGATGGTAGATTAAGATTGTATTTTATCGATGTTATTTTGTTCTTATTATGAAATGAAGTAAGAATAAACGACTATTCAGTATCTATAGTATCCGATAATTTATTCCTTCTATATTGGAAACTGAAATGTTATTGACAGTTCGAACTTTTTTTTTAAACTTTTTTAAAACTTTACTATTTTTTTTTTATTTTCTATTTTTTAGCATGTCTCATTCTACCAGTAATGAAATTGAAGGCCTTATTAGTTCAGAATTATACAATTACCAACATTGCATCATTTACACATCGTAAAACCAGTTTGACGAATAACTTATCGATAAAAACAAATACCATTTCAAGTGCTGTCCCAGCCCTCTCTTAGATTTGCATTGGTTAGATAATAACCCTACCATCTTAATACTAAGTAAACTTATGAATTATATAGCGAAACAGTCGGGGTCTTAATAGGCAGTTACATTGGGTTCGTCTGACTAGTCCCATGTGAAAAGTGTCAACTTAAAGTGCCTTAATAAACACTGTTTTCAAGCTGTGATGATTCATCGTCTAGCTCTTAAAGGGTACGCAAAAGTTAGGTAAAATATTCTGAGTTTTAATTAGTTTGCAGAAAATTGGAGCTTTTAAAAATGCTAATCCTTACTTCCTTACTTATATTATAAATGCGAAAGTAACTCTGTCTGTTGCTCTTTCACGCCTAAACTACTGAACCGATTGAAATGAAATTTGGTACAGAAATAGTCTAGAGCCTAGGGAAGGACATAGGCTACTTTTTATCGCGAAAAATGCATTGTAAGGGTTTGAAATAGGGGATGAAAGTTTGTATGGAAGTATCGTCATTTTTGAAGCTAGAAAGAAGCTTTAAATTTATTTTTTAGGCTTTTGATTAGATATAAATAAATTTGGCATTCAAAGTTTGTAATACTTTACCCTTGAGGGGTAAAATAAATATAGGGGATGAAAGTATGTATAGGAATATGTAAAGTTTCGGCTTAACCACTGCACCGATTTAAAAAATTATTTCACTAATGGAAAGCTACATTGACAGCGAGTAACTAGGCTATATTTTATCCCCATATTCCTGCAGGAACAGGAACTACGCGGGTGAAACCGCGGGGCGCAGCTAGTGGTAAATATACTAAAAAAAATTTATAAAAATTCTTATCATGGATAGAATTGTCATTTAAGGCGATATTTTAGTAGTGGCAGCCTCTTGTGCAAGAGTTGCCAGATATTCATCCACACAATCACAAATTAACAACTCCAAGTATCAACCTGGAAACGACAAGAAAAAGAGAAAAAAAACTCCAGCTCAATTTCAAACTTACACCGTTCCATAACTCAAAGGGTCGTTCATTAATCAAAGCTATAAAGCTTTAATTGAAACATACCTTCATTCCTTTTTCGTTTCAATTTCTTACTCTTAGCTCAAGTGTGAGAGTGTTCTTAATTATCGGACTCGGGGCTAAATCGCAAACAAAAGGTTAATGTTTCGCAAACGGACAAAAATAACGAACAAAATTCAATCAGTAAATGGCCCTTTGAAGCGTGACTTGTAGTTATTGAGCTTTATGATGCTGGACGAAAGGTTTGAGTGGATTTTCTCTTAAGTATTTTTATCATTATTCCTATTTTAGATTATATTGGAAAACTAAATAACGCACTCACAAAAAACAATATAAAGACAGAAAAAAAAATTGCATAGAAAACTAATTGTACACCAAAAATAAACGCAATATAGAAAAATAACGACATAATATAATAGAGAATCTATGATCATACTATCATAGACCTTGTAGTTCCTGGTTTATGGTCATCCAAACACCCTGTCCAGAGCAAATACTTGCGGTTCACACAAATCTTTGCCATGTGCGAAAGTCGAACTTGCGACCTCAGGCTTTGCAGCCGACTCTGCACCCACTTACCACGGAGACCAAGACAATATTATAAAATATAGACTGTCAAAGTATACTAGCTGGAGGTATACCTCTTTTTTGATATTTTTTATATGTAACTTGAATAATCAGTCTAAGAAAGTCACGATGCGGCAAATATTGAAATGAAATGAATGTTTGTATAGGTGAGCGTTGTTCCGCTTTGAAAATCTCTGAAAACACTCCAAAATATTAAAATTGTCGAGAAATATTAAGGATATAATCAGTGTAAATTGTGCCCAATGAGTCCAGCCGGCCGTTTCCACACAAACGCTTCCTCGACTTTTTACGATGCAAAGAACAATGGCAGTGTTTTGAAAAATTAACCCGTGGATTAATTAACATATCCAGTGAGCGTATCTAATTACCCACCCTTTTTAATTAAAACTTAAAGCCTTCTACGCTTTATTTGCTTCTGTTCGGTGTACGGTCGTAATCTGAAAGTATGGTGACTTTACGGTTGGTATCGGGTGACTTATGAGTCATTCAAAGATGAAAATGGCTCTGCGTTGAACAATGTACCAACGGAGTTTACTACGGTGATTTGATACAATGTGACATTTCGGGGTGTGGGGCAGATGAACAGGTATACCGAACCTTGGTGAGTAGATGAAATATAAATATGAATGGTTAACCAACATGTAGAGAAAAAAAAAATAAGTGTGCTTTAAACCACACGACTGAAGTAAAAGTTGAGAAAGAGAGAAAGAAAATGTGTGCTTGCACCTCTCTCTTGCTCCTACAGTACGAAACGTAACTCTCTCCCTCTCTCTATCTCCCCTAACTTATATATCCTTCTGAACATCCGTTCGCCCCGCCCGATCACACTTTTCGTAACGATTTCGTCACGTATTCACCAGCTTACTCCCCAAGTCAAGCTTGTGCAAAGAAGTTTTACATCATAAATTATAGAATCCATTCATAACTCAAAATCGCAAAATTTGAGCTAATGCATACACACAGCCACACCTTTTTCCTGTTGGGATAGGCAGAGACTACATGTTTCCACATGTTACGATCCCAGCGGAAAGCAGTACACCAACTTCTTTACACCATCTATGGGTTTCTGGAACTCCACACTAATAAGGTGTGTAGTGTCACATCCTTTCAGCCTAGTCTCATTCACACAAAGAACATCTCATCATATCGCATACCTCCCGTGGTGGATTGTGGCCTACAAGTTATTGCCGCTTACTCGCGCTTACCAAGCGATAAATAATTTACTGAAACTAGCTTTTGGAGAAAAAACTGAAATACTCGTGTTTTCAATTTGCATCATTCGCCCACAGTCTCAGGGTGACGAGCCCAATGCAAAGTTCTGGAAGGCACTGTAACTGTTATGAGCAGGCGTTGCGCTTGCCATCAGGCGCACGATTTGCTCGTCTTGTCACTAAGTCAAATAAATAAAAGCACTTCGCTGAATATTCCACCAATTCTTTTTTTTTATTCATTGACTTATGAAGATAAGGATCAGTTCGCTGTATTTTCCCATCTCGTGTGACTAACGGCGTGATTTCTTAGAATTATATGCTGAATCTTAATTAGGTTAATCTCTTTAGGCGAGGTAACGTAACCACAATGTCACGTCATAGAAAGTGGTGACAATGTGGACACCGGGTTGTAGTGATTCAAGTTAAAATTATGTTTAAATCAATCTAAATCTTTTGATGTAAAATGATCACCAAAGTTGAGCAACTTCACCAGCGGCATATACTTGGATGGGTGACCGTTTAGTCGCTTAACATCTGTGTCCTTAACACCATGAGATTCTTTGCTGAAAACGCGTGATGTCATTAATCATTTTAAACCTATTTTAAACCCCAAAACTCCTGGACACGTCACGATATTTTGACAGTTCAAAACGAGCGCGTTACGAGTGTAGGTAATTATAGCTAATAAGGGCCCTGAGCGCTTCTGTGCTTCGGAGGTGGGGTCCTTATAGACCTGATAGACGCCATTGGGTGGCAAACTCTGATACCAGATGACACTACTATCATCGAACGTAAAGTATAATAAATATTTGAACATAAATTAAGAAAAGTTTTTTGCTTTATTCATAATATCCTGAAGTTGAATTTTGTATAATACACAAAATACAGTTTGTGGAATGGACTATGAACCAGTTCATGTCTCCAGTCTTTATAATAATGCTAACAAAAGGTCTAGCGCCAGTCGGCCCTATATTCAGATAACGCAGGCTAAAACATTACGCTAGCCAGGCCTAGTGTTTTCGCCAATTACCTCCCGTTGTGTTAATAATGTGGCTTTACCCAACACTGGGTCAATTACACGGTGCGTTTCTATGTCTTTATAAGCTGTATTAGACATAACCACTTTTAAACACTAGCATTTGTGTTGTAGAGCGTGTTTCTCTATTGTTATTTTGTAGTAAACCTATGGTCTTTATAATAAAAGGTCATTGTAAACCTGGCTTTAGTTTTTTGATGTGATACATAATGTGGCTTGCCGCCAAGGTGAAATACAGATCGATGGAGTGCCGGGAGTGCGGTGCGCCGCGCGGCGCTGTCTCTTTGATAAATTTTGCACATTTTGACAGAGTCGCATAGCGCTGTCACTTTGACAGATTTTGTATGAAAAAGGCATGAAGTGCGGCTAGCCACGCTGAAGAAGTATGGCGCGCTGCATGACGTCACTCGACCTGCGGTTTCTGATTCCCTATATTCCTAGATATTGGGAATCTTAGTTACGGGTCCGCATCTATAAGTATAATATTAGACCAAGACGAATCGGATCACCAATAAAAAAGTCGATCATATTTGAAAATCCTCGGAAAATGCAATGAAACCAATCAGCACAACACTGCTTCCATCTACTGGGGCGTGCTGAGGATGATTTATATTGACATTACCTCACGGGTCAGTCTGAGTAACGCTTGTCAGACGACCACTCTTTTCGTAAAAAGGGATCTACTATAATATGTGTTTGCGACGCGTTGTCAAATAGAATTCCTAGAAACACTAATTATAGTGCTAACAACTAATAAAGCAACACCGTGAATTCAAAAAACAGCAGTTACTCAAACTTTCCAAAAAGGCATGCCTAATATTCAAATTCCGGTTGATTTTCCAAGAATCTACAGAATACCGCAACTCATTTTAATTTCCGATCTCCATTTAGGTATGTGATTTGTTACTAATCCGTATTCCTAATTAGTCAGCGAACGCTTGGAACCCGTTCTTTTGTAGGCGTATGCTAAGCAGCGTGATACTTAACTAATTATAAAAAAACTTACTCAAAAAAATACTCAAAAAAAATTACTTAACCTAACTTTTTTTAAACGCCATTTTTTTATTACTCCTCGCTAATTTTGAGTGGTAAATTTATTTTATGTTGGGGATACGTTTTTACAATGGAAAAAACCCGTTTGTTCATAAGTAGGCGACAATAGGTAGAGTCGAAATTTTCCGATAAAATATCCCATAAGATATGTTACATATTCTATGCCAAGGCACAAAATACATTATAGTGAGGACTACATGCAGAATAGACACTTTCCACCCCCCGCGATCCGCTTCGCAGCATCTCCCCGGAATCCGAAGGGAACGGGAAGTCAGTTAATACTACTCGCCTAAATGACAAATGACAATAGACCACCGGGGTAGTATGAACGTTCATACTAGCGAGTTGTCTTTTGTTTTAATCACGTAATATCTTTGAGTACAAACTTATACACGTGTACTGTCACTGTCACTGTCATTAATAAGCGAGAAAAGATGTAGAGTTTAAAATTATAATTCCCCACTCTTTACCCCAACCGCGTCACTAATTAGACGTAAAAGTAAAAAACTATCCAAATATGTCGCGAACCAGTTTTCGCGTAGGCGTATTCTAAGCACCGCGATATTTCACCAATCGCGACTGTTCTCATTATAATACAGAAGGCATTAGTCGGGTAGCAGATAGACAAAGATACGCTGTATCGGATATCAGATGTAAACTGTGGTACGGGTTAACAACCGAAGGCAGCATTCCGAGTTGGAGGCTTAATGATGGATATTTCTATAGAGTTGTTGCTACAAGTGTGACAGGTAAAATTGGCGAGTCAAACGCGTCAATACCTAGAAAAACAATAAAATATCGATGAGTGTATATGAAATAACGCCAATAATGGTATAGTGTGTGGTCTGATGAATGATCAGACTCCACATTGTTTCGTTTAAATAAAATTTCATGAAAACTGTTGCCATATGCAACAAATTAGTTATCTCAACTTTGGTTTTTACAGTAGATTGTAATAAAATAGAACATAAAATACTTTATTGTACACCAGTTAAGTAGTAATGACTGCAGTGGTTTTCATTTGTATTAGTATTAAAAGTATTATAGTATTTGAAACGATAATCGCTCCTCCATAGTAGATTTCTAATCATGGCCGCGTCATTAACGTCAGCATTGGAGGATTTCCATACCTTTACATAGTAGCAAACTAACGCGCAACGCACACGTTATTGATGCCAAATACTGATCAAAAGTCGACTTTTAGTGTCAAAAATCACGTCTGTAAAAAAACTTATTCGTGTTTCAACCGTTCTATAAAGTTACTCGGTATCGGAAAGTCCCTTTCAGATAATACAGAATTGGAGCGGTGTACGGCATCTATTAAACGTGAATGCGATTCAATTCCACACTCGCGTCCGTCCTATAACTAAGTGTGCGGTGGACCTATAATGAGGTAAGGGTGACTCGCCAATAACAAGTGAATGCGTAATGGAATGTTTATCTCTAACCGTTTCGGAGATAGGCGACGTTTTGTCTGCGAACGTTTTATTAGAATCAATATTAAATTAATCTTTTTTTTTACTCCTTGATGATAAAAAAGGGCGTTGAGTTTACCGTGTGTATCAAGTTCTGTGTGTTTGTCTGTGGCCTCGTAGCTCCCTAACGGATGACCCAATTTTGATTTAGGTTTCTTTGTTTTTAAGGTAACTTGGTCGAAAGTGCTCTCAGTGATTCATAAGAATGGTTTTTTTGTTAAAGTAAGGACAACTTTTGTTTTCAATTAACCATTTGATAGGTATTTTAGATTGGGACAGATATTATGTTTTTATACAATTTTGTCTTAGTTTCTAAGTGACCTTAAAATCTACTTTAGTCTCTTTCGGAAAAGTCCAACAACAGTTTTTAAGTGCGCAGTCCCATTCTAGACTTAACTTTTCCATCTAAGACCCTTTATAATCGTGCCGTCTAAAACGTAATATGCAGCAAAACCCTTAATACGTTGATGACTACATCGCTCAACACACGTAGGGTGATTAAGTATCTATGATACCATCGATTACATGTACAACTGATTATATAATACGATCATTGATAAAACGGAGTTACTACGTTTTGGAAATGAATGCTGGCTGAGAACAAAATCATGGACCCATGGGAAGTTATCAAATAAAGCCTACACCCTAGTCTAACAAGCCATGCCCAATAGGCACCGATCCTAAAATTCTGTCCATGTTATTAAATTTCGGCACCCATTTATTCCTACCAAACTTTGAGCCAAAACAGAATAAATTTATAGTTTCTTGTACACTATAAACTTGCCAGACAATAACTAATAATTAGTTAAAAATGAGAACACCTGTTTCAGTCTCTTTCACTCGTCACTAGTAAACTCCAATTTCAGACTGCGTTGGGTTTGCCTGGGACAAAATAGTTTTACCTAGGCCAAACAATTTCATCACTGTGTACTCCTCCGCGAGTCGAAGTAGCTTTTTTGTCTATTTATACGTATGCAATACAAACAATGAATAGCTCTGTGGGGAGTAATGAACGCACCGATTTCCAGCTCAGGTCCTCGATTAGACGGCGCCGTCCATTTGCAAATATGACACGTAATTTGGTTGAAATGTTCCACACGAAAGGGTTCGATTGTTATTTTATTAGCATGCACACCACCGACGAAAGCCCTACTGGCGATGGGGCTGCAATATGCGGTATCAGGTTGTATATTGCTTTGTTTTGTTTTGTATATTGCTGTAAGCAAGCGTGCTTCACAATCCGGCGTAGGTTAAGAACTGTCAGTCAATCAGCGAGCGGCAATACGAATCAAAACTACCCTCACTGATTGCATAAATAATCCAAGAAAATAAGTATATACAAATTACCCTTAAAAACGGTCGATAATTTGTTCGTTCGAAAACCACGCAATGCAACGCAACCACGCAAAGCAATAATAAAAAAAAATAGGTAATTACTAATGTTCAAGAACTATGAGGCTTCAACAATCACCTCAATGAGTTTTGTGGCGAAATTCAGTACAAACTGGTGGTATTATGTCAAAACTAAATAAGAAGAAAAGTAAGGTAGTAAAGTTCCAATTCAGGATTTCTTAAATGAAACGCAAATGTTTCAGGACAAACTGATATTGCCTAGACTAGTCTAGTTTTTTCACGCGATATCTGAAGTAGTTTAGCCTAGGCATAACTAGTTCGGGTTGAAATCGGGTCTCTCCAGTAACATACCCTACAGACAAAGGTTTCTCTCAACTTTATGCAGACACTTGAAGCTCTAAGCTTGAGCACTGAACCAAATTGTTTATGGGACTTCTACTTTATTACTTGGACTAAATTATTTGATGAGGCTGTTTCACCTCTCTCAAATAAATAGTATTTGTAAGGTTTAATTTGGAAAAATCGTGTTACTTCCAAAAATGTAACTAACTATAACATTGGCATCAGCACACCCGTGCGCTTAAGATAAACGATTCCTAAATCTCATATGCTCTGCAGTTTTACTGAAATCAAGTACGCTTCAATCATACACTTATTGGCAGATGACTATCTGACAAAGTTGTGGTACTACTGGAGACTTATTCTTGTAGAAGAGTTCTATCAAGTCAAGAAATAGTATAAAGCCTGTAAAGCATGTAAGTCAAAACAGAAGTCAATAGATAGAAATACAATTACGACATATTTTAATTTGCGTAAGTCCTGGTTTAATTTTATCCGGATGTTGTTAAACTCGGCCACAGTTTCATAATGCATTATTCAATGTACTCAGGTGGTCGCATTGCAAAACGTCTTGTCCCTTTTAATTCTCACAGCAAATGCAGCTGTTATGTTACCTTAAGCCTTAAAACCGGTTACAAAATTATTGCAGCAAGCTTTTATCAGCCGGTTTTGTTCGTTATCAGATGGATTCAAGTCTAGGTCTAGTGGGGATAAAAACTAGACGATTCTTGGACCATCTGAACTACCAAAAGAGGATAAGTAAGCGTACATTGGGATAGATTAGAAATACTAAAACCAACAAACACCAACAATAATTTCAACAGTAGGCTTTATATGTGTTACAGATCAAAGCGATAGCGGGCACGCTGAATTAAGCTACAATCATAGCAATCAATCATATATTACTGAGTATAAACGAGATGAGTAATTCGTTCACCTGATGGTAAGCCCTATCTATGCCTGCCCATAACAGTGCCACCCAGAACTTTGCATTGCATAATCTTGCGCGGCACTGTACTGCGCTCGTCACCTAAGACATCGGTTCTAAAGTGTCATATATCCAGTAATTTCGCAGGAAACAGATCCTTTAAGCCGGAATACAGTATGTTTGCACAACTTCTTGGCAGATGGATATCTGGTAAAGGTGTAGTACTTCCCAGGTGGTCTCATGCATAAGAGGCCTACCACTACTGTTAGCTTTGTTTTTAATGTGTTCCATATAACTCTCATTGCCACATTCATTGTATCGTATCATTCGATATTTCTCATGCTAATTAAATATCATAAGAAAAGTATATGGCTCCAAATGGTTCGTGTAATATTACAAACGATGCTGCTTGCCAGTTCTGTTAGCTTTATTTGGCTTGACACGCTACTGCGTGTCTAGATGTGTATTGATGTTCAGTTGTAAATAAAATGGAAGACGTAGTAATATTAATATTATTCAAAAGGGTATATATTTACCATCTATAGTGTTTGCTTTCAGTTTAAAGAAAGTCAGGCGTCAGCTAAAGTAAAGTTTCGGCTGTGCTTGAATATCGGAAACTCATAACAAACATAACACATGGTAAATAATTGCCTTTTTAAAGGCAATACAAATGTTAGTGGCCATGTTACTTTAAAACTTTAGTACATAATCATCATCATCAACCCATAACGTCCCACTGCTGAGCACGGATCTCCCCTCACTTTTCGGGAGGAGGGTTAGGCCATAATCCACCACGGGGGCCCGGATAACATACTCATCTCCTAAATAATTCTCGGATAGGTACATACCCACATGGGTTACCTCACGATATTTTCCATCACCGAAAAATGAGTTATAATTACGTTACATAATAGTTTTATTAAATGTAGAGAGAAATATACCTGTCCAGAGAATGGAGTAAGATAAACATTTTTTATAGTCTTTCAAAACTTTATTTAAAAAAATATACTGCCCATTGTACTTGATTTATTTATTTCATAAAGTTATATTATTATGAACCTTGTGTATTTCTGTACTGCTGTACAATAAAGTATGTTAAAAACTTTCTACAGTACCCCCCGCTATGCAAAACATTTGTCTTAGCAACCTCAGAATAATATTATGAAGGCAATAATGTCCAGTAGCAGTTTCCGTATATATTAGCAACAAAATACTCTGATGATGTCTTTATTTTGGAATCCAATACTTATGGTTATTATTATAGTATTGAAAATAGCAGATCTCTGACCCTAAGATAATCTCATTTGAATTTGATTTATACAAATTGTTGATATGATACCTCTATCGTATTGTGGACATAACTATCAAAATGTATCTATTGACTTCGATTAGAGAAAACAATAAAGAAATTTTAATATTTTAAGATAATTATAGTTTTCTTTTTATTAATGTAAAACATCTTTAGGCATGCTTGACTTGGGGACTAAGCTGGTGAATGCGTTACGAAAAATGTGACCGGGCGAGGCGTACGGAAGTTAAGGAGGAGATATAAGTAACTGAAGATAGAAAGAGGGAGAAAGAGAAAGAATTTTTTAGTTGAAATTTTACTTCTACTAAGTGTCCAAGCACAGATTTCATTTTATTTGACTGAGTGACGAGACGAGCAAGTCGTTCACCTGATGGTAAGCGCTATGTCTGCCTATAACAGTCACAGCACTACCCAGAATCGTGCATTCCATAATCCTGCGCGGCACTGCACTGCGCTCGTCACCCTGAGGCATCGGCTCTAAGTGTCATTATGCCAAGTAAGATCCAAAGAGGTCCATCAACCCGCATTTGGCCCGCCTAGTATGTTTACCAACTATGGCTATAACTATTCGAGACTTCAGTGTGTGAGATTCGTAACAGACTGATTATGATGATGATGACGATGATAACAAGTTTATCATTTCAAATATTACATAGAACATTTTAATGCAGATTAAATTCTATCTCTTGAGTTATTTCACTTGTTTGATTAAGCAATACCTAATTCGTAACCGAACGGCCTTGTTACAACGATTGCCCAACACAATATGACAGTTTTAGTTCGAATTACATTCCACTGTTTATGACCACGTTGAGCAATTGTAGTCTGGTTTTACAGTTACAAGACTAGCAGGTCGTCCATGCGATGGTAAGCGCCACGTCTATCCAAAACTGTTGCAGTGCAAGCCCAAACAGTTTAAACAGCAATACTAAATACTTTTGTTCTGCTGTGCCTACCAATTGGGGGAATTCAAAGGTTTTATTTTCGAAAATTCGTCGGAAAAGGTTTCATTTCTTATGTCAACTTCTACAGCTTATTGCATCATTTTAAGAAAGTGTTTTTCAATTACTGCTTTATATTATGGCTTTATTAATAAAGTAACTACCACTCACTCTTTCTCTTTTTTTTTTTCTTTCTTCGTACTTGCAAATTGTTGCGCGACACTGCAGTGTCCTCGTCATACTGAGACATTATTTCTTAAGTCTCATTGTGTCCAGTTTTTTGGCTGGAAACAGTGTCCTTCAAATGTTTGCACACTACAGCTTGGAAGATGAATATTTAGCAAATATAAACCCAAATAAATTGTAATTTAGATATAACTAAATGTTATGTTCCCTAAAAAATTGTCGTTAAGGTCTTTATTTTAATATAGTGATACCAATAAAGGGACATACTTAAGCTTTTTGTAGTATCAGTAATAGACTCTAGTAAATTTTCCTTAGAACTTTTATGTTCTTCGTCTTTATTTAATTTCCAAGCTTCTGAAGGTAATAAAATTACCTATTACACCATGATCCCAATATAAAATAGGCAGATAAAACTGAGACCTCTCAGATAAAAGGAAAATCAAGTCCTTGAAGTTTAGGCAAATTGCTATGCGTACCAACACAATTTCCGGAGCGAACGAGGAGCGCGTCAAAAATTAAATTCTGTCAGAAAACACTAAAAATCCCCGCCCGCCTCACCAAAGTACCAAACTCAAGTTTAATTTATTTTTAAGAGATTTCCCAGGCTTGGACATTATCGAATTCAGCCGACGAAAGTGAAAATGAAACAATTATGCAAATGGGCAACAAAATAAAACTCATTTTATTAATAATCAAATAACGGGAGTTCGCATTCGCAAATGAAATAAAATTTTCGTAAATGGTGGCATTAATTGTCGGGATGTTGGAAAAAGGGGAGGATGGGGGGGATGTCGCTTGCCTCCCTCCTGGCTTCTATCAAACACAAGTTATCTCAAAGGGGAGAAGTTTTAATAAAATTCCGAATGCCTCGGGCAGTTAGATACAGTCTCTATACGCTATCATTCAGCTTTATAGTAGCAACTTCTCTAAGTTCTTCGCTTCAACGGATGTCTTTGAGACTGCGATGTTGGTAGACGTCATATTTACGGTGATTTATTGGGTATTTGATCTCGTAGACATCTTTTGAGAACTTTGCAGTTCCATAAAAATATTAGAGAATTTCTCTACCAAAAATTGGTAGAGAAATTCTCTAATATTTTATGTCAGTCTTTTTACGCTTAATTTTTTGTCTATCTATATATCTATATCAGCCTACATCAATCTACTGCTGAGTGCAGGCCTTCCCATATGCACTCTGTTCAGTCCTGTGCTCAATGGATCCACTGCTTTGATGCCTTCGTCTAACCATTGGGCAGGTGGTATGTCTTTAAGTCTATCTTTCTTTTAGGCACCATTCCATTACTGCTTTAGTCTATTTGCCATCTTCCGTTCAACTAAATGATCTGTTTTGTAATGTCCTATAGCTTAATTGTGTGACCGAACCTTAATTTAAGTCAGTGGGTAAGTATAGGTTCCACCAAACTGTCAAGTACCATTCTATAATTTGTCGTTTTATAATTAATTGCGTTAGCGATCTATATGTATTCAGTATCCTAATTAATTATTTTCTGTTTGTCATTCGATTTGGTTAACATTATTTTGATTTTAACCTGACATTTGCTTTGTACAACAGTGCGACTTATGACACAGACGTCGTTCGATTCCAAATGCTTCATTGGCGGTCTCTGGTGACAGATTTTGTGAGGCCGCCTTAAAACCTCTGGTATGATACATAAAAAGGTCCTTGAAGACTCCAATAAAAACTACCACACCACCACCCACTCTCTATCCTAATTCTATAAAATCTGTCGCTTCTTTGACATGTGACGTATAGAAATGTCACGAGTAACAAACCACAACATCGGAAAGTCGCAGCAGTGAAATAATCTTAAGACTCAATTAAAACGCTAGCGAGGCTAAGTAAATATTTCAGCGCTACTTTGCCCTATTTATTGCCCTTCTAAGGTTTAATTAAGCGGTCTTTGATGTTCAATCTGTTACACAAAACTCTCTAATTGCGTAGGTAGGTAGGCTCGGCTAAATTGAGCTCTTATATTGCGTTTAAATTAGGCATAGAATTTACAAGATGCCTTTTTGTGCTTTGTAAGTCATCTGTTATGTCACTCTTCTTTGAAACATTGTTTACACTTACTTTGATTTCGTGATTTTTAAATGATTTTTTTCCACTCATTGTGTTGATTTTCGGTTAGGTCAAATTTGAAGTCTATTTTCATGTAATTTATTTTTCTTGATCTCTCCATTTTGAAGCTGGTAGTACCGATATGTATATGGAAAAGCTTTCTGGAAACATAATATTGTTAACAATTGTGACCTCTATTGCGTAAGTAGCGGATGACCCGACTGCGAAGCCCGAGGTTGCCGCTTCGATTATCGCACAAGACATATATTTATTTCAACCACAGGTATTAGCTCTGAGTCTGTGTGTTTGTAGGACCAAGGATCTTTATGGTTCCTGCTTCCCTAGGTAGAAGGAATTCTAGTTAGGGGTTAGGATTTATGTACGTGATAATGAAACGTTATTCATTTGTTTAAATGATCAAATTGAAGTCATTGGAGTCCCTAATTACTCAGACTGATCTTCCTGTAACGTGGCTCCTAATATGAAGTCATGGAAACGGAACGATACTTTAATACCACGTTTATTTCGTTTCACTCCATCCGCTAGATGCTCGACGCCTCCCGGAGACGTGACATGTATGAATTAAGGAGCTGCCGTGAATAAAGGAGGACTTGATATAGAGAATATAAATGTGGCATGAGAAGGGCTTCTGTGGCTACTGGTGGTTCAGGTGTGTTCATTATACGGACGTGAGGGGTTCCATTATCGCTTTAGGTAAAGATAAAGAAAAAGGGCCTTTAAGTGGCGCCGACGTGTGGTACTAAATAAATGAGTTTGAACTTCCCAATCTTCCCACATGTGACAGTAAATTATTTGACTGAATATACAAACCGTGCTTGTCACAATTAGCAATTATTTGAATTAATAAAACAGTAACCCAAAAATAGAAACGACAAAAACAAAAAAAAAGCATCGTCAAACCAGTGGGTAACCAACTTTCTTCAGAGTTTAGTTGATCATATTTGATTTATTTTTTATTTTTGTCTATGCTTAAAAGACTTGATGTGTTTCTTAATGCATAAGAGACATTTAAGTGTGTAACACAATTAGCAATTATTTTAATTAATCAAACAGTAACCCAAACAAAAGAAACGACAAAAACAAAATAAAAAGCATCGTCAAACCAGTGGGTAACCAACTTTCTTCAGAGTTTAGTTGATCATATTTGATTCATTTTTTTATTATTGTCTATGCATATGAGACTTAATGTGTTTCTTGATGCACAAGAGGCATGTAAGTGTTTGACTTGTAAAATTCCTTCATTTTTGCCTAATTAACGATTTGAGTTGAGTTTCAAGTTTTCCAATGCGGCTTTAGAATAAAAAAATAACTGACCTCAAAACAATCTCCCCACCCAGCCCCCCACCCCCCTGATAAAGTCAGTGACATATACAAAGCCACTTCCAGTCCACATGTACCTCCTCCATACACACACGTACGCCGTATATTGCGGGTAGCTCTATACCCTCATTCTGGAATCATTACACGAAATAGTATCACCGTACCAACCCCCCAGGGAGGGGAAGTGACTTTGCGGCTGTTTGTTTATACACTCCCATATATATTTCGGTTAATTAAGTTTTTGTGAGGTCGCGGATTAGTATAGGGGGAGCCTAATCGTGATGGAGTGTGGAAGGTGCCTAATGGGGGGTTTATGGGGAAATGGAAAAATATGACGGGGTTTGCCTAATGATAATGATCTGGAAGACGGTTGACTGGGAGAGATTGCTTTTAACGATAAGTCTGGCCATTAAACTTTAACTTTAAGCTTTTCTGTAAGTGTATTTGGTAAACTGTTGTGCAGTAAAACTTTTTCAATTCCTTTGAATTCTAGAGGAAAGGTAACGATGAAAATTAAATGGCTATTGATGGAATTCCTTACAAAAAGGATAATTATGATTTGGTACTTCTTTCTCTAAAAACGTCTTGGAAGGGGAGTATCGTTGACTAGAAGAACTGGGTTCTATTTCAAAGCAGTTATGGGCAGGTATGACGCTTACCATCAAGTGAACGACTTGCTCGTCTCGTAACTTAGTAACATAGAAAAAACACCTTTAGAGTAGCGGGAGATAGGTTTATTAAATAGGCGTAGTACAAAAGATGTTGATGAAAAATATAATGGATCAAAGAAAAATAGATTGGATTACCAGACCAAAAACAAATGAACCTTACCCATCACAGTGGAGGTATCTAGAAAAAGCAGATTGATAGGACAGTGCACAGAGATCAAAACAATCTTTATTATAATGATTATAAAACTCCATCTCCGTTAACGGCTAGAATGACAATTATATATTATCAACCACATCATAGCTTACTATCACTCCTAGTAATATCTTACGGACTTTTAGCAACAACAACAACAACAGATACTTATTCAAGACTTTCCATTTCAAATGTCACGAAACTTACGCAATTGAATGAAGATTTCGCCAAGTTCATTCAAATACTTTCATAACTCACTCGCCCATTTCCATAATTGAATACGAAATTTTCACTAACTCACCGCTGCCCCACACACTCGACACGCATACATAAAACCCCTCTTATAAGGATATTTGTCTCAATGAAAACGGAATTATGAATACACCCCTCACAGTTATGGGTAAAGAAAAATTTATATGTAAGCTACAGTAGAGATGTGACCGACTTCCGGCCAAATTTGTTTGTTCCTTCCTGTTTTTCCGGTTGGATGTAAAAAAAATGAGTAGAATTATATTACTTGATCATATTAATCTTCTTTAGAATGATTTCAATATTATGCCAATGTAGGTTTTTTATAAATAATTCCTAAATAATGTTTTCGTATGCTTTTTTTGTATTTTATCAGGACCTTTTAAACTGTACTTCTTAGGTAATACAGTTTAAAATGTTTAGAATAATATTCGAAAATTCTAATCAAACCCGAAGAAACTATAAAGTGGTAAACTTTTATCGACGATATATTTTTCCATTCCATTTTTACTAGAAATTTGTTCGGTCTTTACATTTTTTAAAAAAAAATATATAATACTATAATACCCATGTATCCGGCCAAAACACTATCCATCAGTCACGTACCCTTAAGGAATTTTTCATATGCGTTATATTGTTTTTAAAATATCGCAGTAATAATATTTTTTTCATATAATATTATGTATTTCATGGGCTCGCCTTATAGACAAGTTTATTTCATTGTGTGTGTGCGCTCAAGATTAAGTCAAATTGTTGGTTTAGGCTCTGACCAAATATTTATATTAGAATTTTATTGCCTAAATCTACTTTTCAATGTTTGAATTTGAAGTTGCAAAGTCAATTTGAGAATTTTCTTTTCAATATTAAAAAAGCTTAAAGATATATTTGTTAAAAAATAGAGTTGACGAAAATGGATTTGCAGCCGAAAATTAAAACGAAAAAGAATGTTCGGCTTTAGTGTCATTTACGGCCGAAAACGAAAACGTAACGAGTTAGAAATTAATATTACCGCTGCACGCTGAAATCTAATTTTTTTTACACCCAGGGTAAAGAGCACAACTGTAGGACCTAAAACGAAAATATGGCCGAATCACGATATTTTTGCCGAAAATAGCTGAAAACTAAAACGAAACTTTGGTCGGTTCCTAGTAACAAAAATATTAAACTACATGAATTTCGGGTCTATTAGAATTTTTTTCATAATAATTAAATTGTATACTGCGCTTATTAACTTCCGCATAAAATTTGGGATTCATAAATTTACCATAAAATACCTAACATTTTTAGCAAGACATTCTTAATACTTTAGAAACCATACCTAAGTAATGATTGATGAAACTAAAACGGGACACAAAATTATATTTAACTACAAACTAGAAACTTTTTCCAAAATAATGAATAAAAAAACATTATTACATCCAACGCCGAACACTTAACAATTCCAAACCAAATCAATTTGGCCACAACAAGCAGTCAAGGTAGAGCTGAACAAATGAAAATTTCCCTTTCACCGTAACTACAATGAAACTCGTCGTCACACATTACAATCCACTTTCACATTATAAATTGCCTCAACTCTATAATCGTATCATTGCATTCCCCTACAGAAAGTTGTCTCTAGGCATTTTGTGTGGTGGCTTCATTATAGAGACTAATGTAGAGGACACATTATACCCTGTGAGGGGGAGACTGGGGGTATAATGTGTCATCTTGAGGAAAAATAATTTTGAAACGAGAATGTCAAACTGGGATAAGTCAGAACTGGGATAAGTTTTTAGGGTTCCGTACCCAAAGGGTAAAATGGGACCCGCACCGACAGTCGGACTCGCGCACGAAGGGTTCCGTGCTTTGTTGTATGGGAGCCCCCTTAAATATTAATTTTATCATATTTTTTAGTATTTGTTGTTACAGCGGCACAGAAATATATCATCTCTAAAAAATTTCAACTGTCTAAATACTGTCACGGTTCATGGGATACAGCCCGGTGAAAGACGGGCAGACAGACAGCGGAGTCTTAGTAATAGGGTCCTGTTTTACCCTTTGGGTACGGAAACCCAAAAAGTACGGATCCTTATTTTCATTAGATGCTCCACATCTACTATTCATTACAGCCCACCCTTACGAGCTTGACTTCCAAGAAATCCAAGGGTCGGAGAAAACTCACTTATTGAAATCATCAATCTAATCATATGCTTTAAAAACTACAACAAAGTAAAGTTTGTCCTTAGAATAACTTATTCTAAGGCCTCGTCATACCATTCTCTCAGAACGTCCCCCAATGTTTCCCTTCCACTAATAAATGGGCCCAATTAATCCAGAGTGGCGTCTGTCATGCTAAAGAACAAGCCCCTTTGCCTGCAGGCTGCAACACCGGTAACTGACGCCAAGTAATTGCTTTTGTTAAATCAACGGTCCTTCGAGTCTAAAATTTGATAGCTTTATAATATTGAGAAAGTTGATATTAAATATAATTGACGGAAAAATTTACTGAATAAAAATTCTAGATAAGTAAAACATTCTAGATTTCATAAAATTGGTTTCGTTTTAACATAGGTAATGATGTTATAATATCTAGTATTTAAATATGACTGTTATTGCTGAAACAGACACTCCAGATAAATGTACAGTAATAATTACTGATTAAATAAAAACACTCCGTGTGTGAAAGAGTTAAGCAAAGAAGATAGTTCTTTCAATTTTCATCTAATTTCCGGCAAATACTCCCTTATCTGCACAAACTGGCTCAAACAATAAAAAGGCATACTTAAATAATCTCAAATTGAATTAAAACCGTTGATAATAAATAAGCCATTCATCATAATCTTTGAACCGAAACAAAACAGCAATTGATACGATAATTTGCTTAACAACAACTTGACAGCGACATAACAATAAAGGTATAAATTGCTTAACATCACAATTTGTCAGAAACAATGGACAGTTAGCGCCGAAAGAATAATATCAGACTTACGTAACGTACGAACTAGTGCGCTTATAGATTTGAAAGCGGAACTTAGAACTATTATGTTATCCGTGGAGAAGCTATTTTAACATGTTCACTGCACAAAACACAAAGTCGTGTTTTTCATAACTGGCCACGAGTACGGCAAAACACAACTGTTGTGTTTGTTGTATGGGAAAACACTATGGCGAGTGCAGAGCCGCACCCGTGGCTAGAAAAGCAAAACGGGTCAGCAGTCAAAGTGTTAAAGTCCTATTACAACTCTACGCTGTTTTTAATAATATTCTCGCCAAGAAGCACATTAATGATTATTATTATATTATACAAGTAACTTGATCGAGCACAAATGCAAGCTACATCTAAGTACTTAGTTAAACACAAGTAACTTTAAAATCACTATGATTGTAGCAATTATATGTTTTCTCTTAATATAATGCGAAAATTTGGTTTTAATTGCGATAATTATGTAACATTTTTTAGACATTCTCAAATGCAGGTTGCCTGAGCTTAAAGTTTTTCTTTATGAAGAAAACATTCAAATGTGGTAGAAAACTAATACTATGGGCAAGTCCAAATAATCCAGACAACGTCCCACTTTCCTCGTTTACTGTCCACTAAATCGACATTATTGATGACAGCCTTTTAAAACTGTAGCTCATGCTCAAAGCAGTTTATTTCGAATGCAAATTGCTGGTCGTACCCATCACAACTTCCTGAGTGATGACTCCGCCGTCGCAAATGCCTATAATGACTAATATATCATTTTTATGTCGCTCGAAGGCTGTTCTAAAAATGAGGACCGAATAACTCAAGTATACATAAATTAGTAGTACATAAATTTAATAATAATGACGTCATTATTTGTGGTAGCGGTAAATACATGATAAACTGCCTTCAAAAAACACCGTCTCTAATAAACACGGACACATCATAAATCTATAATAGAGTTGTTGTAGTCTTAATTCGATTAACCTCAAATGAACTAGCACTAGCACCCTATTATGCCAGATGCCTCTGACATGGTTTAACAATTGCTTTCAATCGATGTCAAGAGGAAAAGAGTATAACGTATCCTCCAAATTATGAAAGTGTTCAAATTGTTATGCCGCTAAACAGTCCAATCCAATTTGGTGTCCCTGTCAGGTTTCCTCTATTTAGAGATCAGCTTAGACGCGTATATCAATTTAAAAAAAAAAATTGCTGTATATTTATACCGATATTGGTATACCGGTTTTGTTCCTTACCAATAAACCTAATTACTCCAATTGTAAGACCAGCGCAAACTGTGATTACGAGATCGTAAATGTCGACTCGAATAACTGTTTTTGTCCAATATTTTTGAGTAATCGATATTTTCGGAAGAGCATCGATTACCTTTATTGGTGGTTGTAATTACTGACAATGATATGAATGGCCTTATAATTTTTCACTCTTATTTTTGTAAAACGATAACTTGGTCAGCTAGTCAGACCATGAAGATGCAACGGAATCGTGATACCGCTTATTCTATTCCTATACTTTAAGGTAGCAAAATTACTGGGCATATGAAACTTTAGAGCCGATATCTTAGGGTGACGAGCGCAGTGCAATGTCACGCAAGGTTATGCAATGCAAAGTTCTGGGTGGCAGTGTAACAGTTATGGGAAGGCGGAGCGCTTACCATCAGGTGAACGACTAGCTAGTCTCGAGTATCAGTAAAAAAAAAAAACGATACTTAAATGTAGAGATAATTTCCAATAAAACATATAGATTATCCTAAATAGGACAATCCAAATTTGTGGATACTAGTCCAGTATCTTGCTTTTTGTATGGGATAGTGATAAATTGGTAAATGGTTACCGCCCCATGGACACCCATAACACTAGGAAGTTGTTGACCTGTTACTTCCTCAATCCTTTTTTTAAAAGCCCCACATTATAATCAGATCGTACCAATCATTTCGGTTCGGGTAGAGAAATAACTTCCACTTTATTATAAGTGCAAAGCTGGTCTACGCGATTTATTGGAACAGAGAAGTGGGTTAAATATAACCCATTTAAAATCACTTTATACTACGAAGTTTAGCGATATAGACAATAAATCTGAGCAAACGGCGCATGACTACCCGTAAATTTCTATTCTTCAATATATCTGCGCCACAGTAGAATGATCTACAACAGTACTCAAGCTTAAGACCATTTAGATAGAATTTTGATATCCATTTCTAAATTTTTGTTGCCTTCTCAAGGTACAACAATATACTCTGTCTGAGTATACATTCAACAGTAAACGGTGTTTCTTAGTTGTAATTCTAAATAAAACAATTGTAATTACATATAAAAAAAACTTAAAAAAATGCAAACAAATTTTTACGTTACTTTACTGAATAAGACATTTTGTGTTCTTTTAGGTAGCCTATACATCAAAAATACTTCTTATTATCACAAAAATAATGGTTCAAGAGTAAACTATCGCCGTTAAATCTTTTAAAAACCAAGTCACTGTTTTGTTACTACATTTAGGGCCACAATAAGTCCGCAGGCGAAGCGTGGGTAATATTTTAATTCTTATTCATTCATCGAAAGAATTTCTTTTGTTTTACAAACACGTAAATTTTGTTCACAAGCTTGATCCATCTATGCTTTATTAAAATATTCGGCAACGGTACTTTGTTTCAGGGAATTTATTCCAGACTTACTTTTTTAAAGTATTTTTTATATAGATTTCTTTTTTATTTTCCATTGTATCCGGTCTATTGCATTTGGCTTTCCTTCTTATATACGTAAATTTTATTTCTACAAGGATGTCATGCGGCCAATTATTCCTGATCAAAGCCTTGAAGTTCCCATTCCTACAATATTCTAAGGCTCGTTTGTAGCGGCAGTAAATTAACTATCACATTTACTTTTCTAAACCCTTTACCCTTTTTGACAGTAATTTAATTTCCTACTTAGGGGTCAGGTTTTATGAATGTGATCGTGACGCGTTATTATTGTTAATGGTATTTATAAAGGATAATGCATTTTTAGAGTTATATCGAAAAGTTTTGAATTTTGCGTTTTTTGCTTCCCGTTCACTGTCGCCGCAGTTTGCTGAATATCAACACTCCCTGTGCCATTTTTGGCCTCACCGAGTAGTAACCATCCTGGACCAGTCATCTCATCCAGTTTTATGACAAAACAATATTTACTACCAATACTGGCCAATAATGTCCAAGAATACATTGACGTCATCCAATGCCCATAAATATAATTGTAATTGGAAGAGACAAATGGACGAGTGGACGCGACGCTGAAACCCCGTTGTGTCTGACGCCCTATTGTCGCTTGACCCAATTTAGTGTCATTGTTAGGACTGGAAACTACCCACGCTTGAGGATGAAAGGCATTATCTGAAAGTGGAAAATTAGGTTGACTGATATTTTCATACAAATTTCGAGTTAGGTCGGCATCGAAGAAGACTGTTTCATTTTGAAAAACAAATAACGACCCATAATTTCATAGACAATACCTTCCTTAATTCATAACTTATTCCTTGTATAATTATGTCTAGAACACTTGTGATGTTTATTTTATTTTTTTATTTCACTGAGTGACGAGACGAGCAAGTCGTTCACCTGATGGTAAGCGCTACGCCTGCCCATAACAATTACAGTGCTACCCAGAACCTTGCATTGCATAATCCTGCGCGGCACTGCACTGCGTTCGTCACTCTGAGACATCCGTTCTTAAGTCTCATATGCGCAGAAATTTCGCTGGAAACAATGCCCTTCATACCGGAACACAGAAATTTTTGCACATTACTGCTTGGCGGATGAATATCTGGCAAAGGTGCTTAGTTACTTTTGTCCTCATTACCATGAAGCAGGAAAATTTATTTCTTTAGGTAAACAAATATGGGTTTCCTCGCGATGAAAGTGACAATAACACACTACATTAGCCTTCTGTTTATCTAAGGGAAAATTGTAAGAAATGAAATAAATTTAAATCAACCCTATTTAGTTAATGCTATTTTAATGTGCCTATCAAAAGCCTGAAATACTGAATTGCAATAAAAAAATCAGAACATTTCGTTAAAAGTTAAGGAAAGGGCGGCAGAGCCCGTTGTTCAAACGATATCGAATTTCAGTTAGCAACAGATGTTTAGATTTATATCTGTTGTTGTATACTTAGAATCTTATTATGATTTCGAATAAAAGTTCAGGAACACGAGTTATAAGCTGGATGTGACCTTCTGAACTTTTACTTTGCTGTCTTTAAAAGAACAATCACCGTTGTGTCAGTTTTAGTCGCGCCGATGGTTGAGTTGGGTTCTTAAATGTATGAAGGTATATGCAAGTCCGCAAATTATGGGGATTCGGTATCAGCGCTATCTTCTGGTTAGACTCCAACTGACTTGAAGTTCAATCTGTCGTATACAGCAAACAAACTCATAATTAATGCTCCTTCAATTATAAAAAAAAGTATTACATAACAATTCAATTCCTATGTCAAAAGTAAAGAAAGGAATCAATCTGGTCCGGTCAACAGTGTTGTACACGCAATATTATGCCAATATTGATAAAGCGAATCAATATTCTCACCATCATGAGCTCGGTAACCTTTCACAGCTTAGCTAAAGCCCACAAATGTGGAGACAGTACCTTAACTCACTTGTTTATTGGCAGCTTGATCTATAAAAGCGAAAATAAAAGTAGTTTGAACATGATTAATTCATTCGTTTTGTGCTCGTTTAAATTCTTGCAGCTTAAAAAGTTATTCTATTTTTTTTTAATCTGTACTTGTTTTTATAGATTTCAACTTAAAACGTCTCAGTGTATCAAAATGTGCATATGAATTGATATTTCTGTGATTGTAATTCAAAATAAGAATATTAATTATAATGAATGTAATTATAAGTGTGTGAATTTCTTTTTTAAAGTGTCGCGCTGTGAATTGTGTTATGTTGTTTTTTATCTGAGCTAGTCATTTAATCAATAAACATTACTTATTTAAATCTTATTTCCCGATCCTTGCAGAAGATTTTTTTAAATTTGGTCAGTATATTCTAATTACCTACCTAAGGAAAAAATATTAGGCGAGGTTACCAATATTACATTTTCTATAAACATTATAATTTAATGTAAAATATATTCTAAAAATTACTTTGTATTTTGTAGAAAACTAGGTCACTGACTTTTTCAGTGAGTTAAGTCTGCAAACATGCTTACGGATTTCTTTGTATTTTATCCTTTGCAATTTCACAATCAATTTTCAACTTTATCGGGTAAAATGTAAGCTCTATATTAAATTCAGTTTCTGGCATCAAAAATTCGAATATTATTAAGCTAATAAAAGTTATCCGATCCATGATTTTGGGCGCCTGTCGTCGAAATTAAGGAATGGCGAGATTGATTGACCTGTAGCCAATTTAAGCAAAATTCTATTTAAGAATGTGTTATCAAGCCATAATAGGGTTTAAAATAGTTTATTATATTTAAATAGAAGTCATATTTCAGAGTTTATTCGCATATTGGTATTCTAAATCCAGTTTTAATATGAATGTCCAGCGAAGCTATTTGACACTTATCATAGTGTGCTTTTTAATGTCTTAAATGAGTTTGAAAAGGGTTGAAATGACAGGATAGAATAGGATTTTCCTATTCTCATCCCTATCCGATCCAATTAGAGACACTTTCAAATAAAAAAGACAATAGAACCTTCGATATTGCACGTTAAAATTCACTAATCGGGTGTGGCCATAAAAAGCGCGATTTAGCAGTCGAGTTAGCTAAAAATACAAAAGTCGAACTGAAATCTGAAGTAGTGATATCGTTGTTTTATGATAATATTCTAGCCTAACTAGTGTATAAATACGACGACTATGTTAGACGACGTCGTGGCAGGCTTAGAAGGAAATAGCAGGACGAGCTGGACGCCTTCCGGAAGGACTGGCCGCAGAAGTCTGTGAGCCGAGCGGAATGGAAGAAAGGTAAAGAGGCATTTGCCCTGCAGTGGAATGACCGTGGCCGTTATTATCATAATAATAATAAAGTGTATAAATTAATTTCGTTAGTACATTTATACGACCTTCTCAAGTTAGTCAGAAGGCAGTGGATACGTCTCGCACAGGACCGGAATAAGTGGCGTGAAGGAGAGGAGGCCTATACCCAACAGTGGGTTGATACGGGCTGAGATGATGTACACTTACGTTTTTGAAAGAAAACGTTTACTTCATTAAATAAGTCATTATTGCATTTTGCGCCCATTTGGCCATGACGGTTTCTGAAAATAGCCCGTGGAAAAATACCTGTGGATCAAATAAATATTCATTCTACCCGAAAATCCGATCAATTTTCGCGGTTTTCAGTCTGCTTATTACCAAATACACCACGGAGGCTGACAAAAACATATAAAATCAGTAAGAGTAGTCCAAAAATTGGTGACATTATGATCACGTATGTAATGACCTCGGTTGGCCTCATTCATAAGCTCGAAGTTGCTCAACGAGCTAAGGAAAGAGCTGTGTTTACTGTGTGATAAGATTTGTAATGAGAAAATCCTCAGAAGAACTAGAGTCACCGGCATAGCTCTTCGAATTAGCAAGTTGAAGTGGCAGTGGGCAGGCCACATATCATGTAGAACTAACAACCGTTGGGGAAGAAAGTTTCTCGAGCTCGAGCGGCGACCACGGAGTGGAAGACGCGGCATAGGACCACGACCTGGTACGAGTCGCGGGGAGCTGCTGAATGCAAACAGTTAAGAACCGCTCGTTGTGACGTTCTATAGGGGACGCCTGTGTGCAGCAGTGGACATCTTCCGGCTGATGATGATGAGGTAATGACTCCTTATTCATCAAAATCGGATGTGTAGTTTTGGCACTACAGTGGAACATACGTAATTCAAACATACGTTCATTGCTTTATTAATCACTGTACCTTTCCTGTTGCCATAGGAATGGTTTATTAAAAAAAATAAGAGACTAACAGAGAAAGTTTCAATGAAATGAAAAAAGAAAGTAAGAAAAAATATAATATAGCTGAACATACATACTAGCACTCTACATAGTGCAACAAAAAGGACAAAGGGGATAGGTTCTGGGAGAGGTCCAATAACTTCTAGTAAATACCGCACTCATCAGGACCGCGCCCAGATCCGGATACTCTCGGGCACGAACCTTCGGTTTGGCTTGAAATACAGCACCAATTAAAGTTGACACCCCAACGCCTCCGAACAGTTTGCACCTCGCACGTAAGCGAAGCCAGCGAAACGTTCTATACGTTCTCACGTGATCGTTTATTTTTGCATCGCGAGGAACGTATTTCCTTTTTACTTGGTAATTTTAAATCCAGGTATTACCGTTAATCGTCATAGAGGTGTGATGTCGAAATTACGGTAACGGACATTGTTACGTTACTGTTGCTTCAGTACCATTGGCTCTGAAATATTGCGTTAGTCGTTTGGCTATTTAAACAGTAACTATTTAATTAAAAACGACATCAACTCACATCAAATTTTAATCAATTAATTTTTACGGAATATAATCGTGTTTCAGTTCCCATTAAATGTAATGGGAACTGAAACACGATTATATTCCGTAAAAAATAATGGGAATAAATGTAATGGGAATTGAATGTAATGACATTCAATTCCCATTACAATTGTATTTGCAGATATCTCTGACATTGCCTAAGCAGCCTCGTTTTGAAATTTGCACGTCATTTACGGTACTGACTTCAGTATTTAAATCAAAAGTTAAAACCGTTAGAATTTAATAGTTGTTGAGATGATGTTACAGTATTTTTTTTATACCGCTAATATAAGTATACCGGTAAAACAAACCCTAAAACGTTCCTAGATTCTCACGTGATTGTTTATTTTTGCATCCGAAGGCTCATTACATGCATTTCATGTGCCAGTGTCGGCTATAAAGTGGTGGATGTGTAATGGAGATTGAGCTGTGCAGATAGGTCTTGGTATTGTGCTTTCTTTATTTTATAATATAGCATTGCAGAAGGAGACTATTGGAACTATTATTTTGCTTCCGAGTCGCAATTCCTTCAGATTACAAATCGTGTGATCGACTCTGAACCTTTAGTTTTTTATTTCGGTAATATCGTGCATGTGACAATAAAGAAGTTTGTCGCAGAAGATTTTTTTTTTATTTTTTTTTATTTATTTGTATAAATTTGGTAGGACAAAATAAACAAAAACTTAATTTGACATTAAAAACATTAATTAAAAACATTGCCTTGTCATCTGAAAATTTAATTTCGCTTCTGAGCAAAGATGGAGTTAAAGAAAATTTAATAAGCAGTCACTTCTTAGTCACGTCTTCTTTATGCTGAGTTCTTTGACATGAATATTGCTCTATACATACAAATATTTATATTTACTAATCAAAGAGAACTAAACTTGAGTTTGCGAAGTTATATAAATTTATATCACCATTGTAGGATGGAGGCATTCCAAGTGATTCTATTCGTTTTCATCGTGTGCAAATAGCAATAACTCACCTTTCTTTATTTATCGCAATAACGCAACGATATTGATCAATCAGAGGTACGAAGCCGGTCGCGTCAAAGTTGGAAGCCCTAACCTAAAGGGAATATTACAAAGAGTCGCCTTTCACAAATTGAAAATAAAAAGTGCCGACTTATCCAGGACTTGTTCCTAGGAAATAACGAATGCTGTTATTTTAGAACGACACATGAATAATATAATAAACTGTGGTATATTTACAATAAGTCAATTTTGTTTACTATGAAGAAGAATATAAGGTAGGTATTAAGCCAGGTTAGTTAGTCTGACTATTAGGTTTATCTATGTATCTATGCTTTAATGGAAATCTGTCCTTAAAATAAGTAACTTAATAAAACGTTGGGTCGAACACTTCAGTCAAAAAACACTTTGTGTGTGTGTGTGTCTGTGGGGCGGGGGGGATAACACTTCGTGCGTACGTTAGGTGTTAGTACTGAACCAACATAAAAGGTCGTTTTTTTTTGTAAGCACACCATATCAATTTGATTCTACTTATTCTAGAGTAATATTAATAAAACTAATTTTATATGCCTCATCTACTGCAAAAACTTTCTAGGAAAACTTGCCTAGAACCGTCAACAAAGGAAATTATACACAGTGTTTATATTTATATTGAAAACTACGGCTGCGTAACTACTAGAAAACTAAGCAGTACAGCAATTTCAAGAAATATAACTTATTCTCTACTTCATTTTTTTGATCAAATGTTCGTGAGCTATTCCACACACAGCTCTAATTTTCTGTACATAATTAAATTGAATTTTAATTTATATTTTTTTACAAATAGATCAAGAGCGCTTTAGTGCGTGAGTGAGTGGATGGATGGATGGATGGCTGGATAAATTAATTAATAAAAAAATTAATGAATGAATGTTATAATGAACGAACGATCGAATGAATAAATTAATAAATGAATAAACCAATAAATAAATATTATAAAACAATTAAATAAATATATATATTATGTATATATTATAAATATTAAAATTAATGATAAAGTAATACTAAATAGGTAACAAATAATAATAATAATTAGACAGAAAAAAAGTCAAATTCCCATCGTTTGAAGTAATGTTACTGTTTCCACCTGCACGATGGTTGGATCATACACGATGCCTCCCCTGAAAGGTGTTATGGCGTGACATAAAGAACGCTTTCATGCAAAGTGGATTTGTGAAAGTTTTCGCTTGAAATAATATTTGAATTTGTAATTTTGACGTCATCCTGTACGTAAAGAAAGATGGATGTTGTCTGGGTTGGAAACACGCGAGGGAAATTGATATGGTGCCTTTTGAAAGGTGAAGTTTTGTTTATTACAATATATGTAGGCAGAATACTTGTGTAAATATAATTATGGCAGCACTTTTCTACGAACTCGACATGGCACCGCCTATCGCTGCAGTGCGCGGAGGCGGTAAAGCGATTTTTCTGTATTGCTAGTCCCAAATGATCAGTCATAGTAATTAATCTGACTAGATAAGTCTGTTACTATAATGTGATGCCTTATCTCAAACACCTTATCCCAGGGCGCAACGGTTAAAAATTAGCCTCAGAAGAGAGAGATAAATTATCAACAGTAGTCAGTTTGACGAAAATCCGCGCGAACGCGTGGACGACTGAATAGTACTTATGAAGTGCAACAGAAGCGATCCGCGGCGCATAGCGAATCTGTGGGACATAATAATAATTATGCTTTTTGAATAAGGCACACATACATACACACACACACCCCCAGAGAGAGACAGAGAGAGAGAGAACGAGAGAGAGAGACGAACACACACACAATACTCTGTGTATTCATTCTACTCTAGCGTTATGAACAAAGTTGCAATAATTTTATTCGTGCAGTCACTTGTTTCTATCACTGACGCCGTCTCTTTCATGCGTGTCGTTCCTTAGCTAATGACCGATGAATGAATGAACGGTGAATGAACCCACTCTCAATAACATAATAAATAATGCAATACATTATGTTTCCAATTGGTATTTTTATATCCCGCTTGTTATACCGATGAAGGACGATATAGGCGTTCTAACGCCACACCGTTTCCGGAAAAACTAGATAACTACAGAAATAAATCACAACAAATAGCATGGAATTTGTCCCATGGATTCCGCGGGGTCAACGCCCCTCGCATATTTCACCCTTAGTGCCACCCACTTCCCCGATGCAAACGTTTTATGATAAAGGGATAGTTTTTTAACCCTACGTAAGGAAAAGCCATAAGTTTCGCCGTGTTTTCACGGGGTAGAAATTGCTTTTCGCATTTGCACTTTGTGGCAGGGTAATATTCAACTTAGGTTTTAACAGGTGTGGGGTATAAAGTGGAATGTTAGTGCTACATCTAGATATTACAGTTTCTATACAGATAAAACTACATAATACAATTTCAGGCAAACTAACTGTAGTCTGACTTCTGACTGATCTTCACATTGATAAAATGCGGACATCATTAGAACACTCTGAGACGCGATGTTCTAAAGTCTCATAATAATCTTTATAATTTTGCTGGAGTATCTGGCAAGCGGTGATAGCCTAGTGGGAGAACGTCCGCCTTTCAAGGAAAGGGTTGTGAGTTAAATCCCAGAGCAAGAACGTAGCAATGTGTTTCTGTAAAACATATTATGTTCGTATTAATCACTCACTTTTCGGTGAAGAAAAATCACGAGTAACGCCACATGAGTATCTGAGAATAATTTGGGGGGAATGTAGGTGTGTATGTTATATACTTATCTGGACCGGGCCCCCGTGGCAGCTTAAGGCCTAATCCTCATCACGAAAGTGAGGGGGGACCCGTGCTCAGCAGTGGGCTGATATGGGTTTATGATGATGATGATGATGATGATCTGGCAAGTTGTTCTATTTCCCTTGGCGGAATCCTACAGAAGAGGCACTACAAAGCCTGTACTTTTGACTACGCGAGCGATAAGGAATTTCCAAAGTTAAATTTCGTTTACCTTTAACAATATTACATTTATTGTAACATTGTTAGTTTCTACCGTTATACATAACACACACACACACACACACACACACAGAGATATAAAGAGAGAGAGAGAGAGTTAGATAAATAGAGATACTTGTTACATATTACTTGCAAACGGCAGTTCACGGCCTTGGCTCTTGCACACGCAATATTTGTCATCTCAAAATAGTATCAAGCCTTTGACCCAAGCAATTCATGAATAAATACATGCGTCTTGGACCAGCGGCTCATAACCTAAGGGAGACATAAAAAGTGTCTTCAAGATATCGTCCGACGTGGCCCGAATACAGTATTCCAGTAGGGTTGAATTTTATGTGCCCTTTTAACGACATTTGTATGTTTTATTTAGGTTTCTCTTATCATTTTTCCATGACATATTTTCTGAAGACAAGTTGCTACGGCGAATTCTAAATAAGGTTATGAAACATTACTGCGACATTGAGACAATAAAGTAGAACATTTTGCAGACATTTTGCTGGTGTATAAATAATAAGGACACCTGCAGCCCAATTTTGAATGAATTGAGCACTTTTACGGCAATAAAATTAAGTTGTTTTATTTTTTATTATTATTTTTTACTTACAATAATAACTGATAGTCCTAAGATGGGTTATTTAGATTGGAACATCATAGGCGGTTTAGCTTCCCAGCGTGAACTAGACGAAACTTGAATTTGAAACACCTTTTATACAAATAATTAATAAAAATGCAAATATATTTATGGACAATAATTAATTTTACAAGTTCGTGTTGAATCCATAGGCTGAAGACTTTTTTCATACACCATGTGACCATTAAAGCGAAGAATGGCTGAAATGAAAACAACAAAGAGATAAGTCCAATAGAGCTACCATTAAAGTCATGTCGTTACCTTTTTTGCTGAACAGCCATTTTTATTGCTACCCCAGATATGATGAAACGGGAACATAAATTATTATATCGGTTTGTGGCATAGGTTTACTATAAAATAGATATAAATTCGCGTCCTATTAAAGGGGCAGAAGGTGAACCGGCTATAAAATTTGTCTGAAACTTTCCATAAAAAGTTTTTCAATAGCCACTCAGACGATTCCACTTATTCTTTTTGAAAGATAAAGTTTTACGTTCGACTATTTCGATTCAATCGGATTCAGTCTAATCGATTTAGGTGTCGTCAACGGAGATGTCACTGTGAAGGTGGAAACAAGCGACGACCCTAGTCAACCGAGAGGAGTTTATTTTTATAGATCTAGCATAACTAGCCAAAAAAACTCAATATTCCAAACATTTATTGCAAGTAGACAAAAATAATGCACTTTTGATCAACTAAACTAATGAGTAACTGATTATGGTTTGAGTTTCATAAAGGAAATTTCCCTTTCAAGTGGTGATTCAAGGCTGAAGCTCGCACAGGAAAAGGAAACTCCGTTAATTCTTGGTACCAGTGCTTCGGAAATACGCCCGTCAGAGAAGATAGTACTAAGAAACTCTATGGCGATGTAGTTTTTTCTAGTTCCGTCTTTTTTTTATGCCACATAAAGTACAAAAATGAGCCAATAACGCTACTCACTCGTCTAACACACCTCCTGCTATAGAGCAGCTAAGTGCAGAAATTCCTTGAAAAATTTGGTGCAGAAACCACACGACCTTCATTAGTGAACAATATGACTAAGAACGACTAACCAGACGTCAATTTTGAAGGTAGCTCAGTTTAATCGACTGTGTATTTATACAAGAAACCCTAGTTACGTTATCTCGAACCATTCGTATGTATGTCACAGCCTACGGTGATTTATCCTCGGAAGCTCTTGAGCCTTTATTCAGAGAGCTGGGTACTTAAATAGATACTTACTTATATTCGACTTTAAAGTGGTCTGATTTAAATAACATCCTCAAATCCCTCTAAGTCTTTAACTCCTTAACAAAACCTTCCAACTGCAATTTCAAACAGCGCTGTCTTATAATTACGACTTTTTCAATCGATTCAGCCGGTAGGTAACCTAATATAAAATTAAGTGGCCAATTTCCTTGCAAACTAGCCTATAACAAGACCGATTCGCATTGTCTAATCATCGATTAAATTCGACGATAATAGATCTCGTTTCTATTTCAGAGCCAATTTAAGGTATTTTATCATTTGAATGAATCGAATTGTTAGCCCGTGCAGTGCAAGATAGGTTTGTCCGGATAGTTGAACGTCCGATCGGTCTCTTTTTTTACTAAAGCATAGAGTGAAAATAAAAGAAATAAATTTATAATTAGTATAATATTATTATAGAATAGAATAGAATAGAAAAACTCTTTATTATATATTTTTTTTAATTATAATGTGTTTTTTTTTTAATTCTTACATTCCTTAATTGTTATAATTAAGATGATTATAACAATCGTAAAAAATAAAAACAAATACATAAAAGTAATTTTATTTATTTTTGTTTTAATTGTATTTAATTTACTAACTGGATCATATTTTTGAAATTCACCAAACATAATTTTTAAAAAAGTTTTGCCCAAAATGCTAACTGCATCGCTGAGTTTAGCTGGGATTCATTTCCTCAACTTTAAATTTAATTTATACTGATTTCCCAATTTTTGTAATAAACAATTGATAAATTTATTTTGACCGGACTAGTCGGTTACCAATATAATGTTATCGGCCTATTAACTATTTGTACCATCTCTAAATAACTGTTCATTGTTAGGAGCTAAATAGCAATCTCGGCCACTTTTTATGACAATGAGGTACAAAATACCTAATTTTATTGAAATTGAAAAATGACGGGATTAATAGAAGTTTTCGGTTCATTTCGTTAACTAACAACTAAAGTTAACATTTTGTTAATTTCGGTTCGTTTTATAACGAGTGTAATTATATTTCACAGTCAATAGAGCTTGCACTAAATTTTGGATTAGTCTAGGATTACATTAAATTAATTATGGTTTTCTTTCAAATATTTTTTTATCTCACACCGTTCTATTGGATTTTATTACGTAAAATTATTATTTCAACTAAATCTACAAACGTTATTTTACTAAACATGTGATTTTTTATGGTATTTTTATTTTATTTAGTAATTTCTTTGTCATTAAAATGTTCAAAAGTAGGTCAGTCAACTCAGTACAAAACTCAAATCATGAAACGAAAAAGAAATTTCTCGGCACAAAGTTTCAACAGAAAAACCGACAAAGACCTTTGAAGAAAAAAACTTGGATAATTAAGAACATCGCATCATTAAACTTCACGAAAATCCACAATTAAAAATTCAACATCGAGAATTAAATTGACACTTTTTTCAGTTTCTAACACGTGTCAAAGACTCAAGTTTGACTTGTCATTTGTCAATTAAAATCGTTAAAAGTTCGCGTCAGTCTGGCAAGTTTAAATTTCTTCTGATCCGATTCAACTTAAATTAGTTTAACAAGAAAATACTCCAGTTATTAGTCGTCGTTGAACTTCCACAGTATTTCACAATTCCTTTAAAGTTCGTACACTTTCTTTTGCAAGACCTTTTATTTATAATTGGGTTCCGAATAAAATAAATAACCTGTCATAGTAATATTAAACGGCTTAACAACACAGGAGTTGCGCGATTGTACACCTTGATAATAAAATAATTTGACTCAAATGTCTCGCTCCACCAGCTTCCTGAGATCTCTAATGTTTTATGAGTCTCACTTTGCTTGTTTAACCCTTCACCGAAGAGACGGATCAATCTTACCTGGACACAATGATGGGCATCATAAGAACACTCGATATGAGTACGTGGTTTTTTTAATTACTCTCCGTCAATGTGACGCGCAATCATCAATCAATAAGTGAAAAAGATTGATGAATGAGTCTGAAAATCAATTTTGTTGCGATGATGTGTTTCGTTTAATTTGACACTAAACGTATGCGATGGAGTTAACCGATGTCTCATCACAATAACGTACGGCTTGTGAATGTTACTTAAAAAACGATTAGTTAACTTTTTTGAAAGTTAAAAAGTAATTAACGATAAATATACCCATACTATTCCCGTACTGTCAAATTACACGCACGCATGTAATTATTTCGAGCGCATCAATCGTGAAAAAACATTGTATTCAAATGTAGTGTTCCAAATCAATTTAAATAAAATACTTAATGTGAAGCTCATCAGTCGAAACAATCGACGTTTATCGAGAGTCAAATCGCGATGGTCTGAGCGGTCGTGGCACAATGAAGCTCTAAATAACGTCTCTGGACGTCGGCGCGGCGCCTCAGTGACGTCGAGAACGCGCGTACATTTGGACTGACGGACAATACGACCGCTCTGACTGGCCGCCACTTGCGTTCATCCACCGACGGATTTCACCCGCGTCCGCGTTTAAGGGTTATTCGACTGAGAAAAGATAAAGCTTTTTACGCGGGATTGAAATGTTAGTCTATTAGAATATTTCGTTTGTTGAATGCAAAATGTGGTCAATTTAAATTTTGTTTCCATTGAAATGGAAAACTGGATTTCACTGTGAATAATAAACGTGTGAATATCGTTCTTTCGTCTATTTATTTAACTGTGAATTAGGATGTTTAATTATTATGCTTTTAAACCCACAATACGTTAGAGTTATTATGTCAGATTTTGTTACGAAAATTGCGATTTCTGTTATGCTTACGTTGATTATCATCATACGTTCGAATATTACCGTTGAAAGCAGGTCAATATAAACCTACATAGTGCTAACACGTCAATACTAAACATACAAATTGTTAACGTTATAACGTGTTATGACGTTATAACGTGACGTGAATAACACGTTAATGACGAGGTCGGATGTAACGGCATTTATGGTTACGACTAGTAGGTATCAGTTACGCGACAGATTGTTAGTATTAAGTATCACCTTTCCTGTAATTTGGTTAATTTAAAATAATTAATAGGTTATTTTTACAGTAATTTGAATATTTTACACATGATTTTTAATTGTCGATGGTAAAGCTGGTGAAATAACTGTTATTTGTACACACAAATTTTGTGTAGGTCTCATTCTTAAGGTATTTTTTTCAATAGAATAGTTTGTAAATTAAAATAATCTTACTTGTAATACTTCTTTCATAGAGAGTAGACTTCAAAGGCGTTATTTTGATTCACAAAGATACTAAGTACGTGTTTAATGACGGCCAAAGAAATTATTTTTAAAAAGATTAAATTTTGCTTTTCAAATGACAAGTAAGTTAAAGATTCCGCCCTATCTGTCCACAAGGAAATAATCAAAGATTACCGACAGCCTAGTTCCAGGCTAGAAGCCGCAGAAGGCAAACAAGAAACGTGAAGGGGCAGCAACTGCGCCTAGAGTCTCTGACACTTTAGAGACATGGCCGTGATTGCGCGCGCTGTCTCGACATTCTGAGATATTAGACTTGGTCTGTCGCGACATTCAGCCTGGGAAATAAAGACCAGGATGCGGCGGGCCCTGCAAGGGTTAAATCTATTGTTATACAGGAGCCAAGAAATTGCTTTGTGACTGTGATTTCGCTTTGTCTGTGTGCAAATGGTGATGCATTAAAGTGGAAATGGGAAATTGAATTTACGTTGTTACGGTGTTGGTAACTTTGTGTATCTGTTAGCTTATAATGTCAGAGTTTAGAATGATTTTTTGAAAATCAAGGTCAGAATTTTCTAAAACCTGGGTACCAATCTTATAATTAACTGCTTGAAAGTTATATTATAATGCACCACGCATTCCTGTATTATCCACTTATCAATAGCTACCTTTCATCAATAATTAACTTAAAGTAAAGGTAAAACAGCTGTCACATAATTTTGTTTCTAGACTCAATAGGAAAAAGTCGGAAGTAGAATTGGACATCACTTTGGTTTTTACCAGCTTGCACGGCTACGTCCGCCTAGGTTGTCAGACATCCATAATAATGAACACCTCTAGATTCACTGTTCTTAGCTAGGTACAAAATTTAATTCCAAGGTCATCCAAAGAATATACGGACTGAAGTTTCCAAAAAGCCACATTTAGTATCTCTTAAAGCGCGTCCATAACTTTCGCCTTCGAGATTGTGGCTCCTTCTAGCGGGTTATTAATGTAGTTTTAAAATGTGCGCTCTAAACGACTTTGCCCAAGTTAAAACCGCGTTAAAGCTTGTCTTTGTGCCCGTGACGGCGCCATTTAAAGCAATTCATGAGGAATAACATGAATTACTGTGAATTACTCGTAGACGGTATTAAAAGAATTTTCTTTGGAAAATGCAGTTGAATACGAAGGCGAAGCGTGCATGCTTGTGGTTCTTTTAGTAATAGGGTAGTGGATACTGAGATTGCATAGACGATTTTATGCATAATTATTATGTTTAATATTATACACTTATGCATTACTATTCCTTAAATTTAAAATTCGATATAGATAGATAGATAGATAGATAGATAAACTCTTTATTGAAACACCACAGAACAAAGAAAACTTAAAAACTAGAACAAAACAAACCTATCTGGTACTGCACGTAGAATAAGTAATAAAACAAATGTTAAACAAATGTCCTACAATTATCTATTTTATCTACTTTAAAATGACATAGAGTATTTTTCAAAATACAGATTTAATTATTTAAAAATATTTTATCCACCAAAAAAAAAGCTGTAAGCAATTTGAAAACTATTAGAAACCAAAGAACTGCAGAATCTTTTTAAAAGTATTCGATAATACAAAAAAAATAAAAGCCAAAAGCCGAAACACTTGAACAGCACAAAATAACGATCACCACCATCTTCTCCCATCATTCGTTACCCCGAATGACACACCCAACTTTTTCCCTTCCCTTTAGCGAAATTTATGTGCAAATATTTTGAAAGTCCATACATTAGTTAATGAATGCAGTCTCTTGGCGATGTGTAAGCAACGTCTTTGGCACCCTTATTCTGAGAAATTTAAGGCTATGTGAATCAGTAACGGTTTGATGTCGTGTTAATACCGTGTATGGCAAGCTTTTATTTAGTACGTCATTTTAATTAATTAGCATAATTATAGATATCGTTTTTTTCTGTAACGAGACGAGCAATTCATTCACCTGATGGTAAGCGCTACGCCTGCCCTTAACATTTACAGTAACACCCAGAACTGTGCATTGCATAATCTAGCGCGGCACTGCACTGCGCTCGTCACCCTGAGACCTTGGATCTAAAGTCTCATATGCCCAGTAATTTCGCTGGAAACAGTACCCTTCAAATCGGAAAACAGTATTAGATATAGAAACGGTAGCCGAATACTTTAAAGTTTTCGGTATATTATGCGGTACATAAATTGGATTTTTATTAATTCTTATTACGTGGTACGTCTAATTCTCATATAAGAAAAAAATAAAGCTCTAAACCAGAATAACTCCGCTGTTATAATGAATGGCTGTGAGAGACTCACTTGACGCACCCCTGCATTGCTATAATACACCATAATGTACAGCGAAGGCTGTATGTAGGTACATTGTATAATACACCCTCTATAGATAATTCATTAAGTTATTTAGAACCATAGCCTCTATGCCTCTAGCAATAAATGCTAACTAATATTCTTCTTCCGTACCTAGTTTTTGCTCAGTTGTAATAGATAGTGCGCACCTTAGATGTCGGAGATTGTTAGGCCGCCCAAGGGCCTCTGGCGTAGCTTTATGTCTGCAATCAATTGACTGAATTATTAATCTAGCACAAAATTATGGTACAATTTTTAGATGGTTAGTATATATAAATATACTATTTTGTTTTTTTTTTTTAATTTTATTTTTGTAGTTTTTAAGTAATGTGTAATATTTTTAAATAATTGTAGCGCATTAGATCGCATCTGTAAAGTTATAATTATTTTATCGTGTAATAAATAAATAAATAAAATAAATAAATAAATAATTGGTTACAGCTCTCTGATTAGCTAGCTAGTAGCACAATTTTCCATTTTTATTTTATTTATTCACGTAATCTAACAGCGTTTTACAATAAATATAAACTGTACGAAAGAAAGAAAGAAAGAATAAATAGCGTTTATTCTAAAACAACTGCACAAAATACATAAAACTGCATAAAACACGCCCAAAAAACGAAAATTACATACATCATCAGACGTATTTTTATTAAAAGAAACTAATTTATGTAATAACTTAATAATTTTTAATTATAATTAATTATTGCAGTTAAATTTTATAAATATCTACTAATAATAACTATAAAAGAAGCTACCGAGTAGGCTGTTAATGTGCGATGGTATTCAACATTTCCAAGGCATTATATCTACATAGGTTGTAAAATTTTATAGTACCATAACCAAATACTACGGGCAAGGTGGATAACATTTCACTTTGTTTTATTTTTATTGGTGTTTGGTGTCTTTGAACTCATTAAAAAGCTTTTTGTTCAGATCAAAGTTTTAGAAATATATTATTGTATTTTATGAAATGCACTTGAGATTTACTTTATTTTTATTTAATGATATTTTGGACAGAAAGTATGGACTTTTATATATTTTGGTAACTGCCTACTAGTAATCCTACTTTCTACTAATACTGTCCTTTCGTTCCTACTAATATTATAAATGTGAAAGTTTGTGAGGGTGCATGGATGTATGTTTGTTACTCTTTCACGCAAAAACTACTGAATGGATTTAGATAAAGTTTGGCCCACAGATAGTTTGTCACTGGATTATTAAGTCCTTTTTATGCCGTAAAAATTAACAGTTCTCGCGGGATAATATTAACACGAGAAAATCGCGGGTCACAGCTAGTTATTAGATATTGTTACAATTTACGAAAAAAAAACATGTTTCGACTATCATTTCTAGCAAAATAGAGTCTCACCCATGGAATTTTAGCTTCGCCATCAAAATGTCAAACCCCAGACAGAAAAAGACACGCCATTATTTCTAAGTCTTTGTTCGATTTGGACGATAAAATTTACAAGTCTGTGGCACGATAACAATCCACGTAGAAAGTGAAATATCACAATACAGTGGTTAGTTTTGGCTAATCCAGTTGCTAGATACAGTCTGCTTTTGAATAGTCACAAACGATATTATAATATAATTAACCAAGAGCGTTTGACTACGGATATTAATTCGCTAATGCACAGTGTTTTTTTCATTCCTCCATTTACCTCTTACATGGGTCGGAGACATTGTTCAAACAGTTGAAAGTTGAAGAGACGTTAGTTGTTACTAAACATGTTGTTAGTTAGCGAACACACCCTTAATTTTTGTAATACGCGGAACTAAAATGAAGTTATTAATTATTTGAAGTGTTTATAAGCTAGACCTTAGTATTGCAGTCATTTCGCTGGAAACAGTGCCCTTCAAACTGAAGCAGGAATGCTTCCATACTGCTCTTTGACTCTATCGGAGGAGGCAAACCACTACAACTATGTCCGACGATCCGTGCTTCGGAGGGCACGTTAAGCCGTCTGTCCCGGTTGTTATCGATTGGTAGCAATTGTTAAGACACGTCAGAAGCCTTTAAGCGGCCTGACAGATTCTGACACTAGGGGTCGGCGTAACCTCATTCGAGGAACAAACATTAATAAGCAACTGCCCTACCCAACTGGAACTTTCTAAGCTACTTTAAGGTTACTAACTAAATTGTACCAGCCATTGTATAAATCTTTTATTTTGGCACCTCATTATTTGCACGACCTATGCAGTAGCTTGCTAAAGTGACATTTTTATACCAAGTCTTGCACTAGTTTGTGACTATTTTTGGCCTTTCACGTGTTCGCTGGTGGCTCTAGAATCAAGCCAAGTCACGCAATCCAGAGGGTGGATGACCTTTACCAACGCGTTTATAAGTTCATTAGATGCTTCATATACTATTCTTTTATGGTTTATGATTGTTTGTGATAGGATTGTGTTTATGGATTGTGAGACACGCGTGAAACTGGAATCAACGAAATATTTAACGTAATAGGTATAGATTGGCAAAGACTGGATGAGGAGAGCCGAAGATCGGGCTCAGTGGCGTTCACTAGGGTAGGCCTACGTCTAGCAGAGGGCGAATATAAGCTGATGATGATAAGGTACAGGTCATCATATTATATGTATATCTACCAAATACTCGAACGTACGTTTTTTATAGTAAATAGTTTGATGAAGTCGATGAAGTCTACGATGGAATACGTTTACCTAGAAGTAACCTATTCGCTCGTGATCTGAAGACTCCCAGGTTGTAATTTTCAGGAAATATAGTTTTAGGCAAGTAGTACCACTCTTTTACGGTACGCATAATGTAATTTATGGTAAATAAACGATATTATAATAACTTGATTACATCAAGCTGTTGCTCCCCTAAATAGCAAATCATTCTTCCACACTAGTCAAAGTAAACGAACAATATAATATAATCATTTTAAAGTGCTTCTTTTGTCAGCGTATTTTTCCATCTACAGTGAACTCTCCCTCCATATGCAAGTATTTTCTTTTTCCCGTAGGTACATTATAACACATTATCGCGTTACTGCAAATAATGCTTTAACCTTTCATATTGTGACGGAGCTAATGATGGTGAAAAATAAGCCAGGCTTAGCTGATGCAAGCGAGTCTACTGTAAGGGATGAGTTGGCGCTTGGACGCACTGACAGCGAGAAGCGGTTTTTTTTTTGAGACACAAAATGGACGCGCGCGAACTTGTGGCGGCGTGATGCGCGGCGTTTTCAATACTACTGTTTCAAGAAAATGGCGTACCGGGTAGGTGTTCACAACGGTGATCACCGTGCCGCCGCGTCACGCTATTGTCCACATTTGACCCATATTCTCTTATTTCGGGCCCAGTTTCAAACATTCTACTCAGAGATTGGGCAGTTTTGAATGAAATGTGGTTGTGATAGCATTAAAAGGTTTCTGTAGGTTTTCGCATTAAAACCTAACTAACCTATTTAGGAGCGATTCATTAAAAGGCAGTCAAGCATCCTTACAAAAAAAACGTAAGGTATGATATTATCTAATCCACCCTAAATTTATTAAAACGTCAAATCAAGTACCTAAATCATTATCATTATGATAATAAAGTAATTTCCTGACAGTTCAAAACAACTGAAAAACAAGTGAAGGTCCCGCTCTCTTTCTGCTGTATGTGGCGCCACAACCTATTCGGGGTAGGGTGCGTTACTAATATATCACGCGTCATATTCCCCGACAATATTACTGCGTGTAATGCAAAAATAATGGTGACTTTTCGTTTTGATACTTTGATGAAATAATTTCCTACGTGGGCTCTTTTGAAAAATATCTTCACCTAGGTTAGGGAAAGGTGCAGGATTAATACGGTAAGGTAATAAAACATCTTTTGCATTATACACATGAACATTTGGCTACATTCAAGACAACAGAATGACCATTGATCACTTGAGTAACTTTCCAGTTTTCCCTAGTATCTTGAATTGCAAAATCTTGTACAGTACAGCACTAGCCAGTCACCCCGAGACATAAGTTTCTGTCATGATGTTCAGTGTTTTACCTGGAAACAGTACCCTTCAAACCAAAACACAGTAATGTTTGCACTGTTGCTTGACGGATGGATATCTGTCAAAGGTGCGATGTGTCAATATACGTCCTCAAACATAGACAAACGAACGTCGATCGACGTCTACGTCACTGCCTACGTCTTTCGTAGGTCTACGTAATGGTGGACTTCAGTGGATCGTGGCTCACGCGCCTGACGTACGCAACATAATTTGGTGTATTCCCGTTGTCCCCGTACACCCTGTCACGGGGACAACGGAACGAGATTAAATTTCTTTCTTGGGCACGAGATATAAGCTGTGTAGCGCCGATTCCGAGCGCCATACGTTTGTTCATTCCACCTTTACGTAGATTGACCCTATCGATCAATGACATAACCAGCTTTGTGAAATGTCCAAAATGTATACTTCCATAGCAATAACTCCACATGCGTGCTGCAGTGATAAATAATAACGCTGCCATTTAAAATCAAAATAGACTGCGGCACGTGTACGGTTATTTATTCACCTAAATATTTTATTTTTAAGCCTACGTACGAGCCGGAACTCGCGGGGTTGTCGATTGAATTTGGATGCCTATACTTCGTGATACACGCTAGGTTGTATTTGTTGCTATAGGTGGAATTTTCTAGTAGTTTATAGTCTGGCTTTAGGTTCATAAAGGTGGTTTTTGGAATTCATACCTAAGGAGTCCACGAAGCACTGTAACAACGCTGTATGTATGTCCAAAAGTAGGATTTCTTCTTTTCTTGGACAAACCGTTAATTATTTTTTTTTATTGCCCGTCTGATCCCACTGCTGGCCAAAGGTCTCCCCATTTCTTTCCTTTTGAGAATACCGTTAAGAATACCGAATCCTAACAGTCTAATTATGACACTGTGTGTAAGTAGACAACGGATTTCTCCTTATCAGACAGTAGACTGATGGTGTTTGGGTTTCGTTTGATTAGTTTGCAGTATCGGATACGTATTTTTATAAAGCTTGTAAGGAAAATATTATCATCATCATCATCATCACCTACCCATTTCGTCCCACTGCTGGGCACGGGTCTCCCCTCACTTTCGTGGGGAGAGTTAAGCCATAATCCACCACGGGGGCCAGATCCAGATTGGTGGATCACCTACCTGCCTCCGAAATGATTCTCAGGTAGGTATGTTGGTTTCCTCACGATGTTTTCCTTCACTGAAGAGCAAGTGATAATTACGTACATATGTTTTACAAGAAACACATTGGTACGAGTACGTGACGTGCCTGCACTGGGATTTGAACTGACGACCTTCTAATTGGAAGGCGGACGTTCTCCCACTAGGCTACCACACGAGAATTATACTGTAAAAAATGGGAATTTTCCATACGACTGTCTGCCACCACCTAGCAGTATTTGAAAGCAAACCCGACACGCAAGCTTCGTTACCAACCTCACCCCTTATATTTGTTATTCCCAACTTTGATACCGCTTTACGACGTGATAATGAAAGCGTAAATTATTTTTGGACGTTGAGTGTTGAGTATAAACAAAGCAGTAAAACAAAACAATAAAGATGTTAAAGTTCACGCAATTAATTCCTTTCATTATGGTAGTTTTATGAGGCCTTAGCGCAATCGTGATGGAGTTGCGGTTGTAATTTCTTGCTCTTTTTTTCTGTTCAGGTGCAATTTTCAACGCTTTCATTGCTGAGCCGATTTGCTTGTCTAGCCACGGGTGCGGCTCTGCACACTTCATAGTGTTTTCGCATACCACAAACACAACAGCCGTGTTTTCCCGCATTCGCGGCTAGGTCTGAATAACATGAAAGTTGTGTTTTCAGCACTGAACGCTCCGATCAAGGTTTTTGATCGATAGGCAACCGTTTCAAAGTCCAAAAAATGCATTCTTTTCAATTCGATAACATTGCTTTCGTGACATGTGAATTCTTCATAGAAAAGTGAATTCTTTTTAAAAAATTCAATCGTGTTTGCCGGTCATTGATTTAAGCCGAGAGAAAAAGTTGTCCCCAAGTGCACTCTAGACTGCGCATTTGCAGTATCAGCACTTGTCTTTATAGGTTCGATCTTCACTTATGGAGAATTCTAGAAATTCAATTACTCTGAGACTTTCAAACAATATCAGTTTGAATTGGAAACCAAATCGGTGTTCAATTCCAACCTAGGTCGTAACTGATATTGCTTATATTTTACGTAAAACTTTTGTTAACTACTAACTGGTCTTGGCTGTTTGTGAATTTTTTTTTTTTTATGTGTAAAGTAACCATCTATTATTTGTTAATCTTTTGAAATGTCATCATCATCATCGCCAGCAGGAAGACGTCTACTGCTGGAGATAGGCCCTCCTCTAGAACGCTACGAGCGGTTGCTAGCTGTTTGCATCTATAGGCTCGCAACAGGCCGTTTCATCTCTAAATTTAATGGTTGGTCTTTTCAATTCTGGAAAAAAAAATTGTATGAAAATAAAATAATAATGAAATTAAGCGTAAAAAAATCAATAGCTTCTCAGTCATTTTGGGGTATGTATGTAGCAGTTTCCAGTTTGTAAGTTAAAAGCAATTTGCCGTTATGCTATTTCCTTCCTCGGAAGTTGCCCTCGAGTTAACAACAAATGGGATTTAAATTAGTTTTAGATATTTTGGATAAATTGGTTGTAACATGCAGACAGTCAAACAGTACAACGAGAAACTGTAGAGCTTCCTTGATAGGCTTGTTCAGTATTCCGTCCCACTGCCAGATCGACCCAATATGGGACAAGACACTGAAATCTAAAAGTTAATATTGGCTAAGGGAAAATAGAACTCTAATAAAAAAGCTACTGAAGTACCAGGGAATCATGACATAAAAGATTTTCAGTCATACTGCCGAAACAATCAAGAACCGCGCCTCATCAACGTCTCCGGCCGTCCAACTGCCGTTTCGGACGCGGACGCGTCGAGAGCGTAGGAATTAATGACGCCAATAAAATAAATGTGCGACATTCGTTTACACGTCCCTGTGTTTATGTCTCATTTAAGACGACATATACTTTTACAGCTGAGCCGTAAAAGCACTGTACTTTTATATGGACAGTTCATAAGCTCGTGCACTTTGTTTGTGGTTGTTTTAAAAATTAGGTCTAGACTAGGAAATTGATGATAATTACTCGCCACGATGACCGCATTCAGACATACCTATATCTAGAGATACATATTATTATATAGATACATTCCTATATCTAGAGAATTAGGAACTTCGGAACCACAGATACTTTGACTCTGAGCTAATAAGCATTTACCGACAAATATTTGCCCAATGCGAGAATCGAACCCGCAACTCACGCTTTGCTGTCGATTCTTTACCAAGATAGGTTATGGAAAGTGTCCAAACATCGGAAAATAAAATTCAAAAAATCTACGCAGCGTAAAATATTTTCTTACTATTTTTGATTGCGTCATCATCACCAGCATCAGAAAAATATTTTTACATGCCTTTTTAAAGATAGAAAGTGATGTACGAAATTTTTTTGGTTAATCAATCACCAGGTCTGTAAGGTCACCACTCGGCTTCACACCAAGTCATTTTGTGCGAAGCCATGTTACTGTTTTCCATTGGCTCATCGTCCCATGTGGCGCATTATATCATCCGGGACTTAAGAAACCAATTCTTATGAAGCTGTCTAATGATACGGAATGACTGACTAACAGAATTTGCTGTTACTGTTAACGCCTTATTTACGAATTCAATTTCCTATAGAGTTTTTCTCGTAATATTATGTAGCAACAGTCACATACTCGTATTTCCTTTGAAATTTAAACTGTTTCAACTTTTTGTATACATTTTTATGATGTGACTCTTTATTGTTATTGAATTTGAGAATAGTTCGTATTGTTTTTCATTGGTGTTCTATTCGATTTTATCTACTGTTTTTACTGCATCCATTTCTTTTTATTGCTTTTATTTTGTCAGATTTGAAAAGTAATGTTTGTTTGTAAAAGTGAAAATTTAAACTGAAATTCTAAAGTATAAAATTTTTTTTTCTTTGGAATGATTTTTCGTTATTATTTTCTTTCAGTTTATCTAATTAGTTTATTTTGGTTAAAAGTACCAGGATAGCGTTAACCCATCGGCCAACAGCTATCTTAATAACTTAGGATCAGATGAGATCAGCATCATCATCATTAGGGTATATTTGTCTAATGCTCGACGTAGGCCTCTCCTAGTGAACGTCACTGAGCCCTATCTTCGGCTGTCCTCATCCAGTCTCTGTCAGACGTTTTCCGCAAATCGTCACTCCACCTTGCTGTCAAGCGTTCTACGCTACGTTTGTCTAAACGCGGTTTCTACTGTAAAACTCATATGAGATTCCGTCAGTTAAAGAGACACCCATACACATTACCATAAATAATTTACGTAAAATAAATAATGTTGATTGTAAAATTATTTTATTACATTATTATTTTACAATGTTTGGGGGCCTAACAGCTACCATAGCTATTTGACCACTAAACTAGGAAATGAAAAGCCAAAATCAGCTTCCATAGAAAGATATTTCATAGGTTTGCACAACTAGTCCAACTTCTCTACAGTACCTATTCAGATATACTTTATTCCGTTCGTTTCGCCATCGTTATCGCGTCTCATAAATTAGAGACGTCCATTCTAAAACATGTCACAATAAAGGCCGTAAAACATGATACCTTCACGAAATGATTTACAGCACACAATTAGCGAGATTTGAGGAGAATCACGTTCGCATTAAAGAGCGAAATCGTCCATTACTACCGCGGTAAATATTTCGTCGGCTCGATGGGCGGTCGATGTCGCAATGGAAACGAAATGGATTCCTTTTGATTTCCATTCGGTTTCGAGAATTTGCCTTGTATCAAAATGAAAATGGGGTATTAGTTACCCGGTTAATGTTAGTGATGACATCTGTGATCATGTAGTTATCGTTAGGAAAACTTATTTATTTTCTTTTGCGCAATTTGCAGCTAGCTATATTTTGGAAAGCTGAGTTTGCTTCTTTCGATGTTGCTCCTTGCTTAAATATGAGAATAAATATTAGAATTTAACACTCGGGGAGTTGGTGTACTGCTTTGCGCTGGGGTTGTAGCATGTAGAAAGATGAAGTCTCTACCTATCCCAATGGGAAAAAAGGCGTGACTGTATGTTTGGGTGTGTGTATCAAACAATGGCATTTACATACACATCATATAGCTTTATTTTTCTAATCTTTCTGAGCAGAAAGATTCAGTCTTAGAAATAACTAACTAAGTGTTACCAATATAATAGAGGAACGCAGTACTAAGCAGATCCAAACTTTATAGTAAGTTAATCGCAAGACACTGCGATATCAAATCGAGTAAGCGAGGTGAAGGATTCTCGTGTGCAACGTTCTAGACAGCTTTAATTTACATTACTCATAAATAATACATATTTATAATTGAAACAACTCATTACATCTACTATTTCCAAATTCGATATTTCAAAATCAGAAATAGGCAGTGGCTCTTGCAAAACCACTCTCCTAATGGGTCTTAATAAAATCAGGAATTATGCAATCGATTACCGGACAAGCTCGTTGTATGGAAAACAATAAACTAAACACATTGTTTCATGTGAAACTTGGTGCAAAATGGTTCTAGTCGGTAGGGATGTTAATCGATCGATTGCTGGATATCGATAAACGTAGGTTTCCAAAACTTCAAAAATGTAAAATGAGTATGTAAAAGTGATGCTAATCTTTTTCAGGTTTCATGTTCTGAGAGAAGTCAAGTTTAAGTTCAATGCTACTGGCCCTCACACATCTCTATAAAAACCGATGGGGAAGACGAGTTCTAGAATAGATACCACGTTAATGCAAACGTATTGCCCGTTATTAATGTTCATTAATTACGTAACACTTGAGAAAACGTTGTAAATTAAACAAATCAATGATCTAAACTTAAAATTTTTGGAAAAAAAAAACGTTTGAAAAGCACGAAAAAACATAAAAAATTAACCACTACCGCCTGTAACGAGAAAAAATAAACTGCCAACGATAATGAAAATCACAATCAACGAAGACTATAAAAAATAACAATATCGATATTTCGAAAGAAAGACATCCCTACTTATCGAACCATCTAATCAGATTCGTGATGCACACAGCATTGATATTGCGGTGTTGCCAATAAGAAAATTGCAGTTCACCTATTGTTTTCATAAGATCTTTTGATAGCGGAGCCTATGGTTACATTGGTATGGTAATATAGGCCTGTTTTATTACTTTTTTTATCATTGTTACGGACAACTTTGTATGCGCCGTTTAAAAATCTCTTTCTTGTGCCCTTATTTTTACGTATGGCACAATTCCATTTTCCTCATCTTTCCATATCTTGCTCAGCAACTCGTTTAGTCATGATTCATCATCATCAACCCATAACGTCCTACTGCTGAGCACGGGTCTCCCCTAACTTTCGTGAGGAGGGTTAGGCCATAATCCACCACGGGGGTCAGATCCGGATTGCTGGATCACCTACCTACCTCCGAAATAATTCTCGGGTAGGTATGTGGGTTTCCTCACGATGTTTTCCTTCACCGAAAAGCGAGTGATAATTACGTACGTATGTTTTTACAGAAACACATTGGTACGTGCCTGAACTGGGATTTGAACTCACGACCTTCAGATTGGAAGGCGGACGTTCTCGGCACTAGGCTACCACCGCACTAGGCATGATTATTGTATCAAAAATTACATGATTAAATATGGTCATATATTATACTTATACAAACAATAACTTGAACAGCATGACACTTCAGGGCTTCAATAAACATAATTTGGTTTTGCAATCTATTTTAAAAAACCTCCTTTCTTAAATAACAATAGGGCTTACAAGCTCACACTCCACTATCACACATTTAAATTTAAAGCAACAGTTAAAGCAAAATAAAGGAAATGCTTTGCACAACGTTAGCAAACACTTATAATGACATACCATTAACACTTGCCGATGCATGTTTACCATGGGGAATACGAACGGGCATGACAAACTAAATTATATTTTCGGAACACAGTGCTAGGAAAAGCAATGAACAATCTCCCTGATGTAGAGGATAGTAATGTGTTCCTTGTTGCTGTTGTAATTTTTTTGATTTTAGCAACGATTTTATTAAATACATAAGACTCAATTTGCAACGATAATAATAATATAGCCACTGACGTTAGTAGGTTCCAGTGCAATGATAGTACGCAGTTTGTAATATTGCTAATACCTTGGAAATCAAGAAAAATAAAAATAAAAAGTTGCGTGAACTACAGATTTCTGTATTAAACGTGGATTTTATCATTTTCGACGGCTTTGTACCTAGCTGCTTGTGGTACCATAGTGCTCACGGTTACTGATTCAATACAGAGAATCTTGTATTGGAGTCAGGATCTATGTCGACGTTCATGACACTATACGTTAAGGATTTATATTTATTTGTTCTATGTTTGTAATTACATGTTAATGTTGTCTATGTAATTTAGAACACTTTTTGCTTTTTACTGCCCAATCTTTATTATGTAATTTTCCGCTATTTTACAGCTTCTATCTAAGATCTCCATCTCTAATGCTGTCTCATCTAATTTCCCGTAAGTATTAACTTATTAGACTACATAACCAAACACTCATTATATTATACCTTTCATATTCTAAAGCGCATCCTTTCTACACCTCTCTATCACCAAGTAGTAAGGTTGAAAATTTAATATCATCAGTTTTCAAAATTACATTGGAACCCGTTGTCCCACGTTGTAGTCATTAACGAGATAATTCCAAAAGGGATTCGTTAGAAAATGGAACAAACATGCCCACCGAATTGCAAATGTTGGAACTTATTTGCTTTACAAACCTCTATGGCACAGCGTTATTGCCATGATGTTTTTATGATGAGCTTGTGGAACCGTGTTTTTATTTGAATTAATTTCAGCTTGTTGCATTGTATTCGATTAGAAACTTTGCATACTTGATACAACTTTTTTTATCTATTATTTAATTTTGGGACTTTGATCTTCAACGGCATGCCATGCCAGTCCCATCGTTACCTAAACATAATTACCTACTACCTAGAACGTACATAGTGACATCGCAGCTTCCTATGTAGGTTCTGCTAAGATCCTAAATCAAGTTGGCTCAGATTAAGTTTAAGCCTAAATGAATCTCTGTGTACTTTGTTTCGGAAGCAATTCATCAGCAAGTAATGTACATCTTCAACTATTTCACACGAACGCAATCAGGTGTAACCTCTTCTTTCATTAAAATTCCAAATTTGACTATCATTATCATAATGTCTAATCTTGAAAGACAAATTTCTAAAAGTCATCACTTCTCAACAACCCTCTTTCTCATCATCTAGCTCAGCAATTGTTTTCTCAGAATTGTAAAAGATAAATAGGATTGTCTGTAAATTATTATCAGTATTAACGTTCTCAAATTCTTGTCAACCCTTCCACGCAAATAAATTTCATTACTGAAAATACAGCAGCCATCCTAATAGCGCACTCACAACACCGAACTGTTAATTTGATATACACTACACCATAACAACATGTTACTTCATAGCGATTTCCAACTGTATTCCATTGGAATAAAGCTCGTATAATAGGCATAGTAGACGACACAAGGGGGCCTAATGGAAGTGTGAAATACGATAGCATTCGGGAGAATACATTATTCAAATTTAGAAACAACATTTTTATTATTTTTTGAAGATGCGGCGATGAGTGTGCTTTTGAAATACCTACGCTTGGTTCAGTAAGAAGTGGTAATACTAAAAGTTATATGCTCGTATTTTGTCTTGTGTTGGTTGGATACTTATTCTTTAAGTTTTGGTTGAAGGAAGCGTAATGAACATTATGATATCTGGGGCTTTATGCTGGAGTTATTTGATTTTGAAATTAATGGGCATAATGAGACTTGCAAGTTTGGTTTGTGAAGTTCTGAGTGGCACTGTAGCTAGGCAGGTGTAGCAAATGCAATGACACACTGTGAGTCTTCAATATTAAATAAAAACTGTAATTGTTTTTTAAAAGGTTTCAAAAATTTTACGTTCCTACCTCCAAGTTCAGATGGATCAAAATTTTAGGCAAAACCTAAAAAAATAATTAAGACGATGCTATTTTGTAACTAAAAGTGTAATCTCTACCAGTATACTCAAAGTACAACTATCTTACAAAATGCACGAAACACGTTTTTTCTCACGTCAAAAATCTGTTTAGGTGGGACAAACATGGTGTCTCAGATACTTCAATGTTTGCCAGCAAACATAGTTCCGCAACCTTTCCTCGAGTAAACTTGGTTATGGCATTGTCATGATGTTTTAAGTATCTATTTACTTATTAGACACAGTTTGTGATTAAATTAATATTTTGAAAATTTAAATGTTCACGGAAATCAATATTTTTATAATTACGTGACTAACTGAGCCCGCGACTTCGTTCGCGTTTATAAATATTTATATTCATAATTACCTTCTGATCCCTAAAATTATCGTATAAATTTATTTTTAAAAACAAAATGAATATATTTGACAAAACTTAAATAACAATAATAACTAAATAGAAAACTAACTAAAATTGAAACTTTAAAATCTGAAAATATATCTAAATTTTTAAATCTTACAGGGTTCAAAAGTAAGGAGATTAAATATTTGAAAGTGTGAATACAGCTAATCTTCAATAACAAGTGACTTCAAACTTTGCTACTGAACTGTTTTTTTTTGGCATTTTTGCTAATTCCCATGCAACGCGTGAGTTTACTAGCACTGATGTTGTGTCATAACTAAACTCAATCATCTGTGCGGGCGCACACAACTGTTGTGATAAAATTGACAATATAGCAGTGCGAGTCCGTACGCCAGGCGTGTTTTGGATTGCCGTAAACTTATAAAAAACACAAACGTGTGTGTTTTCATCATAATATAAGTTTTCACGCAAGTGTAAATTAAAAACGAATATAAAACTTTTGCCATCAACAATGCTCACTGTAATGGTGACAGTGATATCACAATTAATTCTCAACCCTTTCCGTCTTCCCTTTCGGGTTAAATGGTGCGAAGAAAAAGTTCTCAGAACTTTTCTTCTGTGTCATAATATTTTTATGTAGTTTTGGCAGAGATTAGTCCAATATTTTTTATTATTATTGTTCTTATTATACTAAAATGTAATGTTTTTTTTTTTTTACATTAGCCATATGGCGATGCGTGCCAGTTTAGTTGGGTAGATCCGTGCTCAGCAGTGAGACGATATGGGTTGATGACGATGATGATGAATGAATCAACATGAATTAAAGTTACTTTTTGACCAGGCCAATTAAGAGCCCTGTACCTACAAAGCCTGTTCAAACCACGAATGATTGAACTGCACGAGCTTCTGCGCCAAACTTTGAAATCGACCGAGATTCGTCTTATTTGGACAGCGTAATTGAAGCGAGCCGCACCAAAGCAAACTGGTAATACTGAACGGTGATCCAAAGCAGGTCCTCAAATAGGATGCAGCAAAGGCACCGCATTGTGGCCTAAGTTGTCAAATGGAACCATTGGTTGTCAACACTGTAGTAATCTCTTCACTACGTCGCCGTGTCAGTAAATAGACTGGTGTTGCCAGCTTAAAAGTTTCTCCAAGTTTTTTTATAAAACAATAGTGATTTGGTGTTCTAATTTTTCAGTGAAGAATAATAATGTTTACACTTTATTTCCTTATTTTTCGTCTTATTTTTCTGTATTGTGGTTGTTTTTGGTGTACATTAAATAGTTCTTTATTGTATTCTAAAAATGCCCCGGTACTGGAAGCCAATAAATTTATGTTTTTTTTATTCGACAATGCATTTTCACGTACTATTTAAAAATAAAATACATTTGTATGATATTTCATATTTTATTTTACTGCCATAATCATAGTAAACATTTCAGTGGGTTTCAAGTACATGTACCCTACACGACCTTAATCAGACATAGGCCAGACAGTAGAGGCAGAATAAAAAAAAACAAGTAGCACCGACAAACAAATAGTGTATTTTCTAAGAAAGACCTTTGAAACACGAAGTAGTAATTTTCTAAACTTAAAAGGAAATCACAAATTCTAACTAGCAACACTGACCATGGACTACAAACATTCTAGACTAGCCAATCTAATTGGTAGCCAGTGGGGCGACACGCAGTTTGCATAAGCTCTATACTCTGTAGCTTTATTTTTGCACGTACTCAATTTCTCGGCTCACTGGGCGTCGCGGAGAATAGATATTAATTTACATGAATAAATAAAATTTGCATTAGAAGCGTCCAAGAAGATGTTGGGGAAACTGTTACTTGAGTGCATTGAGTTGTTTGCCGTCATAGTGTTTCTAGACGTAAACGGAAGTGTGGGTAAAATGCCAGTTGTTATTATAAGGTTTATATAATGTTTTAAAAATATTGTGCCGCGTTAGTGGCTTTCACGTCAAAATAAGACTAGCATTTAAGATATTCTCAAAGTTTGGTACACATTTATACCAAAAACAAACATAAAAACCACCGAAAACTCTAAGATTCAATAATATACACTCTTCAAAATTCTCTAACGAAAAGTTTCAGCTAAGCCAATAACATTTAATTTATCCCAGACTTGATTAGAGATAGCAATCAACCGATTCTAAGAACAACAAAGTGCCGCGACCTTTAATAAAGTTAATTAAAGTCATTCGAAGACATGAGAACAGCCTGGAGTTGTAGACTAAGAGCTTTTAGTTGCCTAAACTACACTACGCACATTTTTCCCACTGTCCCCATCTAAATAGGTGTAATGTGGGGATAATGAGAACACAATTATTGAGTGATGTTCCTTTTTAGAGAATCGTTATCCCCATAAATGTCCTAATTATCCAATGGGGAAAACGGGCATAAATCTTACAAGTTATTAACTATTTCATAGTATAACAAATCTTAGAACTATTTTTTTACTGTTTCCAACTTACACACTGACTTTAAATTTTGTAAGCCTATGTAAAGGAGACCGGTTATGGTCTTCAATAAAGAGGTTTTGTATTGTATAGATCATAGATCTATGAAGGGCCGTCTAAGTCTATTTTCTCTGACACGAACAAGCGTAATTTAGTAGCTGACAGCTCCCGGCCTACGTGTAGCTACCTACGTTATTCGTAATACCCAAAGAAGTCTAATTAAATGTAGAGTTTTGAAATGTCGACGTTCTAGTGTATTCATAATATGTTAACGAACAATCTTAATAAGTCAATAGCTTCTTATAATTTTCAGGCAAAATCATGATGTCTCTCCCAACTTAGATCCCAATGTAATCTGACAAAATGCAAGGGTTCAATTTGTCATAAAATTTATCGCCGAACCTCCGCCAGCCGCGCAAAGAAATTGGAAAATTGTTTCTAGCCTTTCCGTTATTAGATGTCTGGACTTTTTCGACCTTTATGCGTCTGCCCTTCGCCTAGGGGTGTGGCTACTGGCCAGTTTGATAGAAATATTGAAACTTGGAAAAGACAATTGAAGTCTTTTATAATTCTTAGCTTTAAGTTTAGCTGTTACTTGGGCTGGGTTACGAAAATTACGTGTTTTTTACATACATATTGAACCACTATAGGCTTTCAATACGAAATCGTGTCAAGTTAAAAGGGTAAAGGTTTCCATTTATCTATTTTCGTACGATAAAATTTTTAAATCGATAATCTTCGCCAAGGAGAATAACAACGATGTAGACAAATTGTGTACATCACCTAATTCTAAAATGACGCCTGAAGTGTCCGTTTAAAAAAAAAAAAGAAAAATCTATCTTCTTCTATTAATAACAATAACATTTTTTAGTAGCCATCAATATTCGACTCCTCAGCCTTCTCCCAAATGCTCTTTCCTAATAGCCCTGCAAGTCAGCATATGAATCGGAGACGTGTCATTCCGTACAAGCTTTAACGTGAAAACCCTTATGTTTTACTACCGCAATAAAACCGTTGAGTATCCACACTAGGGTCCGTGGAAGCCTGGAGATCCAAGATACGTAACCACTTTACCGTATAAGGTAATCCTGCGGCCGCGAATCACCCTCTGAAATTACACTAGGAGAAGTTAATGGAAAGCTATGGCTTAAGCGGTGAAACAATGTCCTTTTGAAGGAGTAAATGATTTCGTTTGGTTTTTATGTGGATTCCTTAAGTAAGGATTTTGAAGATGTTCTTTATGAATTCAGACAGTTTGAGTAGTAAATTGTGCGAGAGTTACTTTACTATTTAACATTTTTTTTAATCATTACTTTCATAATCAACCAATCGTATATAGCGGCGTATGACTGGCGTCTTTTTTCAGGAAGATAATATATGAGCTGGCCACTTGGCCAGTTCATTCTTATTATCTGCACTTGCAGATTGGTGGATGTAGCATGACCTTGAATTTAAATTTTCTAGTACAAGCTTGTTTCCTTATTGTGCATTATATTACTAGAATAGTTTTTTCTAAGGATACAATACACTTAAGCAGTATGTTAATATCTAGACCAAGGTCATGGAAATAGACTCTACCATTATTAAACTACATATCAAGAGCTCGAATAAAATGAATGTGGCATTTATTACGTAACAAAACCTCAAAGTATCTTTTCCAAAAATGTTTGCATCAAGTAACCTAAACAAGACCCAATCTATTGACCTCCCTTTACCTACAAAGTCAAAAGAATCCATCACACACGTTACAAATCTCATTCTCCTTATTTACTCCAATACCTTGAGCATACGGATTGAATAAAACCAATTTTTTAAGGTCCGACTTCCAAAGAATCTGACCCAAATTCTGGGTCACTCCATAAGGTTTGAGCCCCTCGAAACCCCGTGATAGATTGTCCTTACTTATTCACTTGCCAATAAGGCTTAAAATGTAACTAAAAACCGAAGTAGGTTATCAAAATGAACAGAAGTGTAAGAATGTTATCTACGTCAATACCTCGATTATTTATACATTAGGAAACAAAAATTTTATACCAATGTGTGATTTAATTTAATAGCAGGCATAGGAGGCTTATTAGTTTTTCTTTCAGGATTGGAGATATGTTAAAAGCAGAAGTGCAACTGTATACGTATTTAGTTATTTCTGTTGTAATTTTTTAAGAGTTTTGATAATCAACGTTATATAATAATTAACATTCAAGCATAAACATTAATGGACTTTCTCCAAATTAAACCCCTCAAAAATTAACAACCATCACATTTTCCCCTGCTATAGTAATATACTTCTTCCAAATCCTGGCTTACACAATCGCGCCCAAATAATAACTACCTCTAGAAATAACCAGGTTTTCTACCTCGTATTTTCCGTATTAAGTATTTTGTTGAAAGCCCTTTCCTAGCCCCAACCCTCTTTGTTGCGGATCCGATATCATCCCTTCAAAATTATGAAAGTGTATAAACATTTTCACGCCCTACGATTCACCCCCTCATTTCCACATTTCCCGTCTCGAAGTTATTATTATCAAATCACGTTATAGATACGTAATATAATATTTAAACAGTATGGAATCAAGCAACTTCCAGACAAGCCCATGTTGTGCACGAAGTCAAAGAATTCAAAAAACACTTGACAAGTTCTTATAGCTTTTCCCTGAACTTATAAGTTTACGTAAATCTATTACTAGCACACCTATCATGGTGAATTTCCATAAAAAAACAAATATTTATAAACTAAAATTTAGAAAATATTGTATTTTCCTACTGCAGTTGGTATACTTTTCTACACTTTGCCATTTTAAGCGTGGAAATAATATATTAAAAATAATTCTAAGTGAAATACTTTCTATTATATTACTTTTTAAATTAGCATTAATATACACATATAACACAGTAATACGGTGTTTTTTTTTATATTTTACGATTGTTCCAAGGTAAAACAAACGAGCAACGCGATATTTTCCATTAAAACTTGTCAGCCGAACCGTTTTATATAACATCCCATACTGAAATATAAATTGTAAGGAGCTATAGATACGAAGTTAGATAAAAGTTGCATGTCTGTTCATTCTCCCCTACAATAATGGAAAAATGAGTTAGGTATCGAAAGTCTAAATCATTGTTTTATGATACTATAATTTTGTCTAGAGGGGGCCGAATAAAAATTAACTATGTGTAGTGTAAACACGACCTTATTTACGAGAACTTACCATTTTTTTGTCATTTAAAACAACAGTGAGCCGATATTTCTGATCCCCACATAAAATACCCAATAGATATCTTATTTATACAGTTCTGAAACCATTATATGGCTTATTTTGAATAACATCAGTGGCTATCCAGCAAAGCTCAGTGCGTGATATAATATCTTCGTAGAGTGGCCTTGAAATTCTAGTTTGTATACTACTGTCCAATTTTTTTTATTTTTTCTGCAAGGAATTTAGTGTGAAATTAAATAGCAAGTGTGAGCCAAGTACTTTTTAAGTATACTTCTTACAAAATAAACTCCCACTCTTTTCCTTTATTACGCCAACTTTTCACATAAACCACACAACCCGAATCCTTTTAAACTGAGACGACGGAAGCTAAAGCAAACACCAGAAGACTGTTTACACAAAATTACCGAATACCCACAGCTCCGAATTAATTAGCAGACGCAAAACACTGAATATGCCGCTTGCTCGAATGATGAATTGAAGGTAGAATGCCCTAGTAGGTACCTTAGATGTCAAGTGATTTTTTAGTTTTTTCCGAGTGAAATTGATACGAAGAAAGATAAAGGAATGTTGTTTAGTGCATTATCAAACATATTCCTTTTGACATAAGACCTAAATGGAACATGCTGACCACGTAGAAGGTGCTTTATGTTGACTTGCGCATCAAGTAAATGCAGATAACAGTTCTAGGTGGCACTGTAACTGTTATGGGCTGGCGTAGCGCTCACCATCAGGTGAACGACTTGCTCGTCTTGTTACTCAGTCATATAAAAAAAGTATGCAGACCCATTTTTTTTCACAAATTTTGTATCAAATTAAGTTTGGATTGGTAGTGATTAAAATAAAATAATGAGAAAGTCATTTATTCTATGCAATGATTAAAAGCAATTATATGTAAGACAGTCTTAAGTGAGACAATGTATCTTTGAAAGACCCGCGGTCATAGTAACTGGTTGCTTCAAACATACAACCGTTCTACCTTGTCTGTTTCAGTGTAACATTACGCTGTGTCGTCAGCAACGCTGTTAAAACTCATTTAGTGTACGTGATAACAAAGAACGGGAACGGATATGCATCAATTTGCATAATCCATGCATCAAATGCCGTTAATTTTCTTTTAATGCGCACCGGCAGATGCGGAGCGCAAACATCGGGAGTTTCGCGTTGTAGGAAGAGAGGTGATGGTTACTTTAGCTGAGATGACTGCGGTATGTTGTATGAATTTCTATTCATGCTGGAAGACGTAATACTACATAATTTTGATATTTTTGTTCCGTGTCATTTTAATTTTCACTGTAAAATATACAATTTGCATTTGGAATTGATATATGAACACCATACTTTTTGTACGCTCTAGCACTTTCAAATGCCATTTAATGCTTTGCCAAAATTAGATTTAATGTGTGTAATACATATTGTGACGCCGATAAAGACAATTTAGATGCCGATGTTAATTATTTAAATGCTATAGCCTACAGATAAGTTAATGCTTACAGGTTCTGACACAGTAAAAAATATACACCTTACTAAGAATGACCGTGCCTCTACACCCATGAGTAGTGTACAGTTGCACACCGTCTACGTTTCCTGACTAGATTTTTGCAGCCATAACGTGTATTTCATTTGGCGCAAATGAGCGTATTGGTTTTTGCACGTCTGGCTGGATTCAGAGAATCAAGTTAATATTAAGAGACTATTTTTTAAAAGAACAAATTTTCTTTTTCTCGCTGCTGTGTATGTTTATTAACTTAAGATAAAAAAAATCGTTTGGGGCAATTGGTCTATACCAAAAAATAAGGACAAATTATTTCTAATAACAAACTAGAGTCAGTGTAATATCTAGTTTAGAACCTTATAAAAATGGTCGCCTAGAGTCTAGACTACGCAAATAAAAGCAAACAAACCAGCCAACACCAGGCGACGGTAGAACCGAAGATCAATGGGCGACAAAGTGAATGCGGACGCAACCTTCCGCAGCTGTGACGCAGTAGAAATACAACACAGTGAATAAGCCTCCTAGATTATTTTTTTTCAGAATACGGTATGCATTTGACCACAGTCTCACCTAGTGGTAAGTATCGACACGGTCGATGGTGGAGCATGCTTGTCTTGAAGATATCTATTCACTCTCGCTTTATCAAAGAATAGCGCGGCATGACCATAGTACATAGATCCTGGCCCCTAACTACGATTTCCTGAATAAGGAACTACGAGGACCATGGTTCTACAAACAACTAGACTCAGAGCAAATATTTCTTATCAAATCAATCTTTTTGAAGATTTTACTGAGCATGTGACTATATTTCTCGTTTATCGAACTTATCTCGTATATCTTCTGTTCGCAAATATTTCTTGCCGAAATTTTCTTTCTCAAAATTGTTTGTATTCTAATAAAATTAGTGAGCGAGAGACACACACACAGAGAGAGATATCCAAATTCCAGACTCATGTGAAAGTATTTGTGTTTATGTATCACTCAGCTTCATAACGGTTGATCACACTTTTTGTACTTGTTTTCATTTCCCATGTGGGAGAAAATGTGAGACGCAGCGAGTTGACGCTAGTTTATAAATGTCGATAACTTACGTACTGAAATGATAAAACTAGTGCGGTTTCGAGACTAGTCAATAGTCATCGCTTCAAATATTGGCAGAGAAACAGCAGTCAGGCTTATAGAGGTTTTCATAAAGGATGTGGCACTCTATTTTATAAAACAAATACAAGGAAAGTATTTTATCTTAATGATAATTAATCAATACAAATTGAAATGGTTTCTTCTACTTAACCTATCACCTTTGGAGTAAAGACTAATAAATGTAACTAGATATACATGCATCGATATCCGTATCTGTTTCGACGGCCAATACGGACGAAGTTGCGGAAAACAAAAGAAAAAAAAAATAAAGAACACAAATCAAGAAAGCAAAGATAACGCATCAATTGCATTTTTGCGACTTCTGCAGGAGTAAAAGCGTTCATTAGGTAATAACCCCTTTTGTTCTAATACAAGCTGTTGGATAGACGAGATGTTTAAACTCAGCTAACCCAGTGCAAATGAGGCAGCCACAGAAAAATAATAAAATGGTAATGCTTTCACTAACCGCTAAAGACACCTGAAACGGATGCCTTAAAAAAAATTATGCCATCCCAGAACGTCTGGCAGATGTGAAAAATAGGTTCGATTTTTCACATCTGCCAGACGTTCTGTTATTTTTTATCTGGGCATTACCACAACAATATCGCTCTTAAAAACCACATGATTTTTTTAACCTGTCTGATCCCACTGTTGGGCAAAGGTCTCCCCCGTCTCTTTTTAGTGACCTCGCTCTATTGCTTTTTGTGGTTGGTCGCTCAAGAAAGCATCCAAATCGTCTCGCCATAGCTTTTTTTACGTTAAAACAATAATAACCAAACGTTATAGGTATCAGGCTCTTAAATCAGCATCACTGTTCGTAGTCGATAAGAGATAGTTGGTACAAACAACAAGCAATTGGATTTAAGCCTAGACTAGACTTAACTTGCCATTACTATGTACTCTGGAAGGATACGGTGGCTCTGAATTTATATTCATTACCGCCAGCCTTGCATAAACCTAGGAGGTACGCTTTGTGCGTCTTGAAACTGTGATTGTGGTCGGGAGGAAGCGGGTATATGCATTACTTGGATACTGAATACTGCCAATCAATAACTATAGCTCGGAAGGGATGAGTAGCTAAGGTACTTTTAAGAATTATATTCAAGAAGATTTGACAATTTGTATGTTTACCTCTCGTGTTGCTGCTCCGAGGAAAACGCTACTCGGAGAGGCAACTGTTTCTCATCTCTCCGCACTCATGAATAATTAAAAAAAAAAATATTCTATACACCTAAAGTAAGGAATTAGTTCATTATTTATTAAACTTTTATTGTCGTTTTTTTTTCAGCTTTATCCTGTTTGTTATGTTTGTTTCCATTATTATTGTTTTTGTTCTAATGTGGGTTTCTTTTTAGAATGCCTTTTGTAACCGAGTATTTGCTACACGAGGATAAGAGCTGTTGACACAACTGGTAAATAAATAATAATTATCTCGTCGTATCTCACCTCGTCTTTCAGCAAACCTTTACGATTCCATTTACTCAATGGCTCCCTGTCGAAAATCATAACCTTCAATTCATTACGGTCCCAACCCACACGCAAATTAGGTACGAAAGATCATTTCCCGAAACATATCCCAAATCCTTTCAGCTCTTACACAAAGGCTCAGTGCCACTTCTATCAATGAAACGACATATCTTTTCGGTCAATCGATCATCCGACGTCACGCATGGTTGAGGGTACGAGAACTCTTCGAGTTTCGTCAAAGATAGATTACTGAAGGACTCTCGAGACCCAATTGAGATGGGCGGTATCGTATATCGATGTCGATGTGTGATCAATTTTATTCGGTTGGATCAGGATTTGTGATTTTTCGTGGAATTCAGTCATGCTTTGTAGTATTTGTAGTTCATTATAGACATTTTCGGCAGATCCTTTAGTACATGCGATTGCACGGTTTTTTTGAAGTAAAACTTCTTTACGCACGCTTGACTTGGAGTAACCTGGTGAATGCGTTACGAAAAGTGTGATCGGGCGAGGAGATCAGAAATTGAGAGGGAGATATAAGTTAGTGAAGATAGAAAGAGAGAGAGGTACGTTTCGTATATGTTTTAAAATATAATTTATCCATTTTTTTATATTTTTTTAGTCGAAGTATTACTTCTACTATAATATTGTCCCAGCACATATTTCGTTATAATTTTTGGAATTAAAGTATTTGATTTGAATATTTTTTTGATAATACACTGTGTGACTAATGACATTTTAAACAGGTAATAAGGGTGGCCTGATAAACTTTGACATCAGAGACGATTCTATAACAAACAAATAAGGTTAATTTAATAATAATAATATTAAACTAACTATAAAAGGCCACATACGACATTTTATATCGTAACAGCTGAAATGAGCGCTTCCACAGTTGTAATAACACGATATGACGACGTATAATTCGAAATCTTTTTGCTCGAGCTTATCTGGGTTGCCGCGTAAAGCTTTTACGCACAGGGGGCGACTCGTTCGCTGGATTTTAGTTTACCAATGTTTTCTAACTTGCTACTTTCTAAGTTTTAGCGGAACTAGTTTTCAAATATACATAGTACATTATATTGTGAATTAATATAACCTTTAATAATAGTAGAGTAATTTAAGGCCATTGTTGTGAGGAAAGCCGAAGATCGGAGCCTCGGGCTCAGTGGCGTTCATTGGCATAGGCCTCTCCTGCGTCCAGCAGTAGACGAGTTTGGTCTGATGATGATGATGACGATGATAATGAACTTAAATAAACTACTACTTGTATCTAGTGCAGTTCAGGAGCCGATTGCCGCTATAAAATCGATACCCAAATACATAACAATAGAAGATGTTAAAATTTACCTCTTGTTTCATGTTACTTATAAAGACATTAGGTCAAGTAATTAATTGATTCCACACTAAGCTCAAAATCATTCTTGTGTTAAAATTTTCTACACTTTTTTTTCAAGTCCGCCACGACTCTTTGCTTCAGTCGCAGCAAGTGCGTGAATTCCTTTATCACCGCGCGTCGTCGCCCAAGACCACGCTTCGAGAAGCGTGTATTATTTTAATTTTCTCGTTACATTGTATGCCCAGTAAGTGTCTCGAGACTATGTTACACAGTAATTTAGGCAGTAAAACGTATTAATGTGTGACGTTACGCTTGTGTACCGAAATGAGCCGAGATTGCAGCGGTTTTGTTACGTTACTGGATTATTGGTACAGTGCCAAAAATAGGACACCGTTGTTAAGCGTTAATAGGTAATAGTGTAATAGATAGATAAGCAACTCTTTATTGACACCAAAATGTATAAAATACAAAAACGACATAGTATTTTTTAACTTACAATTTTTTCTACAATATACAAAACCTTCAAACTCCAGCAACAACAGTTTGAACATCGATTACTTTAGGCAAAAAACAGATCAATGCAGTGCGGCGCTGTCAGTATCATACATTTTGACAGTACCGCGCGGCGCTGTCACTTTGATACATTTTATGTGAAACAGGCACGCCGCATGACATCATGCAGTGCACCACATGTCTTCAATGTGGCTTGTCGCTTACAATTTTTTTTAAAAACTTGAAAAAAGTCAATAGACCTTTGGCGAAAAACCGATCAATGCAGAGCGGCGTGCAACGCACCGCGCGGCGCTGGCAGTTTCATACATGCGTGGCGCTGTCACTTTGATAATTTTTTTACGCTTACGCAGTTAATTACGTATTTCGCCAGATTTGCAACTTCGTCGGTCCCGGTTGTAATCGTTTGATACTATTAGGCCAGACTACTTTATCCGCCACACAAACTACTTTGTAATTATACACTGATAACATTTCCTGAGAATTTTCCGACCAATAAATCCTTAGCAAGTGCACCGTATCGTGCACGTCAGTAATCCAGGGACGTTAACCAAACATTGTGTGCTCCTGCTGATTTAATTTGAATCGAGAAGCAACTTTGTTTCCCTTACCTTCTCGGATCTGATAGAGTTAGAAATGCCTTCATGTAAAGCTTAGAAATGACCTCACTATCTTTGGAATTGCAAGAATTCAAAAGTCCGTATAGAAAGAAGAAGACGGTGTTCTTTTGTTTTTTGATAATTTTAAACGTTACTAGATGTAGTTTGGACAGTATTATTTTCTTTTTGTCGAGAGATCTACGGCGTAATACCCAATTCTATCCGCACCTAATCTTAGTAGATTATTTTAATTGTTTTGTTGTTGTGTTTTGGTAGATTAAATTTATGAGTCTGTAGGGGGGCATTTTAGGAGACTACGGCGGTTATGAAAAGTCATAGGGTTAACATTTAAAGTCGATTTATAATAAGATGGTGTTAATTCTATGATCATCGATGGATTGGTGTATTTCTGTGGTTTAGGTACTATTTAACATAACGAAATGTTACTTTTTATTTTACCTCAACGTAACAAAATGAAGCAAAATTTCACATTGTTAAATTTGCCAGTTAAAAATGATCCTTATTCCGTCAGTTCTATTAGCTAACACGTTCGCGCTCACGATCGCAGCCGAGATTCGATTAAAGACAACGATCGCGTTTCCTATTAGGCTCTGTTGCAACGGGCCGTGACGTCACGCGCTACCCTGCGCAACCCTCGGGACTTTTTTCTTGTTTTCAGGGTTCCACGAGCAAATATTTGAAACATCTTTAATGGTTAATTAAATTTATGCGTTTTTAACAGATAGCATTGCTAATTACAGTCAGTAATTGCAAATGTATGATTATGTTCTGTTATTTTTTAATTATTAATTTTTTAATTAATAATTCAACATTTTTTTTAATTAATAATTTATTGTATTTTTTCTAAAATGTGTTGTTTGTTTTTGTGATGGCGCATATGATAATGTGTAGTGCGGGCTTAAGTGTAAATATTTTACCGAATTGTACTCAGTTATGTACCTTTAAAATTGTTTACATACGAATTATAGGGAATAAACGATTAAAATAATTACTAAAATCACCAAAATGATTTCATATTAAGCTTTTCTCATAGAGAACCCTACGTTTACATTTTCCGTTACCCCCTTACCCAGTTAATTTCTCTTTTTTCCATGAATTTTTCCTTCCACTCGAAACCTATTGCTGTAATTGGAGTGAGCTGAATATCGTGCCATTCAAGTTTGTATGACTTTGAGTGCGCTTGCAGTTTTTTAGGAAAACATTGAGGGAAATCCACCCGCTCACTTAGTGGTTTACAGAGCGCTTGGAATTCGATGTTGATTGTAAGAAAAATCCATTTTAATCCACTTTTCATAGAATTGGCGAGTTGTGAAATTATGTACTTTGAAATTGGTGAAACAGTTTTGGCTGAGTTAAAAAAACCCTTTTTTTATTTGACTGAGTAACAAGACGAGCAAGTCGTTCACCTGACGGTAAGCGCTACGCCTTCCCATTACAGTTACTTTGCCACCCACAACTTTACGTTGCATAATTTTGCACGGCACTGCACTGCGTTCATCACTCTGAGACATCGGTTCTAAAGTCTCATCATTATGCCACGTAATTTCACTGGAAACAGTACCGGAACACAGTAATATTTGCACACTACTGCTTAGCACATGAATACCTTTAAGGGTTGTGAATAATCATAGTTAGATTAAGATATGAGTTAAAATGATGAAGAAAAGAGTGAATAGGTTACTTCTACGTGAGCATGAACCATCATAGACTGCATCGTCACTGAACACGTTCACTGCTGAAAACACAACTGTTGTGTTTATCATAACTTGCCACAAGTACGGCAAAACACGACTGTTGTGTTTGTTGTATGGGAAAACACTATGGCGCGTGCAGAGCCGCACTTGTGGCTAGACAAGCAAATCGGCTCAGCAGTCAAAGTGTTAATAGCTTGTGTTAGTACTATTTGAATTTCAAAAGAGTTCATTATTTAGTAATTTTTTCCTGATAAAAGACATATCCAGATGAGTTTCTACTGCAATAAAAGCTTCGTTCTTCGGCCCATTACCTCTGCTATCAATTAAGGGTTTATAGACTGTAAATCACTCCGATAAATAAATCACTTTACTCACACTCTCTTTTGATAAAACTGTAGCTAAGATTAAAATATTATGTCACCTGGGCCTGTATCTTAAATAGAATAGGCACTAAATAACTGCCTTATTTTTGGTTTATTTTTTATATTTCAACTAAACTATTTAGAGTGAGTTTGATGGAGAGCAAAATCATTTAACACTTGAACAAACACCTTATAAACTGTATTTAACTCGGTGTATTAGTATCTTTATGTTAAGGTTAAACAGTTTGTTAAGGTTAAACCTTGCAAGTGAATTTTGATTTGTTCAAATTGTTGTTCAATTGAGGTGAAATTTTGAAGGCCCGTTAAGTTCCGATGACAATTTAATATGTGACCCGACTTTATGCAGTAAATTTTTGTACTGACTTTATTTTGATATTTGACTTTATTTTGATGAGCTTGCAGTACTGAAATTTTATCTTACAAAAGCTTACTTAGAAAAATATATTGTTCAACAAAATCTTTAAATGTTCTTTTAATCTATTTCATAGATGCGAACCAAATGGCTTTAGTCTCGTTTCAGAGAAATAAAACTGCGTGCCTTATAGATAAAAATTAAAACAATACACGCAGTAATAAATTACGTTACGTTTACGAGACACCATATAAATAAAGACATGCGAACGCCATTAGTGATATTATAGTTTTAAACAGGATTATGGCAGGTGTAACAAACCCGAGGGGCACTAGTGACGGAAAATCTCTCTATTAACAAAATAGTCCCAAGCTATAGGATGTGATGCAGAATTTATAGGAGTAAATATTGCCAGCGATATCTGGTAAATTTGCCAGTGAAAGTTTATGAAATAGTAAATAATATATTTATTAATAAAACATTACCTACACAAAATAATTATTATTATTTTATGTAGGAATTGATAAACGATGACTTTGAAGTACTTTTTTGATCATGCAATTTTTTTTTTCTAAGTAACAATAAAATTAAAGGTTGTAAACACTTGTTAAATCAAATTAAATTATGTTTTACATATTGAAACAAGTTACTTTTAAAGCCTATAATTATATTATAATTTAGCATCAAGGTGTAACCAAGTACTTATTCTTATTCTATGCAGTTCATTTTAAGGCCTTAAACTGAACGGCCAAGATTGGCACCACACACTCATACATGAGAAACGTGACGTGACGACACTCAAAAATAGACTGCAGAGAATGAGAGAGAAAAAGAATGAGATGGAGCTATATAAACTCACATAAATGCAAACGAATTGTTCCGATCTCTTTGGATAAATGTCTCTAGTCGACTTATGAACGCTGAGCGACATTGGTAGTGACAGTTAGCAGGGCAGTTGTGTTTAAGGCCTTAAACTGGATGGATTTAACTGTTCGTGGTGAGGCCCCAGGTCACAAAGGTAATTATTATAATTCGTGCTCGAACATTATATTCGGCCTAAAATGAAATCTAGAACCAGACAACAAAAAGGCCAGTATTATAATAAACTACCCTCCTCGGTGGCAGCTACCCAATTTGAGTACATGCAAATTCAACCGAAAACTATTCAGAAACGCAATTCAAACTAGAAGAACTTATTGGTATTCATAGGCGCTTGATGCTTCATAAAGCTGAAGATCAATATGCGAAACCCTGTAAGCACACTGCGCTGGATCGGGCCAGGGCCTTTGTGCTTCAGTTCTCGTTATTTAAGCTACCATTGACATGTAAATCCCTCTAGGCTATTAAATTTGCATTCTAATTAAAACAAGACACCGGTATTTGCTCCGAAAAGAGTTTTTGTTTCTGAAAGCTACTCCTAACATTTCCCTTCGAAATCCACTCTCCGGAGTCAATGGTAATGTGATTATTAAGTTAAGGAAATGACTACAAAATGACTACGCTTACGGACATTCCAATACGCTACGAGTTTATTAAAATTTATCTTACATACTGATACCGCATGAATAAGGTATGGGATTGATTTTAATATTTCCGTTTCGGTGACCATTTTCAATGTATTATTTTGAGTTAAAGAAACAACAATGAATCGTGTTGTCTTATAAGTGCTAAGATTCCTGTGAATAATTTTGTGCCCGCTGACCGTTCGAGAACGTTGGACCCGACGCGTGGTAATGCATTATTTATACGACCTAACACGACCAAAACGAATGCAGATACTAACGAAAAATAAGATACGGAGGCTGACTCTCCTTTTGTCTCGACGACAAAACGTGCCTTGTGAATAAATAACACAAATAAAAATCCTATAAATATTGAACATCCGTATATTTCACACTTTACCGAGAGCCCCTGTAACTGAGATATATTATGACACGGTTTTATGTCGATACTGGTTTTTGGTAGCTGCGTTTCTATGTAACTTTGTTTGTAAACGAGAATGATACGCTGAAGTGTTATCTATTCTTTTTTTACAATTTGTTTCGTTTCAAAGTTATACAAACGATTAGATTAGTTTAGTTTATTGTTAGTTTTGTTAGGTACTTTACTTACTTCGTGACGCATTATTATTATTAGCTTAAAGAAGAAAAGCTTCGAAAAAATTAGGCAGCAATTTTGTTACCAACAGCAAATTGCGACTGCAAAAGTTTACGTGCGCGTAACTTGTTTGTCGTTAGTATATAAACTTAGTTATGTTTAAAAGCAACGTAACGTAAAAAGTATCGTTATAGTTAGGGCAGGTCCCGAGTGGTTTTGTTTAGTTTGCGATCAATATTTCATCGTCATAGGCATCCGGTCACCGCGCTACGTCACAGCTATGGATGGAAAACTGGCACTGCGGAAGTCGTGGAACGTTATGTTGTTCAATTAATATTTTTTTCTAGCAGTTTTAAATTAGTGTGAATAAAATAACTATTCTACAGCGAATAAAATACAAGAAGATAATATGATAGTAGATAATATGAAGATAGTATTCTATGATTAAACGTTTTTTTTTATTTGACTGGGTGACGAGACGAGCAAGTCTTTCACCTGATGGTTAGTGCTACACCTGCCCATAACAGTTACAGTGCCACCCAGAACTTTGCATTGCATAATCTTGCGCGGCACTGCACTGCGTTCGTCATTCTGAAACATCGCCATCGGTTCTAATGTCTCATATGCTCAGTAATTTCGCTGGGAACAATGCCCTTCAAACCGGAACACAGTTTGCACACTACTGCTTGGCGGATACGTAGATATATTCATAAGTTTAGTATGTTTAAATTTACTTTCACGTTTAGGTATAATGATATTAGATTAACTGGGACTACAAGATTATTGTTCGCACGTTGTTCCGCACGTTTCTCAAATAACTTTGCAAGTTACCTATCAATTCGTAAATTACCTCCTAGTTACGATCACGTCAGTGAATTACGACTACCTACCTCATTTTATTTGGTACTGTACTGATACTGATTACGTTATGCGTGATCGAGATAATTTTCCGACAAATTTAATCTTTCCGTCCCTAAACATGGCATCATAGAAACCTCTGCTGTAATTGCATGTTAAAGTAATTTTGGGGACCGCAAATTTATGTTTGCCAAAATTAGCGGTATTAGTGGAAAGTTACACGTAATTGAACTAGTTATGTACAAAGCATTGTTAAAGTTAACTCTAAACTGTTTGATATGGTTGATTTAGTTTTGTTTAGTGCCAAATTGTGTACCAATAAAGGGAGATTAGATATTGCCTACAGTCGTTTAGATTACACTCTAATTGTAATAAGCATAATTATGGATGCTTAAACTTTGAATTGAGGGAATTTGGTTTTGAAACAAGTTTTTAATGTGCAAAGCAAATGAAAACAAACAATAACAAGGGATAGATACCCTTTGTTTCTTTATCACACTACTAGGTACTCTAGTGTAATGGACTATTGTGACTGTGACGTCAGACACATTGCATGTGATGCAGTATTTCGAGCCCCCAGTTACCAATGACTATACCGTGTTAAATATATTTCTTCTCGTTTGATCGCCAATGTTTAAAGGGCCTTGCTTAGTCCGCCTTAGTACATCGCAATTATGCTCCGAAGCTTATCGTCCATCTTTGGAAAAATAGGCACTGTGTTAAAAAGAGACAGCGACAGAGCCGTCGGTCGGCATTCGGAAAATGCCGAAGAAAAATAAACGAAAAATGGAGCTCGGAAATTTAATAAAACATGTTTCAGGAAATACGTATTTTAGGTGAAGCTTTTTTTTATCGGTTTTTATTTTTGGATAGTACTTAGTTGGTAAATTCTAGAAACTGTTTATGGAGTATGGGATTATTTTACAAGGAACTCATCAAAACCATAGTAACTATACACCGGATAAAGCAATATAGAACCAAAAATAACAGTGCACAGTAATATAAAGTTTGTTAGCCTACTGGAAGAATTACCGTAGGACATCCTGCATACGGTGGGCCGACGGACCCCTGAAGGTGGACCAATGACCTGGTGCCAGTCCTGGGGAGCCGCTGGATGCGAACAGCTAACCCCAGCTTGTTGTGACGTTCTATGAGGGAAGCCTTTGTTCAGCAGTGGACATGATAATTTTAAATATAAACTTATACGTGTCACGTAAACAAACTTCATAATTCTAGCTAACACCTAAACACGACGATGCCACCTCCGCAATAGCAGTTCTAGAACTTTGAGGTTCAATTTCACCAATATTTAAACATCGTTAACCTCAGTTTACTCAGAAAATGTTTGACAATTTCAAGTTAACTCCAGTTTAACTATGGATCAAATGTTGGTGAACTCTGGCCTTAATGGCACAGCTATGCGCCGAAACTTTAATCCACTACTCGGGTTAACCCTCTGAATTTACAAGTTACTCCTAATTTCTGATCCTGATATCATACAGAGCCAGATTACAGTCGTATTTGTAGAGACAGAGTCTAAGATCTTGTATTGGCTTCTTTGGACGTTTATGAACAAAACAAATATTACGTTTCAGCTTTATTATTTATTTAGTTTTTTGTAAGGTTGTGGGTTCCATTCTCGCTAGATTTCCGAAACATTTGTGTATTACAAATATTTTCTCTGAGTCCCCTACTCGATCGTAACACGTTATTAATATTTAGTTATGGTGATCCTGGACTACGTCCCCTCTGCTTCGACTCAGGTCTTCTCTTATAAAGAAAGGAATACTATTCAATACTGGTCTACTATTCAGTCCAGTACCTGCGGGTCATTTAATTTATCTTCTTGCATAATTATTATTATTATAAACAACAACCAATAATCCAACAATACGGTGTGTTCCTTGTGTTTAATTTATTTGATAGGAATTGATTTAATAGCATGGGGGCAAACTTTGAAACTTTGACAATGGTATTATGTTCAATTTCATAACAAGTTTATATTGTTGCCTTATGCCATGACACAGATTTGACGTTTATCTAAATTTGAAATCCAAATAAAATTCCTTCTCTTTCTATTATTTTGTTAAACTATAATATTGTCTGATTTATATTATAATATAATAAATGGTAAACGCCACCAAAAATAATCTCACTAAAACTTATAAGCTGGAAAGCATACAGCAAGTTTCACTTTGTGTTAAGCTTTGTCACTGTACAACACTTCTGTATTTGTCCATGTTTGTCCCTTACTAAGTATAACCGAATCTGTCCTGTTCGTGAGTTACTACAGTAATCCCAGGATTGGCCATTATCAAGGTCCCCGTTCCATCCTTTGATCCAGTTGAAGATGCGATCAACTGGCTTAATTGGCCTTTAGACGCTGTTTGTAAGACTAGGAACTTGAATGTTCTGACAACGATTTCGAATACTGCTGTTTGAAAAGCAACTCTCTCACTATACTAAACTGTGAGCAAAAACGAACACTATTGTTAACTATTTTAAAGTACAATCAATAAACCGCTATCCAGATTGAAATTAAACTATAGGTAGGAAAAATTACATCAACTCAAGTCTTACAAGAATTTAGAAGATAGAGGTTTCCGCCTCCATCTTCTAAATACTCTCAATATTTGCTACTTCTCTATCTATCTCCAGTCTAGTTAGTTTAATCGAGAGAGTAATACCGCAGTACCACTATCTATTAACGTAATTAATAGCAAACACTGCAGTGTCACTGTCAATTCAAACATTGGTTAAGGTTGCGTGCAAATAATAATTATATATCTGAAACATTCAGTTTGCTTGTATGAGTTATAATACGTGTGGCTAAAATGATGCTGGATGAATGAAAGGTAAATTTTGTTGGGAAAGTGTAGGGCCTGACCAACCTGTGTGATGTTAGTATAGATTACCAAACAGTTTTACTCGAATATAGACTACCTTGTATCTGCAGAACGAAAATAAGTAAAAAAAAAAAAAAAAATGAAAAAGTAAAAGAATGAAGTAAAATGAATAGATATACGTTACTGTAAACCAGTTTAAAGAAAAGAAGAAAGAGGAAGTAGATAATAAAGAAGAGAAACGGGAAATAATGAAGAAAAAATATAAGAAAATAATTAAGAAGAGATGAATAAAAAACAGGGAAGCACGGTAAGGGGGTAAGTTGACTCTACCTCAACGTGTGGCCACGGCCATACATATACCTATGCCTATATTTACTGCAGATAATCAATCTTTCTGATTATACAAAAGCTTTTTCTGTTTGGTGTTTAGACAATAAATTATCGTGATGATTCGCCATATTATTTCACTTACCAGACATTCTATGTTACTTACCAGGCTTTCTTTATCACTTACCAGACATTTGCCATATATTTATGATTTTTATATTAATATAATAACATCACGGCTGCTGATAACAGTTGTAATGCCACCCAAATATCTGCATTGACACAATGATTATCAGAACTCTGATTGAAGTTCTCTAGTAAACTTTGTCTTAATATGTGATTATATTGCGATATTTTAGCCATTCCTTAATATTATTATAGGTAAATTATGTTTGCAAATAAGAGGGTAGTATCGAATGTGATACCATTAGAACTTCCTTCGAAGTTTTAATGAACCCATGAACTCAAATATGCGGGGTAACATAAACATCATTTACATTGACGTCTAAGAGTTGATTGGGAACCAAGTTTCACGAGCTCTTTAGTTACAGTTTATCTTTTAATAGGTATGTTTACATCTAGGCACCGATATATTAATTTTAAGAAAATCCAAATTTCTGAAATATAATACCAATCGATTTTTATAATTACCAAAAACACAAATACTAACTACTGATTAGAACCCAGTGAATTAGTCTATTAAAAGAACCATTTAAATCTTTAAATGGTTTTTAATCGTTGTTTTTTTATTTTTAATGCAATGTCTTCACATTTTGCTTTAAATTAGTAGGTAAGTATATGAATAGAGTTCCACTGAATAAAGTGGAAACAGCGGCTCATGGAGATGAAACCCTAATACATTTTTTCTTCCGTTTTTTGTCTATGTTTCAACCATTTTGAGTTCCAAGAAGAGTGTTCTGGAAGAACACGGTGGTGAAGCAGGCATACTAAGAATCAAAACCGATTTTGAAAACCAACCATCGAGAGGCTCCGGGTTTGCATCCGGTATATTCCAATGATCGATTCAGATTTGTACGTACAAGTCGTAGTGACGTCACCGGTGTCCCACTGAACCGATTCTGTTTAATCAACTCCCCCAGATTGGAACTATTCGAGGCGAGAACACCGGCTGACGAGCAATCTTCGACTAATATCCTTTGCGAGAACTCAATTACAATACGCTAGCGCCTTTAATTTCCTCATGTAGTGGAAGTTTGCTAGATTTAAACAAAGACCGTTTATTGAGTTCCCGAGCGTTTCATCATTTAGGCAGTAGCGTTAACAGCAGCACAACCTATAAGTTGTGCCTTTCCTAGTTTTAATGCCGATCTGCATTTGTTTCAAGGTGGCAATAGATTTATCGCAAATTATACTAGTCTCTAGTTCTGACCTCATTCTTAGAAAAAAAACAAAATCTAAATGAAATCATAAAACACAGATAGTACGTATATCTGTGAGGAACAAATCAATTCAGTAACATCTATGTTGACCGTAATTTCTTGTGCTATTTTTAGCGATGTAACACTCTAAAGCGGCAAGCCATATTGTAGAGGTGCGGCGCGCTGTATAAAGTCATGCGGCGATAAGGTCACTCGATGCATTTGTTATTCATTTTCATCAAAGTGACAGCGCCGTGCGATGCTGAGGCTGACCAAATGTATCAAACTGACAGCGCCGCGCGACGCCCCGTACGCCACGCTGCATTGATCTGGTTTGCGCCTTATAATACAATCAATTGGTAGACTGTGGTATAACGTTTGGAATCAAGCCTAAAATACAGCTGGCTATGAAAAGTTAGGAAACAGTTTTCAGTTCGTAAAAGAGGTCAAGTGTTGTTCTGAAGGACGTAACGACAGCCAACATTTTCCAAGTTTTCCTGTGAAAACTTTTATCTGATTCAGATGTCAGCCAATAAATTTCCCCAGCTCTAACATAGACTCTGTAAGTCTTTCAACCTTTGATACCAGCGCTCATACTGTCGTAAATGAGGACCTTGGCGCCTCATACTCCAAATATTTCTGTATTTTCTACTTAAAAAAAAAAAAAATGATTTTCAAATGTATGGAATTCTGAACTTTTTTTTAAATATTTAATTAACGGTTTTATGGCTTAAGTGAGTGATAAACTGTCTGCGAAACTTTCGGGTTCAATTCAATTCCCACCCAAAGGTATGCATATAATATACAGGTGTTGGTTCTACAGCTGGGTGTTTGCGGGACCATGGTCTTCGTATTCCTGATGTGTTATTTATTTTTTATATTAAATTTTTATTCCAAAACTTTGACTGATGTAACGTCGTCTCTCATAATTTATTCTTTAGAAGCGTACAGTTTGTCCCATCTGCGAGTACCTATTAAGCTGTCTATTAAACACTCTTTTGTGAAGTGATGCCTAAAAATCCTCTGTACTGCATTGGAATGAAATTGATAATATTATTCATTTTATATTTTATCACTACAAATCCAACTCTATTCCAACATGGAATAGAGTTTGATTTGTAGTGTATAATAGAATTAACAAACAAATATGGTTGAATGTAGTCCGTGAGAATTCACAAGCGTTCAGTGACGTCACAGTCGTCCCTGAAAAAGGTGTTATTATATTAAAAAGGGCTTCTACTTGAAAGCAATGGTAGAGCTGTTGACTGTTATCTACTCGTTTTCTTTAAGGGCATAGCCTTGAGTGAAGATATTACCTTATGTTTTCAAGAGCTATAATAGCGAGCTTATTTTTCAATTCATTCTAGATGACTGAAAGCTTCTTCAATGTGCTACGGTACTAGCTTCAAAATGCTACGGTGGTGACAGAAACGTAACATTTCGACTTTGCAGTTCAAAGACACGAGGTTCAAAAGTTGAGCCGCGCTCCAATATCCTGATTTCATCATTGTTTACGGATATTATTTCAATTTCTGCTTTGGATACCTCACGTAGCACTCGGTTCCTTGATTTATAGTAATGTTTAGGCACAGAAGAGGCCCTAACGCGGTTTTACAAACACTGACACTAGAAGCCGCTACTACCTCATTCGACAGCACTCGATCTCAGTTGTCATCTTACTTAACAACTGACATCAATAATTCAGTTGTCACGACAGAGGCCCTAGAGCGGCCCAACAAGCTCTGCTACATAAGGCCTCTACAAACCAAAAAACAACTAAACTCGTGTTGGTTTCCTTTTGCACCAGAAACTAGAAGACTCCTTACAACTAGGTCAAGGCATTAGTTTTCAACATAAAACTAATTTATAGTGGTTTCTTTTACAGAATTGCCGTTGTTATGTTTCATGGCGGAAGATAAATCAAGTGTATTTTTAAAGGCAATAAACAAATAGGTATTTCACATTAGTCTTAGGTGTAATGTTGGAGTGGAGATATGAGTTTCCTATTATTTTCGTTGTAGTTCGTAGTAGCTGAGGCTAGAAGGTCGTTTCGTAGTTTTACGTTAAAAGTTTCAGCTGAAAGATTTTATGAACATGTTTTTTGCAAGATCTTATTTTGGTTGTTTGATTTATGATTTGTAGCGTAATCTTCGCAGAGATATATTGTATTATTGTTTTCATGTGGTTTATATAGTGATTTCTATGAAAATCTTGTATACTGGATGTTTTATTTCCTGCGCAGATTTATATTGAAATTAGTGTTTTTGGAAAGATCCTCTTATAAGCCACCTACTATTTTAACAGAGTTTACATGTATCAGAGTATACACTAGTTCTGGAGCCTGTGGATTCAAAAATAAGTTGTTAATTTACCTTATGTAAGCGTTGGTTTCCTAGTGGATAACGTCTGCCTTCTAAGGAGTAGGCCGTGAGTTCAAATCCCAGTACGGCCACGTACTAATGTGTTTATGAAAAAGCATATGTGAGTAGTTAACACTGGCTTTTTGGTGAAGGATATCATCTTAAGGAAACCCACGTACCCACGCGAGAATTATTTCAGAGGTGAGTATGTTATCCACCAATCCGGACCGGGCCCCGTGGTGGTTTATGCCCTAACCCTCCTCACGAAAGTGAGGGGAGACCCGTGCTCAGCAGTTGGACGATATGGGTTGATGATAAAGATGATGATGAAGAAAATAATGTACAGTTAGGTACCCCTACCTATTTACGGAGAGCAAATTTGAATAGAACATGGTATAGAGCAGTGTCGTCGATACCGGAATACGCCTCCTCAGGTGACTATTAGAGCAGATCTCGCCACAGATAGGACAAGCGCTTAGCTACGAATAGTATTCAAACGTTACAAAGAGTACAAAGTGGATAGAGTTTGTTGCACCTTGGTTTCTTCATATTTACATAGCAAAAGTGACAACATGCCACCTAAAAGTCTTACTAACAACATAAATGCGAAAGTTTGTGCATTTGTGCGTTTGTGTATTTGTCCTCTCTTCACGCTTTAACGGCTAAACGGCTTTTGATGAAATTTCGTATAGAGATACTGTAGGTCCTGGAATAGAACATAGAATACTTTTTATCCCGTAAAAATGTACGGTTCCTTTGGGATATCAGTTAACGTAGGTGAAACCGCAGAAATAAAAAAAAACATAGCAGACAAAGTTAACGGTTAAAAGTTTTTGATCTCTACTGGATAAATTGTAACTCAAAATTATATTTAGCTTGAACTTTTATCCTACTTCATCATCATCACCATCAACCCACATCTATTATCCGACTTATAGTAATTCTATCGATAGAAAAAACATCGGTTTTGTAACCAAGAAAAAAGTATTTGGGTAATTTAATAGGTCTACTTACATTGGTTTTATGAATTCTATAAATAATTTGACACAAAATCGATTTCATGATAATAAAATTTATAAATTAAGGTTTCTTTACTTCCTTCTCTCTCATGATACAATATTGACTCGGTACACAAAAAATAAAATTCCGACAACACCTTCTTGCTTTGAACAAAGCACAATGCTCCCAACGCTGATAATAAAACAAAACAAGACCTTCCAAACCTCACGAATAAGGAGTTTCCCTTCTACAATACACAATCTCGGAAAACACCTGATGTACAGTGGCAAAGCGCTAAATATTCCACAGATAACGCCTACCAATAACAACCTCCCAGACATATTCTCTCGATAGCAGATAACAATGGAATAAGCTGCGCCTTGGGCTTTCTGAAACTGTAGCTTAGAGACGTAACTTCAAAGAAAGTATCTTACGCACACAGAAAAGCGAATTTATATTACAAGTTATCGCTTTTTCCGCTCCACGCTTTAACACTTTCACAGCGGGCATATAGTCACAGATCACACCTAAGAAGTTTTGGTCTATAATAAAGTTGAGGATCATAGACTCCTATACTCAGAGCCAATATCTGTGATTCACACAAATATTTACCTTGTGCTGGAATCCAACCCGTAATCTCACGATTCATCTTCAATTACGCTACGGATGCAGTAAATTCATTTTTTTTTTACCGGTGTTTTTTTTACCCACTGTGAATTCCTCCTCCAATTCCTTCCATTTCTCTCTAACTTTGGCTAGCTTCTATCAATATTTTTAAAAAGAATCAAGGCGTTGTGTTACAATTTTCATGGACCTGACGTCTCGACTAGGAACACCCAACTTGTTACGATCCTTCCCGATTTCTCCAAGTGATTCAAAAGAGTGATTTCCATGATTTCTGTTCACTTGACCTTCGAGCCTAGCAGACTTGGTTAACATCTGCTAAATTTTTAAGGGAACGCAGCGTAATTAAAAGCCCTCTAAAATGATTACTGAGTTCTTGCCACCTTGATGTAATCAAATCCTCTGGTAGATCTGCTTTTTTGTCTCCTGGCCAGTGGCCAATATCTAATTCAATCTCCAAACCATTTGAGCTTAGCTACTGCATGGTAACAACATACTGCGCCTTAGGCTCAGCAAAACGTGCATTTTAATTACACTTCCTAGCTTCTGAAATTTATGCCAGGAGCAGTGTCGTTATTCTTAATGGATCAGATAAAGTCCTAAACGATTATTTTGCCGTTTTGAGTTTTCGTGATTGCGCTAGATAGTGTATTGTGTGATTCAGGAAGTTAGAAATGGTCCCTGTTTAGCTTATCTAATGTTTTTGTATAGTCGGGTTAGAAGGAGCCCATTTATTATTCCCTTGTATATATACGTAGCCACTACATTTTAGTTATCCTTAAATTTAGCCATTGTGCTAGCACTAATCAATCAGCGGTCTTACTCTTGAACAAAATTCTAAAACGATCCAATTAATTTTGTATTGGATCTGAATGTGAACTCGCAATTCCAATATCAATCCAGCTCCAATGGTTTCCGCAGGTGTTACAAATTGGTTCTTACAAGGCGACAGTGAGGTTCTTACAAGAACATTTCAAAAACAAAAGAAATCCAAATAATCCAACGAGATAATAAAAGGTCGCGTTAGTAACATATCATCGCCAGTCACATCACGTTTTGCACCGGCCCGTCGGTCGCTGAGCACAGCTTGACATATAGAGAAAAAAACGCTAAAACTTTCACATAATCACAGCAGGCAACTACACAGTACTAAAGGTCACGTTATTTTGTGTAGGAAAGGAAATTAGAGCTATAATCGATATGAAGCTTAAACCTGCGTTTGGCCATGTCTATCGAGAGGTCATTTTAAAAATCATTGAATTGATAGAAATGGTTACGATGTACTTTGAAGTTTTAAACCGAAATACCGATTTAATTTTTTAAACTCTCATGGCTTTGACAGCACTGAAGACGCTATTAAAATTGTCTCATCCTCGATAACCAGGCACCAATGCCAGGGATCACTCCAGGAGGCAATGGATGCAGTTTAGGTTGAAAATGGCAGCAACCTGGATTGAGTCGCTAATAAGCCATTTTCAACCTAAACTGGATCCAGCTAAGGTTGAAAATGGCAGCAACATAAAAAATAAGATGTCACGGTACGATTATGCGACGCGGTTCTGTTTAGGTCTTCAATTGAATCGCTATAAGACGTCATGGTAGGCCTCCAGGTTAGAATACACTACCACATTGGAAGTGAGTTAATAAAAAACAAAAGATGATCAGGTCTACCACAGGGATACCAATAATTGCAAAGAATCTCACTACTGTGCACTACATGAGACAAAATTACTTGAAAACGAAGAAATTTGCATCAGTGTACGTAACTGAAACCAGTAACATCATCAGAGTTCGCTTACTGTCCCACTGTGAAACAACTGAGAAAAGTCATTTATCAAGCGAGCGTTAAGAACTCCCGACGGGAAGAACTTTTGATACAGGATACGCTGGCACTAGACATTAATAATAAGGATATCATAGCATAGAAAGCTCTTTTTTTATGTCCTCACAGTGTTTTATCACTTAAGCTGAAAGAAGTTGGCTTGAATTTTCTGGACATGAAGATGGCGACCTGAATAATGAACTCTGTTTTTATTTTCTTCAAATTTGTTGAAAGTGTCTGGTGGATAGTGAAGATTCCGGTTCAGGTAAGCTACTTACTTGAGGTAAGCTTTTTATTACTCCTACAAACATTACTACAATAATTGTAGCAACTGCTGTTATTCTAGAAAAACTTAATGTTAATTCTTGTTCTCCACCAGTCACAGTTTTTGTCAATTTTATTTGGTACCAATCCAAAATAGCGCCATTCCAAAAGTCATTGCAATATTTGGATGAACTGTTGACTAGATGCGAGTAAATTATTTCTAATTTTGAAATCTTTTGGATTACATTTTTCTCAAATCGTATTTTCGTAAATTTGGTATAAATGCATGGGACACCTTGGTTGGAAACAACGATATTTCCATAAGCTGTTCTATAAAACACTGATACATCTACGTTAAACAGAGAACGCCCTTAGAAAGGCAGATAGATATATAAACTCTTTATTGAAACACCACAGAACAAGGGAAACTTAGAAACTAAAACAAATCAAATTTAACAAAGATCAGCAATTACAATAGAAAAATATTTGTAGAAGCAAAACGTTAGGAGATTCTGTTTTCTCAAAGCTCCATTTCGTTATGAAGATTCTCAAAGAAGAACAAGACAACTTAATAACCGTATCAAACCAAATATATCGGCCCTAAACACGCTCCGTATCTTTATTCCCGGGCTTGTTTCCAAAACTTGCGCCGTATCCTGTAACTAACTTCCAGTTAGACCCGTAAACGACTTTACGTGTTGAACAAGGAAATCAAATTATCAACTCCCACCAACTTCGCACCTCTTCCGACTCGTACGAGATACTGGAATTTGTTGCCCGATACGGTAGTCGCCCTCTATTTGAAAATTCTGTACGTCTCCTGGACAAAAAATATGTGAGGGGGCACGCGACGCCAAACAAGCTTTATCTTCACCAAAGTATGCGAGTTGGGAATTCAATAAGTGACAGAAAAAGAATTAAGGGCGCCCGCGGAAACATGCACTTTGTTCCCGTTCTCAATTTCAAGTTTCCTTTGTCTCATACGTAGGAAGGTTACAAAAGTTTTTCTTCAAAGGAAAATGAAATGGGTCATCATAATTGCTTAACTCATTTGAAAATGGAGCGCCGTCGTACTACGTAATGGAGTCACTAGAATTGCGCTCATAAAGAATTCTCCTTTTGTCGTTCATCATTCGCGGAAAGCTGATCGCGCGTCTATTATCATAATTTCTGAGGCGGAGCGCAGGTCTCCTTTTTAACTCGATGCGGTGGCTCGATTAAGAAAACATTACATAATTGTGCGAGCTGTCGGGCGCGCAAGTGGCGCCGTGCGAGGAAACGTGTAACTATGTGGGGGTGAGAGGGTGCGCGGGGGGAGGTTCGAAGGGCGGCTATGAGCGCCACCACTCTCGCCAAACTGACGAACCAACCGCTTCGCCAGTCGCGCACGAGCCACGATGAGGCTGACACGCGTCTGTGTCGCCTCTTCCAACGCAACTACGTGCTCCGCGAGACGTAAACAATAACCTGTGAAGTTAAGTGACAACAACCGTAATTTGTGTAAATATATTGACTAAAGTTCAGTGAACGTTATCCATCACCGTTTTATCAATCGGTATAGACAAATGTGTTTGGAAAATGTTTCAACTGCTGACACTTTTGTTTGTGACTTTTGGTGTTAACGCGGCTTATGCTCCGAGCGGCGTGGACAACTGCAGTCGCCTGGCTAAAGGTGACGAGGGCACCTTATGCCAGGTGCGGACACTTGATGCAGATGGATCCAGCCTGGCATCTGCTCCCACGGAGATCACTAAGAGGCTCAACGTCGAGTGCAATGAGTTGTTACTTTTCGAAAGTTTCCTAGAAGCGAACTACTTTCAAAGATTTCCTGCGCTTGCCGAACTAACACTTCGAAACTGCAAACTCCTCAGGATACCAGGCAACGCGTTCGAAGGCTTACGTGAACTAAAAAAGTTGTTGGTGCGATCTAAAAACTACGATTGGAGTCCAAATAAAAACTTGGAGCTCTCACTCGGCACTTTCAACGGATTGCGCGAACTGCAGTCTCTCGACTTGGGGCAAAACAATTTGAAAGTAATACCATCGGACGTTTTCTGCCCCCTGGACAATTTGCAAGTTCTAAATCTGACAAACAATCGCATTAAAAGTATTGACCGCATTGGATTTGGGAAAAATTGTGGTTCCAGTCTGCTCAGCTTAGATTTGAGTCACAATGAGCTCAAGTCACTTTCTGAGGAGTCAGAAGTCACTGGATTGAAGCGGCTGCAAGAGCTGAAGCTGCAGCACAACAATATTACAGACATTTCTAGTGAAACTTTAAATGGACTCGTTTCCTTACGAATACTAAATATTTCCTACAATAACCTTCAGTTCATACCGGAGGGCACGTTTGCCAGCACGAAAGAGCTACGAGAGGTATATTTGAATAATAACTTGCTATTTGAGTTTGCCATAGGCGTGTTCCACCGATTAGAACAGCTGCTTGTCTTAGATTTATCGAATAATCTGCTCTCTAGCGCTCATATTGATGGAGGGACGTTTATTGGCCTTATACGCTTAGTCATTCTGAACTTATCCAATAACGCTCTGACGAGATTAGACGGCAAAACGTTTAAGGATCTATTCTTTCTACAGATATTAGATTTGAGGAATAACTCAATTGGTTATGTTGAAGAAAATACTTTTCTGCCTTTGTACAACCTACACACATTGAATTTAGCTGAAAACCGTTTGCATACTATTGAAGAACACCTTTTCAATGGATTGTTTGTTCTTAGTAAGTTAAATCTAAATAATAACTTATTGATAAACATAGACTTTAAGGCTTTTAAGAATTGTTCTGATTTAAAAGAATTAGATTTAAGTTCAAATCAGTTAACTGATGTTCCCACCGCCATTTGGGAGTTATCTGTGTTGAAAACGTTAGATCTTGGTGAAAATCAGATAACGGACATAAAAAATGGTTCCTTTAAAAACTTGGATCAGTTAACTGGCTTGCGACTGATAGACAATCAGATTGGTAACTTGACTGAAGGTTTGTTTTGGGATTTGCCAAGCTTACAGGTATTGAATTTAGCTAAAAACAAAATTCAAGCCATAGAGAGAGGTAGTTTCCTAAGAAATAAGCAACTAGAAGCCATAAGGTTAGACGGCAATTTTGTATCTGATATCAACGGAGTTTTTTCAACACTGCTTAGTCTGTTGTGGCTTAATTTGTCCGAAAATCATCTAGTGTGGTTCGACTATGCTTTCGTACCAAGCAATTTAAAATGGTTAGACGTACACGGCAACTTTATTGAGCATTTGGGAAATTATTACAAACTCCAAGAGGAAATTCGCATAAAAACTTTGGATGTGAGCCATAACCGTATCATTGAAATATCGCCCCTAGCGATTCCAAATAGCGTAGAGCTGCTGTTCATAAACAATAACCACATACACAACATACAAGTGAACACTTTCATGGATAAGAGTAATCTAACTCGAGTTGATATCTACGCAAATGAGATTTCGCATTTAGATATCAACAGCCTCCGGTTGTCGCCGGTGCCCTCAAACAAGTCCTTGCCAGAGTTCTACATCGGAGGAAATCCGTTTGACTGCGATTGCTCCATGGAATGGTTGCCTCTGATAAACAATATGACTGCGATGAGACAACACCCTAGGATAATGGATCTCGAGAACGTATTGTGCAAAATGACGCACACTAGAGGCGTTACGCACATTCCACTTAGCAATTTGAAGTCGACAGATTTCTTGTGTACGTACGAAACTCACTGCTTCACTTTATGCCGCTGCTGTGATTACGTCGCATGTGATTGCCAAATGACCTGCCCATACAATTGCTCGTGCTACCACGATCCCACGTGGAATAAAAACGTTGTAGATTGTTCCAGCCAACGCGCTATCGAAATACCAGAAAAAATACCCATGGACGCTACCGAGGTGTACTTAGACGGAAATGACTTCAAAGAATTGCAAAATTATGCATTCATAGGTCGAAAAAATATGAGATCTCTTTATGTTAATTCGAGTGAAGTCGAGGACATACAAAACAGAACTTTTGCCGGCTTAACTTCTCTCGTTTTACTGCATCTTGGAAACAATAAACTGAAACATCTGAACGGGTATGAGTTTGAACATCTGACACAGCTTAACGAGTTATATTTGCAAGACAACTTCATCAGCCACATTGCGAACTCGACGTTTATGACACTGCATTCTCTGAGAGTGTTGAGGTTAGACGGTAATAGGTTAGTAGATTTTGCAGTTTGGAGTTTGAGCTCTAATATCAATTTGAATGCGGTAGCGTTAGGCAACAACATGTGGTCATGTAAGTGCAGGTATTTACAGAGATTGACAACATATATCTCAGATAATGTACCCAAAATTACCGACGTAGCCGAAGTCTGGTGTTGGAACACGGACCGTAAAACATCACAAAAGAAAGAACTCAACCTGAATGGTACAATTTGTAGCGACTATTACGCCGGAGATTCTGTTATAGATAACATGTTGGTCTCAAATTACATGCCTATGATGGTGACTACGCTCTCTGGATTCATGTTGATTATGCTTGTCATCCTCGTGATTTTCTTATTCAGAGACACGATTCGCATATGGCTTTATACAAGCTGCGGTATAAGATTGTTCCCATTCACTGGAGCGTTCAACGACACTGATAAATTATACGATGCCTATGTTTGCTACAGCCCAAAGGATGACGATTTTGTTATTCAAACATTAGCCGCTGAGTTGGAAAATGGGAGTCCTTCGTATCACCTCTGTTTACATTATAGAGACATACCTCAACATAATGTGGCGTACATGCAATGCACGTTGCCTTTACCTGAAGCCGCGGAAGCGTCCAAGCGCATTGTGATAGTATTAACTAGAAATTTCATTGAAACCGAATGGTCACGTTTCGAATTTCGACAAGCATTGCATGAAATCATTAAGTCCAGAATTTATACTTTAATTTTAATAGAAGAGCATTCTGTGCTGCCCGAGGCTGAGTGTGATCCCGATCTGAGGCCGTACTTGAAGACGAGCTCGAGGATAAGATGGGGCCATAATAAGTTTTGGGACAAGCTACGCTACGCGATGCCAGACAATAGATGTAAATCTAAAAAATCAGCATATAGGAATAATATAAACTCATATACGATGAGAAGTGCTGTGCAGAATGGTACGATGAGATCGTTTTCGTTTACGGAGAAGATCAGAGGATCTGCTGACGGTGTGAGCGGTTCACCGGAGTTTGCTGAATGTAGATCGCAGCAAGTCCAGAATTCCGGGTATGGTCCTGACGGTAGACCTCCTTCCGATCATATATACTCGTCGATAGATTCGGACTATTCATCTTTAGAGTTAGGTGGGAATAATCCGAATAGGAGACCCAACTTTAGACATTGGCCACCCCCGCCGCCTTTAATCGATGCCCAATCTTCAGGTCAAGCGTACCTTGTCTAGTCTATTTGCTTCTCAACCTTTAATTTTAAATCATTTAGTCAAAGCTTCATGTGAATATTGTTTAACCGCATCGCGCGCTTTACCAAATAGTCAAGATTTTTAATCTATTTTTATAATCCATCGCCCTTACAAAGGCGTTTATGTAATGTTGGTGTAAATACATTCTTATAAGACTGCTGTAGTAATATGTGAATTTTGTATATAGAAATGTAAATAGATGTCCATATAAGTCACGAGTATACTATTTATGTACTTTAATAAAGCCATTGTGATAATTTTTGCATAATCTATTTTTCATTTGAAAACCCTTATGTGAACCCGAATATAACCTTAGCAATAACGTATGTGTACCGAAGTTACTTCCATAAATAGGATAAACATTTAAACACACCTAATCTTAGGTCAAGGTCGATTACTAATGACATTTCAATTGCCCTACTTGTTTCCTTACTAATTAAGGGTCAGAATTGAAATAATTAACACAACTATTAGATTCAATTAAGTAAATACTTCAATTAAGGTTAGGTAGGTTAGTACTGCTAGTAAAACTACGTGTGCGTATAAATTTTAGCCAAGTCAAGTAGCGGTATCTATTTGGAGATAGATAGGTAGATAAACCTGTAGAATTTCCCAAACCCGAGGTATATGATCCACCAATCCGGACCGAGCTCTTGTAGTGGGTTATGGCCCAATCTTCTTCACGAAAGTGAAGTGCTGAGCAGTAGGCGGATATGGGTTGATGATGATAATGATGACTCATAGAATTAACTTAGTTATTTTTGCTGTATAGAAAGTTGAATGGAATAGAATAGATTAGAAATACTTTAGTGAACAACAATTTAAAAAAAATCAGCAGAACAAATAAAAAAGCTAACTAAATAAATGGCATAACAGGCGGACCTATCGCTAAAACAGATCTCCTCCAGTCAAGCTTTTTACTTATAACTAGACTCCATATTTGAAACTTATAGTCTTGCACTGTACCTAGTTGTTAAATTCCTTTGATAATAAAAAAAAAAAATTAATGTAGGTACGTCTTTGATCTAAGCCCCTAGACTCTACAGTCTAGACTTCTAGGGCATTCAAAACTTGAGTCACATGAATAATTATGTTGAATTACTTCAAATGAACAAGCATATTATTATTCGAGGCTATATTTTATTCTTAGGAGTATTTTTTTAACAACAATGGACTCTGAAGCTATAGAACTAAGGGTTTTCAAAATGATCCCAAACGTGTTTATTTCACTTTACTAAACAACTTAAATAACTACTGTGTTTTGGTTTGAAGGACACTGTTTCCAGCGAAATTACAAGGTATATGAGACTTTGGAGCCGATGTCTCAGGGTGACGAGCGCAGTACAGCGCCACACAAGATTATGTAACAAAGTTCTGGGTGGCACTGTAATTGTTATGGACAGGCGTAGCGCTTGCCATCAGGTGAATGACTTGCTCGTCTCGTCACTCTGACCAATAAAAAAAGGTAGGTTGTAACAGAGTGTCTCATGTGTAACAGAGGCCAATATAAGGTATCACCACACTACTACTTTAACTAATTAAGAGCAATTAGGACATACAATAGTACATTATAAAACGCATTTACACCAGTTGGAGCGTTATAATATAACAAAAACAAAAATCTAAGGATCTTAGCACCACTCTAAATATTAATTTAACAAAATCAGTCCCTGGCAGGGGCGCGCCCCAAGCCACGGATTATGAAAAAAGGCTTCTACCTGCACCAACTAAATCTGACAAAGCACCGGAGGATTTACGTGACCAGAATTGTGGTCATCCTGCGAGAAGTTCGAGAGCCTGCGGAATGTTTGGTAACGAATGGGAGGTTGGTATTTTATTAGAACGTAGCGATTTGAAGTTACGAAAGTGAGGTGAGTGATATTCGTGCTCAGAAGTGGACGGATATGGGTAATAGTAATAATTGTGATGATGATGATGAACGCACAAATACCTAATTTCATATTATTAATTCGAAGTTAAAATTGAACTTACAAATATCTTTGTGTATACAAGTATGAACGAAACAATACCATTTTGATATCAAGTAGATAAATTTCGAACGTACTCATGTACTAAGATTATGTAGAAAAAAGGAACAAATACCAGTATAGTATATAATTATAATAGCAATAATTGGGATTGTAATATTAATAACTATAATTTAATCTTAAAATTACAAATAATGTTGCAAATTGACTCGTAATAAAAACTCCACTGGGCTCTTGACCTAGCTCCATGCCTATCATAATCTCGAAGTAGATTCGCGGGGGGAATTTTAAATTTTACTTTCTTTACTGTTCACAAAGACACCGCCTGCAAAATGACACCGGTGAATGTTGAAGTAGATAATCTGATAAAGGTAATTTTCGAATTTAGATGTTTTTTGTCGGAAGATTTTGAATTTTGCGTTCAACAGTTTCTTTATCTACCAAAAAGGAACATCATTAGGGAAGGACCTACACTGCTTCTTGCAAAACAATACACGTATCTTACTTAAAATGGATGGCTGAAAGCGCATTATTCGAGAATGACTGAGCCAATGCGGCAACTATAATCGGCACAAAGCCTACCAAAAAAAAAAAAAAAAAATTTTTGAATCCGTGTATTTAATAGAAAAAAAACAAACTTCATATGCGAAAAGGAAAATTGGGATAATGGCCCGGATAAGCAAAAAAAAAATGGGAAAAAGTGAAACTGCCTTTTTTTTCTATGACATTTTTGTATGAAGTTCACATTTGCTTACTTTTTAAATCTTTATTTCTTTCTTTCTTCAGAAATATTCTATATTAAGTTGGTGTACACATTTTGTAATTTTTTCATTAAGGCTAAGGAAAAGCACAGATGCTAGTTAATTGTTCTAACAGTTCGCATAAAGAACGAACGTGATACTAAAAGTCTAAAAAATAACAACTTATTTGGTAGAGTCATGTCCTAAGAGGACGTGAATCATTGACTCATTAATTAGAGGCGTAAGTTTATAGTCCTTATCATAAATAACGTTTACGATGTCAAACTCTACCATAAAACTGTTGAGACACTAACCTATGATTCACACGTCTTGGAAATGGAACGATCACACGGCACAGATTAAAAAATAGCTAGTGTGACCAGGATAACACTGAAAGTGTCATCTTAGACAGATGGCAATCTCAGGGAGAATTAGTATGTGGGTGTCGTGGGACTACGTTCTTTGTAGTTCCCATCCTAGATATAGGAAGTACTCGTATTTTATCCAGTTGTGTGTGTGTCACACATGCACACACCCATTATGTGACTTTACACATATACAAACATATTGTATGTGTGTTAAGCGTGATTGTTTCCTCTCGGCTCTGTAACTGCTGAACGGATTTTGATGAATTTAGGTTCTGGATTGAGACAAAGGTACTAGTGGACTACTTTCCATCCGCGGAAGAAGTGCGAGAGATAGAGGTAAAGTTACGGCTAAACGTTGGCTTTACATAAGGGGCTATATCCTTCCTACTAAGCATTAACCAACACATCTATGTAAATGTGGTGTTGGTTAAATATTTTATCAATACTCCGTTTTGCACTACAATCGCTCAATTTATAAAAGCTCTACTTATTCGTAGAGCTATTAAGAGAATACCCAATATAGAGTATCTCACTTCCCATTTATTTCGTTCAGTCGGTCAACAGCAGATTAGCATTGAGGGATCTAATTGGAAGCACTCTACAACTCTTGTTATGCAAAATCAGACTCTACCACCGGTAGAGTGGCATCAAAATGGATTATGTTGGGGATTATGTATGGAAGGTTTATAGATTGGGAACTGTACTCTCATAAGCGGAGCTGGTCAGCTGTTTTTGGAATGAAGAGGTCAATAACCTCTTCGATGAGGTTTGTATTTTAGTAACTTATTGAAGTCAATTAGGTATATGAAATCTCATTGGCAATTAAAGCCGTTATTTTATCTCTAAAATGAATATCTGTTTTTATTTTTGCCACACCTCCACCATTTTTAATGCACCTCCAAGATGACTGGTAGAGAACGTTACTTAGCATTAAGTCCTCCTTGTATATGTTATAATAAATGTGTGCTAAAGTATAAATAAATAATGGAGCAGACGAGTAGAACATTTAACTGATAGTTAGCGCTACATTTATAAAGATTATTTATAGTGGCAATCATAATTCGGATTTGTTTCTAAGCATAATGTGTCTCGTAATGAGTTTTTCAAAAGTATGGAAAACTTCATAACTACTTTTGTCGAATCTCAAGAAAAGCGAAGAAATAAAGAGAGAAAGAAGAAAAGAAAAAGGAAAGAAATAATTGGTAAGTGTAAAGATTAGACAACAATTGCAACCGCAATCTCTCGTTGTGGCGTTCTATGGTAGAGGCCCATGTTCAGCAGTGGACGTCTTCTGGCTGAAGATGGTTAATGGTTACGATGATGAAAGTTCTGAAAAAAAGATACAATATTAGATAGTAAAATTTAGTTAGAATAGAATAGAATATAAAAACTCTTTATTGTACACCAGAAACAAAAATAAACACAGTACAGAAGAATTACAATAGGTAAACAAGGGTAGTACAATGGGCGGTCTTATCGCTGAAAGCGATTTCTTCTAGATAACCAGTTAGATTCACTAATGAATTTCTTGTAGGTGTAATTTACATAAATAATATATTTTTAATTGTAGTCTCGCCAGATCTGTGACTAAGCATCTTAAAAGGTAATAGAAAAGAACAATTTCTCGGATTCTGAAAATAAACATGAAGTATCTCAGGCTTGAACCTTACGGATCAAAACACGGCGACTTCCTTTATCGTTTCTGCGCCTACATCAATGGAGTACTTAATAACAACGCCCACGGCTTAAGACGTTACATCAATTCTGTTGCAGTAACACCCACGAGTGTTTGACGTTCATTATTTTCATAACACTGCCAATTTTCGTCTATTAGAAGCAATCACCGACGCCCACGAACTCTTTTGAAAGTAACTCTTGGAAATTAGTCAGCGTTTCCACGTATGGTTTAACTGGATTTTGGAAGTTTGAGAGTCCGGAGTCAACGATAGTTTTTTGTTTTAATCTATCGCTAGCATTTTTATATTGAAGTTATGGCATACATATCGAAGTAGACCACAGACAGCAGTGGTAAACCATAGTCGATGCAAACAGATGTCCACTTCAAAATAAAACAGATACCCGTGGTAGACTGAAGCGAATTGGATCACGGATCAGGGGGTGAATCGTCAATAAGAAATTCGGTTTTATTTTGGAGTCCGCGTCTTACTAAAGGAAACCAATCAGCGCAACGCATTGCTTCTGTCTACCTGAACGCATCGAGAATGATTAAGCTTGACACTCACGGGTCAGTCTGGGCGACGCTCCCTAAATAACCACACCTCGTAAAAAGTTCCAAGTCGCCGGTCTACTATAGCTATAACTATCTTCTGCGTTTGGAATTAAGTCAACGTAAAATGTATAGTCAAGGATCGAACTACGTAATAATGTAAGAAGGTATGCGACCAAATGGTCGTATTTAATTTCACCTGCAGTAGCTTTTAAAGATTTGTCAAATGAAAAAGTTAACGACAAACTGGATGCCAAAAAAATCCATTGTTCTTTTATAATTCCAACACCAGTAGCTTTCCTAGAACACAGAGCTGAGGATCATAAAACACCATGCAATGAGGGTTTATGAGTCATTGTTAGTGCCTATTGACGTAAATACAAGAGGGTAGTAAAAAAGTTTTAGAGGCACGTAGAATAAGCTCTTAGTACTCCGAATTTTTTGCTATACTTTTTGCACAGTAAGTTTAACGCAAAACAGCAGCTTTGTGCTCACTTTGTTGGATTTGTTACGTGTTTCATGGAACTTATGTTTCTTTGTCTGTGTAAACAGATTTTCAATAAAAATCTTCATGGTTAAAGTTCGTTTTAAGTTCGCTCATAGCCTAGTGAGAAAACGCCCGCCTTCAAAGGAGAGGGTCGTGAGTTAAAATCCCAGTGCAAGCTCTTACTAATGTGTTTCTTGTCACACGCAAAATGTCCTTACGTAATAAAACCTCGTTTTTTGGTGAAGGAAAACAGGAAGACCACATACATACCCGAGAATTTTTTCGGAGGTAGGTATGTTATTCACCAATCCGGACCGGGCGCCGTAGTGGATATGGCCTAATCACGAAAGTTAAGTGAGACCCGTGCTCAGCAGTGCGCCGATGTGGGTTGATGATGATGATGATGATGGTTAAAGTTCGAATACGCTTCATGCACTCATCTGCTGAGATGAACCTAATAATACCTTTTTCAGTCTGACAAAGTGGGCGGCCTATGAAGAGGTATTATCGAATATTACAGAAAGCCTATGCATGCATATTTAAGGCCTACTCAGTGGTTTACCAAAATAGTCTACCAGGAATCGCAGTTTTGCGGCATCAGTAGATATTCCATAATTACTCAAATTCAAATCACTTACATCCCACGTTTAGTTTGCCCGAGGCCGCATAATTATAACCACATTTTGTCACAAATAGATTAATGCCAGATATTAATCACAGTTCCAGTATTACGGGACCATTCAAGGATTTCCAAGACAAGATATATATTCATCTACAAACAACACTGATTGATTACAACTATCTAATGAGAAATTTGGAATGAGCAATTGAACTAAATGCTAACGTTTCTATCACAATATAGCTGAGACTCAGTAGTTTACTATGTGTTTTTTTATTTCTTTGAGTAATAAGACGTACGCCACCCACCCTACTATCGAAAAATTATTTTTACTGTCCATCCAAAGGTTGTCTGGAAGAAATCGCTTTCAGCGATAAGACCGCCCATTGTACTACCCTTGTTTACCTATTGTAATTTTTCTGTACTGTGTTTTTTTTTTTGTTTCTGGTGTACAATAAAGAGTTTTCTATTTCTATTTCTATTTCTAAGACGTGTAAGTTATTCACCTGCTCTGTCTGCCTGCCCATAAAAATTACAGTGCCATCCAGATTTTTGCATTGTATATTCTTGCGTGGCACTGTACCCTGTCACATTGGTCCTAAAGTCTCAAATGCCCACTAACTTTGCTAAAAACAGTGCTCTTCAACCCGGAATACTGTATGGTTTTCACACTACTGCTGGCTTGAACTCAATACCACAGTTAAGTTGTATGACAATAATTTGCTATTCCATTTCTCATGCTACCAATTTTAGAGAGGTTACCATTCATAAATGTTTGATGGCAAGTCTGAAAAACATTTACATGTGACCAACAGAACCTGCTCTTACAATCATTTTCATCAAATTTGCCATAGTCTTTTCGAATGTTTGTAACCTGAATCCGATGGTAGAATATGTTAGCTTTCAGAAGTGACGGTAGGGTTGGTTAGATTTGATTATAAATCCGTTGGTAGAAAACCGTTTGAGCTTATGTTCTGTCTAACCAACGCATGTACCAAGACTTCTGTGTTTGTAATTCACGTACCAACAATGGAGGCTCTATGTTCAGTAAATTAATTTCACGACTCAGATCCAGTGTAATCGTCACGAATTTCAGCTATACCTAACCATGGATTGAGATCGGAATATAATGAATTGCTTCTTGCTTATCGGTATTAATATGTTGGCTTGAACGATTCCGTTGTCTGATGCGCTATCTGTGTACCTCTGTCTTGTATTATGGCTGTTCTTTGTTAGCTCTGATTGTTGTATCAGCTATTAGTGACAACTATATTTGACTTTCACTAGAAACAAACCAGCTCGTGGCGAAAATACTTGAAACTTTCCAAAATAAATTCCTTTCTATGAAACCTTCCTTTCTTTCTGGTTACTTCTAGGTAAGCGTGCATCATTGTACACCGCATTGTCACTTATCATCAGTTGAGATAGTGGTCAAACGCGTACCTAAGCGCGTAATAAAAACAAATGTTTGGCAAATAATATGTTATTATTCTGTAGTAGGAGGTAGGTATTATCACTCGCTTTTCGGTGAAGGAAGACATCGTGAGGAAACCCAGACACCTACCCGAGAATTATTTCGGAGGTAGGTAGGTGATCCTCCAATCCGGATCTGGCCCCGTGGTGGATTATGGCCTAACCTTCCTCACGAAAGTGAGGGGAGACCCGTGCTCAGCAGTGAGACACTATGGGTTGATTATGATGATGAGGAGGTTTTAACCACTTTTTTAAATGAAAATAGCAAGGCTTCTTTGATTTTATAAAACATCATAATGGTCATTGATTTGCTATATATTGTATTTTATTTGTACTGCAAATGCATTGTCATCTAAAATAACAACTTTTCAAAGTAACCTACGGTTGATTCATCTGCCAAGTGTCAATCATTACCTTTGTTATGAATCATGATTAAAATTTTGCGTAACCCGATCTGTCTCGATTGCTCGCCGATACACTTTCATTGATTTCTCTCTGATTTCTTTTGTTATTAGTTACTTATATAACCGCCATAATTGTGACCTCAGTAGCAAATCTATTGTTGTTTAGTGGCCCAAGCCTCTGGTTCAATATTATCAATAATTAAAGCTTCTTCATTACACTATTGGAATTTATTTTAAATTCATCAATATCTTCATTTTCGGTTACGAAACTTTTGGGATGGGTGCTACTGACTTTTTAAGTCACGAAAGTTAGGAGGCTGATCAATCTTTCATTTGAGATTTGGCAGACAGAATTACTAGTTATTATTTAATTACTCGTACTGGGTGCTCGGTGACTATCACCATAAATACTCTAAGAACACTTTGTCATGTTGTTATGCTTTACTAATGCGTGTTACCGACATAAATATATATTGTGTACTTAAAACTAAAGATATAAATATGATTTTCATGATAAATGTAAAAAAACAGCCAGCATCTCCCTCACTATGGAATAATCACGCATTCATTCATTAGTCAGAGAGCTAAGGCTTTTATTGAACACTTTAATTACACAATGGGGCAACACTTCATTAAATTGTCACTCACTCGGTTCTTTTCGTAATGAACTCTATTGCGTTACGTAATGGTGACGTTTTGACACGAATGTGACTTATTGACTTGGAGGTTATGGTAATGTTATTAGAAATAGATTCTATTGTGTTTTCGATTGGTAAGTTTTACGTGTTGAGAAATTGGGAATCCGTGGAAGGTTTGATAAGGAATTTATTATTATGACTTGATATGGAAGGAGTAGCAAAAAGCCTTTGCTAAGTAGTGACATATTGGAGTGACGAATCTAACGTTTTACTTCATAAAAGTAAGTTTATGTGGCATTGGGCGAAATTTTTAGAGTGTCTTGAACCGTTTTTGTCCCTTAGTAGGGGCAATTTGCTTATTAGTTTTTTCAGCATAATCAATCATTAGTTAATTATGTTATAAGGTCTAACTTCTCTTTATGAGAGACCTGAACCTCAACTTCCGCATTGTAACGTACTCGCAATAGTCCCTGACATTAAAAGTAAAATTAGCCCAAACAAGCAAACCTACAAATTGATGGTCTCCGTGGTGTAGCGGGTGATTAGTCGACTGCGAAGCGTGAGGTTGCGGGTTCGATTCCCGCACATGGCAAACATTTGTGTAAACCTCAGATATTTTCTTTGAGCCTGCGTGGTTCTAAGATCATGGACTCGTTGTCCCTAATTACCTGGATACAGGAAATCCTAGCTACGGGTCAGGATCAATATAAGTATGATCGTGGCGCGTCACTTATTCATTTAAATGGGAACTACTTCTTAATATAGAATAGAATAGAATAGAATAGAAAAACTCTTTATTGTACACCAGAAACGAAAATAAACACAGTACAGAAGAATTACAATAGGTAAACAAGGGTAGTACAATGGGCGGTCTTATCGCTGAAAGCGATTTCTTCCAGACAACCTAACGTATAGTAACTTTCGTACTGTAAAAATGTTTGGAATTTCTTTCCTTCTTTTAACCCCACCAAAAAACAGCATAATGTCAACACACGTATACGTATATGTGGCATATGCATATACAAAGTTACGCGTCATGAGTTTTTATTAAAAATTCCTTTAACAATTTCAACTCTACGGCAAGTGGGTCAGTTGAGTTTTACATAGTTCCCCACGTGTGGGGTGGTCACACGTCCTCTGCGTATCGGACAGCTAATGTTTGTGTATACATTAGTGCGTACATATGTATGACTGGCATATGTAGCGAGCCACCTTACGTCATAGAAAGGCTTTTATTTCATAGAAAGGCATACGCACTTTCACTTGCGTCCGGTGCTTTTGTCTATATATTTTGTGAACTGGTAAGTTTATTAATTTACTAGATATTTTTAGAAGCTCAGCTAAAAAAGTGTTAAAGGCTAGGTCTATTATATTAATGCTGCGTATTGAAGTAATCATAAGTAAAGTGGCGCCGGTGCTCAGCAGTGGGTGGATTGGGGTTGTGACGATGCTGATGATCATCTTGAAATTAATTTATTTTTTATTACTTGCCTTCATAACAATACTTCCGCACTAAACAGTCTTAGCATTGCAAATAAGCAATGGACGACAAATAGGTGGATGGATTTGGGTTCTTTTGGTGATGTTCCTGATATATTTGAAGTTTCTAATTATGCTTGTTCATGGCGACCCTTTCGCACTATACCCACTCGCTCGTAATAGAAAATAGTTCCAAACAGAAGTCCTTTGGCATCGCTGCGGGCTCTATCTCGGATTCTCGACTAGTTCGGATTTCAATTATCCGATTTGTTTATTGAACTAAAACGATATAAATGGAATTCATCCGGACGTAGACCGGATTGGAGAAAGGGAAACCGTATTTGGAAATGTGGGAATTGTATCTTATTTTGGAACTATGGTTTAGAAATAGAATTGCGTAACAGGAATTTATAAAAACAAATACAAACCCAATATCAATTTTAATGAAATTTCTATGGGATCTGAGGATTCACCTATAAATTTCACTGGGTGGCAAAATATCATTCAAATGGGTTATTTCTGGTGAGAATCAGCCATTTGTTAACCAGTGAGATTCAAATGTACCAATGTGTTTCTGTAAAACATATGTACGTAATTATCACTCGCTTTTCGGTGAAGGAAAAACATCGTGAGGAAACCCACATACCTACCCGAGAATTATTTTGGAGGTAGGTATGTGATCCACCAATCCGGACTGGGCCCTCGTGGTGGATTATGGCCTTACCCTCCTCACGAACGTGAGGAGAGACCCATGCCCAGCAGTGGGACGTTATGGGTTGATGATGATGAGATTCAAAAATCATTTCTTTATATAAATAACACCTAAATAGAATCATAACATCGTTGCAGACAAAGATTATAGTCGACCAATAATCTACTCTTTAATAATAGAGAAAATGAAATGAATAAGAATGAATAATAATAATAACGTTTCACGATCACATATATTGATTCTGACCCCAACCTAGGATTACCTGTAACTAGGGAATCAGAAACTACAAGGATCATGGTCCTACAAACACCCAGACTCAGACCAAATATTTGTAGATCACACAAATCTTTGCCCTGTGCCTTTGCCTTTCTCAATAATATAAAACTGTCTATTTTTGCATCTGTCTCAAAGTCTTGTCAGTTGTTTGTACAACTTCGTACACACTTGGAATAACAATCCTTGGCTTTTCTTTTCAGAGTCCATGACAAATTCAAAGGATTGTCTCCGAGGCGTGGCTTCGGATGGGGACATCTGTTATATTAAATTAAATGTCTTCCGCTGCAGAGTTATAAATAGGGCTTGATGTGTGGAAGTCCAATGTTGATTTGCGATGTGAGTTATTGCTTAAAAGTTCTTGAATGGGTTCAGGTTGATGACACGAGTTTAATTTACATTTTAGTGTTAACTACCTAATAATATCTTTAAATTAAGTGTAGGACATTATTTCCTTTTTTTCAATCTCAAACCATAATTAGTTTAGTTGATCATATTTGATTTAGTTTTTATTTCTTTCTATGGATAATATGATACTTAATTGTTTGATTTGTAAAAGTGCTTTTTGCTTACTTAAATAATTTGAGTTTATCATTAATTCATTCATTTATTGTTTTGTTATCTGTATGTACATAGTTAGGTCTTAAGATAATACAGCTTAAAATTTAACAACAACGTGGAACCCTGGTGAGCACTCCAGAATTTGTCTATGAATTTTAATACTTATAATATTATATCGTCTATTCGGAGGATGTCTGTAAGAAATTTTACTTAACGATAATGAAGTCCAGTGTACCTTTATATATATTAATTTCATGCTTTTTAAAATGAAACATTATATTGAAATGTAAAATGTTGTTGAACCTTACATTTCAATCATTTATCATTTTAGTAGACAAATTGGCATAAAATATTAAATCGATTTCAATATTCCCACCATTACTGCGATACTGGTCATAAAAACTGCAAAAGAGGTATCTATCATACTTTCAAGAAATTACATAAAATTATCTATACTTTACCAACCACAATATAAAACCATTTTTCAAAATTGAATTTCTCGAAGTGGCAACCCTTTAATAATTACACACTCCAATGAAATACAATGCCGTAATTAGGTATGCTATAATAATAAGTAATTACAAACATTCAAATCTAGAACGTTATTTTATAAGAAAATTAAATAAATACGTCTAATTAAAGACTAAGCACTAGCGAAACAAAAATTAAAATCCAATTAAGGGAAATGGCGGCTTTCTCGTTAAACAAACCTTCGTTAGCAACCTAACCGTATCATTACAGTATAGGCACAGAGCCTAGCAAAATATACACGTTGATATGTACGAGTAATATCTGTCTAATCATGAACAGATAAACGGAATTATGGAACGTCTTACAGTGGAAATTGGTCACAAAGTCGCCCTTAAAATGTTCGACGCAGCGTTGAACTTTAAAATCTTATTCCTGTCAATTAAGGCCAGCTCTAGACCTACAATAATACAGTGCAATACTTCTATTATGCAATAATATTCAATACCAAGACTTACCAGAGCATAACTTCAATATTAACCAAAAGCAATGAAAAACATTGTGCAATACCCAATATTGTAAATTATCATTGTAGATCTCGGGAGGCCCTTAATGTGTTTATGACGTTAAAATGTGCAAATGAAAACACAGATCCTATTTACCATCAAAATATCCACAGTCCGATTATTGGAATCTATTAGAGAAGGCAGTGACAAAAAGTCACTGTGTGTGACAAAAGGCATGCGACATAAACGTCTCTTCCGTAGCCGTATCACGGACAAGTAAATGGAATTTCGCACAATGAAAATTAGACGGAAAATAATGTTACCAATAAAGACGCTCAACTAGCCGTGAAAGGAAATAATAGGTGCCCAGAAAAGGAGCGTGAATTCTATTATAGTAATTAAGGACAAACTACCAGAAAATTTCGTCCCCGAACAATGTATTTGCGACATCGTTAAGTAAATTCTACTGCTTTTCTCAGACATCGCGCTATTGCGGGAGCAAAACCGTTCATTACGACTTAAATTTATGTTTTCAGACTTATATTCGCTGGAATAACTATTATTTGGCCCATAATCAAGTACTTATCTACTCACTAGTTGAGATGTGTTGAATTTGTACAAAAGGTTTCAGGGCCTTTATTCGCTATGCCAATTGAGATTCCTTGCCGAAAACGAGTGATGTCATAATGCTCTTTAATCTCATTTTGGAACTGAAAACTTCTCGAAACGCGCTAGCTTTCCGCACGTTATTTTGATAGTTCTATTGACAGTTCAAAACGAGCGCGTTACCAGTCGAGGTGGACATAGCGAATAACAGCCCAGTATTAATAACGTATTACTATTAATTAATCTCTCGCAAACGTCGGTATAAAAACAATAGATTTTTAATTGTTGTCTCACCGGATCCATGCCTAACAGTCTACAAGTTAATGTTTGTTTTAGCGCTTGCGTGAACTTCATCGCACCACTTAGGTTCTTGATCAATATTCCAATGGTCCAGTCTATGTGAATCTAATGGTATTATAGAGCCTGCTCTCAAAAAGGCACCATGCCCAATCAGGCAGGAAAGAAGGAGAGAAATCAATCTCCTTCTCCATTTAATGGTGGATACGTACTGCTTATATCAGCGAAAAGAAGAGCTGATACTATATTTGTTGAATGAGAGTACCGCCTTAGAAAAAATTTACCCTAACGCTACATCACTCATTATTTAAGTTCTTAAAACAAATGTTGACTAGTCCAAACGTGCCTACCGATACAAATCTTCAACTAGGTGAGATAACCCATATCACAGCCCGTATGCTGAGAGCCGGGTTCCTTACCACCGGAAGTATATTACCTGCAATTTAAAACAGTGTGCCTGATTATTACTACTGTAACTCTTTTAAAACAACGTCTTTTTGTCGAGAACGTAGGGCGTCAACATCACAGGTGCGTCCGAACGATAACTCATTCTTAAAATAATATAAAAAGCTTATCGTGTCGAGCTGTCCACACTTGGGTAAAATATAGCCCTCTTCCTTGATTCCAGGTAGGATGGTGAAAGTCACAGTTCAAACAGGCCGTTGACAATGGGCAAATAAAGCCCGCCCCTACATCTCATTTTGTGACATGACCCATTTTTACGCCATAAAATTATTCTCGTTCCCATAAAGTTTGTTATCATTGTCTGTTTGAGTTTTTATTACCAGTCGTTTGCTTCCCCTTGGACTTGGGAGGATAATTTTTAATATGTTGTATGGTGTCTTGGGTATTAAAGGAATTTTGTTTGCTTTTTGTATGGCTTATTAACGAGCCGGTGATGGCAGTCTGTGAGCTGGCAGGATATTTTCACTTGTTCAAGGCATACCACATTTTGTTTGTTGTCCATTACAACATTGTATTGTTACATTTGTGACATAATCGAGAGAGTTTTCGGACGATGACTTTGAAACGTATTCAGTGTTCAGTTGTTATGCTACAGGGTGTGGTATCTCATGTATAGCAACCATTCGCAAGTAAAAATTATGTCACAAAGACAGTCTTTGTAAGGCAGTCCCATACTAGAATTTTATCACTTTTGATCATAATATGCTCTTAACATCAAGGCCGTTATTCGCCATGACCACCTAGACTCGTAACGCGCTAGTTTTTAACTGTCAAATGAACTGTCAAAATGACGTTCGCATTTCGAGAAGTTTTCCGCAAGGAATCTGGTGTGGCAATGTGACTAAGGGCCCTGGTAAGATACATGCGCCTGGTTATACACTAACCCCAATATAAAAAACGTCGGTTTGACAATATTTCATGGCGTTTATTTTTAATCTAAGCGCGTTCGTACTTTGTTCAAATTCCTAATCATAAAATTAAAATCCAAAATGACAGAGTTAATTTTTATTTTGTGGTTTAAATATTCATAAACATACAAGTTTAAATGTTCTGTATTAAATTTAACTTATGTTTTTTTACTGTCATAAATGTTTATTTTCTAACGCCACTCGCACGTCTCATTTGAATATTTTTGTTTTACTAATGAACTCACAAATTGCATTCAACTTAATTATTGTCTTATTTGAAACAATGAAGACGTTAGTCATTTGAATGGAGAATAAAAGTTATCGTGTGAAAATCGTCTAACCTAAGCTTAGTGCACATTTTCGGTGCAATAACATACAGCGAGTTCCATTTAACGTTTTTCAACTTTTGTAGTTTACGGTATGCAATATGCGAAGTAACCTTCCAGTGCACAGAAAGGATGGCCTCTAGCATTATACAATGTACTGTTTTCCCCGCTGTTTATTATCCGAATACCGGTAGCGTTTCATAAATTAAGTTTATGGACCTTAGTGAAACGCGAGTGTCAAATACGTACATTTCTCGTATCTCTTTAAGTATAAACAAGATTTGAAATAGCAATAACGCGTAGAGATTAAAAAAAAGTTAAAGTAACATTAGATTTCTTGGAGTAACACTTTTGTGCATACTTAGAAATCAAAAAAGAATTCTCATCCGAAAATCGTGCATTCTCACATACCAATTTTAAGACTTATTTGACAGTGTGTAGTTGACCTTAAAACGCTACTATTTAAAACGGAGCTGAGGCATGTAATTTAATACTTTCTTCTAACTTAAATGTTGCATTCAAAGAAATAATTATACGGTAAGCGCGTATCTGAGGTTTCTTTGACAGCTCCATACGCGTTCGGCAAAACATTATTATTTTGTTAGACGAAAATGAATCATGGAATACAGCACTTATGTATTTTGTTTTATTGTTCACATAAGATTCTTAAGTATAATTTGTAGATAATTCTATGGCTACTCTAGATATTAAATCCTAGACTTATAGAATAGAATAGAAAAGAAAACTCTTTACTTTTTTTTTTTAATAACCTATACTGTCCCACGGCTGGGCAATTGTCTCCCCCATCTCCTTCCTCCTTACTATACATTAAAAAAACACAGAATAATAACAATTGGTAAACAAGCGTAGTACAGCGGCGATATCGCTGAAAGCAATTTCTTCGAGACGACCTTTGGATGGTCTGTAAAAAACACTACTTATCACAGCTTGATTGGTGTGTACAATTGTTAATCATGTCTATTTTTTTAATTTTGTTATAAACCGTTTGTGCCTTAATAGAAATAAAATAAAATAAACTTATCATCAGTTGGATGTGAACTGGTATAGATTTTTGACAGTGACCATGCAGCTTAATATCTAAAAAGCTTGTGACCCTGGTGAACGATGTTATATTCATCTCCTTATTCTGTTCAATAAAATGAAAATGTTATTCAGTTAGGTACTGTTTGGCTCTGACTTTATTATTCGCACGACCAGTTACGAAGAAAAAATAACGTAGAGCAAGTGCCACGAGATGTCCCTATTATTTTTGTAGGGCATGCATATTTCGTGGGCTGTTTATGCAAATTAATTCATAATAAATATTTTGATTTCATGTTAACGAGTAGTTTGAGTTGGATTCCGGCTCGTTGGAATCTCGTTAAAGCTGAATATAAACGGGTATTATCATAATATTGTTATTTACAGCGAAACCCCTTTATAATAATGTGCTGAAGGCGCTCTTTATGCGTAAGTGCGTTGGTAAATATCCGACCTAAAATAACAAAATGAACAATGTTTTGTATGGAGCCGTTTCCGTTATCTTTGTTGAGAAGGGTTTTCGCTGTCTTGTGTCGGGTTTTCAGATTGTATGGTTTGAACAATGTAACAATGTTACTTATTATATTATTTTATTGTACTATTAATATAAGAACCATAACAATTTAGTGTCTTCTTACAAAGTAGCAAAATAACGTTTTTCTACATACATTAATATACAAAAATACTGTATTATAAATATAATATCTTACGTTAAACAGGCATTGTTAGCGAGCACAGTTTCCTAAATTTTGTTAAAAATTATATAAATAAATTTTTGTTTTGTTTGTTTCAGTTAGCTAAATTTTCTTTTCCGAAATATTGAACTCCAACTCAAAACAAACCTAATACAAAAAAGTTATTAAGATAATTTTTAACGTTTTTGGCAAAAAGGTCCTACAAACACCCAGACCCAATTTTTGCCATGCACGGGATTAGAATCCGCAATCTAACGCTTTGCAGCCGGCTCATTGGAAAGGACGGCCGTTATCTTATTTCTAAAATAGATTTTTGTTTGACATAACAAAGTAAACGTGCAAACTTGAAGTAGCTACTGACAGCTATTTTCAAAGGTCCAATTAATTATTTCTCTCGTAAAATCGCGTGAGGTGTTTCGGAAACTTTTTTACTCGACAACAAAAACGATGAATGTGTAATGACACACACGAGGCTTAAAACGAAACAGCAAACGTAGTGATTGACAGGCGTGCTTGTTAAAACTTCGCTAATTCCCTTGATACAGCCGTATTATTGTTTACGTTACGTTTGGTTTTTGAACGTAAATGTCCCGTTTGTGATTGAAGTTACGTTCGGGTTCTTCGTATAGGTCCATGATTTTGTTCCCAGCTAGATTCACGGCTTGTTGCTTAGGCTTATTTCATTATTTGGCTTAGCATTTTCGAAGCCAAAGAACGTGCGTAGTGTCTCCGAGAACAAAATCATGGAGCTTGGGAAGTAGCCATTTCTAAACGCCGCTATTTTTTAATTTTGAGTGATTCTTATTGTATTATTATAATTAAAAGCAAAAGCCTAATAAAATCTTATTAAAAATTAGGAAACATTGACTTCAGCTTCTTAATAACTAGCTTCACCCCGTGGTTTCACCCGCGTTGAGTATTACCCCAAAGGAATTGCAAATTTTTACGTAATAAAAAGTATTCTATGTGGTAATCCAGGTAATCAATTATCTGTGTGCCAAATTTCATCAAAATCCGTGCAGTAGTTTGCGTAAAAGAGTAACAAACATCCACCATCCATCCTCACAAACTTTCACATATAAAATATTACTAGCTGCGCCCCGCGTTTTCGCCCACTTAGTTCCCGTTTCCGTGGGAATACGGGGATAAAATATAGCCTATGTTACTTACTAATAATGTAGATTTTCATTGATGAAAGAATTTTTGTAATCGGTTTAGTGGTTTAGGCGTGAAAGCGTAACAACCAAACAAACAAACTTACAAACAAACAAACTCTTAGTCGCATTTATAAAATTACTTAGGATAGGATTTACTTACTTACTTAGGATTTAGCGTTATAAAGGTATTTGACTTTTGATAGCTAAACAAAGCAACCCGTCTATTTATGTTAATGGGTGTTGAAATAGTCGATCTATGGTCGTTAAAAAAAACATGTTGACTTGATTCTACAATCGGAACCTTTAGCCAAAATAAACAGAAACTGTAAACCAAGGTTCTAGAAGGATACGGTTATCGATCCATCAGTCAAAGCATCAATCACGTTGGACAAACATCGAGGCCATTATATTGGGCAAACATCACTTGGGCAAACTTCTGGGCTTTAGTTTGTTTCTTATAAACTTGGACAGTTTGTGTTTTGGTTAAGTAGTGTTGGGCTCGGAGATAGAAAAAAGTAATGAGTTTTTTGTAAAAAAATTATCGATTTTAAAAAAAATAGCGACGCTTGTCTCTCATTTGGGACAAGTACGTTTTATCTCACGTTCAACATATTGGAGAGGATAAGGCCATAATCCACCACGGGGGCCAGGTCCGGATTGGTGGACGATATACCTACCTTCGACATAATTCTCGGTTAGGTATGTGTGTTTCCTCACGATGTTTTCCTTCACCGAAAAGCGAGTCAAACACATTGGCAGTACGTGCCTGCACTGGGATTTGAAATCACGACCTTCTGCTTGGAAGACGGACGTTCTCCCACTAGGCTACCACCGCTTCATTAATTGGTTCTGTTAAATAAAATCACTTTTCAATCCAACTGAGAACAATAAAAATAATTCCTAAACCAATTGGATCTCTTAATCAAAGTGAAACGAACATCAATATCGGAACTTGCTTCTGTATCGGAATTGCTTTAACAAAGTGAACTTCAGAATAAGTCAACACGGTACTCAATCAATTCTAAAGTTGATTCATTAAAATAGCTAACTCATTTAATTGGACACGAATCGTTTTTAGGCAGTTCAGTGATTTTAAAGAGTGGAGTTTTGGCAATTAATGGCTTTTAGTGTAATGAATAATTAAGGTGTAAGATGACCAAAGCTGTGCATTGTGGGTGTATAGTAGTAGAGATCTATATAAACTGGAGATTTTTATTTACATAGATCATGGATCCTTTTGCGATACGATATCTTGATTTTTTTTTTAAATTTGAAATGTAAATATAAAAAAGAAATTGCTCTGTTCTTTTAACCTTGGTATGACGACAGTTTCGTGAAATTGTTTTTGAACATGAATTATAGTGAACGCTTCTTTAAAAAAAAAAAAACTGTTTTAAAAAAAAAACTATAATCGTTTTATAGATACGACATGCAAAACAAAACACAATGATGTCTAAATAGACTGTGTCGCAATAGAAAACAAGACGTCCACCAATGAAGAGCTCTTGGTATCTTTATCTTCCACAGTTTGTTTCTATTTCACGCTTTGAGTGGGATAGAGTGCTTTTAAACTGATACAGCGAGTTATGTGAGCATAGAGGATTAAGTTATTGTAAGATGCACGAAGCTGACTATAGATTGTACATTAATTTTAACGTTCATAGCCATAAAAGTGGAACGTTTCGCATTATGGCGGGAAATTTAAATTTCATCCGTTTTTTCTTTTCTTTTTAGGAGCTAGACCGGGTAAATATTGTTGAAATACGCGATGATTCTAAATTATTTGTTCACGTTTTATTTTTAGAGATATTTAAAACACACGCCCCAATTTACTCGAATAATTCAATAAATATTTCATTATCAATTTAACGGTTAATTGATTTATTTTGGAAAGCCAATGCATTAATATCTATTCAGAATAATCAGTATGATATTAATGAGTATTAATAGTAATGATATTCAGTAAAGAATAATCTACTATTTTCGCAAATTAAATTATAGTTTAGTACTCGGTTTAGCGCCAAAAACCAAACAACTGTTCAATTTTAAATTTCTTGCCATAAGGCCATAAGGGAAAAACCACAAAAAATAAATACACAAAAGAAGAAAATTAATGCCATTTTCGAATTTCACCACAGACTATAAAAAGCGTAGACAGCCAAACTCAGCAACAGTGCGTTGATCTCGAACGGAGCGGCGCCGAAGCGCATCCGGCGAATAATTAAAAACTTTAACAAGAACCAGTGAAATGTGGTAGAAAGAAATAAATTTTCTAACCGAATGAATACTTTCGTTTCTGTCCTTCGAATTGGTGATTTACTCTCGAACTTTTTTACAGTTGTCAAAAACACTTTGGCGTTGTTTAAACTCTGCGGTGACAGAAACAGGCTCATTAATAAAAAAATAAGTGTGCACCGTGGTGATAGCTTAGTGGGAGTCCACCTTCAAGGGGAGAGTCGTGAGCTTAAATCCCAATGTGGCCACGTACCAATGTGCTTCTCGGTGAAGGATAACACCAACAGTAAGCCGATATGGGTCGACGATGATGAAGTCTTCATCAAAGTTTTGAGAGTTAACATTGGAGAAACTTTTAATAAAACTGAATCATCATCATCCACCCATATCGTCCCACTGCTGAGCACGGGTCTCCCCTCACTTTAGTGAGGACGGTTAAGCCATAACCCACCAAGGGGGTCAGATCCGGATTGGTCGATCACCTACCTACCTCTGAAATAATAAAAATAATAAACTGAATACTTCATGATATTACACTGATTCGTCGAACTTGATTGCAAGACCTCACTTCACTTGTTCAGTCATAATTGGCGATATCTTATCCCATTTTCAATTTTAAAACCCACAAAAGATATGTCTTCTGAATAAGAATTTGAAAAAGATTCAATTTAAAGTTAGAACCTAAAGGAAATTACTAAGGAATCACGGCTCCTGGTTTGAACTATGTCAAAGAGTCGAAATTCAAATAGAATCCTTTGATCTGCATGATAACTAGAAAGCTGTATTGAGCCGGACTACGTAGAGATATTGAGATTTCTCAGAGTCTTAATTTATAATACAGAAACTAAGTCAATTCTTTGTCTACATTAGAACAATAATTGTCTACTATCTCACCTAGTGCCTAGTAAGTTAATAATCCTTGATAAGTTAGCCGAGGATAGAACTGGATCTTAACAACTGATGCCTGAACATTTTAAACATGGCGTGAAAACAGTTCTACCTCTGCTAGATGGTGTAAGCTTGCCACGTGAAACTAGTACCATCTACTACCCCAAAATTTGACCGTTCTTTATCAGAACTAATACTGTTTACCTTAGTAAGTATGATATCTTTTAAAGTGAATCTATGTTATGTTATCTATGTCTTTTATGTCTATGTTTTTCAATAATCGAAGATAATTCATTAAAATGTTTACTGTAAAATTTATAAGGCTAAAAGATAAATTCATTTACAACGTACTTAACTTGTTCAATCCAATGAAACCAAGACTTTGATTGCACTGTATAACTTGAATATCAGTATAAACTTGTAACTAATACAGAACCAGTAAATCTTTCTTTACCGATGATTGAATGAGAAATACATGCTCATGTGATTGAGTGTTTTATTACTAAGTTGTGACTTTCTGGTGACGTTATAAATAACGTAAATTGTGGGAAGATTAAATTAGATGGTGACCACCCAAGCGCATTTAAATTACTGGGCATATGAGACTTTAGAACCAATGTCTCAGGGTGACGAGCGCAGTGCAGCGCCGCGCAAGATTAGGCAATGCACAGTTCTGGGTGGCACTGTTACTGTTATGGGCAGGCGTAGCGCTTACGATCAGGTGAACGACTGCCTCGTCTCGTTACTCAGTCATGAAAAAGAAAAATCACTGTGACCTTCATGTCGCAATTCTTCTGTGTTAGTTGCACAAGCTGTCTTAGTGGGGTTTATTTTACTGATCTGAATATGGGATTGGTGACGGGTGCAATTTTTTGTCTCTTGTTTACGTCGAAAAATGGTAGCCAAGCCCAGCCATGAAAATTCCTTCGCAAGATAGGTCAACAACACTGATAAAGTAGCAGAAAAGACCTGCATACCCTGGGTAGACCTGGGTACCCGGGCCTGAATTGACTCAAAACCAGAATGAATAGAATGATGGTAAAAGAAAAGATGCTTATGGTTATCAATAGGTATAAGTGTGTAGTATGATTATGATGATGTGTTAGAACTGGTGAAATATTGTTCATTCTGTGACCATTTTCTATATTGGTGAAGGATTCTGAAGAGTATTTATAATATCCGGAATATAACCGTGTCAACAGCAGAATTATAGTCTTGGATAAATCGCTAAGGTGGCTGCAAATTCAGTAGTGCTAAATGTAATAAACTAATAATCAAGGTCGAATAATGCGCTTGCTGTGGCTTGCAGTGGCAATATAGTTGAATTCAGTAGGTGTACAATATTCAGTTGTCTGATACATAATGCCCTTAAATACATTGTGGTAGCGTATGCTAATTTAAATTGTGCGCAAATATTTAACATTCGACTCTTCTTTAAGAGTCCATGTCGTTTAACAATAATCTCCACGCAAACTTAGTCTATTTGTTAACACACAAAATGCTCGTTAACAATGCTAAAAATTCACGGTGCATTAACAGAACAAACGATGTAAAGGTGCGTACACATCCGATTACAGAATATCGTATTACCGATATAATTGGTCGGACCTTCACCACTGGACGTATGGCTAATGCAACAGTTTACGCATCAACTAGTCTGCAAATTGGTGCAGCTTTGTCGGCCGGTCCGGTCGTGTCGTCGGCCGGTGTGTATGCAACCGGCTTTAAAAAGCCCAGGATACATTGATGAGCTTAGTGTTTGATGATGTTTGTATTGTATCACCGATCATACAGTGGTTCCATTAATATGAGATCAATAATTTCAAGGCTGTGACAGACATTCATTTTTGTTTAAATGTAGATTTTGACCCAGTTCGACCACAGTGTCATAGCGACTCAAACTCGATTTGTAATGTTCTATTATATCTGAAAAGTACTCCGATTCATGTAAAATAAAACTCTCTTCAGGACAATATTCTAATATTTTTTGGTTTTAAAAATACCTAATAAAAAATATTTATATAAACACCATATTATATAGTAATTCGCATATTTTTAAACATCGAGAAACAGGACGAACTAGTCATTCAACAAATGGTAAACACCGTGCGTGTTATAAAAATCGCTATCGCTACCGCTTATTCACATCATTGCAGCCTCGCCTGAACCCATAGGGCAACGGTGGTTTTGTTTGGTCCACTTCAACCAGTAATTAATTTAACACCGTGTCGAGTTTTGTATCCAGTGATTTTTACGCAAGCATGCTTTAGTTATTTCGTAAACATTTATCTTAACTCAATTGGACCAATTTATAATTACTGTGATATTCTTATAACAATCGATGTCTGGTCTGTTCATGGGTCTATTTGTCTCCCGGTTTTACTCTTGCTTGACCACTATGTTATTTTAATATTATATAGATAGATAAACTCTTTATTGAAACACCACAGAACAAAGAAAACTAGATAACATATATTATGTTACTTCAGAGAATGTTAAACAAATTTTATCAAAATTCGTTTATCTATTATGTAGCATAATATATACTTAAATATGTTGCTAGTTTTGTTATGCCTTTAAATGTACACGAAATAATAAAATACATAAAATTTGTGTGATCACTATGATTCCTAAATAATGCGAATGCTATTCTATAAAACAGTAATTCCATAAATTATAAAATCAAAACAGAATCGTAAACTATTCCATTAACGATCTCTTCTAAATTTAATTTACTTTATTGTCATTAAACAGCCGTTAAATAATTCTATTAAATTCATAAAACGATAAAAAAACACATAAAAATCACAAAGCTGAATAGGTACCATACTAAAATAGTAGCTTCTTAACAAATTCTATTCTATAAATGTGTTAGGTATCTTTTTCTTTTTAATATGGATAGGAAAAACGTGAAAATATCCCAAAAATTGCTAAATTTTATAGTGTTCTTGTATTATTATATTCAAAAGAGTATATACCTACTAGACCAAGCCATAGATGTGCTGTTCCAATTATTACTGTACGCCAAGAAAAAAACTAATTTATTTTAAACCTTACTTGTCAGTCTTTGAAATATGTTGTTTATTTTGTTTGTTTATTTGGTTTTAAAACCGAGAACGAGATTAATGTCAAATCTCTTCTAAGCTTAAAAATAATATGGACCACTCCAAGAATTTACTGTGAAAAAACTATGGAACCAAGGGCGCCAAATGTTCTGTCTATGGAACTCACTTTTTACTAAAAAAAACAATGTATTTCGTTTTCTAATTCTATTCTATTATATTCTAATTATTCTATATTTTAGCCATTTTAGTCTAGAGTGGATTTATAATATTGGCATAAACTTAACTCAAACTTAATTTGACAGCTGTAAACGTTTAAAATTATTGTCATCTCTTTCATTGTCATAAGGTTGAAAACTGACAAAAAACCATTTAACAGAACTAAATTAAAATTAAGACAAGCTTGCAAAAACATAATGGGCACCAGTATCTGGTTAGAGATGCTACTTTTACTGACCAATTGTATATTGACTTCAATACAGTACAATAACTCTTTATTTCTCTTCTTCTTCACTTCTACTTTTCTTCCTTTCTTCTCCTTCTTTCTTGTTTCTTTTTCTTTGACTTCATGTAAAATCAGCTATAACGTTGCCTACCTTATTCTTCCTCCCTTGCACTCAATTAAAACACGTTTAAGGGCCCATACGCACCTGGCCGCGATAAACATCGTAACTATTGTGAAGCCCGAGAAATCCGAACCTCAATTTTGACAACAAAAAGGCCATAATCGATTTTGGACATACAAAAGGGGCATTATATTTGACAATTCAACTGCACAAACGTTGTTTGCGGTAGAGATTATTTCGGTTGAAATGAATGAAGGCAAAACACGATCCGAATGTTGGGCTGTAATTGAAATCTGAAGGCTCTCAAGGGCGGGTTTCTTATATTTTTTCTCGGATATTTGATAGGTTCGAGTGTCGCATACGAATCAGTTTTAAAAAGCAATTTTATTTTGATGTCTCAAAAACTTGCTCTTAGCAATCTCACCACGAATAGAATAGAATTGATTGACAAGCGGAAACCTTAAAAATATACATGACACGGATGTCAAAACTATAAAAAAATTATTCACATGATAAAAAAAAATATATATAGAAGAGATATAGTTGTGTAAAGTACAATAACGTATTAAAAGAACTTTTGCGAGCTCTAATAGTTAACTTTTCAAAATCAACTTTAATCGAAAGACAGTAACTCTACTTCAGTAATAGAGTGAGAAAGGAAAGCTATTTGCAATGACCTACGCGTGATACCCAAAAAAAAAAATGATTAAAGAAGTTTCTCCTTAAAGTTAATTAGAAACAAAAGTAAGACATTTTTCATGTTTTCTTGCATTGCATCACCTTGCGAGTTGGGGCCTTCCTACAATAAATCACAACAAACCCAAATTGCATTTTTAGGGTAAAAAAACTGTCTGTTCATTGTCTTCTACATTCTATATTAAAACATTTAGCCCTCAACCTTTGTGGTCTATTGATTAATAACTACAAACAGGAAACGTATGGTGAATGGTAAATGGTAATAGAAAAATGAACCCGCAGGCAGTCGTCATTACGTTACCATCTTCACTTATGGAAGGGTTCGGTAGAAAATAATGATTAATTATTGTTATTTAGTCCGTGTCATCGGGACCTCCACATGGTCTGAGACACAGTGTAAGCAAGCAGTGGGATGTATTTCGTTGTCTATATCTTAAACTGTCGTAAGGACCGCGCATTACATTTTGTAGCCATGAAAATGCCCTAGAGCTTGCCAAAAATACTACGCCATTTTGCTATTATATTTACATTTTATAGTTAGCATCTTAGCAGATCAGTAGACAATGCAAAACATTACCAAGGAACGGAAACCAAGCTCAAAGATATTGTAGTTTTTGATAAGAAAGTTATGATTTTATTTTCTGTACCGTAGCGTTACGTGCCGAGTTAAAATAAAACATATCTGTGAGACCAGCGATATAGTGTGTTTAACTTTTTTATAATATAACAGAGCCTTCCCATTGACTCAATTAAACCGTAGTCTGTACAGTAGTAACTTTTCCTACTGATTATATTCTTACACTGTGAACAGTACCTCCCCACAGTTTAATCTTAGGCCAGGTGCTGTTTATCTGATTGTACACCGTAAAAGGGTTTAATGGACATCACGAGAAGTAGTAGTTACCCAACTATCTGGTTTGTTTTTGGCTATTTAGCTGTGATGACTCATTATTAAAAAAATCCATAATAACAGAAGCACGTCTTGAAATGTAGAGCACAATACGCCAAGAAAAAAAACTCTTTTATCAACTATTTCGTCCAGGTTGCTACGGTTACCAATAAAAGCGATTTAACATTTTAAAACTTTATATTTAGGCCATAGTTTGAGCTTTTGTAAATCTAAACTAGAAAGCCAAAATGGCGTGGCTCTGAAAAAAAACACATGGGACGGGCCAAAGCAAAAACACGGACTGCAATTTTTATCGTTAACTGTACCTACTCAAGTTTTTTATTAAAATAGCATAAAGAAACGAAAAATATAACGGTTTAGAAGCTATTTTCAATTTTGTACAGTTATCAATATAATTATTATTATCTTAGCGGTAGCGGTGGTAGCCTAGTGGGAGAACGTCCGCCTTCAAATCAGAAGGTCGTGAGTTCAAATCCTGGTGCGGGCACGTACCAATGTCTTTCTGTAAAAACATATGTACGTAATTATCACTCGCTTCTCGGTGAAGGAAAACATCGTGAGGAAACCCACATACCTACCCGAGAATTATTTCGGAGGTAGGTATGCTATCCACGAATCCGGACGGGGCCCCCGTGGTGGATTATGGCCTAACCCTCCTCACAAAAGTGAGGAGAGACCCGTGCCCAGCAGTGGGACGTTATGGTTTGATAATGATGATGATGATTGATTATTATCTTGACCGTCAGCCTACTTCACAAAGGTTACAATTTTTCTAATAATTACATGAAATAATTGAATACCCATTTCTAAATACTACTTACTAAAATACCTAGTACTGGTCTAAAAAACCATTTCTAACGACGCGGACGTACAATTAAACTAAAAAAGTACTGACCTACTTTTAGCTATAATTATTCGAATGGTTTGTCCACACACCTTACTTATTTGGACAATTCCACTAATAGTTGGAGCAATGAAGCACACAAAAACCATGCAATGTCCACACAAATGAACAAGGATCCGAGCTGATGGTACTCCACCGACATAGCATAAACACAGTAAGGTGACTACACAGTTCGATTCGTCACATTAAGTAAACTTTTTTCCCAGTTTCTAGAGATCATAATAAAGGTGCACGCTAATTTCTTTACAATCTAGACTTGAATAAGGCAAATTAGTATTTTAGTTTTAACATTGTCGTTTTAATTTATTTATTGACTTATTAAAATAATTTTACAGTTTATTTTCGAATCAGTTTACGAAGTAGTGTGAACTTTTTTAACCAACAAAAATTAAAAAAATGTTTTAACTGAGAGAATAGATTGAGAGATAAGCATTTGACCACTATCTGACCCAATGTTGGTAATGAAACTAGTACATTTTATTGGAAACTGGACTTTTACCAGTTTAGTCCACATTAGTCAAACGCACGGCCATAAAAATCCACAGTCGTCCTACGCGTTAACTCGCCTCGTCTCACATTTCCTGGCCCTTTTCTGTGAACCACAAGTATTTGCTCAAGTCTGGGTTTCTGTAGAACCATGGTCCTCGTAGTCCTTGATTCCCTAAATACAGGGAATCCTACTTAGGGGCCAGGATCTATTTATGTGATCGTGATACGTTTTTTTTTTAAATTATTAATACGTAGTTCACCAAAATCTTACTTAATGTTTAGTGACAATACGGTCTACAATGGTGCACACCTATTCACTCGTGACTTGAAACCTCCTAAGTAGTAAATAACTATCAGGAAACCTAGACCTTGTCGCGGCTAGCTAAAATAACATTAACAGGGTCACCTACTCCTATACCCTTACTGCAAATTGTGCCGCATGTCGCACAAAGAAGAGACATACATCAAACAACAAAAACAGGACTCTAGACGGGCGGAGCAGCGGGCGAACACTATCATTTACGCAACTATTTGTCATCGAGATTCGGGGTGGTACTTGTGGGGTGTACTATGGACCTTTGCTTTCACTTGTACGATTTAATTATTTTTTTAACATTACATCGTCTTATTGCGTTTCAACTGGCTATAGGTTGTGTCTTGAAAATAGGCTTTCTATCGAGGAAAATATTTGACCAGTAATATCCACCTTCAGATTTGGTGTTAGGTGACGCTTTGGTAGATAGTGATAAACACGCTAAACTTCTTACATAATTAAAAAAAACACTGCAAATTCATTTTATTTCATAAATTTTAAAATGTGGTTACCATCATGCCAACGACCTGCACGTCTCAGTTGTATAAAAATAAATAATTTCAGACTATTCCAGCCTTACGAAAAGTCTTTGTAGCAGACCGTATCACGCTCCGTTAGCACCATCGTCAGTGCAAAATGCGTAACTACATTCGACATCAAAGCCGGCGGTACCTCCCCCGGAAACTGGATTAACGGTTGTCAACGTGATGAACGACGTGCGTAAGTTACACGACAATGGAATGCGGCGTGCGTCCCATTTATCCCCACTTCACCCCCTACCGTCTGATACGACGCGACCGTTTCATTAATTGTGATATTTTTTGTTTTCCACAAAGCGTCGCTGCGGTTTACCGTCACGTTCACCCCACCAGGGGCGATTTTGACGATGTAAGGATTCAAAGTAAGCCAAGTGGTTATTTGGCAAACGTGTAGTTGGCCAGGCGGACTCTTGCAAATGAGCCTTACTACAAAACACTACAGGGCCGCCGAAGTTTTCTTGCATGATACTTCGTAGATTTTTTTTCAGATGATGTAACCTAAGTGCATGTTAACTAATTATATTATGTTTTGTCAAGGACCCTGCTAGGTAACAATCAATGCGAATGAAAATAAGACACGAAGAGTAGTCAATGCGTAGAGCGTTGCAGAAATCGTGCGACTGTCATTTGTCACTAATCATCTCTTAGGCAAGCACTCGCTAAGGTGACGTAACAGGCAGGCATCATAAAAAGTCCTTGGTAGGCATAATTATGATCCGACACATCTGCTATTTAAATTAGGACTAATAAGAACTATTAGGACGTGCGAACAAATCACACGCGACGTTTCATAAGTGGGCGCTTAGCTTTACATACGCTTATCATTGTCCAACACGAAATAATATTTACATCAATGGTAACTTAAATAATCTAGGCGCTTAAAAAATGGTAATTCCAAAGCAGAGTTAAATGTCCTAGAGTTAAATGAATGACCTTAGAATTGACCTCTTAATGTAACCCACTTGACCTACGCTTTTGTTGAATAAAAGTGCTTATTGGGTAAAATTATTTTAATTGTTGGTAAAACATGTCATTATTTTGGAAGGGACTGACTTGTTTTCATAATCATAGGTCATTGGTTAAACAAGCATCCTGACCTCTGTGGGTTATTCTATCTAGAGAGTCTAACGCAACTTGTACTGTATACCATTGTATTAAGAGCCATATCAAGTATTTTTTTACCAGAGCACACCAGAAAGGGAACACACCCTTGCCAGGCATTCTAAAGCCAGAGCAAATGATTCCAGCTAGTTTACTGGGTATATGAGACCTTAATACCAATCTCTCAAGGTCAGGTGTGCGGTGCAGTGCCGCGTAAGTTTCAGCATTGACCACAGTATTGACCAGCTTGTATCATGCCCTAAAATATATTAGAGCTTAATAATTACAATGGAGTCTATAAATAAGATATGTAAAAGTCTACCCTTGCATTTCTATAGATCCGAACCACCTCCAATCTCTAGTACTTGATTTTTATCTTCGTCCTTTGATTTTCATCTGTAAAGAATGTCATTATTCAGTGATAGCGTAAAAATATTATTTATGTTCTCGTTTGCGCTCGACATTATTCCTTGCCTTACAAAATCGGAGATCCGTGACAATTTTCTCAAAGAAGACAACACTGTTAAAAATAACGATCTTTTTTTTAAATTCAACAGTTCGCAAGAAACAGAACATTACACGGATTTAGAAGGAAATCGTGTTTCAATGTGAGGGCGCAGTTGCGTCACAAAGGATATTAAAACGTATGGTTCCGCACAATAGATTTTGAAACAGTGAACTACACACCAATAACTTAGATACCATTTCTCTCACTCACACTAACTCATGTTTACAAATAGCTGGACTTCTGAATAGGTAGGTAGCTCCAAATTCTAAGACATGACAGGATAAGTTTTTGTGGAAAAATACACGAGTACTGCAAACTGATAAAAATTATTACAAATTATTATTATTATAATTTTTTGTTGGCAAAGGAATAAATAATGAAAACGTCTAGATAATTTCGAAGCTTGTACAAGTTGCAACATAAAGTCTTTTATTACTTATTAAATTAAATTAAAATTTATTATTTCTGTGCGTAAACCGGAATTGGAAGTCATCAGGGCATTTTCAGCAACGTTTGTCGCTGAATCTGTCTACTAAGATTTAAAAACATTCAAATATGTACCAGCAAGCAGAAAAACATGATTCAAGATTAGCTACTGTTTCACATGTTATAACGTAGGTACCGCTCAGGTTAGAATCGGGATACCCATTGGATATTTCAATCTTCCAAGAATTAGGTCCCACTGAGTAAAACAATCGAGCGTTGCATTTTAGCTTAGTAAATACCCTATTGTGTTAGAAATTTTGGAAGTGTGCCACTGGACACCGTCTTTTGTTTATTTTTTGCGACACGTTGGCTCATTGTTTGCCTGGCTGTCTATGAAAGTGGCAGAATGACCAAATTGTGTGTTGCTAAAAACACTGTATAACTCCACAAAAGCATCCTGCAGTGTATCCTGGGTGGTTTAAAATAGCATAATATAATTTCTAATGGCCCAGAAACGCGTGACGTACGAGTATCTTTTGTTTAGGTCTATTGTAAAGTAAATTCGATGACAGGAGTGATTTATAGATGGTTTTGAAATGAAAAAAACTATGTTGATTTTTTTTAATTATTATGCGTGTAAATTCACTTTCTGAAAGTTTATTAAGCTACACTCCCTTCTGTTAACATCCGATGAGTAAACTGTTTATATATTAGTTGAAAATTGCATTTAGTACCATATTTTTTGATATTCCTATTAAGTATTAAATGCGTATTTTAATTATTTTTTAAATATTCTTACTTATGAGTACTTTGTTGACAGTTCATTAAAGCTGTTTTATGCAAGAAAAGTAAACATTTTTTAATGACACAATTTTATTTAAAGGCCTACAATTAGATAGTTTGGTCGTCTTAAAAATAATTATTATCTCCTCATTAAATACTGGTCTATGATTGCTTGCTACCTACATACAATAACAAATATCAGTATCAGACAGATAAAAGAGAAGCATAAGCACAACGCCTGATTCATGCTCCTCAATAATAATTGAGATATTAAAAGCAATAAAAAAATAGATCACAAAAAAGCAAAAGGACACAAAATCCACTCCACGCATCCCATTAAGAACTAGTACATTTACAAAAAGACAAATAAATAAAAAAGACATACAAATAAAGCCACAAGTATCCTATTTCTGTACATTACATTCAGCGGTCTACTTCCAAAGCTTTTACTATAGCTTTTACTCCACCCCGTTTTATTGAACATAAATTAACGCAACAACCTCACAAAATAATTAAGACAGCGTAATAATTAAGCTTTGGAATGGTCGCGCGTCGACGAAATGCTCCATAAACAAACACAACATCTCAATATAAGGAAAATAAAGCACTGGACATACCTGAGCGGAGAGCATGACGCCGAAGCGAAAGCGACTATGGTGGGACGAGACTACAAAGCTAGAAAATTGACCCTACAACATCCTGTTTCTACAGAACTGTTACGAGTACGAGTTGTAGTGAGAGGCCTCTTCTACAAGATACCGCCTGGGGAAGTACCGTACCTTTGCCAGATATTCATCGGCCAAGCAGTAGTGTGCAAACATTACAGTGTTCTGGTTTGCAGTGGTCCCGCAATAAAATGCAATGCAAAGTTCTGGGTGACACTGAAACAGTCATGGGCAGGCGTAGCGCTTTCCATCGAGTGATCGACTTGCATATCTCGTCACGCAGTAAAAAAAAAAGATATTTAACCGATTATTATGTCATTAACATTAGGCACGTATTTGTAAATTGACTTACCAAACCCCTGGCAAATTGGTTTGATAAGTTACCATTACAAAGTACACAGGAAGAGTACGACCACTTTGTACGGAAGTAACGTTAAAGCAATCATGGCGTAGTTACATTAGTCGCGTAGGTGAATCGAAGCTTTAAGTATTAACATAAACATAGGTTCGATCGACTCCACTACAACCATACACTCACAGTTTGAATACATTACGAACTGCGTTGTTTTTTATTACCACAATAATTTTCGAATTAAACTGTTCCCGATTCGAATATCTACACCATATCGATTCTTTTTCGATTGTTTCTATGGATTTCCCGTCGCTATTCGGTGATAGAACTCCATAGACACGTACGAGTTGGTCCTTGGGATCGTAAAAATCGATTACTTTATTCTCTTACATGCTCGTCATTAATGATCGGATAGCATCGATGCATTTTTATGGCACCGCATAAGGCTTAATGGCATTTTTTGTTAAGAAATAATACTCGTGCTACATATTTCCTTTTTATTGGCTTTAACTGCGTCGTCGGGAAGTTTAAAATATGAATTGTAAATAAGCTTTTTGTTGAACAATATATAATTTTTTAAGACAAGTTTTTTTTTTTTGGTGTGGCAAGCTGATTAAAATGTGCCCAACCATCATGAATCTATTGGTAGTCGTTAAGTTTGGTTGCCTACTTTCCATCTCTATCGTCAGAGGAGCTCGCTGTTACCATAATATTGTACTGTTATCCAAAATGACATGCGTGAAAAAAATTAAGTCCATGGCTCAGAATTTACTTACTAGATTTGACATACTCGTAAACTTACGTCTGACCATTCGATAAAAAACGGTCTGTTACAAATTTTATTGTAAGCAAGCAAGTCAGAAAAGGTGTCCAAAATGAACGCCCAATGTGTTTAATTTTCCTTGCATTGAAAACGTTGACGTTACGTTACGTTCAACAGTTGATGACGTTACCTTTAACGGTAGCCTCAACGTTACCATATTTGACGACGTTACCGCCAACAGAAGCCTCCAAATTCCAAGGTCAATAATATCTTTAATTCGATCGACCACATTATCAGCGGCATCAGTGATCGCCCAGTTAATAACAGACGGTAAATGTCAACCTAATGAGGATATACACCGAGTTTGTATGCGATAAATTACCGAAACTCGGAATAAACGGTATATTAATTGGACATTAGTACACGTCAACACTTCCATAGTTCCGTCGGTGGAAACGTGAAAGCGTTTTAAAGTATTTTGAGACTATAAAATTAGGTAGGTGTAATTTTTTTGTGGCCGCGAGCCCTCGGGCTGTTTTAGAATGCTATGTGAATTTAAATTTGTTTTCTAAAAGCTTTTGGAACGGTTGTTTCTGCTAAAGAATTGGATGTATTCTCGCGATGTTATTTTTTTTCTAAGTAATTAAATGCTTTAGTGTGATTTGTTGTAGGCGGGTTCCGGGGAGTTGAAGCTTTTTGTTTACATTGTGTTCATTTTTAGGAAGATATATGGATATCTAGGTAAGTAATTGTACAAAGATTAATAAATTTTGTAGTTTCTATTGACAGCAGAGTATTATCGAGTTAACTTGGACCCAAGATAATGTTTGGGTTGAAATTCATGATTGACACATTCCTGACATTCAACAGAAAAAAAGAATAACTTATCAATGTCATGATTAAGGAAGGGCCAGGTCTATTTGCGAACGAAAAAAGGTGGTCCCTATTTAATTACGACTGTTATCGTCACATCTTACTGCCCATTCTTTTTCTTTCAACTTTTAACTTATCGCGTAAACTTGGCAAATTGAATTCCACCAAGAAGATTGACTGACCACAAATTGGGGATTCGTTGTCAAGGGAGGTAACTTTGATGAAACAAAATGGAAGATACATAACAGATCTTTATAACGTGTCATTCTCGTAGTGAGTCTAATGGACCTAGTACAAACAGTATTAATACCAAAGTCAATCGTTTACTTTGGAGTGACATCTAAAGAAGATTTTTTTTCTGATCAATAACTAGCTGTGTTTACTGAGCGTAGTCACGACAAGATGCAGTAGTATGTAAGTCGGCTGTAGAAAAAAAAAATCTGTATCAGTTACGTGACTAACTTTCTGTTTACTTCAAGTTTTGGAGGTTTTTTTATACAGTGTAATATCTCTTTAACTTATCATAGGGAGATAACGTCTCTGGAATCTCATTACTGGTAACATTCGTCCCAAGGATAGCAGATTCCTTTACATGATGCGGACTTGTCTATAGGAATCTTGAAGGGGTTTCAGATAGTTGAAGTTTTAGGAACTACTAGTGGCATTGTGTGGGCAGCGGTTTATAAACTCGTCTATGGATTTGGAATGTATATATATATGAATTTTGCAAGCATGTTAAAAAAAATCCAAGACAAGATTTAAAATTCTTATTTGGTAGTACGCTCGTTATTTACTGAAGAGTTCTGATGTCTACCTTTTGCCTCTAGGAACAAATCCGCTTGCTGTCACTATAATAATGTATTGTCATTGGACGGAAGTATGCAAAATTGAACGATGGAAACTTGGTCTACATCCATTCATCCACTTATCCATTCTAATATAGAGGGTTAAATAAAAGCTTGCAAAATGTAGTAGTTTACTCTTCGCGTGTATTCACATAATATTATGATAATGCAAGAGCTCGCGCGAGAGATTAAAAGTAGCACGGTGGTTAGGACCAATTTTCTTGTAACAGCTAAAAATGGGAAAGCGTATTATATCACCAGTGTTTCCGGAATACCACCACGAGGTTGTTACCAAGTTGAGACTAAAAAGGTTGTATGTACCGCACAAATAATTCAACCATTATACCTTTTGGTATAATGACTAGAAATCATTAATTGAATTTGGAACTAGTTAATGGTAAAACCATTTAACTCTCCCACATTGTCCAAGTCAGTGTTTAAGCACGGCTTGGTCAAAGATATGATAAACAGTAGACAGATAGCTTTATTATAATACGAATCCATGTATAAAGATTGAATTAACCACAAACTATTAAGCTCCCAGCCGGCGGCGAACGGAAAATTAAAAAGCAAAGCTCAGAGCGTTTCCTAGCCATTCTTTTTAACTCCCGCCGCGGCGTCTCGATGGACGAAGCGAAATCATTAAAATTTCCATCGCAGAGCCACCCTAGCAGATTTATTTGATATTTACTCCTGCCGCGGCTTTTTTCATAAGGCAAAAGTAGAAAGACGTTCGAGATTTACCCAAGGAGACGATGCCTAAACTGGAATTATTTTTTTAATATGCTATCGTACGTGTAGTGCTGCTATCGTAGTCTCAAATATGAATTTTTGTTTGTGGTTCATCGTTTTGAGTGTGAACTGGTAAAAAACTTACTAGTTTTTGAGACCTAAGGTATGATCATAATTGATATGAATTGTACATAGATCTGCATCTAGGTGGGTACGCGCTTTGCATAATATTGATCTTGACCCTTAAATAGTATGCCTTGTATATCGCACGATCTAATCCATTGTGAATCAAGACGTAGTTAAAACTCATAAAATTTTCGTCATTCTGATTATAATCACAATTGGAGGTACTTATAGGGTTGACCATATTTGAATAAGGTACAGAGCTAGATATAATCTAGTTATCGCCTTAAGTACAATTGAAAAAATAGTGCCGACTGGTTTCTTACAATAACTCTTTGAACTAAAAAAGCGGCTTCAATTGGACACACTAATAAAATCGAACTGAACCAAATTAGCTGAAATTTATATGGCGTCAATATGAAATTATAACCTTAGAAAAAAAATGAGTTTTCTAAATCATTGTATAATTGACGGAGTTAGATAGATAAACAGAGAGTTCTAAGGTAATAAACATAAAAAATAAAACTATCGAATTGAGAATTTCCTCCTTTTTGAAGTCGGTGAAATACATAGATCTTTATAAAGCGTAAAATACGCAGCGTAAAATACGTAGATCTTTATAAAGTAAAACAGATGATAGATACCGTCATGGAATTTACAGTGACTCATCATAAAGCACATTGTTATTTCAGCCTTAATGACGACAAAACGCAAAGTCATTTTTGTCCTTTTTTGCGTTCTCTTCATTAGCATCATGAGTTTAAACAAATTAATCACTTCAAGAATGATTAATGTCTTCTACTACTTTAACTTTTTTATTTATTTTGAAGGATTATACAATTTGGGAGTAATTTTTCCTTTTATACCACACAGGATGTTTTGCAAAATTGTATTGATTTTTTTTGAGTAATTCTTTAATATTGAGAAAATAAATGACTATCGGAGCTGAACACAAGTGCCATATAAAACTTGATAAAGAAATAACTTGACATTACGTCCAGCATTTAGTAACATCGATGGCTTATACAGATTGGTGGTGGAGTTGTGACTATCTAGCGAGCCTTACTTCAAACAAAATTTAAAAGATCCTGAGAACAAACCATCAACTTAAATATATATTATCCCATGACCAAAAGTGATCCACAAAAAGAAAATTTTGAAAAATACGAAGTCACTAACCAAATTATAACATTACGGACTAATAGAGAAACGGAAATAATACTCGACATAAATATTCCTTAATCCGCTTAGCATAACGTTAAAGCAAATAGGATTTGGGCATACCTACCTACTGTGGGTTGTCGCAAAATACAACCAACGTGGAAAAAGGGACGATACTGCAAGTACGATTTCGAAATCACAATGAAAATCGAAGTATTTCGAGCGAGCGTTCCGATTGTCTTTCCGAAAACTAATCTCGAAACAACTAATCCGTCTTGAATTGCAAAAATATAGAATGGTATTGCTAGGTACTCAGTTACATCAGTATAAATGTTTTGAATAAGGTTGTGAATGCATATAAATTAGAGTAAAGCCAATAATCAAATAGGCATCCTCGCAATCTATTATTTTGGGATGTATTTACAGTGATAGATTAAAAGTCTATTCACATAGAAACTTATTCTATTTCTAAAACACATCAATACCTACTATTTTGCATTAATTATACTAAGTTCAAAACAGTCATGGTAGGTAGTAAAGCAGATTCTCAATCGCGACATGTCTGCTATAGACGGAATAATATTTAAAGAAGTAATAAATAAGGTACCTATTAGCAAAGCAAATTTTAGAATACGTTAGAACTGAGATTTCATAAATATTTTTTCGAACATCTACATGTAAAGTATTATTTATAGGACACGACTACTGACGATTATGATGGAAACTTAGCAGAACTAGATCATATTTTTCAAAAGATTTACATAATGTTATCTTGTAATCCGATGAAATTTTACGACGAGATTTGAATGTCTAGTTGAAAAATAGGTACTGTAGAAAATGTATCTGCTGAAATCCTGGAATACGGCCAAAAGTTTTCTAGGCGGAATTGTCTCGCTCTACTTGGACCCTCAGGCCTACACTCTCAAGTATCTTGTATATTGTATTCTAGTTTCTTCTATAGTTCACCGAGACTTTACTACATGGTGGCATTAACCACTGTTCTAAAAAATGGTAATATTCAGGAATAAAACGCTCCACAGTGTTGTACTGAGTGACATTTAGTTAGATTTAAACAAAATAAGGCCTTAAAAAGGCTCAACTTAAATTTCACTTTATTAGGAGGTTTATTTTTAAGTAACAGAAAATCAAATTTATGTGTTAGACACTCATACTGTCATATATTCTCGCCTTTCTCCCGTTGGGATAGGCAGAAACTATATCTTTCCACATGTTACGATCCCAGCAGAAAGCTGTACACCAACTCCCTGACACCTTCTACTGGTTTCTGGAACTCCAGGCTAATAAGCTGTGTAGGGTCGATGTGTGGTGGTGTCACATCCTTTTCGCCTGGTCTCATTTATGTTATGTTTTCATCATCATCATCATCATCGAACCATATCGTCCCACTGCTGAGCATGGGTCTGCCCTCACTTTCGTGAGGAGGATTAGGCCATAATCCACCACGGGGGCCCGGTCTGGATTGGTGGATAACACACCCACCTCCAAAATAATAACAAAAAAAAAAATCTAACAGCTCGTAATAACTATAACCGATGATAGTTACGAAGGATTAGATCAATAAAGAGAATGCAAATCGCCAAGCCTTAGGATTATTTATGCGAAGATGTGTTTGACGTTGTAACAGTCTTAAATTTGAGATATAATCCGCAAACCCATAACAAAATGTAAATAAATAACTCAGTTTACAGCATCTATTAACAATCATTAAGCTATCGCCAAACCTTCTTTGCGTGGGCGAGCGCGAACAACCGAGAAGCGAACAATTTATAGGCTATTCAACGTATATAAATTGCTAATTATCTTTGCCGATCAAAAAGTCATAGGAAAGATTAATGTTGCAGTATTAATTTAATTTCGATGTGTTAAAATTTAATATAGAGTTGTCGCGTGTCTAGTTTGTCTATTTTGTAATTTTGGTTGTTAGTTAGTGTTGGAATTTTATTTTCATTCTTCATTTATTTTCGAACACCTCTTCGTTTATATTAAGAATTATTGCTTTTTTAACTTATTATATTATTGGAAGGCGAACTATGCTTGGTGTTGTTATACATATATAGTTTTGTCATTTATTAAATTTTAACTAACTAATAATATATTCTGTTTTTTTTTATTTCAATGTAATCATTAAGCATAAATAAGTCCTAGTAAATCGTACTTCGACCTGACACAAAATTATTGCCTAAATATGGTCCCTTAAAAATCATCATATTTAATTTCATCTGTGAAAATTATGATGGAAAATTGTAGAAATGACGCGACGTAACAAAAACAGTATCTTCAAGTAACTAACGTACCTAAATATTCCACTCAATATCAACGTATGATGGATTTAACTTAATGATATTACAATTAATTATCTAACTGTTTAGTGTGACCAGGAGGCATACCATGACCTCTTATAGCGATTCAATTGAAGACCTAAACTGAACCGCGTAGCATAATCGTACCGTGACGTCTTATTTTTTATGATGCTGCCATTCTCAACCTAAACTGGATCCAATTTACGTTGAAAATAGCTTATTAGCGACTCAATTTAGGTTGCTGCCATTTCCAACCTTATTGGTATCAAGTTTAGGTTGAAAATGGCAGCAACATAAAAAATAAGACATCACGGTACGATTCTGCGACGCGGTTCAGTTTTAGGTCTTCAATTGAATCGCTATAAGAGGTCATGGTAGGCCCCCAGTTAATATTTTGCTATGACAACGACGCATCTGCTTGGCAGCTGCTCGTTTGTCCTGCTTTATTGTACACACGTGTTGAATGCGAAGAATATGTGAGAACCCTTTGCGATTTGATTTTAATACGCGTTGTGGTTTTATTAGTTTTAAATATTTTGATCTGCGTGTAAGTAATTGATTGGAGGAAACAAGCTGTAGAGTGTTTCATTATTTAAATTAGTAAGAGTAGCTACTTTATTTTTGGAGGGGGGAAATGCCCTCGCACCCGTTCCTTGGTCTGTGGTACTTGAACCCACTAAAACCCCCCCGTGCGCAATCATTCGCCGAGGTGGAAAAAGGTGGGGTCGCCCCAGCAGTCACCATCATGCCCCGGGTGGTATCCGGGCCTCTACGCCGGTCGGGTACATGACCTGACTCACCAAGGTCACCTTCTTGGGCCGAGCAAGCTTGTGTAACCAAGCCTATTCCTGCTGTCTATCTTGTTCATTGAAAACTTGTCCGCTGAAGATCGTTTTGAGCGATCAGACCGCCCATTGTAAACCTGGTACTAAATTATAATGTTAAACTGTGTTTTTAAATTCCTTGGTGTTACTAAAGAGATGTATCTACAGAAATATGAGAACAAATTTCTTCACACTGTAATGTGATCGTTTACCAGTTCCAGCCTTCCAACTGTATTATTATGCCTAAGACAACATTCCTACCACGAATTTAGTAAAGCAATTAAAAACCGATTCTCAAAAAAAACAATAAATCATCATAATTACAAAAATGCGTTAATCAAACTCAAGTTACAACACAATTCAAAAAACTTACAATATTTTACTAAACTTGGCAATAAATTACAATTCAAGAACCATAGTTCAAAATTCCAAACCATAGTTCATGCGCAAGAACCCATAGTTCATATAAGAGCGTATATTAAAATTATTGAGATTTGTCTAACACACCAGTAAATTACCTCCCAGTGCCCATGCGAGCTGACATCGGATTCAACAATATTAAGCATGACACATTTTTCATATAATTTATCAGGAGATTCTCGCATGAGACGTCGTCGACTCATAATTTAGAAAGGCGACAGGGTTGAATGCAGGCGGTGCAGTAACTCTCAGTATGAAAACTGTTTCCACTTGACTCAAGACGTAGTTGATATGACAAATTGAATTTTTTATAAATCTAATTTCAATATCATCCTCAGAATGTCATTCATATTAATCCCGTACCATTTATTCCATCTATTTCATGCTTGATTTCATCTCTTATTAGAGATCTTATTTTTACTGTTTTTTCAAAGTTACTTACCTACTCTATCACCTCTTGGTTATCATTATCATTATTGAAAAATAACATCTGGTAAACTCTGAAGCCACTGTATACGTATTGGACCCTCACTCACACATAAGCATTCTCACGCACACTCACTCATTGAACTTTAAGCACTTTTTACTGTAACAATTTTTGCTGTTCCTGTACGTATCAAGAGTCGGGGCTGCTAGCCAGCAATGATTTGCAACAGAAATGGAAGATAAAGCTACCAAAAAATGTGATTACACGGTTAAACACATGTCTCAACGCGTTACCTATATCTCTCTCTCGCTCTGAAAGAAGAGCTGTGTCCGAACAATATCTGCAAACAGTCTAATCATGACGATGGCTAAAATATTGGCCACTGCGCACACCCCCCTAAGCAGTCCTCATTCCGTCCACAGTAACTTTACTTTGCTTACAAACTCCAGCACAATAAAACGGCATGCAGCGACATTAATTACGACTTATCGTAAAGCATGGAGTCGTCACACTGCTTGTTTCCTGCAATAAACACGACGAGACATCCTATAGTCTGGAGTCTGCACCGTGTAGTCAACAAGTCACCCAGAAATGGTCACCAGACATTAATGTGAGTAAAGTAATAGATATTTGCAGTATCTACAGTTGAGTTATTAACAACATGGTCTAACAAAATTGGCAATAAAATTGGTCTCATGATGTTTTCCTTCGCCGAAAAGCGAGGGATAATTGCGTACATATGTTTTACAAGAAACACAGTGGTACGTGCCCGCACTGGGATTTGAACTCACGACCCTCTTCTTGGGAGGCAGACGTTCTCCCACTAGGCTACCAACGCTTACGGTAAACTGATTACGTGTTCTCATTTCCACGTTTAATTAATACGAGTTTGTGAGTATTAAAGTAGCTATTTGATACTTTGTTGTGTTATATGCTTAAAACATTAATATTTGCTGCTACATTTTCCAATACATGTTTGTACACACTTCCATATCTCGATATCGAGTCAAGATTTTCCATGTTCATAAATACAATTATACCTGGACCCACAAGTGTCTAACTAGCTAAATTAGTTCCAATTGCCTTTGATCTATTTATAGAAAGACTTCGCAGAATGTCCAACTAGAAAATTCGCTGTGGAATAACAGCTGCAGACCATGCCTAGATATCCCACTATAAATAATACCTGGAGACATTTGCATGTTCAAGCCACAAAGAAGTTGATATGAGTAATTATAGATGGCTTCGAGTAACGATGCCAGTTCTGATTTATCGTGTCTTATGGATGAACGTAAATTTAAAAGTATTGAGTTGTTATGAAGTTAGAATGATTTGTACTAGTTTTAAGAGGGCTAAAATTGGCACGATACAGAGAAGATTAGCATGGCTACAGCGTAAGGATGACATGCTTTATCGTGAAGCTTTGAAAGAATCTCTTAAGGGCACGTAGAGCGATTTCTACCTCGCTAAGTTTCAAATAGTAAAAACTCCTTGAGTAGATAAATATCTTTGTTAATTATTTTCTACATCAGTTGACATACCACACAGACTAAAACAAAAAAAAAAATTGAATATCAGTATTGACATACAATCAAAACTTATATTAAGTTACTAGCTGTGCCCTGCCACGGTCGCTGTGGCACATTCGCACATTCGCTGATATGTCACTGATGAAAAAAATAGATAAAAACAATCTTTGATGCGGATTATATATCATGCTAAAATTTCAATTCGATCGGTGCAGAACTTTTGAAGCGTACACAAACCAACATAACATTATATATATATATAGATTATAAAGAAAAGTCCGCAGCCGTTTAGCTTTGGTACGTGCCTATTTCTGGCACTCAAAGTATCTACCCTCAAAAGCCACTCTATCTCGATGAATCCCTTCTATATGCGTGTTTTATTACATTAAATACCGCCAATTCAAAACGCTCGCGGCTTGATGTCGCACTTGGCTGATTAATAGTTGGATTATCCAAGATTATGTTTGGGGTTTTATCGGTTTTTGTATTTGATTTAGTTAGGATTTATTTTTAACATCGGTTCGAGGTTCGTGTGAAAGTAAATTTGTCGTTTATTATACGAAAGCTCTATCTAAATGATGACAATTTGTTCAATTCAATAAAATAACCCCTCATCATCATCATCATCAACACATAACGTCCCACTGCTGGGCACGGGTCTCTCCCCACTTTCGTGAGGAGGGTTAGGCCATATTCTACCACGGGGGCCAAGTCCGGATTGGTGGATAACATACCTACCTCCGAAATAATTCCCGGGTAGATATGTGGGTTTCCTCACGATGTTTTTCCTTCACCGAAAAGCGAGTGATAATTACGTACATATGTTTTTACAGAAACACATTGGTACGTGCCCGCACTGGGATTTGAACTCACGACCTTCTGATTAGAAGGCGGACGTTCTCCCACTAGGCTACCACCGCTTAACCCCTATGATACAAAAAAACACCCAGCACGTCTCTATCATAAATTATTCTATAAACACCCAGCGCACCTTGGGCAACATATACTGCGTTATTGAAGTCTGGTTGAAGTTGGTTAATCCTGTCACCAAGATGTTTCAATCAAACAGCCCATCGGAAAACGCAATGATTAAAACATTTTACATCAAAAATACTTCCACTGTATTACTAATTATTATGCTACCAGTACAAGCCTCTAAATATATGGGATGTAAATCTACAGGTAACGAATAGAAGGTCACCAAAGATATTGTACACATCTTGTCCTTTTGGCACACTATTAGGCAATGGACCTTCTTATCTTTCGCCTAATCTCAAGAAAATGGTCTTAGTCCTCATTTAATTAACTTTAAAAAAAACTCCTGCGATTCAAACTGGATTCTACTATCCCTGTATAACCATAAAAGCTTTTATTATCGTTTTCACATGGCTAATACAAAAACAGGTTCAAAAATGCATTATTCGAAATTACAACCACCACTTAGTCCTTGGCAATATATCTAGGGATATAATCTCGAATCATTACTGCGGCTGCCCGATGCAAACATCCAGGGACATTTTTTCAATTACCCCACCGAGAATGCAATCAGATTTTCTTATAAGAACGTGTAATTTTTATTATGATTGTTTATTTTCAACTGTATCATTAGCTCCACGCAAGAAGTCATCTAAATGCTGTTACGGGTTTTGTGTTTTATCTTTTTCAGTGTATTTGCGTAATGTCTCTACTTTGGAGTGTGATTGCAAAGTCGTAATTATGAGTAAGCGACTTATTTTTGTAACGGATTCTACAATAAAAAATGTATTTAGGTTCATATCATATGTAAAGTATTGAAACTATAACTCTTTTTTATTTAATGTACCATGCATGACCAAAGCTTCATCGGTGCTGAGAGGGGGAAGGTGGCAGAGTCAGTCAACTTTCATGAGTTGAGGAAACTTTGAATTCGAAATAAACCGCCAATGAGTAAGTATGCAGTCCTAAAACAAACCTTACTAAAATATGTCCCTTCCGTCGGTCCGTGATTTTATACGAGTTATATTACAGTAAAGAAAGTAGTACATAATTTTAGTTTATGGTAAACAGTTTAAGTTTTTTCAAATTTGAAATTAAATTAGTCTAAAATTGAAATCATCTTAAGAAATCCAAAATAACATCAGTTATGCACACAACTGGTCGTATACAACGCACAACTCCTGATTGGTTCAATTCAGTCCATACCACCGCTGAATAACAATGTCCTAGATACAACTGCATCCACCGGCTTCTCCTATTGTCGTTAGACTGATGTTTAACTGCCGTCCATTTGCAACAATTAGCTATGCTACTTCAGTTAACGAACCAATTGTCCTCTTGATGTAATGAATATTTCTCAAACGATCATCTTTGTTGACAACAAGATCTTGGATATGGTATCTGATGAAAGGATACAGTTAGCATTCATTAGTCTCACTTGAGCGGTGATTGGTGATAGGACTAATTGGGATGTGACAGAGAATATATTATGTTGTTAAATCCTCGAGTTAAATGCAAAACTTTTCATTTCGATTAAGTATATCGCTTCTGATTTCAGAATTTTGCTAAACTCAACTGTCCTTTTCCTTTCTTTTTGTTGCCGTCTTGCACGGTTGTTCTCAGTCTTTGGTACCTTTAAATGTTTGAACGATTACATAAAGTCTCATTTAAAAAAAATACCTGATTAAAATTAATTCTTGTTTCGCTGAACTTAACCCGTATTCTAAATCTAAAGTAAAACGTGAACTATTTGATCGCCTAGGTTCCGTATTGGAATGACTAATTGGCATTCCTGACACTAAAGATGCCCAACATTATGAACGCATTATTATTTCTCTCTTCTACAATTAGCAATTTTTACGAAAGCATTTTCGATATATTTTATCTTACAAGGAATATGCTATTTGAATACGACCAATAAAATCATCTGACTTAGAAGACATCTTAATTTCTATTCTATTCGTTAAATCAAGAGCCATACATCCTTCAATAATATATATCGAAAGATTATACGTAACGCTTCTCTCATCTGCTCACATGCACAGTGACAAAAACTTCGTTTCCCCGTCACACTCGAAAATATTTGTAAAATTTAATTTTCCCAACCCTAACTTCTTACATATACAGAAACAAGAGATAAGTTCGAGCGCTGCCATCTCCGATGACTCCGACTCCAAGGCCGCCAAACCCTCACATTCCCAAAGATCAAGAACTTTGAAAACGTCCCAATCTTTGTTGTAAGGGGGAGGTCTAACACTGTACCTATAAACACCATCCTCATTAGATTTTACGCTCACTAGCACAAGTACCCAGTTAATAAGTAAGTAGGCTACGTAGTAGGTATGTTGGTTTAAGTTTTCTTTGTCCTGTGGTGTTTCAATAAAGAGTTTATCTATCTATCTATCTATCTAGGCCCTCTTAGTCAATGATATTATGGAAATTTCCAAAAGGTAGTTCAAACTCAAACTCAAATCATTTATTGTAAATAGCCAAAATATTGCACTTTTACACGTCAAAAAAATAATATCTTATACATAAGTATAGAAATACAAAAAAATAAGTCAAAATATTATGATCTACGAAACTAATGATTATTATCTAATTATGGTTTGAGTTAGAAAAAGGATATTTCCCTTTCAAGTGGTGACTCATGCCTGAATCTCGCACAGGAAAAGGAAAACTCCATTGACTCTACCAGCGCTTCGGAAACACGCCCGTTAGAGAAGTTATTAGAAGCAACTTTGCTCCCTCGTCCCCTCCGCTCATCCGAACCTTTATTCGATCCTTTCAATACACCCCACAGTCAGTTCCTGTTCCAACTCCAATCTCAGTCCAACATCATATGCCTAAATCAAGTTCAAGTTCATTATAAGTTAGTACTATGTGATTGTAAGTGTTTAAATAAGTTGGGCATAGTCTTTAAAAACTTGTGTTCGACTGCTGCCACATAGCATCTATGGCGGTTACGTCCAAATGTTAACATTTGTAAACATCCATATTTCTATCCCCTCAGACCGTAATGCGTGATGATTTTTATCGCTTCATAACTCGTATTTATGTCAAAATAATTTATGACTCTCGTAAGTTCATCACATCTATTTTTATCTTCAGTTAGCTCTCGTCCCCGTTCCCACTATGTTCATCAAGTGTTAGATGGTTTTAATGCTGGATTAATTTCTTTCGTTTTCACAATGACAGTTGATAATGACACAATGTGTATGATCGTAGACTGCATTGTTGATTGCAAACTGTTGAGATTAGCAGATGTATGACAATAAACAGCGAAACAATCACAGACGTTTATAATTATACTACGATTATGTGGTCATCATCATCATAATCATCATCATCATCAACCCATATCGGCCCAGTGCTGAACGCGGGACCCTCCTCACTTTCATGAGGAGGATTAGGCCTTAATCCAACACGGGGGATGGGGGAGCGGTCCGGATTGATGGATAACATACCTCTCTCGGGTAGGTATGTGGTTTCCTCACGATGTTTTTCTTCACCGATTATATTTGGTACGAGTGGCAAATGCTGGATTAGGAGACCAAAGTATTGGACTCAGTGGCGTTCACTAGAAAAAGCCTATGTCAAGCCATGGATGAGTATGATGCTGATGAGCTGCTGATGATGATGATGCAGTACAAGAACACAAAACATTATAGTAGGAATGTGATCCAAGCCGTTTGTTAGCAGTTTCAATGTCCTAATGACGGCAATAATTAAAACCATTTCGATCGTTAAACTATTCTGGTTTTACTGGCGGAAGAGTGGTATGAGTTTGAATTCATTGTTTCCTTTTTCCTAGTAATTTTATATTTATAGTTTTCTTGGGGGAAATGTAATGAAAATAAAAATATTTTTACTTTTTAGAAATACATTTGATTTATTTACGTCCACTGTGTTAATTTACTATGGTAGACCCAAATAGCGGAGCAGTGATAGCTTAGTGGGAAAATGTCCGCCGTCCAAGGAGAGGGTCGTGAGTTCGAATCCCAGTGCGGGCATATACCAATGCGTTTCTTGTAAAACATGATGTAAGCAATTATCACTCGCTTTTCGCTGAAGGAAAACATTGTGAGGAAATCTACATACCGACCCGAAAAATATTTCGGATGTATGTAATCCACCAATCCGGACCGGACCCCAGTGGTGGATGAAGACCTAATCCTCCGCACAAAAGTGAGGGGAGAGAGACCCGTGCTCAGCAGTGGGACGATGTGGGTTGATGATTACGATTATGAAGATGATTCAGATTAACGTATTGAATGGAAATAAATAACGCGTCACGATTATACATATTAATTATATACTGACCCCTAACAAGGATTCCCTATATCTGGAGAATGAGACCCGGATCAATATTAGATAAATATTAAAATTTAACATAGCTTAAATACAACTGCCATAGTTTGGTCACTCAATGACCACACCGCTTAGTGAGTCAATACAAAATATCACAGAAACCACAAAACCAACTCTGCTAATCCTGTCTACAGTTTAATACTATGTAAGCTAGCAACTGCTAGCAACCTCATGATGCCAGCAGAACTGCTCCGTTTTGATATCGTAACCTAATAGTTCTTCGTGTCATGACGACCGCATTACTCAATTTCTCCCCACAATCTCTCATGCCTCGGCCATCACTGGTCACTATTTGTGTTGGGTAAGACGGACAGTGTTCAGCAAAGAAAACAATTTAATGGAACATTCTGCGGTGGTCGACTCACTTAACCGTAACCCGAGCTTCAACTTGATGGGTTATGTGTTTACCTTGTAACTATATATTAGGAACCAGAAGCTTCGAAATGCTTTGTCCTACTTCAGTTTGTTTGTCTTCGTCCACAAATACTGAAATGTTTGGACAAACGTAAATTTAACCTGTTTTTTGTTTCTCACAATCGTTAGCAGCAACATTTTATTGATCATTCTGTCCGATGGCGTCAAATAATGTTATTTATTAATTAAGTATATTTATATCGGTTGATAATATTTATCTGTTTGTTCGGTAGTCAATTTAATTTCATTTAATTAATGACAGTTTAATAATTTAATTAAATCCCAGTGCAGGCACGTACCAATGTGTTTCTGTAAAACATACGTACGTAATTATCACACGCTTTTCGGTGAAGGAAAACATCGTGACGAAACCCACATACCTACCCGAGAATTATTTCGGAGGTAGGTAGGTGATCCACCAATCCGGATCTGACCCCCGTGGTGGATTATGGCCTAACCCTCCTCATGAAAGTGAGGAGAGACCCGTGCTCAGCAGTGGGATGTTATGGGTTGATGATGAATGACAGATGGCACATTTCATTTTATTCCGTAAACCAAACAATTTGATTTATTTGATTGAATAATCGAAATAACGCATCTACTAAGGGATTTGAAATTAAATAAGCGGTGATAAATTTACTGTGACTTTGTAATCTTTTATTCCATTTTTCTTCCATAATATCCTTTGATCAAATTTGAATAGTTCCAACCGTTGTTTCAGCCACGCGCCTCGCCACATTAGCGATAGCAGACTTCACATAAATTCAATTTTCTAATAGATTCTCCATTCACTAATCTCTTCACCACACTTTATCTATAGAATAAATTATGAGGCTAGAAAGCTGTCCCATGTGAGCCGTAAAGAAATAATTTTATGCTTGTTCGTAAGGATTATATTTATTTCATTGCGACCCCAAAATACAGGGTCAGAAATCACTCGGCTATTGAATTATCATTTGAATATGTGATTTATATGGGGCGATGGTAAATCCGGGGTTCAGACAATCGCTGTGAAATTGTTGAGGGTCCGTTTGATTAGATAAAAATTGAATTATTGCTTTGATCTGCGATAATGTGACGAAGATGAATGTAGCGTACAATGCTTTTGCTTGTGTGGATTTTATTGTATGCAATTTTATTCATTACGATAAGCAATTGAAGTATTTGTAAATAAACTTTATGGTTATGTTAAGTTGATTTTGAGTCATTTTGTTAACTTTTTAGGAAATTTAGGCAACTTGTTTACACTAAAACTTATTAGACAAGTTATAAACGTTAAAAAACCCACAGTACCACAGACTACTAATGTACACGTATATCCCGCAGTACGCAATAAGTTAAGTAACTAACTCAGTACATACCCATCAAAAACAAAAATTTCAAATTATGTAAGAAAAGGTTTTTTTTAAATAATTTTAAAGTTCAATCTTAACAGAAATTTCTCGGTTTTAAGAGAAGCTTCTTTTAAACATAAATCCGAGCGTATTAGGGAAATAGCCATCAGTCAGAAAGCAATTTGTCTTGAAATAGCGCAGCGCGGTGGGCCCTCTAAACCAGCTGCAAACTTTCAAGAAAGGAGAGCCGACGAGACAAACAATTAAAATATCTGGCTAATGGACTTACAGGAATCTGAAACATGTTAATGAACATATCGCCGTCTGGTTCTTTATTTGTTCACGCAATTTGTGAAAAAGGATCGTCAATCATTGATTCGACAGCTTCGTTAGTTTTGGGTCATGTCCGCGGTGTATAGGAAGTTAGAGATGCGATTTTAAATATTCATAATCATCATCATCATCAATGCATCTCGGCCCACTGCTGAGCACTGGTCTTTCTTCACTTTCGTGAGGAGGATTGGGTCACTTTTTTTATTTTTACGTTTGATTTATTAGGTATCTAATTGTTTATGTGTTAACTAAGTAAGTACTGCGCATTGCGTAAAATTTTACTGTGTTATTTTAATATTAAGGTCTAAAATTGACGTTAAGAAAGTGTTGCTAAGGGCCCTTACGACACTAAGTTAGGGCGTTGCTGTAATCTAGAACTTTCTCAATGTTAACGTTACTTCTTTTCGTTCTAACTTTAACGTTACTTTTTTTCGTGTAAATTTGTCAACAATTGGTCCATAAGAAAGGGCCAATGAGAAAAAAATATATAAAATTTTGCATTACCAAATATTAATTCAATAGAAATGTAGGACCAAATTCAGGTATTCTATTTAAATTTTGCCGAACACGGAACAATACAAAGCATTGCCGTTCCTGTATCGTTATATCAACACAATTATGCGAAATTTCATTGACATCGACCTATCTGACAACACACGTGTTGATTTTACGAACGGGGTCTCAGTGGACCCCAATGGCAATAGCAATATGCGAGCAGAGTATATGTGGACCCCAGTGATAATCGAAATATGCAAATAGTAATGGGCAACCGAGATGAAGCTCAAACAAAATATACTTGAGCAAACGTTGACATAAGTAATTTTAATATTCGTAAATCTAATAAGATTAAAAGGGTTCGTGATATATAAATTGTGTTATTACGATTTAGAAACACATTCGGGATACCTTTTACATTTCAAGTATTGTCTCAAATTTTTGGAATATCAAATATTCTGTCTTTACTTTCAGTTCGACAGAAGAACAAGTTGATTGTATGCTCTTTGATGAAAATTAGCTAATGGGAGAAGACAATTGTTTAAAAGTCCATTTCAAATATTTACGAATGTCCCGAGATAAATTCATGGGGATGTAAATCACAGCCTTTTATGAGTTTGACGTCACGACTTTACTGCGTTTCTTTTTTACTGCTTATTTTAAATTAAGTTTTTATTCTCGTCTGGCCATTACCGTTCTTCCAAAATTTTCTCAACTTTTTATTATTTTAAGGTAATGAATTTTTAACTTACTAGAAGCTAATTAAAAAGTTGTGTTCGCAACGTAGATGCAACACGCCAACTTCGCTGCCAACTAGCGGTGAATTATGGGTGGCATGCTAATATTTTTCACAATTTTATATTTATCGTAGGTACTTACGTGTATTTTCCTGTAAAAAGAAACTTACTTTCTAAGTAAGATTAGCTTAGCTTTGGTAGACCAACAATGAACGTTTCCAACTACTAAGTATGTACCTACATTCATCATCATCATCATCATCATGAACCCATATCTTCCCACTGCCGAGCACTGGTCTCCTCTCACTTTCGCGAGGCGGATTAGGCCATAAACCACCACGAGGGCCTGCTCTGGATTGGTGGATCACATACCACCGAAGTACTTCTCGGGCATGTTGGGTTTCCTCGTGATGTTTTCCTTCGCCGAAAAGCGAGTGCCAATTACGTTCATATGCTTTACGAGAATCGCACTGGTACGTGCCCGCACTGGGATTTGCTCTCACGAACGATTTATTTATATTTTTTTTATTTCTACATACTGACATACATACCATACTATTATTGAATCTAAAATCTATAAATTGGGATCAAAAGCGACTTTAAATACAAACCTATTATTGGATCAGAAATCGTTACTAAATTAGTCACAGTCTAAGCCCCCATTTACACTGAAGACGTCTTCATACATGTTAACACTTCAGCCGAAGCGAATTAAGCACCGAGTTTATCCGTAAAAAAATAAAACAAATCGAGGATGCACATAAATAATGTACGGATTTAATATCCGTAACAAGGGCAAGCAAATACGGACGGGCACGTAAGTACGAATAATATGAGCATTTGTGAGCTGGACAGCTAGGGGTAAGGGCAGGAAGATATTGCGCCAAAAAGGGTACGAAATTTTGTTTTGACGTATCCGTAATTATTATTGTGTTTTGGTTGAAAGGACACGTTGGACGTTTCTAGAATCATGGTCGGTTTATTAAAATGCCACTACAAACAAAACTTTCCCACTAATTTAGTGAAAGTTTGTTTGATGGATGGGGATGACTGTTTGTTACTCTTTCACGCAAAAACTACTGAACGGATTTCGATGCAGTTTGGCACGCAAATAATTGATTACAACACATACTAGGACACTTTAATCCAGTAAAAATTAACGGTTCCTGTGGGGTAATACTCTCAACGTGGGTGAAACAGCGGGGCGCAGCTAGTCGTATATTTTAACACAACACAATAACCTTGCTTTTAATCATAACTTCATCCACATAATAATTATGCAAAACTAGCTGTACCCCACGCTTCGCTGTGGCACATTCGCACATTCGCTGATTATGCCACTGATGAAAAAAATAGATAAAAACAATTCTTGATGCGGATTATATATCATGCTAAAATTTCAGCTCGATCGGTGCAGAACTTTTTGAGTTTTTGAAGCGTACACAAACCAACATAACATTTTTATATATATAGATTAACATGTTTACATGAATTCTAAAATATCTATATTTAGTTTTCAAAGCTGGTGACTACACCTTTATCTAAAGCACACGGATTCAAAGTACGGAGAATCTCTTAATTTACGCCCCAAGGGGATTTGCTAAAGCCAAACATTGTACGCTAATTATAACGGGCACATATGCTTGCTGTCTCACGGGGATCTAGCCAACTTAAGGTGGAGCGTTTCGAATATGGCGGGAAATTTATATTTCAATGTTTTTCGTTTTTGGAGCTAGACCGGCTAATTAATGTAATTTATAATGGAATTTGCAACATAGTAGATCGTTCTTTACGATATTCTGCAATATATTGAAGTTTGAACACTAATGCACCTGATTAAGTCAATTAATACTTTAGCCGTGAGTTTGACGGTTAATTGGGTGATTTGGGCAATCTGGTGCATTATATTGTCCCAAATTCCATTATCATTTTAATTAGAAAAAAATAATATTAGACAAATAGTCCACTGGTCCAAGGCGAAAAACCAAAAGACTACTTAATATTAGAATTTCCCGCCATAAGCGAAACGAACGACCTTAACGAGTAACGCTTTTGTTCGGCAGAGACTTTGGTACATGAAGGATCCGGGCTTGAAAGTCTTCAGTCAACTTCTTTGTTAAGTACCGCGGTACTTACCAAAGAAGTTGGCTGGAGACGAACTAAAACGACATTATCAAGCCAGTTGTATACTTTTTTTTATTTGACTGAGTGACGAGACGAGCACGTCGTTCCACTGACGGTAAGCGCTACTCTGTCCATAACAGTTACAGTGCCACCCAGAACTGTGCATTGCATAATCTTGCGCGGCACTGCACTGCGCTCGTCACCCTGAGACATCGGCTCTAGTCTCATTGCCTTTGCATTTGGATAGTGCTTTGCTTGAGATCTCTTTCAAAAAATATGATCATACGGCAAACATACGTGGGTTAGGTACTATGTATTGCTTTGTTTCATATTAAAAACCATCAGGAAAACTTTTTATTTTTCCTTAAATTCATTTATGAATACTTTGCATCGAAGCCAAAATTATTTTGTTTTCTTTTTCCAATAGGCAACTTCCATTAAACGACCGTCTGAGTCATACATGTTCATTTGTGATATTCAAAGCTACTGAGGTTTAATTCACATATTCCATGTTTGTTTTGAAAGCGTATTATGTAAATTAATTTACGCTAAACCGTAGTATAGTAACTATGACAGTCATAAAGACAAACCCCCAGGACACGTTAGCACGTGGTCGAATCACGTCCCCTGTTCCTCTTAAAAACTCCATAAGCACCTATCAGACAGACCCATCTGAATACCAAGTTATAGCAGCAGCAGCTACTGCATAAAGTAAGTTTTAACTCAATGCATTAAGTGTGTTATCGGAGGAAGTTTTAAATTTGTTAATAGGGCGAGCTAATCTGTCAGCTGAGCCGCTGGAGATCGTTTAAAAGCAGCCGTCCCCTACTTGTTATTGTTTATTTAGGATGGCGGTTCGCGGCGAAAGCTCGTTTTTGAGGCGTGTGCTAATGCGATTGTCCGTCCGCCACAAAGTGCTGAATGATATGCTCTGATAACAGTCCACGTGGTCGTTATGGATCTCACAGTAAAGAGGGACAGCGTCCTGATTGAGATATTAACGTGATAAAATGAAATTGTTGCAGAGTAGGGGCTTCGTGCTGGGATGTTTGCATATCCGCTGTTAAACTAAATGTCTGGTATCGGGTCTACGTTTTCGGCAATATGGGTTATTTTAGTCTAAAACCGTAGGATTATTATTCCGCCGTGTTGCTTAATTCAGAATCAAGCTATTTTCGTTTATCAAGGTAGAAATTATCCAATTATTTTTCAGTAATAGGTATTACGATTATTTTGGATTAAGTTCGTTAACAAATTAATAATCCAGGCTCTGTGAGAGTTGGAGAGCCCTTAAACTATTTTCGTGAAGTATTTTGTAACATAATTGCTCTAAAATGTTGTAATGTTTAATTGCTACTAAAATAAGATGAGCTTTTGTTAGAATAGGCACTAAATCTATTACAGGCAGCAAAATTATCTGTGCGTATTATTTCGGCACAAATCCTGGGTCAGATGACCAATCACAGGAACGGCCCCTAAAGGCAGACAAAAGCACAATTAAGTACAGCAGGGACCGTTAACAAAAGGCTAGAGAGCACACAATTTGTTGCAGCCCATCTTTATCCAGGCCCACTATTGACCCCTTTACCCTAATTCAACGAGTGTCCAACCCTCTTCACGCTGCCATGGGTAATTTCGTCCCATACAAAACAATTACGTTCTACATATTGGTACGTTCTCTCGTATGTGAGTTTTCTACTCTGTAACAGGGTGTAGTGAATAAAATTGGAACAGTCCGCTATTATTATTTGATGTGAACAAAACATGTGGTCGGAGTTTTCGCATTATACACGCTTTGGTGACATTTGGAGAGTGATTCGCGTTCTATTGAATACGGAACCCTAGTTACGGATGCGTTGCTAATGATAGCGATCATTAGGCACTTTTAGAGCGCACGTGTGAATGGGTCGGATTATTATTCTATTAACAGTTTTAAACGCCCACGGTGAAGTTATAAAATCTTATGCTACATTTCTGAAATGGCTCACTGATATCATATTTTATGACGTCATTTATTAGGTTAGTGTCGACTTCCTCTTTTGGTATGTAGAATATTGTAGAAGGAATCATCTAAATGTCTCATATATTCAGAAAATGTATTTGACGTTCCGTGTAACAACGCTGAACATTCAGAACACATCTACCTCGTCACAAAAATTTCAAAATTAAAGTTTTACAAATTTGTCGCCCATTGCCATCGGCCCCACGGCACAATTTCACAGCTGGTTCCTTTCCAGTTTCCTATAGGAGGAGGATGGTATCCGATGTCACGTAATTAGTGCAAGCGTTGACGTGTAATGACTGACATATCGGAACGAAAGGCATGACGCAGAAAGGTGCGGATCGGTAGCTTTCTTCCCCTAAAAGTTTGAAGATTTTGTAATGACATACATGTCCTTTTCTCTACCGGGTTCTTTTTTTTTGCTGAAATTGGCTACCTTTAGTCTGTTAGAATCATTGTAGAAATAGTGTGAACAGTTACAGTGCTACCCAAAACTTTGAATTGCATAATCTGGCGCGGCACTGCACTGCGCTCGTCACCCTGAGACATCGGCTCTAAAGTCTCATGTGCCCAGTAATTTCGCTGGAAACAGTGCTCTTCCAACCGGAATACAGTAATATTTGCACACTACTGCTTGGCAGATGAATATCTGGCAAAGGTAATATATTGCAGACGTTGATGCTTGACGACTAAAACGTCAGACCAGAAAGTACCTGCCCAAGTAAGACGAAAAGGAAGCGAGGCGAAGTGGTAGCCGCGAACCGCAGGTCAACCAAGCCAAACTTTCCATTGCGCTCAGCAAACAAGTCGCCCGCAACACTAATTAGAACATTCGGTTCGCTAGTCGAACACACGCCAGACAAAAGAGCGAAAAGAGCGAAGTTTGCGATAGCGAGACTATAACGAGCGACGCTTTGTTTTCGAAACGTTTTGTAAAGGTTTGAACGGAATTGTACTTTTAAAAGTTCCTAGTTATTGTGCAAGTTTTTTAATTAGTTTGAATTGTGGTGTCTTTTCTGTATAAGAGCTATTGGCTTTGTTCTCTGAAACGTAATTATAGTGTAAGCGCATTTGCAATTTATATTGCTACTATTAGTGGTAATCGATAACGCTTTGCCTTAAAATAGATCAGTAAATACACCAGAGTTGCTATAATAATTATTCATCATACACAATACTGGATTCCTTGAAATTGTGTTATTGAGTAAATCGAGTATCATAAAATCATTGTTTTATTTGTATCAAACTCTATCAATAGTTTCAGGAACGTAATGTTATCAAAAATAACGCATTGCGTTAATAGACCGAAAATTCGCAGACATTTTTAGAATCAGCCTGTTCTTCCTAATTATTTGCATCTTAAATCTGGTTAGTTAGTTTGACTGCCATAATTCTTGTATAGCCGGTCAAAATTCGTTTGAAATTCTTCGAAACATAGATATAACTGTACTGTCTTGTAACTCAAATTAGCTATTTAGCTACCTAATAAAGATAGTGATTCGTCGTATCGATGATTGTGATGAAATTGATAATGCTTATAGCATAAGAGAAATATTACTACAACTCATGGTGCCCCTTTGTTGTGATTCACCTTTAGCTAAGCAGATTATGGTACAACAGAATGCACAGGCACCTTCCAGGATTTACCTCTAGCTTATTTAGTAGAAATAACAATACACAGAATCACGGCTCTTCTAATTAGAGAACCTCGCATGCACTTCAGTTTCCAGTTTTCAATTACAAACTTTTGGTTAGGACATGGATTAGATTCTATGACTTCTACATTCGTGGTGTAAGTTAGTTTAATGAGTATAGAGTACCCTTAAAACAAACATAAGGACATTGGACCGCTGGAGGCTAAAATCTCTTAAATCAACTCATTCAACACAAAATAGAAAACAAGCGTTTCACTCCACCATTAATTTTCACGATCATTGCCCAACAAACTACCAAAACAAACTCAATCACATTTTGATGACTTCCACAACAGCCTATCATTTTACAACATGTGAAAAGTATAACGAAAGCAATTAATTATGCATTAATGAAGCAGACGGTCGTACAGAGACCTAAAGTAGTTTTTAATTGGTGATTCAGACAAGCAACAATTGAAACGAATTTAGGTTAGGTCGCTTCATCTCGCTTAATAAAAGTGATCTTGGTTTCTACATGGCCAAGTAGCTCATTTCCAATTACGTTCATAATATGGAAATTAAAGTTTTACCTTCTTGATTTTTTCTAAGGTAATTTTTCCGCAGCCGGTATCCGTATCCAGCTTTCCATTGTTCCGTGCTTTGGAGTAAGCCATCGGTCCTAGTTGTTTTTGATTCGTTTAGTCAGGTCTGAGGCTTTTGGATGGCCTAAAAATCTCTGACTGGCGTTGTTTTCAATCTGCTAGTATGCTGCAAGCTGCTAGAATGAAATCTTGTATTGTCTCTACTGAAATTATCATTATTACCAACGTAATGATACGGTCAATATCTATTATTATGCAATCTTAGTAGATATTTTACCACGGCCAATTTGCACCTATGTTCGTCGGAAAAGTAGTCTCATTTCCTTACCTCCTATTAACATTCTAACCTGACTGAGGGCCATCAATTCCGGCCGCAGTACTTCAAAGTTCAAACGAGACACTTTGTTATTAACTCGCTGTTTCCAATTACCAAGAAATGTGTAGTCAATCACGTCTTCAGCTGACAGTTCGTATATGTGGCCAGAACGACACCTTGTGGTACACCAGATTTAGATTTTTATGAAATCAACCCTCTCCTAGATAACATAAAGTTGAAATTTGAAGAGATATTTTGTTTAGGACTGAGAGCTGGTTTAGAATGCGCCTGAAGTGTACAGATTTTAGAAAAAGTTTTAGTATGATGCGCTTTCCTGCATTTTACTGTCTCTTTTTACTTTCTGAGGATATGTCGGAATAATTATGTAAGGTGCAATTCGACAAACGGCATCATTCGTTGGATAATTATCACGGTACAGTAGCTTGCGAATCACTTTACTAATACGGGTGTCTGACCGTAAAATAAGAGGCTTTAAAACAGACATCACGAAACGTCAGTAACTAATATAATAAAAATACCAATATGAAGAATGCAAGCAATTTAAAAAACAAGATGTTACTGCAAAAATTGCGTAGTATGCTCAAAATATCTTATTCATATTAATGTACGCATTACAATTATTACAGCCGGATAGTTATATTCTAGGGTCAATGGTAAACACATGTGTTCTGCCGGTCGTTTTTGTCTCATAAGTTAGTCAAAAATAAAACCATAGATATTGCGCATGAATAAGTTTTGGTATCATCATCAAAAATAATTATCTTTTGCGTTATCTCCTTCCCAAACATCTGAGAATGACAACCATTTTGACAATGTTGATTGTAAACTTTAAACAGAAAAAAAAACACGAATATCTTATAATCACTATACGGTTTTACTGGATCTTACCTCGTCTACTGTGCGACGCGAAACATTCTCTATACTTTCGTAAATAGCACCGAATTTATAGAAAGATTCACGTCTAAAATTGTTTTTAAATTTAGTTCCCTTTTCACGTAGATTTGTGTGCTTAATTTGTTTTATTGTCTCAACCGTGTAAAAGGTCATCAAAAATCCTAATTTAAAATATGGGTCAGCTCTTAAGCTATATTCATGTCAGTACTTAAGTCCGAAGTCATCTCTGCAAACCGCTTTATGGTTCAGGATCCAGAAACTTATTAGCACGTGCGGTTTGAGACAAACGAAAGAGTTTCTGGTTTGCATTGTGTAGGGTAAGGGACAGAAGGCAATAGACGAGATTTAACTGGTTTGGTCGGGACGGTGGAGAATGTGTTCAATGATTTATTCGCACATTTGTTATTGCAAGTTGAAGTTCGAACTATTCATCATCATCATCATCAACAACGCATACCGGTTCAGTGCTGAGGACGGGTCTCGTCTTACTTTCGTGAGGAGGATTAGTCCGTAATCAACCACCAAGTTGGTAAAAACTATTATATATTTTATATTACTAGCTGTACCCTGCCACGCTTCGCTGTGGCACATTCGCACATTCGCTGATATGTCACTGATGAAAAAAGTAGATAAAAACAATCCTTGATGCGCATTATATATCATACTAAAATTTCAGCTCGATCGGTGTAGAACTTTTTGAGTTTTTGAAGCGTACACAAACCAACATAACATTTTTATATATATAGATTGATTTTAAAATTATATTTTCTCTCTGCAGAGCAAAGACCTCCATTATTTCGTTTTTTTCATCGTCGTTTTCGTTTTTCGGAAACAACTAAATAACTAAATATATAAATCTGATACGTTTCGATCTTAAAACTTTGGTAAATCCAGGACTAATGGCGACTTACTGGGTAGAGGTTGTCTAAAATATACTTATCTGAAATTCTGTGTAAGTTTTAGATGCAAAAATAGGTATGCATTTTACCACTGTCAGGGTATTAAATTCGTTTTATCAGAGGTAAACACACTATGTATAAAACTTCAAGGCGCAACCCAGAGTACGGATCACAGATTATCCGACTTATATGAGCACTGTAAATCATTCAATAACTTAAACCTTTTTGCGTTGGATCTGAGACGTATGAACTATGAACTATAAAATTGAAGAATTGCCCTTTATCACACGAAAGGGCCCCATATCTCGTTATTGCCGTCCAACAAAGGAGTCTCGTAAAAATTGCAAATAAGCTGGTTTTATATGGATGGGCAAACCAGCTGGGACCAAGTTACCTGAAAAAAGCGGTATTTTATAATTTCACCATTATTAGCAAACCATTAGAAACTAATACTAATCCATAGCCTATAAGAAACCTAAGACTATTTGATAGGTATGATAGTATTCCATTATTTGAGTAGGATACAGCAATAATGTCAATACAGAACACCACAAAACAACATTGCTCACAACACAATGGATAACAACAACGACAACAACAAACCTCACCAGCAGCAGAAAACAGGCGAGAAAAAAACATGTTAAAGTTTACATTATATAACAATACTGCAATTAGATAGATAGATAAATAACTCTTTATTTACACTAAAATGTATACGATAAAATACAAATATCATCCCAAATCAATTTAAATAATTAAGTTATAAAACTTATTAAAAATAGAATACCGTTTAATTTGCACTGTTTTCCGTCCTTTCTGGTTTTATATGGTTGGCTCGGCAGTAATGAGATGGATGGCTGGAATTTATTATATCATAACAATATGGAATCCTTTTCAATTTATGGCGTCATATGGCGATTTTCGCTTACCTTTGGAAATGTCAAGAGAAAAGAGGAATTCGTGAAAGGGTCTCTAAAGATATTCAATGAGATTTCAGACTTAAGTACTACAAAAGGCGTCGTAAAAGTCAGTCCTCGTAGTATTTTAAAGGGACTCAGTAAATGAGGGGCAAATATATTGATAGTAATTGAATCTTTGGAAAAGAATTTCATTTAATACTTTTGTCAAGATTTTTATCAATTTTCCTAAATTTTGATTATAATTTTTTTTTTTTTCTTAACTCGATGATTTAATCTAACATCTAGTAAGGAATTCACAATTTTTGAGGCAAAAATCATACCGATCTATGCAGAGAATTAAAGAAATTAATCTTTATGATTAACCATGTTTCTTTTTTTACTATTTTTAAAAATAATCGTGTAATCTCCACCTCACATCAACTAATCGTAGAACCTACATCACAACACAAGTCTCCAGAAGGCTTAAAACAATAGCTATGCAAGTCGTTCCAGTTTCCAAGTCTCACAACTATCCGTTTGTGAACATCTTGAGGGTCCGCAGACAGACTATTAGCTTTGAAGTCTAGACAATAGGTGCCAATAAGCACCCTCCGCACTTAGACATGAGCAGACGTTCCGTGCACTTGATTGGAATGTTTTGGAACTTTGTTAAAGTTTCCTAGATTTTCAATGTTGTAAGGTGCCTTGAAATTATTCGAGCTGAAAAATAACGCGTCTAGTTCACATACTACACTGATCTCAAACTAAAATTATTTGTATCTAGAGAACTACGAGAACCGTGGTCACAAAAATACCCGTCATTCATTAATTCATTCTATTCCTTCATTCATTCATCATCAAAACATATCGGTCCCCTACTGAGCATGGGTCTCCCTTCACTTTCGTGGGGAGGATTAAGCCAATGTCCACCACGAGCCCTCGGTTCAGAAATATACACACTCTGAGTACTCACACCTGTGATTCATACAAATCTTTGCCCTGTGCTAGAACCGAATGCGTAATCTCACGCTGTGCAGTCAGCTTAATTATGCCACTGTAAATTATAATTGCATAGTTGAAAATGAATCCTACAATGTTTTTTTCGTTGGTTTGACTTTCTTGATCAAACAACTTATTGTTGATTTGATTTCGCTATCTCATGCTGGGATAATGTACACTGTAGTGACCAACAAGGGAATTCGTATTCCAGTAAAACTAAAAACAATCGAGTGGAAATGTAAAGCGCGTTCAGTGACGTCATAAAACAAGATCCATTTCTTTGTGAGCCGTTTTTTTCGTAGGCAAGTCAGGTACCAAGTCTCTCTTCACACTTCTCACTCTCTGTAAGCTTTATTCCGGTGGTGCATCATTTAAATTCACTTACAAAATAATATCCAACTATAACTTTCCCAGTTCCGTGCCCCAAATTGACTCAGCCCAAAAGCCGTTCTATTCACGAATTACTTGAAATTAGTCATCGCTACAAGCGATCTCATTTCCAGTACCCTCATTATAATGTTGTTAGTAACATGTATGGAATATAATTTTATATTAGCATTTAATTTAACGGACCGACGATTCACGTCGATTTTGATACGTTCCCAAACACTCGTGGAATTTTATGTATGTTCTGTTTTTGAGATCGCTCTAGTTTGAGTTTAGACTCATCAAAAACATAAGTCACTTTTTAGTCACCTGGTTGAGTTCTTCTATAAGATTCTTCTTATATTTAATACGTGAACATATTTTATATACTTAAGTCTCTTTTATTTATTACTTATTGTCTTAATTTGGAATTTATTATGAAAATGTGGTTATCATAATAACGACCACATTTATGGGAATTAGATAAAGTTTGAGGTTTTCCCTCAGATGTACAATATGCAAAACTTTAAAGCAAAATTTAATAGAGTCCTTTCTAATAAGGGTAGGCAACGCGCCATCACTTACCATCGGGTGAGCCGCATGATTTTTTCCAACCTGTCTCATATTTTGGTCATTCTAATTAAACCATCACCATCTATTACTACATTTCCCATGCTGCTAATGCTTACAAAAAGTACATATGAAATGACTCACCACGCAGGACTAGTACCGGTTTGTTGATATAAAAAAAAAACTAAGTTAACCTACACAAATATTTGAGTCCCTACTCAAGTTTGACTTCGTCGAAAACTCTTTATTAATACGGGCCTTACATTACCTACCTTTGTCTCAAAAATGTCGGTAAGATCATTAAATATCTATTTGACCTCCGAATGGGGTCGTATCATGTAGATTGTAATCGAATTTTGAGAAAATTAGCAGTTGCGAGTTGATTAAGATTTTAACGGAAATGTAGAGAAGAGGTGATGCTAATGCCATTTTTTGCTCGATTTAATATTAGTTGGGCGATCGACAATCAGAGTCGATCATTATCTAATAGTGATAAATGAATAATTTTCGTTATTAGGAATATTTCACAAAATATACACTGAATTGTTTCCGGCGGAAGCTTAGTTACCTATTTTAATTTTTTAGAATCCTGATGGTATAAATGATGTCGGCAATCATGATATTTTACATAACGACGCTAGAAAGCGTAAACGCTGTAACCTTGAAACGCAAAATTGTTCACCAGAGCCAAAAAACTTTTCTTTTGTGGAAAAAAAAAATCATAACTCAATATCTACTCGACCTAAAGACGTAAATTTTGGATATTTGGTGTGTTTCATACAAAGCTACAATACTGCTACCTTGGTTATATCCTAAAGTTCCTAGGGGACGTTGAAATGTGGGTTACAGCGTTTGTTTCCAAATATGTAAAAAAAGTATTTTCGGGTCGGTCAAAGGGTTACAGCGTTTACGCTTTCTAGCGTCGATAAGTGTGTGGTAAATCTGTCGATTGTCAAATTTTGAATAATAAGAGATCATCCAAATGTAATATATTTAACTACCTAACAGTAATGCAAGTTAAGCATGCAAACATTGGATTTAAATTGTGTTTAACAATTTGACTGCTTTGCCGTTTTGCTTGTCTAGCCACGGGTGCGGCTCTGCACGCGCCATAGTGTTTTCCCATACAACAAACACAACAGTTGTGTTTTGCCGTACTCGTGGCAAGTTATAAAAAACACGACAGTTGTGTTTTCAGCAGTGAACGCGTTAACTAAAACTGTAGACGATACATATTCAGATAGGTTTTATTAATTGTACACCATTTTATATGCCATATTAAGTAAATTCATCATAATCATCAACCCATAACGTCCCACTGCTGAGCACGGGTTTCCCCTCACTTTCGTGAGGAGTATTAGGCCATAATCCACCACGGGGGTCCGGTCCGGATTGGTGGATAAGTTATCTACCTCTGAAATAATTCTCGGGTAGGTATGTGGGTTTCCTCACGATGTTTTCCTTCACTGAAAAGCGAGTGATAATTACGTACATATGTTTTTACAGAAACACATTGGTACGTGCCTGCACTGAGATTTGAACTCACGACCTTCTGATTGGAAGGCGGACGTTCTCCCACTAGGCTACCACCGCTTAAGTAAATTGATATAACTAAAACATGAAACAGGTCTGTGAATAATGAGACTGATGATTAAATAAGAAACATCCATAATCTAAAAATAATGATAACTCCTTCGAAAATCCCAATTATAATTCGTTTAGGAGAGCAAAATCTAAATGTTCTTAGAATTGATATCTTGTAATAAAATAAAAAAATAATGGAAAAGCTAAAACCAAACGATACAATGTCATCCCTAAGCTGTTTTACAACATTCTGATTAAGAAATGTTACTGGACTGATAAAAAAATAGGATACATTTCGAATAAACAATACAAAATTTACTAAAAAGTGGTATTCCGAATAATATTATTTTATCAATCGAATTGTAAAACAAACTTGAAATTTTAAAATTTATAAGAATTGATTGTTTACTTAATAACATAAAAGTAATAAACGACATGGATAGATACACAAATTTTGTTCCTCCAATTAACATTTATCAATGAAATGGTAAAACAGACCTTTTATGCGGCAGTTTAAATATAGTTAAACGCTTATTACGAATAATCACGAGGGTGTAAGCAACCATGACGCAGAGTCATTATAAAAAGATACTTAATTTATATAATAAAGAATTTAGATTCATAAAACGGTTGATGACATAATGGGATAGGTAATTTTTGGTTGATGCAAGCGGCATGTAAAGTTCGGCATGGGTTATGAGCGGTGTTGCCAGTAAGTTTTTTATTTATGCTTAGGCTGGTTATATTGATTCTTATTTTATATTTCTTGTCTTTTAATTATATATTTAAAAAAAAAATTAAATGAAGGAGTCTTTGCGTAATGTTGATTTAAAATAATTATATTATATTTTTTAATACAGTGTAGATATTTATGATGTAAGTGCATAATTATTTACCCACGACAATAATTGTACTGACGAAAATGATTAAATTTCAGAAAAGAATGTTCAAAATAAGGTCACAGAAATAAACGCAATCTTCAAATTTTTTCATGGAGCAAAATACCCAATACTTTTATTCACTTTGCAGGCCTCACTATCTCAAACTTATACCATAATCTGGCAACCCAGCTCATGAATAAATAATATGGAATCACAATTTGGGTTGCCATTAAGCAATTATGCCGTTGTTACCATTATGTTTTTGAAATGCTTTTAATTTTTTATTAGTTCAAATTATCGTGAGGCAAAAGGTGTCCGAACTCCAATGCTAATATAAATGGTGTACTATTAAATATCAATCAGGTATGGGAATCGGGAAGAGTTTTTTTCTAGCACCGTATTTGGGGTCCTTGGCATTTGAAACCATAATTGGCTAGTTAAGTTATTAGTCGAATTACTTGTATTTGTTTTCGTATAAGAGGCAATAATTATTAATCTTCTAATTTATGAGAGTTCAAGAATTCCTAATAATTTTGAATAGTTATTATAAATGATAGATAAAAAAAAAAAAAAAAATTCCTTAAGTCAGTTTTAGGACATTTTGTCCAAAGCTTTTGTTGTAACACTTGTGCAATTACTATGAATCGTATTAAATTATAATTTATATCTATATCTGAGAAAATTTTGTAGCCAAAAGACCCCCTGAATCCCTGTTATTTAAAGGTAATTAGTTAAAGGTAATAGGTGCTAAGTGCTTAGGCTAAAGTAGAGAGGTGATGAAATAAAGCTTACTTCACTATGCTATTTAATAAATACAATTGTAAGTTTTAGAAACTAGTAGAAGGTGTCAGGTAGTTGGTGGGCTACTTTCTGCTGGGACCGTAGCATGTGGAAATATGTAGTCTCTGCCTATCTTAAAGGAGGAAAGGCGTGATAGGAAAGTACACAATTTTTCCTGGCATAATCTTATTCATTTTACGTTTTAAAACATTAAGTTAAAATATCCAAAAACATTATCCTGTGACTAAGAACCGAACCATTTCATTTAATTTCACATAATTAATTGTAATTTACATAAAATTTCCGATCCGTTCACACAGTCCTAAGGCATAATGATAGTATTTACGGTGTTGTCCATAATGGATTTTTGTCCCAAAACTTAATGAATATCCAAACGTATACGTTCCCAAATGAACACTTTCCGGCGTCCTACAAATGAAACGGTTTGAAAACGATTTTTGATCACAGTTTTTAACCAACGACCTTTTAGTAAATCGCGTCGTAAGTGCAGGTTCCTTCCTTTCTATTAACGTTTTTAAGCTGTTTGGGTAGTTATGGTAATATTTCGTGGGGTATATTTTGGGACGAAATTATAGTGGATTTTCAGACGCGGTTCGTGCTTTTTTCGTGTGAGATTGCAATATGTTTATTGCTTAGCGTGCTATGCCTTGGACTGTATAGGCCTTACTTTCAGCTGAATTGTAGTTAGAAGCAGGTATAGTTTGATGTAATAATTCGTTAAAACAATAAAAATGTACTCAAATTGCCCTTAGAAAAAAAAACCGGTAAAACATTATTAATCTTGCACTTTTGCATTTTCGTAATAACAATTTAAACAAGCATATTTTCTTAACTGACTCACCAGCAAACCTCAAAATCGCATAAAGCCTCATCTCAATTTCACCCACCGAATTCACCGCGATAAAACTAAAGCCGCAAACAAATGACAGTCGATCTCGAGTCAAACCACGTCATTTGCGAGATCCCGAGTACAATGCAAGTACTAAATAAGTTACCGTGAGGCCTCATTAGTCCCTTTATTTCAGCCCTACGTGGGAGACAAAGGCTTGGGTTCATTATATTCATAAATGCTGATTCCGATGCTTTGCGCGCATATTTGATTTTGTTGTGTTATTAAATTTGATACTGGAATACGAGTTTTACTTTATAGTAGAGTGAATTAAACTTTGTTAACTTTGTTATAGAATCTATACCATAGATGGATGTAGGTACCTTATATTATTTACCTTACCTTACCTTTACCTTACCTTATTTTATAATTACCTACCTTATATTATTTTTTTAGTACATAGTTCTCGTAATCGGTCCTTTTTTATTTAATTTACTGTCAAGAATATTATTTGAGTTGTGACATTCTTAGTAATGCATATCAAAAAGATTGACAGCAAACAAGTTCGTTAAAATATCAATGCTATCAAAATTTTATCGATCCAACATCCAAAATAGTAGAAATATTCAAAAGATTATTCTATATGATACCTAGGTACACTTATCTTTTTAATTTCCGTCGATTTTAAATATTTCATTCTCGTCCCTAATCTCGGACAATCGACGATCGCATCTTCCATTATCGAAATACATTTGAATTATCGGCATTCATTGGATTCATTATACATTCATTACAATCACAATGCATCCGTAGGTGTCGATAGATACTCTTATAAGATACGGGTGCGGGGGCGAACTGTGATGTTATTTACTACGGGTAGATGAACTATTGTGTGACATCGGGAGGTATAAGCTGATCTATGACTTGAAAAGTTGGGTGGAGATTGAGATTAAAGTTATTGGACTAATACATAAAATTGCCTAATACTAACTTCATTTCCATTTTGTAGAGGGATAATATAAAGTGCCGCCAAAGCTTTTAAAATTAAAGTTCAGCGTCTTTTGGATCTTGTATGAGGACTGATATTACAACTTGATCGTTCACCTGATGGTAAGCGCTATGTCTACCCATACAGCCACTAATGAAAAACATTCGCGACACTGAACTGCTGTATGACTTGAGAAGTTGATAGATAGATTATTTAAATGTGTTATTTAAACACCACGGACCAAAGATAACTTAAAAGCTAGAACAAAACAAACGAATAGTTTGGTTTTCTGATACCAAGTTATTTAGCTGGTAACAGTGCCTTTAAACTTGGGTCATCATCACGCGCTGCTGTTTGGCGGATAAATAAAGTAGGTTTTTTTTAAATAAATTACAAAAAAAAACAATTATTACAGATCCATCATCATCCGCAACCTTTATCTTTCCACTCATAGGCATAGGTATCGCTTTTACCATGATATTTTCTATGGTCTTAGTCAATCTGATCCAGATTCGATACACGATCTCGATAAATATCGATACTGGGTTTTTTCACGCACACAGTAAACATTACTCCTTATCAGCGACCACCAGAGCAGAAACATCAACAAATCGCAGCGTATCACATTCAAGATCCAAATAACCTGGCATCAACATTTTCCATTTATAAATAATCCTACTTCCTCGCCGTAATGCCGTGAAAACAAAGCAAAAGGAAAAAATTCACCCCGCTGTTTCCGCACGAGGGCACCCTCTAGTGCAGGGGGAGTTTTAACACGAGACCTACAACTCTAGTGCACCGGCGACTCATTAGGGGACAAGTAGGGGACAAGGTGGGGATCTCAGGGGCTCCACCTCGCAAAAGGGGTTCTTCACCTCTTGAGAGACTTTCTAACCTAACCTCACGCACTCATTTCGACGCTATTTTCGTAGTATACAAATGGTAAGCAGCAAGTTTTTGTTATCTGTCGTATTTTCTACAAATACAGTCTAGAATGGTTTTCTATCGTAATTGAATAACCACAATGCTTTGAATCGAATTCACAACTGTATTGGCCAAAAGGTAGTGTGTAAGAAAGAGTTGAAGGTAATGTTTTACTGAATACATAAGTTCTCCAAACTAGCAGGCAAGTTCCTAGAAAAGCAAGACTGTAAGTACAAGAATGCACTCGCACAGATCTACCAGGAATAGATGACGCAAGTCAATGTGAACAATTTGAATATGAACAAACGTACAAAAAACTGTACATACATTAAATATCTGACATAGATGGTAGCTCTGCTTTTAAGAAATACATTAGATTGATCAACATAATATTTGTATGTTTTGAAATAAGCATGTCGCCAAGCTATCAGCAAAGTGCCATATTCTGTCGTGGCCTCATTGGTCTAGCTTTTTTACATTACACAGATGCACTCTTCAAATTTATTAGACCTTCAGATTTAATAGATTATGTACAAAATATGTCGACAGTCCCAGTTTTACGTTACACCCCAGTTTTGCACATGTACTAGTTTAGATTGTCCTATTTTACCACAAGCGGCAAGCTTTACGGTATCTTTTCACGTTATATCTATGGTTCATCGCTTTGCCTCGCGAATATATCTCAGTTTGCAGTCTGTGTTAATTTCAAATTGTGTTAATTTATTTTGTTGGAAAGGCACATTTGTTTCTTGGCCTGTGTACGTTAGGACCTACTATTAGTCACTCTGTGTCTCTAGAGATTTTCGACATACCTTGTGTTGTCTTGGCTTGTATTGTTGTTTCAATTAAATACTAATAGAGCTTTATTGTCATTAATTTTTTAGAAAGTATTAACGTTGGTGTAGGTACTAGCTTTAGGGTACGATGTGGCTGACATATGAGTGTAGTAAAAGTCCCTAAAAATTGCTTCCAAAAATAGACCTGGTTTTTGGATTAAACCTTTTTTTTTTTTGTGTTAGCTATGTGCTTATATTTTGCGTAGAATTTTACTCCAATTTTGTATTGCGTAATCAAATACTCGTAACATACGTTTATTTAGAGGATAGTTACTCGTATAATGTTTTATTTAGATAATCTGTTGTTTGAAGTTTACGTGTGTGTTGTGTTTTGATCATGAAAATTAAAGTTGCGGAATTACTTTCGAATGAAAAATTATATTCCCTAGCAGTTTTACGGTTCCAAGTTTCGAAAGAGGTTAATACCAAACTTTACCTGGCACGACTGTAAATTTTTATTTATTTAAGCCATTTTAAATAGCCCTGTTTGGCTCTTATATTTTAGTCCGGGCACGTGCATCGCCGAGCCTTATATATTGTGAAACGTTGTCACATAAATAGTCACTTTAAACGGTGTAGGGCTTAACTTGCGGAACGTTCATAAAGAAAGCCGTGAATAATTTTCTAATATTTGAAACAGTTTTCAGTGCTTCAAGCAATCTGTGGCCAAACACCCGACTGCGAAGCCGACTGCGATGCATTAGGTTGTGGGTTCGATTCTCGCACAGGGCAAAGATTTGTGGGACCACAAGTATTTGTTCTGAGTTTGAATGTTTGGGTTCTCGTAGTTCCTAATCCCTTAGATACATATTATTAGAGATATTATCTTTGAAGCAGGAGCTTTGAAGAGATCCAATTCATATCTGCTTCTGTACAGTTGTTAAGATCATCAAATCCTCCTATCCTATCCTACATATATGTAAATACTAGCAACGCCCCGCGGTTTCACCTATTCTCCCACAGGAACCGTAAATCTTTACAGGATAAAAAGTATCCCATGTTCCATTCCAGGACCCAAAGTATCTTTGTACTATTATTCATCAAAATCCGTTTCGGAGTGAAGAGAGGACAAACACACAAACACACAAACTTTCGCATTTATAATATATGTTAAGTGAGATGTAAATGTGTTCGCTGTCAGTCAATTCGAACGGTTGAACGGATTTTGATGACAATTAGTTTGTACTTACACATGAAAACTCCTTGACTTGGACATAGGATATGTCCACGATGCGTAAATCATTAAACTAAATGCCCTGCGTCTCCTATTTAAGGAAAGACGGAAGCAATGTTTGCTCCGGTCACACTCCATCACTCTTGTGTGCGCAGCATTGATCGAACTGTGTTTAAATAGTCCGCACATTACCACCCTACAGCATAGTCCGGACAGTCCATCCAAAGAAACGATATGATAACTCGCTCATACTGTTGACGTTTGCACACAAAAGACAACCCACTATAGTATGAAGGTTCATACAAACCGTTTGTCTATTCAATTTAGGCGTGTAGTAATGACTGTGCCGCCGATTGCGAGTACTGTAGTCGGAGGCTTCTTCTGCAAGAGACCGCATGGGGAAGTACCACCTTTGCCAGATATTCATCCACCAGGCAGTAGTGTGCAAACATTACTGTGTTCTCGTTTGAAGGGCACTGTTTCCAGTGAATTTACTGGGCATATGAGACTTTAAAGCTGATGTCTTTGGGTGACGAGCGCAGTGCAGTGCCACGCAGGATTATGCGATGCTAATTTCTGGGTGGCACTGTAACGATTATGGGAAGGCGTGGCGCTTACCACCAGGTGAACGATTTGCTCGTCTTGTCACGAAGTCAAATAAAAAAAATGTGTGTGGGGACGTGGCATGGCAGGGTGTGGAGTGGCGCGGCATGGAGTGTCCATTCTGTATGTAGTGCTATATTTTATTCTGTGTCACAGTCCCCTCACCAGTCTACCCTGCCTTATCGTTAGCCTAAACCTCAGACAAATCTGCTGGATCGCACCCATCACTCTTAATACGAGGATCATGATTTAGATTGATAAGCTCTAGATGGATGCAGCTTTTATATCGTGTAGATGCGGCACTATCTAATATCTACATACACCGTACCGAAATAATTAGTTAAATCGATTTATGTATCTTTAAATGAGGACACACATTTACGAAATCGATTCTATTAGTTTTAATGTTTCGTTACATAGCAAAATTAAAATACGTAGACATTAACGCATTTGTATGTAAAAGTCACGGTGTGTGTGATTTAATCAGTTTTTTTTAAAGGAACATTATTGGTCATGTTTTTCATTATACCAGTTATAATTTATTCTTATTATGCTAGCATTCTGACTGACCATATGAATATCTGTGGTCCATGCTACGTCCTAAGAAATCCAAATCACTTTATTTGTAGATTAAATAATTCCTAACAACCAATTAATGAAACTTCATCACGTGCTATTCAGATATAGCTCTTAACGAGCTATATTTGGATTTACAATAAAAAAATTCTCGGCTCTATGTTCTGTTCGTGGTCATTACTTAAAAGGATTACAATTTCATCCCATTCGACGGGTGTCCGGTGTCCCTGCCTCTGGCACCCTCAGATAATGATTGATGCAGTGGAAGCGTTGGTGACTTCTTAAAAAGAAACACTAGTTATACAAGCGTTTTTTTTTAACTTAATACCTAAACCAGAGTTATGATTTCGTTAAAAAAAACGGTGATAGTCTAGTGGGAGAACGTCAACCTTTCAAGGAGAGGGTCGTCAGTACAAATCTTAGAGCGGGCACGTACCAATGTGTTTTTTGTAAAACATATTATGTACGTAATTATCACTCGCTTTTCGGTGAAGGAAAACATCGTTGTAGATATGGAATAATCCTCTTTACGAAAGTGAGGGGAGACCCGTGCTCAGCAGTGGGTTGATATGGGTTGATGATGATGATGATGATGATGATGGTGGTGATAACGTATGTATTTTCTCGTACGTATGTTCCAACTAAATAGATATACTTTGTCGCGTCCTACAGCCTAAACAGTTCGATAGATTTTTATAAATTACTAGTTGTACCCTGCCATGCTTCGCTGTGGCACATTCGCACATTCGCAGATATGTCACTGATGAAAAAAATAAATAAAAACAATCCTTGATGCGGATTATATATCATGCTATAATTTCAGCTCGATCGGTGCAAAACTTTTTGAGTTTTAGAAGCGTATACAAACCAACATAACGTTTTTATATATATAGAGGTATTATTGGATTCGACATACTTGTCATCAAGAGAGTGACATAGACTAACATATATTGGCAGTGTTGTTATTTGTACTTTAAATAAACATTTTATATTAAATTAAAAAGTAACAAAACTAGAAAGTCATTTTCTATTTTCAGGGAAACTTAACTTTAAGGGTCTTAAAACAGTTAAAATGTTTCATTCGGTCCCACAAGCACACATCGTTAGAAACGCCACGTGTCTGAAGAAGTTGAGTAGTGATCGTTAAGATATCTACACTCGTAGTAGTGAAGGGGGATTCATCACTTGAGTCCCTTTTTGTAACAAGGTTGTTCAGGGGTCCCCAAAGAACAAACAAATTATTATTTCTCTATAGAGCATTTATTTTGCTATAAAAAAGATATAAGACAATTACCAAAAGTCTTTGCTCAGTGCAAGCAAGCTTCAATGAAGCTTCGTTGTTCTTCGCTATGATTTATGGAAACCTGTTCAGCTGGTTGAAGATAATTAGCTTATTTCTAGTTGAAGAAGGATATTAATGTAACGGCTGATTCTTACATTATAAATGTATACTTGTTTAAAATTTGAATTGACTAGAATATGACAGAAAACTCTTACCTCTACCCACTCTACTCCAGTCTCTACTCTGACTCTCTCTTTCTCTTACTCTCTTTCCTTAGCTCTTGAAAATCAAAAGTCAACTAACACAAAAACAGAACTTTCGCGGTTCACCATCGTGGTTTGACCACAATCTCACCTCAAAGATGGTCAACTCGCCTAAAATCGGATAGGCTTTCAAGAAATAGCGAAAAAACTTTTTTTTTATTTGATATTTATTAGTGTCAAGAGTGTAGTGGAAATTCCACTACATTTATACGTAGCTATAAGTGGTAATAAGTTCACGTTACACCGGACAGAGCCTTTCATTCAAAGTGCAACCCCCGACCAGTCAACACCTCCAGTGACTACTTAGTTATATTCGGGGTGCCACGATATTTCACCTATACCTGGCACCACGACATTGTTTTTTTTTCACCACGGAATTTCCACTACAAGAGTATTGAGAGGAGCACGTCGTTCAGCTGATGATGAACGCTGCGCCTGCCTATAATATTTACAGTGCCACCCAAAATTTTGGATTGCATAATCTCGCGTAGCACTGCACTGCGCTTGTCAACATGAGACATCGGTTTTAAAGTCTCATATGCCCAGTAATTTCGCTGAAACAGTGCCCTTCGAACCGAAATACATTACTGATTTCGCACTACTACTAGGTGGAAGAATATCTGGCAAAGGTGTGATACTTCCTCAGGTGGACTCCTGCAGAAGACCACTAAACACAGCCCATACTTGGCAGCTGATTTCAAGCTTCTATAACTATACTCCTAAGCTATTCTCCAAACATTGGCCCCCATTCAAAACTGTTCCCTACCACAGATTAAACACCAGCTACAAAAGTAATACAGACATCATCGACCGTCGCCAATCAACCGCGGCCATCAAAAGCATTCAAGCCGTGAATATGTGAAACACAAGCGTGTCCACACATCCTCCCGTACCTAATTGAGACATTTTACACGAAAGGATGTGATTATGACCGAACATAAAACTTTGTTTGAGGAACCCCAAACGGATCTTTAAAAATAGTTGTGTTACAGTATAGGAACAGATACAGTATGTTAACTTATACACTACCTCATAATGTTTTTTTTTATAACTATCATAAATCCACGCCTTTTTCCCGTTGGGATAGGCAGAGACTACTTCTTACCACATGCTACGTACCCAGCGTAATGCAGTACACCAACTCTCTGACACCGTCTACAGGTTTTCGGAACTCTACACCAACAGGCTGTGTAGGGTTCATGCGTGGTGGTGTCACATTGTCACATCGTAATAAATAAATAAAATGGTAAGAATTAGTACTTATGCCTATTCATTTAAATATAATTAACATTCAATTTACTGCATGTACATACAAAATCTTCGTATCTGGGAATATATAATCTTTATTAAGCATTAGCTTTTTAGAATATTTTAGTGATAACTATGTAAAATTTAATTTTCACTTCATAGAATATAAAAATGTACAAGCGCGATTAATTTAATTGACAGAATTTTGCATAAAGATATGTTACTGTTAGTAAATATACTGCAGATTTGAACGCCCCACAATATTTCGCGGTTGGTTATGCTCAAACACGTCGGTTCGGAGTCGGTTCAATACAATGAAAGTTAATTTGGTCGTATTGGACGGTAATTAAAAGATGTGCTGGATACATCGCCAATATACAAACACCCTGCCAATGATACAGCGTGCGAGAACAATCTCATTCAATACAAACAGTTCTGTGAAATCGTTGTTGAATAAAATCGTACTGTAAAACATTTCTGTGGAATTATTACTGACTAGCTGCGCCCCGCGGTTTCACCCGCGTAGTTCCTGTTCCCGCGGGAATATGGGGATAAAATATAGCCTATGTTACTCGCTGTCAATGCAGCTTTCCATTAGTGAAAGAATTTTTTAAATCGGCCCAGTGGTTTAGCCGAAACCTTACATATTTCCATACATACTTTCATCCCCTATATTTATTGTATCCCCTCAAGGGCAAATTTTTACAAACTTTGAATGTCATATTTATTTATATCTAATCAAAAGCCTAAAAAATAAATTTCAAGCTTCTATCTTCAAAATTGATGAAACTTCCATACAAACTTTCATCCCCTATTTCAAACCCTTACAATGCATTTTTTGCGATAAAAAGTAGCCTATGTCCTTCCCTAGACTATACTATGTCTGTACCAAATTTCATTTCATTCGGTTCAGTAGTTTAGGCGTGAAAGAGCAACAGACAGAGTTACTTTCGCACTTATAATATAAAAAGTAAGGAAGTAAGGATTGTATCGTATAGTCTTTGTTAAATTTACAATAGACATGCATTAAAGCTTAAACTCCAATGAAATACAATGATGATATGATATTAGTACCGACTAAAGAAATAAAATAGAATCGAATAGAAAATGCTTTATTGGAGACTAGTTAAAACAAAAAGAAATGTCACTATAATTATAAATTCGAAAGTTTGTGTGTTTGTCCTCTCACTCCTAAACGGCTGAACCGATTGAAATGTAATTTCGTATGTATTTGGATACGTACTTTAGGTCTTGGAAAAGAACACAGAATACTTGTTATCCCGGCTTCTGTGGCATAAAAGTTACGCGGGTGTAACCGCCGGACGCAGTTGTCAATAATGAGGCAATGGTGGACAATGGCCAGATGTACTGACAGTTTATGTAACACGAAGGTAGGTATTAAATCATAACTATTTAATCATAGCTAAATACTATTTAAGGACTTTTTTGGTTCTACAGCAAAGTCTGTGTTACCTATCTTATATCTTTAATTGAGCAATTCTTGTATATATATATATATATATATATATATAATAATTATAATAATAATTATATATAATAATTGGAATCTCGGAATCGGCTCCAACGATTTTCATGAAATTTAGTATATAGGTGGTTTCGGGGGCGATAAATCGATCTAGCTAGGAATGATTTTTACAAAAATGTCATAAAAAGAAAAACCGAGCAAAGCTCGGTCATCCAGGTACTAAGCAGGTATTAATAAGCAAAATCACCAATAATTAAATTAAGGTTCATGGATTGAAACATATTTAAGATTGTAAGGTTCATTCTTATCATGAATACTCAAATACCAAACACATTATCATAGGGTCCCGTAAATTACGAATGAAAAAACATTATGTCATTTAGTCCAATTTACTTAGTTTATAGTATCCATTAACTAACCCATTACAAAGGGGGAAGACAATAGAAAACTACGTTTAGCTGTACTGCCCAATGACCGTCAAAATGGAATCGTAATAAGTGGTGACCGTTACTACATAGAAGGTTTGTTATTGATGTCCATATCCGTGTCCGATACTATCGAATATCTGAAATAAAAAGTCCCGTATTTGTTACGGAAACTGAGATAAAATATTATATTATTTTTATAGGCTGTATTTATTACTAGCAGCGCCCCGTGGTTTTACACGCGATAGCCATTATCGCACAGGAACCGTACATTTTTACGGAATAAAAAATATCCTAACATATGTTCAATATCAGAACCTAAAGACGTGTCTCAATACCAAATTAAATCAAAATCCGTTCAGTCGTTTTGGCGTGAAGGTAATGCAACCGCGGGGCGCTGCTAGTATGGTATAATATCGTTATTAAATTACATTTTCTGTAAATTTAGGTTTTTTTTTAAATCTTTACGTCTACAGTCTACGCCTATTTTAGAGTTCGTAACTGTACTCACTTATAAAAAGGTAGTATCTAATCAATTTAGACTTAAATATACGACTCCGTTAATTTCCCCGCCCAACATAGTTAATATAACTCAACCAAATAAGGTTTCATATTAAATCGGTTCACCAATCATAATAAATCCCGTTGATATCGGATATTTACAAAACAAGCCGTGTTTTTAGCATCACCGCACCTCTAAGAAGCCACTTATTTTTTATTTTATGCCTTCTTTATCGCCTACTTAAATCCAATCTGGGAAATATCAAAGCCGGAGTCTTAAGAAGCGTTCTCTAACGATCAAACAGTTTTGATATGACACCGGGAGTTAAGGTGTGTGCAGATTAGATCATTCTTAGAACACCTATTAATGTAAGCAACTAAGGTTGATAAACAGTAGGTATAGGCCTAAATTACAGCGCAGACATATTAAAAAGATATGGTCAAGGAGACTGAAAATAAGCGTACCATGTGAACGATAAAAGAAAACCAGTGTAATATACCTTATTTTGACGCGCAAAGCCCGTTTTGAGAAATCACATAGCTGAGCTGATGGTTACCCTTAATTATTCACCATTGGAATATTTCCAAAACTAGTCACAATTGGAATCTATCCACAATTAGTCACAACTGGAATCTATCCACAATTAGTCACAATTGGAATCTATTCACATGTTACGAGGCAAATATATACAAAATAGGTCCATCATGCAATACGATACTTAGAAATGACGGTATCGAAGGTGGCAAAGTGTGCAAATCACCGTACAAATGTGTGTGAGATACTCGGTGACTAGTCTTCCAGACTCGCATGCGATGCTAGTCGTCCTTAAGTAACGTACGAGTATTGTAAGATGGACCTATCTGTCAACAGTTAAAGCAGTACATAGCAGAAATTCGATAACATGATTCACCGATTCGATGTCATGATACGTCGTCTTAAGCGTTGTCAATGCTCAAGTCTGTACACACCATGGTGGGCCTTCTCGTCGCTTTGAAACACGACACGTTCAAAACCAGATTTAATGAGAAACTATCTATAAAACGGGAGCTTTTTCGCTCGTTTTTTATTTTTAATTAAGCAGTTAAAGCTCAGCGCACAGTACACAGTTACTTTTGGCATTGCCAAATTTGGCATAACTTCTAATAGAAATATCGAAATACTTCTATTGATAGAAAATGTTTTTTTAAGAAAAATTAGCGATTATTAAATTAATACTGGTTTCTAAATTGAACTAATGCATCGTTCAGTGCTGAGCTAAGTTTAAACTTTCAAAAACTCAGCGAGAAGTTCAAATACACTAACAAAGAAACAAGAAAGCAATTTAATAAAAATGTGTCATGGTGGTGTGTTACTCGTACTACCACCAGCTAAAGTAGGAACCAAACAAATAACGTAGCCATTCATGAATTTAAATAGAGGTAATTTAAGTTTTGATAAATATAGTTACTAGAATCAGGCGTTATTTTGCGGAAATCCATAATCAATAAGAAAATGTAGAAATATATAGTTTTAATTCCGCCTAAGTTGTCTGATGAATGTTTAAGTACGGCGTGATACGTCAGAGTTGTTTCGGTTTTCAGATAAATTAAAGGTTGCGTAAGGATTTAGATTTTCAAACGGATAGTTTTGTCATAGGGGTTAGGTCATCCAACAAAGTCCTATCATACATTCATCAGACAATTTAGGCGGAATTAAAACCATATAACATATTTCTACATTTTCTTATTGATAAATATAATTTACCTAGTTTTAGTTGATATAATTGTCGTTTACCTAGTGAACGCATAGCCTTACTACTGAGCCCATGACGTACGTGCGGTGTAATTGCGTCTTTCATTAGAGCTCGTTTGCAAGCCACATTAGTACGCTTTCAGTCGGAATCACTGCTTAAATTTCAGCTTTAAGGTCTACTTTTCTTAAACTTTAAAGCTGCATTTATGTTTAATTTTGTTACGGACACTAAAATTATTTAAATTTTTATGTAAGTCTTCTAAAAAGCTGTAATAATTATTTGCATTTGTAGTAGCTTTTTTATTAATTACGAGTTTATATTTGGTTGGAAAGCATGCTCCATTTTCTACCGTATCATAACAAATAATCCCAGATTTTTCTGAGAACTTTGGAGTTGGATCGGCATGGTAATTGTGACGTTTCCTACCCCAGTTCAAAACGCCAATATAGAAATCGGATCAAAATTTTGTTCAAAGTAAAAGGTTCACTTTGAATAAAATTTTTATCACGAAACCATACTTGCCTATTTACTATTTTAATGCCCGAAAACCTGCTTCAATACATTTAAAAGTACCTTAGGTAGGTATATGAATACCAAAATAAAAATTTGTGAAACCAAACTCGTTAGCCACGTGTTCTGCCAATGATTGAGGAAACGTCCTAGAATCGATATTAAAATAAAAAAACACCTTCAAAGTACTCTGCACCATTTACACCAAAGGCAAAAACGGATACGTGAATCGCAGAACAGAGAGCGCCTCTTTTTGCAATGCAATTCATTCACGGTCCACATTTTCGAGTATCGGACTTTATGAAATGTCCACTGCACTGCAATCGGAAAATGAAAACGACCGCAGAGTGAGTACCAAAGAGCCACAATTTTCACCTATACAGTGAAAAAGGTAAAGCACTAGAGTATCCTACATGGGCAGTGGAGCAGTATCTAAATTCCTTACAATTGCCGAGTTCAAGCGTTGCACACTTCAGCGCTTATAGACGTAGTGTAGGGTTATGGGTTACGCTCTTCATAACTACCTATATAGATTCAAATTTTCAAGTAGGATGGCATTCTCCAAAGCTACTAGGAATATTAACAATGTTCAAGAGAGAGTTTCGGCCGTGTTTTTTATGGAAACGAAAAAATGCAATTTTTGTTACATTTTTTAAACTGAATTAATTAATGTTAGTTTATTAATGTTTCGCTATTCTATTAGTTTCAGATTTGGGCTCCCACGCCCACAAAAACAGACTATTTCACCTAAAGGTAAATCATATTATTTAATAATGTAACCATAAACAATAATATACGACGATATGCTGCCAGATCACTGAAATTATCTCCAATATAGTTCTTGAAATTCTAGCTTAGATCACAAATTGTATACAGAAACTAGCAAACCCGGCGAACTCCGTTTCGCCACCAGATGGCTTCGTTTTATGTAACATTTCATTTGGTGATTAAAAGATGAAGAAATTTTTTTTTTTTTTCTATTTGAAAAGTAAAAATTTTATTTCATTTCACAACAGTAATGAATTCATTTCGATTACAAAAATGAAGTGTTATTTAGTTGAACTTCTCTAAGTAAATGAAAGTGAATCCAAAGTAAATACTGAATCGAAGCGTTATACGTGTCCGCAAATTATCCGTTTCATTGAAGTGCTCGTTGGTAAACCACATTTTTTGCTTCATTAGTACTGACGTATCTGCCCATTTGGAAGTTGCTGATTTCGTCATTCGCATTTTCCGACGCAATACCAAACACAGCCATGTCGCTGCCTTTTGTGACGTACTTGCACAAATATTTGATTGATTTGGCCGAATGACAACTCTCAACGTTTGCATGTGTTTCGAAAATTCGTGATAGCAGCGGGCAATATGGTACAATGAATTCATTTCCGATCTCAATCTCATGATTTTGAACTTTAACTTTGATAGTTCGACCATTATCTTCTTTTGAACGCCGACGATAAACTGGATATCCATCGTTCCCTGTGACTGTTTCAGCAACTAACAGTCGCGGATATCGTTTTGTGCACTTTCCATCAGCCATGCAAGGCGATAATGGATTTAATGCACCGCACGGTCCATGCACCATCTGTGTCGTCACAATGTCGTGTAGATGGGGATCAGTGACTGGATCAGGAATTTCAGCTGATATGATGTCATCCACTTCATTTGAATGTAATTTGTTCAGCAACCAAATTAGGATATGAGCATGCGGTAGTCCACGCTTCTGCCATTCCACCGAGTACATATAACAACGTGTGTCACCAAAAACTCGATACTTAGTAAGCACATCCATCATAACCTTGAGTTTTTGCTGAAATACTCTGGCGATTATGTCATGGCGATCTTGCGGTTTTTGGCCCGGTTCTAACTCTCGTTCAATTTCCGTCCACTTCGGATTGCATGTGAACGTAATAAATAAATCCGTAGTTCCATAATTTCGCACGTACGTCATAGCGTCTTGAGCATATTCGTGCATGTGGCGTGGGCTTCCGATATAAGATGATGGGAGAATCGTCAGACGTCCAATATTCTGAACATCACCATCTGAATGAATAGCATCACGCAAGTGTATATAGTCCTCAGGTCGTAGCTTTGCCTGATTGTATCGGATGAACGCTAAACGTTCGGTCTCGACTTTGACATACATGTCGACAGCGAATTGCTGGAATAGCCGACGGCACTTCAGAATGACATTCTCCTCATGTGTACGAATCATCATACGATACGCATAGTAATTCATTGCGCTTAGATTTTTATCCGTTGATACGCCTGAAAATGCAAAATGAAATGAATTGTTAATGGAAACCAATAATAGCAATAATAGCAATAATTAGTGTGTGAATATTGTACCTGTAATTGGATCGACCATCTTCAACGTGATGTCGTATCCGTCTTGCCCTTGCCAATAAATGATTGGATATTGTAACGCATCGTACAAACGATGTGTCTCGTTTACACGATGCATGATATTGCTTTTCCGCTGAACGACAATGTCTCGCGATTTAGTTGGATCGCCAACAATAATTGCAGCAACATCATTAACGGTTGGTGCATTGAATCTTCGCACATGTTCACCTGTTGGGGTACAATCCGCTCTTATGACAAATTTGTGCGTATCCGATGGCATACGTTCCAATGCTGTTTTGAACATATTAACCACAGCATTATTAGTGTGAAAAAATGCTTGCAACTGTTCAATAATTCGTCTCTTTAACTGTTGTGTTCCCTGTATATTGCACCGCACATTCAGCTGATCCACCATCGACGAAATGAAATATATTTGCAGAAATTGATGCGGTTCATCTGGTGTTGGCACCATTGAACCATGCAAATGATATATTTGTCCTTGTATCTGTAATTACAAACAATCATTTGTTGAAGAATACGGTGTAACTTCTGATCGTGTGATGGTGTAGTGTGTGGTGTATATGTAGTTGTTATGTGTTGCGATTCATTGTGTTGGTGTGAGTGATTGGTTATGTGTGTTGTATCTTTTACCTTGCAAGTCGGCATGAAGCCGCCTTCTCGAATGATATTAGCTCCAAAGGAAGTCATGCGAAAGCAGTTATTGTATTCAAGGATGTGTTGAAGAAAATGGCTGGAATCGGGATCACTTCCATCGAACAATGGTTTCAGTGGCTGTGGTGGTGTAAGTAATGGATCCAGTTTGACTTTTCCACTTGCGCAGCACAATCCAGCCGTTTCTCTTTTGAACTTTAACGCATTGCAATATCGGCATATAGTCGTCATTGGTCCAATATCTAAATTTTCATCATCACTGTAGTTCGCAGTGGGATCATATTGGAATGCCAAGCGATTGTATGATGCCAATGATCTTCGTGTGCTCACGCGTTGTCTCAATCGGGCATTTTCTCTTATTATATTTTGTCTTTCTTCGCTTAAGTTCTGTGAATACACTTTTTGCTGGCTTGCATGTTTTGTGCGGCGGCCGATGTTCGCACGTCGTCCTCTAGGCATTTTGGCATTTTTTCTTAATATATAATAATTTTTTTACTTTTTTTTCACAATTTCACAGTGAACACAATACCGGTTTGTCTCATGAAATTAACTGAGTAATTAATAGATAAATCAGCATTGGGCTGTAACCTCTTTTCAAAGATGGCAGCCCTAAAAATCGAGTAGGCCGAGGGATTGAATAGATAAATCAGCATTGGGCTGTAACCTCTTTTCAAAGATGGCAGCCCTAAAAATCGAGTAGGCCGAGGGATTGGTTTGATATAAAAAATGGCGGTAATCTTTGATATATGAAGCTGTTAACTAATTAACTGAGCAGAGAAATTTCTGTTGAAATTTTTCCTGAATTTTCTTTGCTATAAACCTCACGGAGCCCGATACCTTTCCAACGAATGCAAAACCGTGAAAATCGGTTCATGCGTTCTGGAGTTATAGCGTCAGGAAGGAAAACCCGACTTATTTTTATATAGTAGAATATACTTTAATATAATGAGCAAGACAAGGACAAAAAGTAATTTGCGATAGTCAGCTGTTTCAAAGTTTGAATTTGAACCTATGAACATTCCATACTGCGATGATGGGTATACGTGCCACGTATAGGACAATACCAGGCCGGCTGCGTTTCTAGAGCCTCAATCGAGGCCCCCGTATGCACACAGCCACTGTCAAAGTGTGCAATCCGACGTAAATCTACGAACATTGTTAACGCATTAACTCCCTAATGGGAGGGTTTATTTTTAGTTTTATTTTAGGGATGGCACGCGTTGCGGGATTCCTTTGGACTTTGTTTGTTGTTACACCGAACAGAAATGAGAAATCGGTCGTGTTTAGTCTTTAACTTGAAAGTATTGGTCAGTTATTTTGTTGAATTATGTTAGACTACTCTATCAGTGTGCCGCGGTTTCACCTGCATAGACTAATATCACACAGGAACCGTTGATTTTTACGCAATAAACAGTACCCTTTGTTCTATTCCTGTTAAGACACTGTATATTGAAATAAATAAATAAAACAAAAATAAATAAAATTCGAAGACTTAAGTATCTAAATATGCCAAATTTCATCAAAATCAGTTCAGCCGTTGTGGCGTTAAGAGGGAACAAACGCATACAGACAAACTTTAGCTCTTACAATATTAGTGTGATAGTTTAAATGTAGTAACGTACTAGATGCCTCGTGTCCAGTTGTTTCGCTAAAAAATGAGGCACGAGCTGATGTCCCAACTTGCAGTATGTTTTTTGTGTTTTGTACGCCTGTAATAAGTTCAACACATCACTATCTTGTGATAATCTTAGATTCATAAATTGATATTTGCTAGAAACACGATTTAGAATGTTTTCTATTTCACGTTATATTTTGGAAAGTTAAAAAAATCCCCTAAATGTGCCATTTTAGAAGTTCCCATTTTTTTTTTATAATTTTAAATCTGTGTAACTGTCGGCCAATGTTAAGAACACTTACCCTACATGTTTTTGCGTGTCCTCGTATAAACCCGTGCCATCCCGGACACGCGGCCGCCACGTGCTGTGTATCAGGACCTTTATCTCAACTCTGAATGCACATTCACAACTCGACGCTTTTCTGACAAGTTCGTCATTGTATTACTATTGTAAACACCCTCTATATATCTGTTTGGATAATATTTTAAACTTTTGCTACAATATTCTTTTCTTTTTCTTATTCTTTCCTTCATTAAAATATCAATGCAAACTTGAATACTAGCTAACCCACCGGGCCCAGTGGTGTTTTTTTTTATTTGACTGAATGACGAGATGAAGAAGTCGTTCACCTGATGGTAAGCGCCACGCCTGCTCAACAGTTACCATGCCACCTAGAATTTTGCATTGCATAATCCTGTGCGGCACCGTACTGCGCTCGTCATCCTGAGACATCGGCTCTAAAGTCTCGTATGCCTAGTAACTTCGCTGGCCTATTCCTCCTCACGAAAGTGAGGGTAGACCCACGATCAGCAATGGGAGGATATACGTTATGGTAATAGACGAAACTAGCTAATGAGAACAATAGATAGCGACAAAAATAGATAGATAACTTAAAAACTAGAACAAAATAAATTTAACAATTAGTGTCACAATGAGCGGTCTTATCAGAACGACCTCTTCCCAATAACCATGAAAGGAGAAGAGTAACCAGAAGAACACGTTTAGTGCTGGACACAACTGTCGTGTTTTTCATAACTTGCCGCGAGCGCGGAAAAACACATCTGTTGTGTTTGTTGTATGGGAAAACACTATGGAGTGTGCAAAGCCGCACCTGTGGCTAGACTAGCAAATCGGCTCAGCACTGAACACTTTCAAGAAATATGCGATCTATTTTAAATTAGTAAGTACCTAACAAAATATGGTACAAAAATATGAAACATTAAGCCTAGAAATCATAATAAGGTATTGATTCAAAAAATGGAAATACTTTTAACGTTATTGTAGGTTTTTGTGTACCATTAACTCTAAGTAAATTAACGAATGTCTATTCACATGGTAGCTTGAATGAGAAACTCAATATTTAAATGACACCAAATCAATACGAGCCGGTGTTATAAACAGACTATATCGATTAGGAACGGTAGATTTCAGTGTTGCTAGAATGGTTTTTTAAAAATCCTCTGACGCTCAAAATTATTAAAACGTGTACGTAAATATTAACCAAATTATTTTTTTTAACGAAAAAAAAATAATTTGGTTACTAAAAAAATGCAAATACATGCATTTTTTTCTGTTTGATTAATTAAAACTTGCTACAGTTTCAGTTTTAAGCTTTATCTTTCTGGTAATAAAAAATGTTCATTTACCGTTAAAATTCTCATAATTTTCCTTGGTTTCATACGTCAAAACGGTCACCCTTTCCGCTATTTTTCAATTTTACTCTTAGTTATAGTTGATGAAAGCCCCGACATTTTTTTGAAACTTTTGCTCTAGCAACACTGCTTGTTTGCTTCAATCGATTCATTAAACCACCTCATCTACCGTAGGCGTAAAATCTACAGAAGATTAGCATAAATTCTAATTTACAACCACTTTTACGGATCGTTACTTCAAATAGACAGTTAAATCATTTAATTTATGTCACATTTCTCTAACATTTTTCGTTAGCACCGGTTTTGGAATTAACATTAGTTCTATCGGAGGCTATTAGCTATAACGAATAAATTGATGTCTCTATTATTTTTGGACGTGAATTGGTGTTATGGTTTTGAGGTAAATCACTTTTGACAATGTTATTTAATTGCATATTAATCTTTATTTGACACGAATGAATACGTTATTAAAAAATTGATTAAAAAATAAATTTTATAGTCAATTTTAACTTACGTGATTTAAAATGAGCAAATTTAATGTATTAGACCAAAAAGAGGCATTATCTGGTCAAATCAATGTATCATTTTGACGAAAATCGACGCTTTGATCAAGTTACATTTACTATGGACCTACTTTTATCATCATCATCAACCCATATTAAGACACTGCTGAGCACGGGTCTCACCTCAGTTTCGTGAGGAGGATTAGGCCATAATCCACTATAATCGTTATTGTTTAGTTATTAGAAATAATTAGCAAGACTATTATCGAGACTCTTCACGTATACCTACCAAATATCAGTACTTATCTGAAACCATGGCATTATTATCAAGGACCCATTTTGTTTCATCTTGAACTAAGTGCATGTTGACATAGTCGTTCACAACTTAGATGGTAAGTGGACTTACATTTTGTCTTGAACACCTGGAGTCCCAGCTAACTGTTATGCTAAGTCTTTTCGTTTATCGTGTTTCACTAGCTTTTAAAAGCACAGTACAAAGAACTTTGTTCTCTGATAAATCTAATTTTGTTTGAATAATCATCATCATCAACAACCCATATTGTCCCACTGCTGAGCACGGGTCTCCCCTCACTTTCGTGAGGAGGGTTAGGCCATAATCTACCACGGGGGCCAGATCCCGATTGGTGGATCACCTACCTGCCTCCGCAATAATTCTCGGGTTGGTATGTGGGTTTCCTCACAATGTTTTCTTTACTTTTTTTTTAATACAATTAAGTAAATTCGAAGCCTGTAATGAAAAAATCTTAAACTTTTCAGTGTTTTGCTGGATTTTCTTTTAATCTTATCATCATCATCATCATCCTTTATTGACTCACTGCTGGTCGTAGCCTCTTCTTTATTGCGCCAAATTTAAGGGTCTTAAGCTTGCCTGTCCCATGTTTGACCCAGTATGCGGACAATGGCTTTTACCAGGTCAGGTGGTCTGCCAACTGACCTGTTAGATCCTTTCGGATTCCACTCCGTTATTGTTTTTGGTTCATCTATAGTTATTATACGGACGGCCCCCTACGAGGTGGACCGACAACCTGGCACGAGTCACGGGGAGCCGCTGGATGCAAACAGCTAGCAACCGCTCGTTGTGGCGTTCTATAGGGGAGGCCTATGTTCAGCAGTGGACGTCTTCCAGCTGATGATGATTGTCATTGGAGTATTGAATTTGAAATAAAGTATTGAAATGTAGAGTACTGCCTTATCTTTCAGCCCTTTCTATAAGTGTGAATCACATTTTTAAATTTACACTTCCTCAATAACCAGAATCATTACCATAATCATCAATCCTTATTCGCTCACTGATGAGCACGGGTCTAACTTTTATTAGGTTGAAATCCACCACGCAAATAGAATAAATGTTTTGTAGTTGCTGTTTAAAATTGTCTTCAATTTGTAAATCACAATCACATAACCCAAATCTTGCGAGAGGTTTACTAAGTCACCCATCAAATTCACTCTGACATTCTCAAGTTACTCTTCACTTTGACATGGTCGTTCACCGCTATAACACTTAACCTCTGGTTGGCATCAACAATAAGCCAAGGTCAACTCGAGATTCCCTGTCACAATAGTTCAAGTGAAATTCACGAAGTTGCTGCCTAGATTATAACAATGTTTCGTGCAGCACATGCGGCATTGTAAAATGTTTTGTATTTGGATGACAGTTGTTACCTAGATCGTTTTTGGAATAATTCTACTCATTTTAGATTTCACTTTGTATTTGATTGTACCTAAAACTGTTACAACTATCATGAACGTTTTCTGCTAGTTTTCCGCTTAACTATACCTTACCTTTTTTTATAAATAAATAGCGCTACGTTTTACCACTTCTTTACTTGATCTCACCGATATACGTTGGTACACGCTTACCTAGAAGTAACCTATTTACTTGTATCTTAAAGACTCCCAGTTACAACTTACGAGAAACGAGCTTCAGCCACAGAACCTACTCTATCTTCTGAGAGTTTAACACCTTCTCTTGCAATGCAACGCTTTTATAATTATTTAATGTACCTATTACACTTCTAATGAGACTTTACCCGACTGCGTCAGAAGAAGGGTTATGTTTTTTTATCATCTCGAAACATAACATTTGCGATAGACGTTTCAGAATTTCGACAATGCCTATTATTAATGCCTTAGTGTTAAATATACATAATAATGTATACTCCTAACTCCCTTTGTCATCTATAACTAATACTTTCATTATTTTAACCTTTTGATATGACTAACTTCATTATAAAGGGTGTTCTAAATGGAATAGCGTCATTTTCAATTCTATTGTCAAGTGATCCGTGCTTCATTTCCATATTAAAACAATGAGAATAATAATATTTCGAGACTTTGGTAGGATAAAAGAAAACAGTGTATGTAAATTAAATGAAAAATAGGTTTGTGGGTGTTAAAAAGATTATAAAGCTGGTTTATAACATTGCTGAGCTTTCTATACAGATATAGTTTTAATTGGTATCTGATTAAATAATTCATTTGCTTAATCATTCATTACATAAAAGTGGTTCGATCCGTATAGTTTGCCAAATTTCGCTTGCTGCAATTTGTTTACAAAATGCTTGTCAACCTACAGTAGTGTCAATCTGACAGTCACTTGTACGATAAGGACCAGCGCACACCATTGAGAAAAATCCCTTGCGATAACACGAGCATCCACCAACTTAGTGCGGCGTCTGTTTGACAGAGTTCCTTGTGTGTTTTATAATGTTGGATTGGATTGGGTGTTGACTTATAAATTCTCACAGAAGAAACCTCGCTACCTCCCCCATGCGGTTACCGCTGCCACCGCCAGCGCATATCGATGCAATCCGGCGGATTCCAGGACACGCCGATCTCTCCCACCGCGGTATGCACCGGCATGCTTTCCAAACCGTAGGGGGAAATCTTCCGATTCTCCAAAGTCAGTCTCTGAGCGTTGAAATATGAACTTTATTTTAATTAGATAAGTATGAAATGTATATTGGTAAATAATTCCTTTGCCGTGCCGTCCATCGGTGTGTGCTGGCCCCAAAGGGAACGTGCACAAAGTGGCATAATATGCGCAGGCTAGTTAGCACAATCGTTGGCGCATCGCTTGCTACGTCTCACGGTTGATGTGATCTTGCCCAATCTATAGACCGGGTACTTCAATCGTGATAATATTTATTAAATTATAGGTAAATACTAGTCAATTTTTTAAATACCACCCATCACCTTTTTAAGTGCGCTCGAAAAAGACCTAAGGGAAGCTCAGCTCGACGCTGACTCAGCTCAAAATCTTGCTCAGTGGAGAAAAATTTTTAGTAAATGCAACCCTAAATAAATGAGACATAAGGTCTAGGAAGAAGTAGGCTAGTTATCAGTTTAGATAATAATATATTATCCAATGTATCTAGGTGTCAGTGCTTTCATAAAAGACAAAAATATAAAAAATGGTAACAGTACATACAATTTTAATCTACAGACCGCGCCATTAGGATCCTTAGACGATCTAACTCTGAGCATTTGTGGAACCATGGTCCTAATTTCCTCGATACTAGGGGTATAAGTATATGTGACCAGGACGCGATAATACATTTTAAGCTTACTGTCATTAAACTTAAATTATTAGTTGGCACTGCTTGCACTATGAATAAGTACCCACCAACCCCAATGCAGCTGATCGCACGAAGCTCCGCGGAGTCAGAGGCTACGAACGTCACATCATTCATCGCGCCCCTTTTACCTCTCACGTGTGCCATGCCCTTCGATCAACGAGGAACTACTATAATGCAAAAATCTACTTTAAAGCTTGCTAAAGAAGGATGTAATTTCAATGCCACCGTTTGATTTGTAATAAGAAGGTGACCAAGCGATTTTGTGTCTTGATTTTGTACAATATAAGGTTTCAAATTGATTGTAGGCAGCCGAAATATAAAGGTGGCATCACAAGGATGGACCAGACACGGTAACGTGTCGGTCTGTAATTCAATAAGGACTACACAAATTGACTCAGATGTGCCTCGAGTTTGCGGGTTTGCTAATTTGTTGGCAAACATATTGTTTGACGGACCGCCTGAAAGCGTTAGTGTTTGTGAGCGATCGTTAGTTGGATTACCGTTTTGATATGGGTGGATTTTTATTTTAGATTTAGGTAATTGAGTTTTAGAATTCTATTATTATTGTTGCTAACAGTTCCGGTGGAGTGTATTTTGGGGCTGTAACGTTTAACACGATCATTGGTGAACTATTTTACTTTTTTTGACTCTTTTACTAATCTTCACACAGCATGTTTGTTTACTGTTACTGGCGTTGTGTCGTAACTTAACTCAATCAGCAGTGTGAGCGCACACAACTGGTGCAATAAAAATTGACAATAATGCAGTGCAGGTCTGCATGCCAGGTGTGGTTTTCTTGCTATAAAATTATAAAAACACAGACGTGTTTTTTTCAGCAGTGAACATGTTAATATACAGTTCTGTCTTTATCTTCATTAAACTATTATTATTAATTAGTTTAAGTAATTTCTTTTATTTGCGTATTTTTTGTCGAATGAAAACGTTTTCTTTCTTTTATTTTAACTTTGCTGCTCCGAAGCAAATGTCAAGCTGCGGAAGGAATCTCAAAATAACGCTGTCCTGCACACATTTAAAATGACTATAAAAAATTCAACTCTTGGTCTAAAATATGATTTTGTCATGAAAAAACTTCTTAAAACTTTACTAATATCACGAATGACCAATAGATTTTACTGTTCCAAGAGTCATTAATCTTCTTGTTTTGACCGTTTCTTCCAGGGACGTTAATTTAAATTGGCTTTCGCTTAATTAGAAGTTTCACGTGTTATGATTTATGTTTAAAACATAACCTGAGCCTTTTGACTTCTTAATTTATGCGCAGTTTCTTTGAGAATTTCCATTATTATAGTCATTTATAAATGAGTAAAGGTATGGTTTGTTTTAAGTGCCCGAAGGTCTCTGCGTTGGCGCCATCGACTGTATCTTGGAACTATGTAAGCGTCAGTGATATTATAATGATTGCACTTTAAACCTATTTATCCAACTGTAGATATATCTATTTTGTAGAGGGAGGCCTTTTCTGCAAGAGACCGCCTAGGGAAGTACCACATCTTTGCCAGATTATCATCCGCCAAGTGTGCAAACATTACGTTGTTCCGGTTTGAAGGGCACTGTTTCCAGCGTAATTACTCGGCACATAACACTTTAGACCCAATTTCTCAGGGTGACGAGCGCAGTGCAGTGCCGCGCAGGATTATGTAATGCAAATTTCTGGCTGGCACTGTAACTGTAACGGGCAGGCGTAGCGCTTACCATCAGGTGAACGACTTGCTCGTCTAATCACTCCGTCAAATAAAAAAGAAAAAATAGATATGTTAAAATTGTCGTAGCACATCCAAAATCAGCACAAAACCCCAGCACAGCGGGCGCATAACTCAATCAACATCAATCCAACTGAATCGGCCTCGATTTTAACAAGTAACGTCACTGCGCCCGTCCAATGTTTGCGTACACGCTATCCACGTAACTTAATTCCGAAATCTGGTTGTGTGCCACGGCCGGCCCAACAAGCTTGTCACTACAATGAATGCGTCCCACAAATCACCGGTTCGGTTCTGCGACCATTTTTTGTCGTTTCGTTCATTCCGCCCGGAATTGAGTTTGGCCGAAAATTTGAGGCTCCTGTCTGGACATAGAAAAAAAAAAGAGTTGTGTAAACAAAGTGTTCGCCGGCTATATATCATAGGTGCGGAAGCGATGGGATTTGGATTTCCGCGTCCATCTTGTTTTGGGCTTTGCTCGGCACTTTGATGGAGTTGGGTAAAAAATTGTTAACCAAATGCCCGCTGGGAACATGTTTGGCGTTGATTCGGATGACCTTTACGTAATAGCGACATCCCGGGGCCTTTCCGGCGAACCCGTACCCACGTGGTTAATAGAGACTGCGATCTAAACCGAGATAAAACATCACTTTTAACCTACTAGTACTTAGTCATATTTCACTTTTAATAAAAGAGCTATGCCAAATATCAAACTGTGAAGCTTAGAACGAACGAACGAACATTCGGTCTGACATTTTCTGTCTTAGGTCCATGGTAAATACCAGCAGGAATTTTATTAGCAGACATTGATAAAGGTAAACGAATTGTTTAAGCAAGATGACACAGATACGCACACAAGCACGTACTTACAAACCTCACTTCCATAATATATTAGTACCTACAGATTTATAGTAACATCAAATCGTGTATTCATGGAACAGTAGTAGCATCACTCGAAAGGAAGGGAACCATAAGAGAAACCATAAAACAACAATACTTTTATAGCGCCACAAGATGCGAAGACCAGAACAATTCCCTTTTACTGCCCATCAATAATAACAAACACACGTCAAAGAACGTATCGAATTATCGTTTTTCGACTATTCGAGTGTCAAAAAAGTCGACAGGCCTCTTGGAGGGAGAGCAGCGGCCTTATAAACTTTAATTTATTGCACAAGCCCCGTAATTTAACTCGCACGTTATTATATTTCAAAGTTTTTGACCGTAAATCATTATGGATTTAATTTTTTATGTGACGTGCTTTCTGTTGGTCCTAAAAAGCAGTCGTAACTTTTGGAGTCGTAACAGCTCATGCTCTTGGGTACTAATTTGTGAATACTTTCGTTAATGTTTATTGGTGCCGTGCCCTGTGATCTTCTCAGGTATTCTAGAGTGGTGATGGTCGAGCGGTAATCTATGCGTTTTGCAAGTCACATATATCGGGTTCGAAACCTCGGCCTTGCACCCAATGAATTTATTTCATGTGTAACAGGAAAAAGTCGTTACTGTATATATGTATATTATGTATGTATGCTCAACTTACGTGTCAAATTTCGTATTAAACTCCGTTCTTGGTGGCACAAGCGATCGGTTCTGGGCCCTTATTTGCTATGCCACATGAGATGCCTTGCCGAAAACGCGTGATGTTAAAGTGCGCCTTAAACTTATTTATAACCTCAAAACTTCCCAAAACGCGCCTGAAACGCGCTAGCGCGTTATTTTGACCGTTCAAAACTAGCGCGTTACGAGTCTAGGTGGTCATAGCAGCGGTCAGTGGCGCTCTCTCTAACAAACTCTAGGCAAGCACTCCCTTTTTCGATAAAGAACAACTAATATCAGCTGTACTAAAAAACCTTTTTGCAGTAGACAACTGAATAACTGCATTCAATTTGAATGCGACCAATATCTATAAATTCGTGCCACTATCAATGGTACCAATCAAATACTTCCAGCTGAAACCAGAATTGTACTTTCTAAAAGTAAAACAGTATACCAATTTTCAGGTCATAAATTCTTAAAAAATCCTGTAAAAAACGACCAATGAACTCGTTTGTTATTATATCCCGTTAAAACCCGTTCTGTGTCCCATTTCATCCCATTCCTTTATTTACATTTACATTCCGCAAACGTCAAACAAAACACGTTAATTTGTTTACAATTAATTCTGAAAAAGGGACCACGAAAGGGCGAAAAATACGCCTAATATGTTTCGAACTCATAGGTGAGGAGATACGGTTAGATTTTATTATCCAGGCTTATTATAGTTACCAAAAAAAAAAGTTAGTCTATTTTTTCCTTTCCTTTCCTTTCCTTACCAACCAGAAAACTTTGACCAAAGAAGTCAAAAAATAATTAAGCATGAGTTTGTCTGTCCGCGTTAGTCCGTCGTAACGGCTTCTTAATACATTAACGTACATAATACATTTTCATCAAAGTGACAACGCCGCGCGGTGCTATCAAAAAGCACAAAATGTATGAAACTGACAGCGTTGCGCGTCACGCTACATTGTCCTGTTTTTCGCCTACACAATAATATCCTCCAACACCTCCCAGTCTAACATGTTCTGGGATCACCATAATTTATTTCGGTCCAACGGCCGAGGGCTTAGTTAAAAGCGTAATTGGTTTCAAGTGCCGCTCTTAAGTAGGACATGGGGCATATTTTTTTCCATTCTCGCTCTTTGGTCAAATTTAGTTGAATAGTAAGACACGTGTCAGGCCTCTAGAAAGATCACTAGGAACGTCCCGTTTGAGCATAATTAGGCACGGAATACCCAATAGTACATGTTTAAATAGTAAATTTTAACATTGGATTACCAATTAGTCCTTAAATACACTTGCCGTGGACTTTTTTCCACTCAGATATATTTCTAACAGTAGTATCTTTGCTAAAAATCAATTCATTGAACAGCCGTCACTAAAACGGATTGGTAAAATTATTATGGATAGATCAACGCGATGGCAACCACGATGGTGATTTTGCACTATTGCTTGTTCATTTTTACGAGTGGATTTCTGCCTACCTTCTAAGCTTCTAATGTATATCCATAGACTATGCTGCCTATCGTCCAGCCGGCAATTACTGGGCATATGAGACTTTAGAACCGCAGTGCAGTGCCGCGTAAGATTATGCAATGCAAAGTTCTGGGTGGCAGTGTAATAGTGGACATATACGCTACGAGAAATCGTTACGATCAGACTGTACAGTTCGAACGGTACCGATAAATCGCTACATGTATGTTATAAAACTGTACAGTTTCGTCCGATTTTTTAATGTATGTCATGTACGATAAACTGTACCGTTCGAACTGTACAGTCTGATCGTAACGATTTCTCGTAGCGTATATGTCCACTATAACAGTGTAAGTGTAACTGTTTGTGGGCGTGAATTGGCATGATATACTTAATTTACGATAAGAACCTGGTATCTCCAGTGGAGATAACACGTTCTTTTTGGAAATAAACGACATAAACGAATGTGTGGTGCATTATGAACGATCTGCGTTTTGGATCAAGGCTGCAGTGTCATACTGAGCATGGTCTTTGATGCATTAGAACCACGTTCTTCCACGAACTTGATGAACATCCTCATCATCATCATCATCATCATCAGTCCACACTCGTCCACTGCTGGACGTAGGCCTCTCTCAATGAACGCCACTAAGCCCGATCTTCAGCTTTCCGCATCCAATCCTTGCCAGCTATCTTCCGCAAAATAATATGTATATTGGTTATTTTTTCCATACACCAAAAATATACAACGAGGTGCAAAGTCATGGAAGCTGGATTTTCATAATATTCCTACACCATAATTATTTCAACATCTTTTTAACACATTTGCTACTACATAAAAGAAACACCGCCCCGTGCCATCAGCTAAGAGCGTTTTTTGTTCGTTAAAAACGTGTTTACGCAAAAGCACTGATGGTAACACTTTTTGTTTGTTTTTATGTAAAACTGCCAAGTTAAATTTTAAATATTGCATTTCGGTTCATCAGCACTTTCTTTGAAAATTCAATTGCATAAAAGTTTATATTGAGAGTTAGAATTAAACATAATGATATCCTGGTTTTTATTGCAATCATGGACTCATGGATTTAGTTTGCATCCTGATATAGAAGCGCTTTTTTTATTCTAAGTAATATCTAAAGTATATCTAAATACATACCAAATATAAAAAGTCCGTTTGTCTGATATATATAGAATTCAGTAGTAAACTATACAAAACAATAAATATAGGAAAGGCTATACATTTTATTAAAAAATATAATTGCAAGAATTTCCTCAAACAACTGTCTTCCACGAATAAAGAAAAATTATACCACACAATTAAGACGCAATGTGTTAACTGATTTTTCAGGCCATTCAAAATGTTCCTACTACAATTTGTAAAAGTCTACAACAAATTGAACGACTTTTATCACACAGTCAACAAAGTCACTTCAATCATTCGATTCCACCCAGTGACGTACGGAATCCTAAAAATCCTCCGTCATACTCGCATCGGCGGAGGGATTGTATTCAATCATAGCGCAGCCCGGGGGGAGGAATAAAAAACTTCCTGTGAAAATTAACAACACATCTCTTTATCCCGGTTTAGGGTATGCGAGTGAATATGGAGTTTACATGAACGATCCAACCAAAGGACCATGCACGTCAACGCTTACCCCTCCACCAAAGTATATGATCGATTGTTCATAAACCGGCTATGAAAAATAGCTTACTCGCGATCCCTGGCCATTTTGATCAGTCTTTGTTCTTCGCAATCATCATCATTATCAACCCATCATTACGTACATATGTTTTTCAAGAAATACATTGGTACGTGCCCGCACTAGGATTTGAACTAATGACCCTCTCCTTGAAATGCGGAAGTTCACTTACTAGGCTGCTACCGCTACCGCACCGTTTTTCACTATCACTAGTGTAATATTATTTAGGTCTTCTTTGTCCTCCGCAAAAACTGGCTGTTACATTTTTGACAGAATTACGAGGAGTTGCGTGCGGGGTCCGTTAAAAGTATAAAACGTCCTTGGAAGTTTAGGATACTTGGTGGAAACACAAGGATACAATGGTGATTGGGAATGGTTTATTTCTTCTTATGTCCTTGATGTCATATGTTTGTTGAATGATATAGTGGAATCACCTGTAACGGTGGTTCAATTTGGCAAGGCATTAGTGCAGAGGCATTGATGATCGAGCCGCGTGTTACTGTATTCTGTGCCGTTACGAAATTATTCACCTACATTTTGTAAATTTGTTTGGAACAGCTTATCTCTGATAGTGCTCCAATAACTATATTATTTTACTGATTAAACGCCATTTCCAAATAACATAGCTGTAAACATTTTCTTGTCTGTTTTTCTTTCCATGTTTTGTCTTGGGACATTTAAAAGTTTTTAAGAGTAAACGCGAATTATGCAAGTGTATCTACCGGGGACAGCTACTCATTACTAAACAGATCCAGAGTAGTTACTCTGATACTCTGCTGCATAATAAAAAAGTAAATTGCATTTCACCACATTTGAAAACTTTTTAAAAAGGACGTGTTCCACATCCCTCGTCAACTTTTTGTCCTTAACATCCATGATAGTTTAAGCTGGCTCATTATGGCACTACCGTTTAAGTGGCTGGGAGGAAGTAGGGGAGATTAGATAAAGTTCGTGTGCACCAGCCAGCTGTAATCGCATTAATTGCTTTAGTTTCGGCTGCTTATATGCTTTTAAAAGCACTAAGCGGTGTATTAATTAATGCGTTGTTTAGTATAATGATTTATTTTTGTTGTTGTTTTGTTTTTTTTTTTGCTGTCAATTTCAAGTATCTTGAGAACGAAGGAATAATTTCTATTTTAAATGACAGCATAGCTAATTTTTGTCTTTTAAAATGTTGACATAAATGTCAAACTTACTTATTTGAATGCTGCCAAATATTAAGTTTAGAAATTGTCTATGTTTAAACCTATAAATTAAAATTAAAATAACTTAATGCAGCTCTGAAAGATCTCCAGAACTATAATAAAACGTCTCCATGTTTTGAAATTACCGGATTACCATCACTAGTTTAAGCCTGCACTGTAATTATGGCACATATATAACGCCAAACTGGCAATGTTGCCATTAAGCAGCTTAGACCTCGAAACGCATATCCTGAAGTGATATTTCAACATTAACAGCGACACTGATAATGCTACAACGAATGTTTCCTGCAAAGGGCACGTAAACTCGACTTCAAAAACAGGTGTTCTTATTTAAGCTAATCCGTTCTAATGCCACATCTGTTTGCCCTGTGTATCACCTACAGTGTCATATAAAATACGAACAGTAACAGATCTTTCTACCTTAACTCTTTCACTGTTGAAAACACACATGTCTCTGTTTTCAAGTAAAAACACGTCTGCCGTAGTTATAGTGAAAGGCTTCTTCTGCAAGAGACACCTGGTGAAGTACCACACCTTTGCCAGATATTCACTCGCCTAGCAGTAGTGTGCAAACATTACTGTGTTCCGGTTTAAAGGGCACTGTTTCCAGCGAAATTACTGGGCATATTAGACTTTAGAGCCGATGTCTTAGGGTGACGAGCGCAGTGCAGTACCGCGCAAGATTATGCGATGCTAATTTCTGTGTGGCACTGTAACTGTTATGGACATGTGTAGCGCTTACCACTAGGAGAACGACTTGCAAGTCTCGACACTCAGTCAAAAGTCCTAAGTCCTAATTAGCTATAGGCCAAGCTGCATCTGCACTGCACTGTAGGTAGATGGTTTACTGTTAGTTTAGAAATAGAAACTAAACGCTTGCATCTCTGCAGTTTGAATTTATGCTACCGTCCATGACACATGTTGAAATCCCTATCGAAATATGCGAGGCGTCGACCCGTGACATGATTTTTTTTTCTTTTTCTACGAGTTATGGTTTGACATATTGCGATCGCGTGGGCCTCTGGTTCTCAGTTCTTTAAAAGTTCTTAGAAAAGTTCAGAGCCGCCTGTGACTGGAATTTAATCGAATATTTATCTTATAACTGATTTTGAATTTGAGTCATAGACTGGTAGATTTATTGCCTCTATTTTTATTTAGTTTATTTTATTTGTTGTTACTAAAATATTATGATTTAGTATAATCATTGAAAATGGGATATTTACTTAATAAGTGCATGATTAACGTTCCGTTTTATTGCTACAGTGACCTTGTTACTTCAAAACTTTATTTAAGACACGCTTTGTACCAACCAAATCTAAGCTTTGGTCTACCTAGACCAAAGCTTAGATGCGGTTGAACAATAAAGCAAAGCTCAAATATAGTTTTGTTTCAAAAATGCGTACATCTGCCCAAAAATAACACCGGATCCACTAAACTAGAGTATCATAACGGCGCCGGACTTCCTATAGTTAATGCTTGACCCAAAAAGTGTGTCTGCATGATTTTTTATGTCTATTTCGTTTCTCTAGCAAAATAATAAGTGAAAGAGCTGAAGATGCAGTTTTTTCTTTGGGCTCAGTTTAGAGCAAATAATAAATTATTAGCTATATGTGAGATGTGACATACTTAGTAAACATATCGTAAAAGAAATTACGGAATCTGGTCCAATAACGGACATCCTCAAAGTGGTCCTACTTAGTAATAAAAATCCTAAACCATTAGTCATATTATTGAGAAAAAATCCCATCATGCGTAAAGATCATATCTTTAGATCACACGGCATTTATTTATTTCATGGCTGCCACTCAAATGTGGACCATGTCCATTAGAGTGTATGAGACACCCCAAAAACTTTAAACAAATTTGTTGAAAACTCACTCATATTTAGTAGCTGTGTAGGTTCAAGAGTATGAATGGCAATTCTTTTGCTGCAAATCGTATTTTATTTGACTCTAAAAGCTACTAATTATACACTAATCCCAAAAAGTTAAATAAGCATCGGTCAATTCTCAATCTTATTTCTTCTTGCATAAGCTTCATGAGTAAGTCATTATGTCCTGACTTGCGTTGCTCATCGTAAGTGGTTTATACACTTGCTTTTGTTTTGTACGAAAAAATACTTATGAAATGTGACGTTATAAGTTATAAGTCATGCTAAGGTGGCCGCCGACGCAGTCGTTACGGAGTGACATATGGCTGTCAGAATTAGGCGGATTAGTGATTTCACGGAGTTCGGAACCTGTATCCAATTACGGGCGGAAGAACAGTATACTTACTAACAATGTTGAAGCTTGCAGCATAATATAATGCCACTATTACACAGACCCACACTATGGGCACCCATCAGGCAGTGGCGGACTCAGGATTTGATTTTAGGCTGGTTGGGGCTGGACAATGTGAGGGAAACTTGAGCCCTTAAGCCCCCCTCCCCAGGATCTACCACGGCCATCGGGTAATTATAACTAGCTTGTCTTGCGTCCTATCGACACGCGTTGTTGTCCTCTGATAATAACCGCCATTAAGGTTTTAAACTCACCTTTCCTTTTTGCATCAACTTGTACCTCTCCTGGGTGCCACTACTGAGCCAGATAGCCTTTCTCTAATTAAATAATGGATCCCACTAATTGCCAATCGCTGAACTAATGACTTCACTAAGTACACATACACCATAAAAAATATTTCATGTTATTCATAATATTTCAAAATATGCTAAGTTATGCTACTGACTCTCTATATACCAAACTACCGGGAATTAAAGCGCAAAAAAACAAACATGGCATTCGGTATAATGGAACGCAATCTGAATGTCATGTGTAGAAGATTATGAAATGTAGATTCAAGGAGCTGAGAGATTGTAATTGAAGCAATGTATTAGTACGTTAACGATATTAGTACATATGTACCTGCAGCCGTATTATATAACACGAATGAAAATGAAAATTGGATTCATTTTACATTTCACCCATACTAAAAAGGACAGAAATACAACATGTTTTATTTCTACACTCCTGCGCATACGAGTCACGTAGCGCCATCTATGAAAAGTCCTAATAAGTAAGAAATAACGCTACTCTCCGCCAGATGTCAGTTATTTAAATTTTTATTAAAATTTAAATTAATTTACAAAATTAACTTTTAATACTTATTAACCATAATTACTAAATACACACTGCACTTACAGATCTAAAAAAAACTAGATATAGAATTAAAATATGTATGTAGGTAATTACAACAAACAAAAATGCATAAGCATAAGACTAGATAGATCATCGCCTGATTGATATTTACCCGCCAAGCAGTACTGTGCAAACATTACTGTTTGCATTGAAATTTCTTGGACAGGGTGAAGAGTGCAGACAAATGCCGCCCCAAAAGTTATACTTATATGTTTATTCTATGCAATAAGTAAAATAATATTATTATATAATACTAGCTGTACCCGCCACGCTTCGCTGTGGCACATTCGCACATTCGCTGATATGTCACTGATGAAACAAATAGATAAAAACAATCCTTGATGCGGATTATCTATCATGCTAAAATTTCAGCTCGATCGATGCAGAACTTTTTGAGTTTTTGAAGCGTACACAAACCAACATAAAATTTATATATATATAGATAAAATTTGATTTTCCACGGCAGATAAAGCAAAAGATAAAGCAAACTACATACAAAACCTTTTAATTATACTAATCTATCACCCAAATCCCTCGTCAACCATTTTCCATTTCCCCTTATTATTTATTCACAACTTTAATTAAAACAATTCGAATTATAACTCGAAAATTATGAAATAATTTCCCTTTAATCCCGCCGTCAACTAAACAATTCCTTACAGTCCATCAAAATTAATCTAACCTAATCCGAGCCGTCTCGAGTTTAAACAAAGATATTGCAAACTGAATAACAAGTGTAGACGGGTATACACGGGCAAGAATTCCGTCCGGGGACCGAGCTCTGACCTCTTCATCATCATCAAACCATACCATCCCACCGCTGTGCGTGGGTCTCCCCTCACTTTCGTGCCATAATTCACCACGGAGGCTCAGTCCAGATTGTTGGATCACATACCGCTGCGTCAATTCTCGGCCATATGGGTTTCTTTAAAGTAAAGTAACCTTTTACTACAATACAATAAAGTTCAACTTCGTATTATTTGAATTTGTTACCAGCGTTTTTCGTCGTCGTATCGTTCCCTGTTAAAAACATTCATACATTAATATTAAAAACGCTTTCCTAACCTTCTAGTCCTATTTTACATAACATATCTTAGCTTATATGTCAAAGTAACCTATGTTTCATAATATAACCGCAGTGAAAAAAACGTCTCAAATATTGACCCGTATAATTCTCACTTCGAGTTCGAGTTGCCCCTACTCTATAATCGTCCCTTATTAAACTCCACCCCATAACAGTTTGTTCGAGTAACGATCCAGTTTTCGAAGTAAACATTCGATACAAACTTCTCGAAATTATACGAAGGAAATAATTGATCAACGGCTATTAGGAAATCCGAGACAAGTTTATGAAGGTTTGATAATGAAAATGGATATCTTGATTGGGGTGAAATGTTTATGGAACTGACTTGTTGTTGGTTAATGCGAACTGGCTAAAGGGTAATTGGGTGTCCGACAGGTGTCAATCGTGACGTCATAGGAACCATTCGGTGCAAGACGGGGGGGCCGTCCAGCCACCTCATTCCGGAATGCTGTTGAGTTCGGTTCGGTGACAGGTGCGATTTCCAATAGCAAAAGTCACAGTTTAAGTGCCTACCTACCTGACTAGCAATTTAGACCAGAGCTTTGAATTGAACTCAACTGCAGTCTGTGCGGAATTAGGTCCTCCTTGCCAGAGTCTGTATCTCGATAGTTAAAACCTGGGCTTTTATTCACATGAGATTCCACGCCGAAAACGCGTGATGTCATAATGCGCTTTAAACTTATTGTAAATCATAAAACTCCTCGAATCAATTCAAAAGTGACAGTTCAAAATGAGCGCGTTGCGAATCTAGGTGGCCATAACAAATAACGGACTTGGGAGTCTTCAAGTTGCGAGTGAACTGGTTACTTCTAGGTAAGTATGCACATTTGTAGACTCTTAAATGAAATAGTAGTCCAATGCGAGACAAATATAGTAGACCAATTGAAATAAAAAAAAAAAAAACAAAAAGTCTCATGGAGTTTTAATTAATAAATTAATCCATTTAATCGTCCTTCAGTCGTTCCGTCGTTCGTTCGATCCGTTGAACCCTGATAACCTCAAGTTAATCATAGCATACGTCATAGTTGACATAGCAAAGCTAATCCTGGCACCACGATAATTATCGTAACGAAATCAGACAAATTTAAAACTAGTTTATGGGTAACAACTGCAGTGCCGCTCAAGATTTTTCAACGCAAAATTCTGAGCAGCTCTATAAACTGTTATGGACATGCGTGGCGCTTATCACTAGGTAAATAAATGGCTTGTTTCGTTACCCAGTAACATTGTAAAAATATTTTTATAATGCACTTTAGAAGCGATTTCTCGATAACAGTGGACATTCTTCGTAAAAAATTCGTTGTCAATACCAACAACCGTTTGATATTTGACCGTTAAATGTCTTGGAGTCTCCCCTTGGGTTTCCCCAACCTTACAGATTATGTAGCAGTATACTGCAGTATGATGCACAATATAAACTAAAACAGTATGTCACATCAGCACACATTATTCTTGTTTGTTGGCACATTTTATTTTATTTTATTTGTATTGAGGCACAAACGGCTTAGAATAAACTTAAAATAATGAACATAATTAATACACACACACCAATGAAGCTGCCACTTGTAAATTTGGATTTAAAATCCAATAACTTGACTTTTACACCAGCATTTTTACTCACGCATGGCAGCATTCACTCATAAGAGGGCATTGTGTAAGTCGTGCTACTGACTTTATCTATACTGCTCTAAAGGGCAACTAAGCGACATGCGCATTAACTTATACTATCGAAATTGCTTCGCGTGATCGTAAATAGTTCTTATGGCAAATTATTTGAGAATCTATACCGTTTGTAAAGGGTAAACTTGTTTGCTTTGATTTATGCCTTTTGGCTCTACGTTTAGTGAATTTATTAATACTTCTGGTCTGAAAAAGTCTAGAGACAAAACATTTTTTTATTCCATTTAGGTGTGTAATTTTGGTGCACGCCAACACCCCTCTCTCTTCCACTATGGGTGGTAGACTGGTAGAAAATGCTCTTAGCATTAAGTCTGACAATTGTACTAGCTATTAAGCTACATAATAAATAAATAAATAATAGGTGCTCGTGACGCGTTACTTAACTTTAGTTTAAGTGAATAGATATTTATTTATATATAGATATTTTATTTTATTTATTTTATGGATATTTACATTACCTAATAAAACATAGGCTTCCCAATAGTTGAAAACATTAAAGTTTGAGCTCACACAGGCCAGTTGAAAACGGATACAAAAGTGAAAAATTCTTGCTTCATTTATCTATAACAGTAAAAATATAGCTCATTACAACCACACCACAATAGCAATTGCTTGTATCACACTCAATCATTATCGAAAACACCTAAAACTGACAAAGGCGACTGAACCCATTATTTATCACCATAGAACATAACCAACCTCATTATTTTTAACGAGCCCCACGGTTTCACTTGGCAAAATATCTGCCCAATTTAGCGGAAAAAAATAAAAAAGCTAAAAGATTACTACATCTAAGGGGAGCTATTATGCTAGTTCTATTCAATTGAAGTCAACAATAGGTGACCAAAAATATGCCATAGAATTTTGAATCCATCGTTAAATGAATCTACTAGCAGCGCCCGGCGGTTTCACCCGCGATAACTATTGTATTATCACACAGGAACCGATAATATTTACGAGCTGAAAAATATGGTATATGTTCTATTCCAAGACATAAATTATATGTGTACTAAATTTAATCAAAATCCGTTTAGCCGTTTCGGCATGAAAAGAGGACAGCCTCACAAACACACAAACGCACTTTTATAATATTTCGTTATAAACTTTATAAATGTTTATAAACTTTCACGTTCATAATATTTCGCCTTAGTGAGATTAGTAAGAAATTAGTGAGATTATTGAGATTCATATCTACCTGGTACCAATAGTACAAAATTGCAGGGTCTATGTTTTTAAATTTGTTTTAAAGTCCAAAGTTTATATGAAAACTGCTATTTAAACGATGTCTAATCATAAATAGCCCTGTTCACAGTTTTTGTCTGTCTGTCTGTCTGAAAGTTGGTCCTGAATAGGCTCCAAAACGGCTCTACGGATTTCTATCATATTTGGTTTATAGATAATTTAGGTTCAGGATAAGAATAAGGCACTATTTTTATCTTCTAAAAATTAACGGTTCCAGTGATACAACAGTCAACGTGGGTTAAACCGCAGGACGCAGCTAGTCAACACTAAAATTGTATAGGTGTACAGTTTATTTGTAAGTTTGAATGTTTGTAAAAGTCAATCTTCTGAAGTACTGATCCGAATGTGAAAATTGTTAGTTAAGTCGGGGTCGGTTGGATACTTTTACCCACCACAGTGGCTATAAGAAGTATTGTAAAGTCGACCTTATGGCATTGTGCAATATATTTTATGTGTACGCTATTATTTCACAATAACCAATCAGCGCCATACATGTCACTTGCCTGACGCACCCCAGTACCCTGTGACGGGTGATTCTGCACTGCCGTTATGGTCGGTGAATTTGATGTGATACCGAGGATAGAAGGAAGCATGTGATCATTGAAATCTATACAAAATGTTGAAGATAACTGAGACTTCGCTCAAATTTGTCTACTGTGTTTGTTGTTTACATAGAGATTATATCGTAAGTAGAAAAGAGAATTGTGTCTATTGAGTAGCAATGTTTTGTTTTCGGCAAACATTAAGCCGAGTCTCTTGTGCGTGTTTTGGTCTACACACTACACAAAAACCTCTACACAATTTTTGACAATGTATATTGATTGATATGATAAGATAATTTTTTGACATTTAAAAATTTCAAAAATGTCAATGTGTAGAGTGTAGACCAAAACACGCACAGGAGACACGGCATTACACGTTCAATCATGCGTCAGTCTAGCGTCAGTCATGGATTGCTAGTGTTTCTACGGAATAGCTAGATGGATTACACTTTTTTGACACCAAAATTAATAAAAATACAGAAAAGAAGTGACATGGACCATAATAGCAACTGAATAAATTTTATCAACTCTTGTGTATCTAATGATATGACTTTAACGGCAGTGACTCCCGAGACTGGCGTTTACGATAAAAAATGTGACTTTCGGAACAATTTTTAACGGGAGGAAACAATTACTTTACCCTTTGAAATTTTTATGGCAAAAATGTGTTTTCGATTACGCTTATTGAAGCGTTGAAATGCTACTTAGCAGCGGGAATGTTACCAAATGTAGCAATGAAAAATATGATATTGGATGTAAGAAATAAAAGAAAATAAATTGCTTTGCTTTTCAATAACCTGATTTTTTTTGTTCCGAGTAATGAAAAGTTTATGATTTACGACACGGAGGCTCTCAAATTTGAAGAAAACTTATTATTTTTTAAGATTGTCTAAGAGATGGCAAACTAATTTTTATTACGTAAACCTAGGAGAAAATTAATCGTTTATCATTATATCCCATAATTACCGGTGTTTACAGGGCTGTGACATGAGAAGAAGTCGCTTCCTTATTGGAGGTGGATCAATGGAAGACGTTGACGATGACGATACTGTAGTCACGTTCATCAGCCGTATAATATTCCCACTTCCCACTGCTGAAACGATGGATCTCTCCGAGAAAAAGAGGAAGAGAGACACAGAGAAAAAATTCACTATCTGAAGGCGCATCGTATGTCCTGTAAATAAATCCGCCCGATACCCCGATATAAACTAAATAAAAAGCAATTCGTTCACCACAAAAGAGAAAGAAAACGACGACCGCACCGGATATCCGGTTACGCACTCCAATCAAAGATGGTTGGAAAATTGCGCGCAGCTTAGAAAGATCAATCGGCATAAAGGGTGACGAAATTCCAATTTTCCTTAACGTTCCGGAGAGAACGGGTGATTGAGTTGTATGCCCTTAGAGGTTTTTGGTGGTTAAGGATGTCAATAGACATATTTTTTAATTGAAGAAGAGCAAGCAATCGTTTAATGGTAAACACCACGCTTGTCTTCCACTGCAGTGGTAACTAGAACTCATGTTATAGAAACTTGGACACTACTGCACTTTTCTTCTCAACCTAAAACATTGGTTTAAAGTATCATATTATTCGCAGTAAATCTGAAGCTTCCGCCAATATCGAAAAGCCGTGCCATAGAACTCATAAATTACTATAGGACGTGCTTTACAAACCGAAACAATTAACTTGCATACTTTTGCTTAGCAGTTGGAATATCAGGTCAGACTGGTATACATTTTCCATAGATTAACATTACTTTTAATATTAATATAACAGTAACAGTACTACCCAGAACTTTGCATTGCGCAATCTTGCGCGGCACTGCACTGCGTTTCACCCTGAGACATCGGCTTAAAGTCTCATATTATGCCATGTTTAGAGGTAACCCTAAAGCTCACAGATGTAGCCTAGACAGCGCCAGCGCTTGGATTTTATGTTATGATTTACTTCACATCCTCCTGCCTCTGTGACTTTACCGATCCAGACACTTTTTGAAAATGTGCACTTCTCCGAAAACCTTGTTGTAGAAATATCGTCATACGGTGTGCGCCAGCTATGTTACTTATTCGCTGTCAGCAAGCAATAATTCTGTTGCTTTGATTTGGACTCTATGTATATTCACATTGAAACACACTCTTACACGTCATTCTTACGTTTTTGAGTAACAGGTTCAGAATAGATCCGATTTCTAGGAAATGGTTATCGTTAGTTGAAATTTTGATAAATTGTGATCGTCAATAATCATTAGAAGAATTCCTAAAGATCATCAAGAAAAAGAAGTTCTGGGTGGCACTGTAACTGTTATGGGCAGGCGTAGCGCTTACCATCAGGTGAACGACTCGCTCGTCTTGTCACTCAGTCAAATAAAAAAAAGGAATGACTTGAGGACACGTTCCATCAAAAAATAGAAATTTGCCATCAACGCTACAACAGTATGCAAAAGACTACAAGAGAACTAGACAAAAGATGGGTGCAAAATGCTCTAGAGAGTAGGAAAAGCATCGACAAAGCCCCGAGTGTTGCAGGCAAATATAAGACTAACTTGTTATGCTTGTTAAAGCGGTGGTAGCCTAGTGGGAGAACGTCCGCCTTCCAATCAGAAAGTCGTGAGTTCAAATCCCAGTGCAGGCACGTACCAATGTGTTTCTGTAAAACATATGTACGTAATTATCACTCGCTTTTCGGTGAAGGAAAACATCGTGAGGAAACCCACATACCCACCTGAGAATTATTTCGGAGTTAGGTATGTTATCCACCAATCCGGACTTGGCCCCCGTGGTGGAATGTGGCCTAACCCTCCTCACGAAAGTGAGGAGAGACCCGTGCCCAGCAGTAGGACGTTATGGATTGACGATGAACTTGTTATTTATGCAAAAAAAATTGGTACTGTAGTATCAGTCCATCCCAGACAGTCATATCATACATCACGTTCGGGCCCCAGGAGTGGTAATGAACGAGCGTCAGGCAAGCGAAGGGTGATTGCGGTACGCCGGACGCAGTTTGCGGTCAGCCGGCACGGACGTGGCCGTACAGATGAGTGTCGAAATATATAAACACTTTGGTACTTTACCGCAATCAAAACTTTAAGGATGATTTGGGTTTTGGAAGAAATTAAAGTGACATAGTTATCTAGTGTATACTCAAGTAAGTTAATTATTGTGCGCCTGAAATGGGCAAATTGTTGAAACTTCTTATTGTAATAACAACAGAATAATGTACACAATTTATACAATAAAAATATTCTGATTCTGAACATTCTAAATATTTGTGGACACGATTTTATACTATTCAGCGGTTGCCAAGCAGACACAAGCTAACAATGTTCGTAAATTGTTTTAATGCTACATCTATGAGAGAATGCAATGATAGTGATAGATACTGATAACTATATTGATTATTGTCTAATTTTGTGGTCGCTTTCAGCGATAAGACCGCCCATTGTACTACCCTTGTTTACCTATTGTAATTCTTCTGTACTGTGTTTATTTTTGTTTCTGGTGTACAATAAAGAGTTTTTCTATTCTATTCTATTCTATTCTACCATGAGAAATGAGAAATGTAAGTGACAATCTGTTGTAAGTACGAAATGAACCATCTCACTATATTATAAATGCGAAAGATTGTGTGTTTGTCCTCTCTTGACGCTGAAACAACTGAACAGATTTTGTTGAATTTTGGGTCCTGGGATAGAAAATAGGCTACTTTTTATCGCGTAATCTTTTATCGGGATATAAGTCTAAGCGGGTGAAGCCACAGGGCGCTCCTTGTAGGAAAATACAGGATTGTGAATGATGAAAAATTTATTTTACTAATGCCACTGAAATTAACCATCAAAGCCACGTGTTCATTCAGTTGCCGTGAGTAAAAGCGTTAATGTAATCGATTATGACCCGATTGTCTGATAAATCGTGTGCAAAATCGTTTGCGGTTCACACTGTAATAAATGGCTTCGTTTTGTTCGCACAAAAACATAAATGGACTATATTTTCAGGGTTGTCCTAAACTTTACAATGTTGACAGCTCGGGGAGAGTTTTAAAACTTTTGTAACATCTGTCAGATGGCCTTTAAGCTATTATAAATTATTCACTACTGCAAGACTGGCAACAGGAAGCGAAGCTAACTGAAAAATATAAACAGTATCTCTGCTCCGAACACTTGTACTGAAGTTCACCAGAGTTTAACTATAGTTAAGCTATAGTTTACTTAAATTAGTCATAAGGCTAGGCTACTACGGTTTAACCACCGATTAAACGTTGGTGATCTCTGTCTGTCTATATGTTCTGTCTCTCTTTTTCTCTCTTGGTCTTTCTCTCTCTCTCTGTGTCTCAAGAATTTGAAAGCTGGCGGTCTTAGAATAATTTGGTACATACATAAAACCCCGAAATCGTCATCAAAGAAATAATTTCTTACATGTATAAATTCTTAGATTAGTATGAAAATATATATCTAGTAAAATCTACAAGCTTCCATACTGTTAATACACGTGCAGCATTGCAAACTTACATCGCTTCTAACGTCTTGCACGAGGGAACCCAGAAAGTTTCCTCAGCCAATGGAGCCAATTTCCAGTATTTGTGACATAGATACGTACCTCAGAGACCTCTACTTCGTATTAATACACCCGATACAAAGTAGTTGACATGCTGGAACTTCTAAAGTTCCTCCGCTAGTTCCATTCGGGAAAGTTTTTAATAAGTATTTGTAAGTTTAGTTTTGTAACAGGGCCCAGAGGACGTTTTCAGCTACTGAGTTCAGAAAGCTTTGTTCTGTATTTCTAGTTAATATCTGGATTGAATAATGTTCCGGAGAATTTATTGGCGATATCTTTAAAATTGTAAACAAGATAAGCTTAGAAGGATTAAATGAAATGAAGATAACAAGAGCTCTCGTTATCCCAAAATCGATTTGATCATTTCGACATAATTTTTTTCAGAGGGAATTTAATATTTGATTATTATAACTCTGGAACCGAGGTAAATATGTGGCCCGTTAAAATTAAATCCGATGCTTGCCTCGCTTTCAAATCACGCCAAACCATCCGTGAAATTGACAGCCTAGGAAAATTAATTACCCCAAACAGGAATCTAGATAAGGCTTAAAAGGCTGACGATCGTAAAAATGGCCACAAAAGAGACCAGTTTTATCAGGGCCGTAAATTATGGCCATTAAATCATTGAGTCACTTTGAGTATGATACATGGTGGACTAGGTACGGTAGAATAAGTCTTTGGCCTTGTTCTTCTATAGGAGTATCGATGAAGGACTCTTCAAATGCTAGGTGGAACAAAAAACACCTTTGAGATATGTGTAATTCTAAGGAGGAAAGTGCTGATGGTGATCGAAAAATTGCATAATTAATGACTTTGAAGCTGACATCTTGACACGACAAATATGTATTTTAACAACAGGTACATGATACAAAACAAAACAGGCTACAAGATACCTTTCAAATGAGATTGTCCTGTAACGACATTCAAATTAATTCTTCAAATTTTTCATTTGTTCGTTGTTTCATTGTTTCTTTTTTTACATATTTCGTTGTTCTTCATTTTTAATTTTTCATTTTTGCATTTTTCTGTCTTATTGTTATTTTTATGTACTGTTTTTTTTTTTGGTGTACAATAAAGGCTTTTCTTTTCTTTTCTATTCTACATTCAATGCTGTCACTCTGAGTTATTGTATTTTTTTAGTTTTAGGCATCTTTTTACTGACTTCGACAGTGGTCCTTGATACCTGAACCAAGTTTCTGATACACTACTATATGGCTGTTGAGTATCAGACAAAGCTGTAACTCAGATTGATTCTTTCAGAAAAATTCCAGCCACCAGATTTTAAATATAATCTTGAAAATAGCACTCTATTCCCATATGATAGTGAACTGAACTTTAACCCAACAGGCATAATAAAAAATAATGGTTTAAACCGTTTTTATTATAGAAATGAATAAATAAATAAATACCAAATACCCCAAACCAAATAAAAAAAATTAAGCCGATACTATTCAAATTAGTCAGACATATTCTCAATACTTACGAAATGTATCATCGACCACACACCATTTAAAATTTACGATACCACATCACGAAATCACATAAATTAAGTTAATAGTTTATTCTCTACTTAAAAGTGCAATGACTAATATCTAAGTTGAACGCTTTAACTTGGTTTGCGGTAACATAAATCTAAATTTTAAACCTCAGTCTGACTTACTCTTAAGAAATATTTTAATTGTTTTTCTATAAAACGGATAAACATTAAAATTTATTGAGGATAAATAAAGGATATTCTAATTTGCAGTTAGTATGGCGAAGTAACAGCACTAACGGCAACTTCAAAGTTAATTGGTGTTTTTTAAATACATAAATCAAAATTGGACGTAATTAAGTGAAAAGAATCCAATTTACACAAGCCACTTAAGCCACTTTTGAGATATTAAAAAAATTTTAAACGTATTATCGTGCCCATAGATGTGGGTTAGTTCCAAAGTGATAAACAATGAAGAACAGCTGTTTTTTAAGTGGGACTTTTTAATTTTAACTGACCAATAATATCGATATTTAGCAAGCGAAACCCTATTTGCTTAACTACGTCCATTATTAATCGTTGGTGCATATCTGATTACAATTTTTGGTTACTTATCATGATACATAACATAATTATATCTAAACCCTAGAAACTGAGCTATTGATAAAAAAAATGTGTGTAAGCCACCGAGCTTTCGTAAGAAACTGTCTTTTAATATCTATTTATTATCATATTTCTCTCCCCTATCATCTCTAAAGCCTTTATCTCAGCCTTTAAAAGTTGTGTTAAATCTTATTATCTTTTGAATTAAATTTCTAGTTGCTGCATATTGTATATTTGTATTAGTATGTATGTTTATTATATTATGGTATATATTAAGTTTATCTATTTTTTAAGTTTATTTTGTGTATAATATTTATCTATTTATTTATTTATTTTATTCTATGTATATACGAAAAGCCACCGTCCGATGTCATAATTACTCCTCTCCGTGCATGGTTGTCTGGAAGAGATCGCTCTGAGCGATAAGACCGCCCATTGTGACACTAATTGTAAAATTTGTTTTGTTCTAGTTTTTAAGTTTTCTTTGTTCTGTGGTGTTTCAATAAAGAGTTTATCTATCTATCTATCTATCTATCTCTAAGATTGAGACTGTCTTATTCATTGAACACGATCCGATTTATAACACCAATCAAACTTTCCATACGTTTGATGTTAGATTAATTATTCACATCGGCAAATGCAAAAAGTTAATTAAAATAAGACCAAGAGACACTGAATGACGAGACTGGTCCGCCCTTTCTGTATCGCAATTTATCTCTGACGATGCAATGGAGATAATTTTACGGAACATGTTCAAGAAATGCATGCTTATTATCCGAAGCTTCGATGCTTTTCATCATATCTAAAGCTTGTGACAGAAACTTTTAAAACCGTAGTGAACTGGCGAACAGCTAATATAAAATCAAGAGCCGACAGTGATGGGAACAGGCTTTCTCTCACTTTTTTTTTATTTGACTGAGTGACGAGACGAGCAAGTCGTTCACCTGATGGTAAGCGCTACATCTGGTCATAACAGTTACACTGCCACCCAGAACTTTGCATTGGATAATCTTGCACGACGCTGCACTGCGCTCGTCACCCTGAGACATTGGCTCTGAAGTCTCATATGCCCTGCAATTTCGCTCGAAACAGTGCCTTTCAAACCAGAACACAATGTTTTCACACTACTGTTTGGCGGATGAATATCTGGCAAAGGTCTTTCTTTCTAATCTGCAGTCCCTGTTCTGAGAAAAATAGTGTAATGGCGATATAAATAGATATTTATTAAGTTAAGATACACTACTAATACTACCTATACATACTAAGGATTAATAATTGTAATTCTTCTGTACTGTGTTTAATTTTGTTTCTGGTGTACAATAAAGAGTTTTTCTATTCTATTCTATTCTATTCTAAGGATCACTATTCACTAATCAATCTTTACACATTTTTAAAATAGCTTTACTCGTAGTAAGATTCTTGTACAAATGATAAAAACTACCTATATAGAAAGTAATGTAATGTAAGAAAGTAATGCTCCTTCGAATTAAACAATTGAATTTTTTTTAAAGTTTCAGTTCGGTTTCACTTTTAGATATTTTTACAATCTTCTAATTTGTAGGCATCCTACACCAAAATTTGAGAATTGAAAATAACTCGTGTTTTTACCATTATGAATGTTTAGGTCAGAGATATTTTAAATGGGGTTTTACCTTTGTCATCTTAGATTAAAAATTCAACTTCTATAGACTAGTCTTCTTTAGTTTCTACTCATACACATTTAATTAATTATTTTGGATAAATCTACGCTAGTAAATTCATCTAAATCAAAATTAAAAATTAATCAGTCAAATTAAATCAATGAATCATTAAATAAAGTAAAACCGGATACAACGCATAACCCTTAATGAAAGTAAGTATACTTCATGTTCTCTAATTTCTCTGACAAAAGCAATTTTAAGTCCGCGTACCTGACTCTTGGCCAGCCTTTTGCGTGCTTCTTTAATTACTTTAAGCTTCTGTCATGTTCCCTTCATTATTTCAGCATGAAACTAGTCTACATGCTAAGTTGGAGCCAAACAGCTTGGTTTTACTAGCATGTCCCTCCGACTGGTTACTGCCACTTAAAAAGAAATAAAAAATATTTAAATGATGTCCAATGCTTTCCTGTTAAATCGATAGTTTCATTATTGCCTTTCATTGTACAGAAGCTAATGAAATATGCTTTCAAATTGAAAGAAGTCTTTCTTTAAGAAGGTTGTAAGAAAAATATCTGACACTTAAATACAGAAACTTGCATCCACTTAAAGGCGTCGTCATTTAAATATTTTTTTTTTCACCGCGTTTAGTTACATAGGAATCGTTAAGTTTTACGAGATACAAATATCATATGGGATAATCCAGGTAATAAACTATCTGTGTGCCTAAGTTCATTCGAATCCGTTCAGTAGTTTATGCGTGAAAGAGTAACATACATCCGTCCATCCTCACAAATTTTCACATTTATAATACTTATAAAGTAGGATTAGTACGATAACGCCCTAGGTAGTAGGTACTTACTATCTATGAATTCTAGAATAGTTGGGTCTACTGTTTAGAATGCAGTAAAGTGCAAGTTGGAGAGTGGCAGTTGACTACAGTTATAGGTCCAACTACTTAGACTGCTAGACCTATTGCGCGTCTAACTTGTAAAGTTCTAGTAGCTGTGTTTTGGCGAATTTGCTACCCACTAGTAAGGAAAGCCTAACGTCAATTTATTTGCAGCTGGGGCGCCTGTGAAACAATTTCTTCACGCTTCGCAGTCAACTCTACACCAGTCGTTCAGGCCTCTAAAAATATGGTTAAAAACTTTATTGTGACATAATTTAACAAGCTGTGATGATACAGTTTAGTTACACTAGACGCTAGACTTTTTGAGAAGCATAGGGTAAAATTTGTCAACGTCACTCTAGAAAAAAATTGTTTTACAAATATAGACCGTCCATTGTACTACCCTTGTTTACCTATTGCAATTTTTCTGAACTGTTTTTTTTTTGTTTACAATAAAGAGTTTTCTATTTTATTATATAGAACAAAGTGGACATCTTCACACATTTCACCAGGTTATCGCAAAATTCAGATTAAAAATATTATCAAAAATTATAATACTAACTTGAAAGAAGTAAAAAACGCAGCAGTTTTCATCCCAGTGCGTACACCGCCGTGGCTCCACCTCGCGCCAGCTGTGACTGCCTCAGGATATGCTGTCTTTAATTAAGCCTCCACTTCGGCGACAACTTTCCTTAGCTTCAATTACGTGAGCTCCTTGCTGCTGGATCGAGATCAGGAAGAAAATTGCTGTTCAATTTCAGTAATGTATTACTTTCACAAGCAAATGCCTTTATAAATATTATTATTATTATTTGACTGCACTATGCATGGAGAGAATACTTAATCAAATTATAAGGCTTAACCATATGCCATAATAAACATAACCATATGCTTCTAACAATTTTTGTATGCCAGTTTTTGATGAAACATGCAGGACTTCATTCATTGATTAATGTATCATCTTTATTGTACCATGTTAAATGCAAACTAACTACCCAATTAATACATTTAATATTTGGACAACCTACAACTATTTAAGTATCATTGGTAACACAAGTGTCCTAACCCACTACTAATTGGCAGCAGCGTAAACTTTACCTTGTTAGCGGCATTGCCCTGATAATTTTTAATGCTAATAAATTAATAAAGAAATCTAAATATAATTCAGTATTTTGGTTACCCGTCGCAGGAGTTCAGAGACATTTTTGAAGATTCTATTATACATTACAAATAACGTTACCTATCTACTTATCCGTTTGCTAATATAATAATGTAACTGACTTTACATTATAAATAAAAAATAAAATATAACTCATTAATAAACCAGTAACCCTGATAAAGTGTTCAAATTCAGGTCAATTTTAATGGCGTATTAAGTCAAGTGCCTATTTAAAGTCCTTATAATTCTTATTTGACAGGTAAAATATGCTTCCTGTCTTACTTACTTGTAGGTTAATGAAGTGGTTATTAAGCGAGCTCTTAATTAAAACATTGGTAATGAAACGGTGACAGCAATGTTCCATAATCATCAATAAACCTTAATTAGTGTATACTTAACTAATTAATATGTTTTGTAAACTATTTATCAAAGTTAAAACTAGATTCAATAATTTATCAACATATTTTTTTCATTCATTTGGATAGGTGACCGACAATTTGTATCATAACTGTGTGCTTCTGTGCTTCGGCCATCCTTCGGTCGCGGTTGTTATCGATTGACAGTTGCCTAATTCTGACACTAGAGAACACTACTACCTCATTTCAGATTCATTGAACGTATTATTTTTATATATTTTTTTTTTATTTTTTGGTCGCTCTGTGGGATAAGACTTCCTATTGTGACACTTATTGTTAAATTGTATCTATTCAAGTTTTTAAGTTTTTTTTTCTCATGTAATGTTTCAGTAAAGAGTTCATCTATCTATCTACTTATGCAAACTTCATTGACTTATCGATTTAACGTATTCAATACCGTATCAGTGATATAAATCTTTCATTCATTTCATTCTCGTAATTCAGTGGATATCTTTTGGAATCGTTTTAAATCGTTTTTAAGCATCCATAACTTTTGCTTTATCTCTGCTCTTGGCAGACGTCAGTTAGTTAATACTTTCTTAATAATTAATTAATTTTACTGGCAGTGAAATTGTTTACCTAATGAATTTTTTAAGGTTTCTGTTCGAGATTATATTATAGGACACAATTCAAAATTAAGTTGATGGTTTTGATAATGATAAGATATTTTTTTTTCCTTATGCTTCCTATGCTCATTGTTTTTCTTTCTGAATTATAGTTTATTGCGATAAATCTTCGCAAATACCTGTTTTTCATTTCAAATATTTAGAATTTAGACTGTGACTTTTAACAAATGTATTGAAGCTGATGTAATGAATGTGTAGTTTGATAAAATTGTATGGAGTAACTCAAATTGGAATGATTTCTCGGACTGGGTAGCGGCTTAGCCGTTATTTCTATTGAAAATAGAATAGTATATTCCACAATTACGTTCCACACGACGTTGCTCCACTGCACACACATACATATCTAAGCATACGAACCTTAAAAAAACTTAAAAGGACAATTGTGTCAGATCTTTAAAATAACCATCAGCATTTTTCATTCTACAGATAGGTTATCTTCACCATTGATTAAAGGTGGAATACATCACGGTTTATAGCGTGGTCGGATGCTTTGACAGTGTGTACTGAGACCGGCTTCTTTGATTCACAAGTTGTAACGGCCGTTTGGGGTTAGTCAACAAGTGTAGCCGAAATAGAAAATTATGCTCGGCACTATGATGGGGCCTTAACTGGCATAACCAAACTCCCCATGTTATTTGATTAATTTACGACAGAACGTGCTCCAGAAGATACCACGTTTTTGTCGCAAAGGAGCGAAATAGCTTGGGGAGTTTGGTGTAGTGTTTGATTGTAGTGGGAGGCCTCTTCTGCAAGGGACAGCCTGGCGAAGTATCACCTTTGCGAGATATTCATCCGCCAAGCAGAAGTGTGTAAACATTACTGTGTTCCGGTTTGAATGGCATTGTTTCCAGCGTAATTACTGGGCATATGAGACTTTAGTGCCGATGTCTCAGGGTGACGAGCGCAGTGCAGTGCCGCGCAGGATTATGCAATGCAGGGTTCTGGGTGGTGCTGTGACTGTTATGGGCAGGCGTAGCGCAGGTGAACGATTACCATCATTACAACTTCCCAAGTGAACTTGGATAATTATAATACAAGTCCTAGAGCTTGTGGCTCAAGGACTTGTAAACTTGTACAATTGAGAAGCCCGCCTCCGGAGGCTTATTGAAGTTATCGATAAAGTCGATTTACGCTGATGAGACGCGTGGCCTTGCATATTAACGAGACGGGTGCACAAGTAATGTGCTCAGAAGGTAGGTGCCAGTTTGTTTTGGTTCTAGAGTGGTTCGTGGTTGGCCTATGAATACGGGCATTTTTAGTAGGCAGTTTTATAGCTCTATTTTAACTGGTACTAGAATTCGAGAACAGGCTGATGTAGCGGCACACCCGGAGCGTTCTGTAATCATTGAAGGTGTTTTTTGTATTAATGTTTCAATAATTGTACCAGGGCACGACGGTTTAACCAAAATACTCAAGAGATGCGGAGTTGTTTTAGTAGAAAAATGTCAGTAAAAGGATAACCTAGCTACACTGCAATAATGCCATTACACTATAAAAATTACGCCGCACTTTTTTAGAATCATAGGGATTGATTTATGAACACATCACATAAGGAGAATTTTGTGACACGCTCTTGCACTGCAAGTAGTGGGAGGCCTCTTCGACAAGTACCAGCTTTGCCAGATATTCATCCGCCAAGCAGTAATGTGCAAACACGACTGTGTTCCGGTTTGAAGGGCATCGTTTCCAGCTAAATTTCTGGGCACATGAGATTTTAGAGCCGATGTATTAGAGTGACGAGCGCAGTGCACTGCCGTGCAGGATTTTGCAATGCAGGATTCTGAGTGATGCTGTGACTGTTATGGGCAGGCGTAGCGCTTACCACCAGGTCAATCAGTCAAATAAAAAAAAAAAATTATAGTATGTGTTGACGCCAAAGTATTTATAATAATTTTATAAATTAATTTAATATTTTAATGGTACAATCCTTTTTCACCCTTTCCTATATTATACCTTTATACATGTATGCAATACTAAATGCGCCCGCGCCGAAAACGCCCTCTGGCGTGAGACAAAATTGTAGGCGAGCTGTCAATCAGTTCGCCATTAGTTAGTTCCGGTTCAAATGTGAAACGAGCTCGTCGTTATAAGACAATCGCACCGCCGGAAGTATTTCTTCTTGTTCCCCGTGCCATTGCGGCCTTGTAACTTTTCATATTCTTGTGATCGCGCTGTTCGCGAGTGCATTCTGGAGTGTGTTGTGAGGACTGGGATCTGGGAGCTGCCCGCGTGCCTGAGCGTCTGGACGCCCGCGTCTGTGATCGGAGGCGCCGCTGTTCTGAGGTATTTGCTGCATGTTTCCCTTCGTTCCCTCCTCTCCGCTCTTGGTTGTGCGTACCATATTTTACATGTTCATAACTTTGTCGAAGATCAAATAGAATTATACTTTGGCGCGATCATAGGTGGCCCTTCGAAGCCTGGATACGTCCCCGCCCTTATTAGGATACTTAGATAGGCCCTAATAAGTGATTTCTTACAGCATATTCATTGAGAATATCATTGTAACCGTTTTCGCGTCGGTAAACGTGACATTGCGTCACTTACTTTTCATCGCGAAAATATCCCCAATCCTCGCCCGTAAAGTTAAATTACGTGGTTCCCCGCCTAGATACGTTATATATACATAATTATCTACGTAGTTTATTCATTTAAACCTATAATTAATCGTTAAAATCGAAACTGTTCGTATTTATACCTACCCTCAGCTCATTCATTCACCGCTCCTACGCGGGCCGGCACGATCGTCCATTACCTACAGTTCGATATAACCCGACCGCGTAGTGTAAGGCTCGCTCACGCGCATCGACCTTGCGAACACTTCCGATTACTTCCGATCGCGTGAAATAACCTTCCGTATTTTGCCGTATATATTTGACCTATTTTAAATAACGATAAATCATGCCTCCTAAGAAACCTACCGGATCAGCTGACGCTGATGACGATAGTTTTGACGAAAGCGTTCAAGATTCGCGATTAACTATATTGCGAGCTAAACGCGAAGCTATATTTGAGATAGTGCAAAACATGTATGACCTATCTTTAGGTATTCATTCAAACCCCGTGGCGAGAGAACGTTTTCTTGCCGAGTCTTCACAAATAGATTCATTGCGTGATAAGTTTGAACAGAATCTCGATGATTATAACTCCCGCTTGTTATCAGTAAATCCGTTAGATAACCCTGATTATAAAAGCCTCGTTGCATTTGAGTCATTATACGGTCGAATTAATCAATTACGATCTCAATATTCGCAATCACGTTCGTCGCAGGAGTCACGTGATATCTCTGCACCGCGTAAGGCTAGGCCTACACTTCCGCCGATTCAATTGATGGACTTTTCGGGTGACATTCGCTCATGGCCACTATTTTATGCCAGTTTTAAGTCTACTGTACATGATAATCCATCCCTCAGTGATGCCGAGAAGTTATACTATTTATTGGGTAAACTTTCGGGCAAGGCGAGTAATGTATGTGCAGGTATAGCTCCGTGCGCTGAGAATTATAATTTGTTATTACAAGCGTTAATTGACAAATATGAAGATAAGCGAATGCTCGCTTCCGCGTATTTAAATCAAATGTTTGAGTTCAAACCTATGCAAGCTGCTTCTGTTACGAACTTTGATTTATTTACAGATAGCTTTATAAGTGCAGTACGCGCCTTAAAGAATCTAAAGTTAGACAATTTAACTGATTTAATTATACTTCATATTGCGCTCAAGAAGATAGATTTAGATACCGTTCGCGCTTTCGAGTTGACTTGTAGCTCTAAAATACCTACTTTCGACGACTTTGTTGATTTTATTACAACCCGCGCTAAGGTTTTGGAACGCACTAACATCAACTCAAGCGCAGCAAGTCAAGCATTGTGCACTCGTCCTAATAATAATAGACGAGCTAATAACGTAAATAACCCTCCGCCGCCGAAGTACCAAACCTACGTTAGTACTACGGTTGATCCCGCGAGCAAGTGTCTTTGCACAAACATCACACATCAGCATTTATTTAAATGTGCTGACTTTAATAAAATGACTCCTCGGAAACGCTTTAAATGTGTGAAAGATAAAAATGCGTGTGTGAACTGTCTTAGTTTACGGCACCGAGTTTCTAATTGCTCGTCTAATTCTTATTGCCGCGTATGTAAACTTAAACACCACACGTTGCTACACTTCAAGCGTGCCGAGATGTCGAGCCCCGCGGTCCCCGCGGCCGCGGCGCCCGCGCGCACAGCTAGCGCCCCGCCACCGGCCGCTCAGCCTAGCCAGGCAAGCCCAGCGCGCTCACCTGTAGCCGCGCAGCCGCAACCTGTTACGAGCGCGCGCTCGGACGTTGCGTTGTGCGCTACCTATAATACGTGTACATCTGATAACTCATCTCGCTCATCGCCGCTCGATGCGTCTTCAATTAATAATAAACATTCTACAATTTTATTATCAACCGCTCAAGTCGTCGCTTACGATATTAATGGCGACAGACATGTTATTCGCGCGTTGTTAGATTCCGCTTCACAAAGCCACTTCATTACGAAAGAGTGCTGTGATCGATTAGGTATTCAGATTCAAGACACCGAACGTACTATTGTTAAGGGGTTCGGTGGAATTGAAAAACCCATCGAGACTAAATCAACAAATTTAAAGTTTTACTCGCGTTTTGACAACAACATTACGTTTAATATCGCACCGCTTGTTGTTGACCAAATTACCGACTTATTGCCGACCGCTGTGGTAGATACGTCTGTCCTATCACATTTAAGCGAAATACCGCTTGCAGATGAGAGCTTCGGAGTGCCTAATAAAATCGATGCATTAATCGGTGCTTCCCTCTTCCCACATCTGCTTCTCCCCGACGTAGTGCACGCTTCTCGACACTCGTCGGCGCCCCCTGCTTTACGCACGATGTTAGGGTACGTAATTATGGGTTCAGTACCCACCACCCGCACACTTACTCGCCAGGTCTTGACATGCTGCCATGTTCAGGAACCTGCCGCTATTGACTCCTTAGTCAGGCGATTTTGGGAACTCGAAGAGGTTCCCCTCTCACCGCCCATTCAGCACCCCGCTCATGTTGAATGCGATAACTTCTATACAAATACTACAACTCGCGATCCCGTTAGTGGTAGATACAAAGTTGGCCTGCCATTTAACGAGGATGTATATACGCTAGGAAATTCGATCGCTCGCTTAGAACTTTGTGGTGCCGTATTATTATCAAAGCTGCTTCGCACAGTTCTAGATAATTATTCTCGTCACATTTCAATCAAGACTTACGCATTTATTGACTCTAAAGTCGCCTTATATTGGATAAGGAGTTCGCCACACAGGTGGCAAACATTTGTTGCTAACCGCGTTGTTCAGATCACGGATAATATTCCAGCTGACAACTTTTATCACGTGGCGGGTATTGAAAATCCCGCTGACATATTGAGTCGTGGGATTTTGCCCCACAAATTAATTTCGCACCCACTGTGGCTCCACGGGCCTCCGTGGGCTTCACTCGACCCGTCTCAGTGGCCTCTTAGGAGTCTGGACGGACAGTCTATTGCAGACATACCTGAACAAAGGGTTTTAGCGCACATTGTGTGCACGCCTGTAAAGCATTGCGCTTTATATGCACTCGCGCTCCGCTTCTCCTCATGGAGTAAACTTCTTCGTATAACTGCATACGTTTGTAAGTTTGCAAAGTTATTGCCCCGCCGCAGCACTACTGCAGTGACTGCTGAGGATTTTAAGTTTGCAGAAAAGGTAATACTTCGCGCCCTGCAAAGACGATACTTTGCAGAGGAATACTCAAATATAATTAAAAATAAATCTTGCTCACCGGCTCTCAATCGCTTGAGACCTTTTGTAAATGACGGCCTGATCCTCGTCGGCGGTCGGCTTTCTAATTCCGCGCTGGAATATGCACAAATGCATCCAGTTATTTTACCGCGCAATGATCATGTAGTGAACATGATCATTGATTATTATCATGTTACATATTTACATGCCGGACCAGAATTATTAATGTCGCTGCTTCGCCAAAAATTCTGGATCCTGTCCGCACGCCGCATTGTGAGACAACGAGTCCACATTTGTAATATCTGCTTCCGATTAAAACCGCGTCCAAGTTACCCGCTCATGGCTGACTTACCCGATGTGCGCACACGTCCGGTCGTCAAGGCATTCACGCACACGGGCTGCGATTATGCCGGTCCCATCGCCTACACTCCTGTGCGCTGCCGTGGCGTCCGCAGTGAGAAGGCCTATCTGTGCATTTTTACATGCCTTACGACTCGTGCAGTGCACATTGAAGTCGCCACTGACCTCAGCACCCCCAGCTTTCTCGCCGCGTTGAAGCGCTTCCTCGCTCGACGCAGACCTGTTCAGGTTTTGCATTCCGACAATGCTACTAACTACAAGGGGAGTGCTTCTTACCTCCGGGATCTCTATAAATTTCTCAATGATGAATATCGTCTTAAGCTGGAGCAAGAATGTGCTGAGAGTCGCATAACATGGAAATTTATCTGTCCCAACTCTCCACACTTTGGAGGCGCTTGGGAGAGCATGGTAAAGGTCATAAAACAATTCCTTTACAAAGTAATCGGACAGCAGCTTCTTTCTTACGAGGAACTTTGCACTGTTCTCACCCAGATTGAGTGCGTACTCAACAGCAGGCCGCTGACAGTTCTCAGTTCTTCGCCAAGTGAAGCTTCGGCGCTTACCCCGAGTCACTTTCTACATACCGCTCCGCTACTTTCTTTACCCGCGCCTGAAGTCAAATCTGACTCTGTCAATTTACTTCACAGGCACTCGCTACTGGACAAACTAGTTCAGTCGTTTTGGGATCGCTGGAGGATGGAATATCTGCACAGCTTGCAGGTTAGGCAGAAGTGGAATACTCCTTCCACTCCTATTACTTCCGGGACTGTCGTTGTTGTGATGAACGACAACTCTCCGACCTTAGCCTGGCCATTAGCGATTGTTGACGAAGTCCATCCCTCTAAAGACGGCATCGTGCGCGTTGCTACCGTGAGAACCGCCAAGGGAACGTATCTCCGTCCGGTCGTTCGTCTGTGTCCTCTCCCAAAACAGTAAATTAACATAACTATTTATAGTAAAATATCGCTTAGTTTATCTCGTAATATTTTTAAATCGTTTCACTTTATTATTAAACCTTATATAGCCCCGCTTCGCCGTGACTCTACGGCTTATTCATATTCTTAACCGCGCGCATTGAGCGCTTCGTCTAGAGTCATAGAGCATTTGTATATCTCATCTCACCTTATGATTGTCTATTAAAGGTGACCCATTAAGGGCGGGTGGATGTTGACGCCAAAGTATTTATAATAATTTTATAAATTAATTTAATATTTTAATGGTACAATCCTTTTTCACCCTTTCCTATATTATACCTTTATACATGTATGCAATACTAAATGCGCCCGCGCCGAAAACGCCCTCTGGCGTGAGACAAAATTGTAGGCGAGCTGTCAATCAGTTCGCCATTAGTTAGTTCCGGTTCAAATGTGAAACGAGCTCGTCGTTATAAGACAATCGCACCGCCGGAAGTATTTCTTCTTGTTCCCCGTGCCATTGCGGCCTTGTAACTTTTCATATTCTTGTGATCGCGCTGTTCGCGAGTGCATTCTGGAGTGTGTTGTGAGGACTGGGATCTGGGAGCTGCCCGCGTGCCTGAGCGTCTGGACGCCCGCGTCTGTGATCGGAGGCGCCGCTGTTCTGAGGTATTTGCTGCATGTTTCCCTTCGTTCCCTCCTCTCCGCTCTTGGTTGTGCGTACCATATTTTACATGTTCATAACTTTGTCGAAGATTAAATAGAATTATACTTTGGCGCGATCAGTATGTATGTATGTATGTAAGATTCCTTGAGTTTTCATCCTTACACATCTGTTCGTATCTACGTTCCCTATCTACCAGATTTTATATTTTTAACAAAGGTTTCTTGTGGTCTATAAATATTACAGTTATCGATACCTACACAAAATCCCTGGTCCCCAGGTTACACAAATTTCTTCTAAAACTTTCCGGCCGCTCGTCCCTGAAAACCCCCAGAATCTTTTCCGAGAAATGGGATTAAAAACAAGACGGTTACTAGGTAGCTCCAGATAAAATAGAAACACAAAAGAAACTAGCAAACTCTGTTTAAACGGGTGCCTATAAAATGTCTCAAAATTCGTCCCTGAGGAGTTGTCGGTTCACAAAAGATCCTTTCAGCTATTTCGGAGACACGCTGGTACAAAGGCTGGTCCTGAAAAGAACTATTTCTTCTCTTTTGGCGCAATCTTGTTGTAGATGATTATGCGGGCCCGAACTAGTGATGGGCGAGTCCGAAATGTTAAAGTCGATTATTTCGATTGTTCTAACATCTCGATGATTTTCTTTCGCATTGGAAAATAAATGAATTCGAGTACTACTTACTATCCCAAAGAACTATTTAAATATCCCGAAGAAAATACCAACCGATGCCACCGATTACGATTCTTTTGAGATCTCACTCGATACGATACGATACGAGCGAGAAAGAGCAAGCGAAGAATGCAATGGCGAGTCAATCGACTCGTCGGAATTATCTCGATGGTTTAATCGGGAGCGAGATTTGTATTGACTCGATTGTCATGTTGTATACAATACGATTATTCGATTTTGTAAACATATCGAAAATGCCTATCACTAGTTTGAACTAGGTTGCAACGTGTGAACCTCTTTGTAAGAATATGTTTTAGGACGGGAACTGTTTTCAATTACTTACTTTGAACTCAGTTGGCTATAACAGTTTTACAGAAACTACCGGTTTTCCAGATTCTTAGAGCTGTGTCTATTTATAACAGTAACTAATATCATCATCATCAACAACCCATAACGTCCCACTGCTGTGCACGGGTCTCCCCTCACTTTCGTGAGGAGGATTAGGCCATTGTCCACCACGGGGGCCAGATCCGGATTGGTGGATCACATACCCACCTCAGAAAGAATTCTCGGGTAGGTATGTAGGTAACTAATATATTCATTACTATTATGTCGCAATTTGCGACCTTGTATTACAATACCACTAATAGCGTAAATACAATAAATAACTTGTCACAATCACATACATCGAACCTGACATTTTTTTTTTTTTTTTTTTTTTTTTAACCCGGGGGAATGAACCTTATTCATACCTCGACCTCGGGGGGAGGCCGGCTGGTTATGTGGGGCTCCCCCGCCAGCGCGCATCCTAGACTGACTGGGTGTACCCACTAAAAACCCCGGGGTGTTCTCCTCTCCGCATGTTGGGGTGGACGCGGGCTCGCGATTGCGCTTCCACGACCACCCCTGCATCCTGACATGCCTTGGCCATATCTAAGATTTCCTATATAATAATATTATAATATATTATTAATATTAATATATTATATTATTAATATAATATTATCCTATACTAGCAAACCCGGCGAACTCCGTTTCGCCACCAGATGGCTTCGTTTTATGTAACATTTCATTTGGTGATTAAAAGATGAAGAAATTTTTTTTTTTTTTCTATTTGAAAAGTAAAAATTTTATTTCATTTCACAACAGTAATGAATTCATTTCGATTACAAAAATGAAGTGTTATTTAGTTGAACTTCTCTAAGTAAATGAAAGTGAATCCAAAGTAAATACTGAATCGAAGCGTTATACGTGTCCGCAAATTATCCGTTTCATTGAAGTGCTCGTTGGTAAACCACATTTTTTGCTTCATTAGTACTGACGTATCTGCCCATTTGGAAGTTGCTGATTTCGTCATTCGCATTTTCCGACGCAATACCAAACACAGCCATGTCGCTGCCTTTTGTGACGTACTTGCACAAATATTTGATTGATTTGGCCGAATGACAACTCTCAACGTTTGCATGTGTTTCGAAAATTCGTGATAGCAGCGGGCAATATGGTACAATGAATTCATTTCCGATCTCAATCTCATGATTTTGAACTTTAACTTTGATAGTTCGACCATTATCTTCTTTTGAACGCCGACGATAAACTGGATATCCATCGTTCCCTGTGACTGTTTCAGCAACTAACAGTCGCGGATATCGTTTTGTGCACTTTCCATCAGCCATGCAAGGCGATAATGGATTTAATGCACCGCACGGTCCATGCACCATCTGTGTCGTCACAATGTCGTGTAGATGGGGATCAGTGACTGGATCAGGAATTTCAGCTGATATGATGTCATCCACTTCATTTGAATGTAATTTGTTCAGCAACCAAATTAGGATATGAGCATGCGGTAGTCCACGCTTCTGCCATTCCACCGAGTACATATAACAACGTGTGTCACCAAAAACTCGATACTTAGTAAGCACATCCATCATAACCTTGAGTTTTTGCTGAAATACTCTGGCGATTATGTCATGGCGATCTTGCGGTTTTTGGCCCGGTTCTAACTCTCGTTCAATTTCCGTCCACTTCGGATTGCATGTGAACGTAATAAATAAATCCGTAGTTCCATAATTTCGCACGTACGTCATAGCGTCTTGAGCATATTCGTGCATGTGGCGTGGGCTTCCGATATAAGATGATGGGAGAATCGTCAGACGTCCAATATTCTGAACATCACCATCTGAATGAATAGCATCACGCAAGTGTATATAGTCCTCAGGTCGTAGCTTTGCCTGATTGTATCGGATGAACGCTAAACGTTCGGTCTCGACTTTGACATACATGTCGACAGCGAATTGCTGGAATAGCCGACGGCACTTCAGAATGACATTCTCCTCATGTGTACGAATCATCATACGATACGCATAGTAATTCATTGCGCTTAGATTTTTATCCGTTGATACGCCTGAAAATGCAAAATGAAATGAATTGTTAATGGAAACCAATAATAGCAATAATAGCAATAATTAGTGTGTGAATATTGTACCTGTAATTGGATCGACCATCTTCAACGTGATGTCGTATCCGTCTTGCCCTTGCCAATAAATGATTGGATATTGTAACGCATCGTACAAACGATGTGTCTCGTTTACACGATGCATGATATTGCTTTTCCGCTGAACGACAATGTCTCGCGATTTAGTTGGATCGCCAACAATAATTGCAGCAACATCATTAACGGTTGGTGCATTGAATCTTCGCACATGTTCACCTGTTGGGGTACAATCCGCTCTTATGACAAATTTGTGCGTATCCGATGGCATACGTTCCAATGCTGTTTTGAACATATTAACCACAGCATTATTAGTGTGAAAAAATGCTTGCAACTGTTCAATAATTCGTCTCTTTAACTGTTGTGTTCCCTGTATATTGCACCGCACATTCAGCTGATCCACCATCGACGAAATGAAATATATTTGCAGAAATTGATGCGGTTCATCTGGTGTTGGCACCATTGAACCATGCAAATGATATATTTGTCCTTGTATCTGTAATTACAAACAATCATTTGTTGAAGAATACGGTGTAACTTCTGATCGTGTGATGGTGTAGTGTGTGGTGTATATGTAGTTGTTATGTGTTGCGATTCATTGTGTTGGTGTGAGTGATTGGTTATGTGTGTTGTATCTTTTACCTTGCAAGTCGGCATGAAGCCGCCTTCTCGAATGATATTAGCTCCAAAGGAAGTCATGCGAAAGCAGTTATTGTATTCAAGGATGTGTTGAAGAAAATGGCTGGAATCGGGATCACTTCCATCGAACAATGGTTTCAGTGGCTGTGGTGGTGTAAGTAATGGATCCAGTTTGACTTTTCCACTTGCGCAGCACAATCCAGCCGTTTCTCTTTTGAACTTTAACGCATTGCAATATCGGCATATAGTCGTCATTGGTCCAATATCTAAATTTTCATCATCACTGTAGTTCGCAGTGGGATCATATTGGAATGCCAAGCGATTGTATGATGCCAATGATCTTCGTGTGCTCACGCGTTGTCTCAATCGGGCATTTTCTCTTATTATATTTTGTCTTTCTTCGCTTAAGTTCTGTGAATACACTTTTTGCTGGCTTGCATGTTTTGTGCGGCGGCCGATGTTCGCACGTCGTCCTCTAGGCATTTTGGCATTTTTTCTTAATATATAATAATTTTTTTACTTTTTTTTCACAATTTCACAGTGAACACAATACCGGTTTGTCTCATGAAATTAACTGAGTAATTAATAGATAAATCAGCATTGGGCTGTAACCTCTTTTCAAAGATGGCAGCCCTAAAAATCGAGTAGGCCGAGGGATTGAATAGATAAATCAGCATTGGGCTGTAACCTCTTTTCAAAGATGGCAGCCCTAAAAATCGAGTAGGCCGAGGGATTGGTTTGATATAAAAAATGGCGGTAATCTTTGATATATGAAGCTGTTAACTAATTAACTGAGCAGAGAAATTTCTGTTGAAATTTTTCCTGAATTTTCTTTGCTATAAACCTCACGGAGCCCGATACCTTTCCAACGAATGCAAAACCGTGAAAATCGGTTCATGCGTTCTGGAGTTATAGCGTCAGGAAGGAAAACCCGACTTATTTTTATATAGTAGATAATAATATTATATAGGAATCAAAAAAACTATGAAGACCATAGAATAGAATAGAATAGAAAAACTCTTTATTGTACACCAGAAACAAAAATAAACACAGTACAGAAGAATTACAATAGGTAAACAAGGGTAGTACAATGGGCGGTCTTATCGCTGAAAGCGATTTCTTCCAGACAACCTTTGGATGGACAGTAAAAAACATTTTTCGATAGTAGGGTGGGTGGCGTACTTACAGTTAGACCATGGTCCTAGATACACCCAGACTCAGACCAAAAACTTATGGTTCACATAATGATTTTGCCCTTCGTGGGAATCGAATCCACAATTTCACTTTTAGCTCACTTTAGCATCACCAACAAACACTACGAAGACTTATTCTCTTCGATTGAGAGTTCTAGGCTGTTCAGCGATTATCTAAAGAATCGATATCAGATTGAATCCTAGACCTCACCAAAATATAACCAGTACATACTAAGTACACCTTTATTACAATATTAATAAGTCTGCTCATCGTACGAGGAATTGTGTGATGCCAGCGTACGGGGCTCCGCTGGACACATTCTCACTTTATAACCACTAAAACAGATTAATTTAACTTTACGACAACGTAAAAGCAAATTTTGTGCAAACTTAATCACCTAATGCAAGTCTCTAACTCCGAAACAGTGTTCTCTATTCTATCCTGGGAGATACATAAGGCTACATTACTGAAATGTATCAGCAAACTCATAAACCTAAGAGCGAAATTCAGACCTGCATGGCAACGGTTAAGGTTGAAGTTATAATGGCAGGTTCTGAAAGATGTTATGTATTGAACGTTGCTAACAATACACTTGTCCGGTACGCTGTCCAGCCAAAGTGGAGACAGATGACTTATTTTGGGATCGTTGCGATGTTGTTTCGATGCTGTTATGTCTTATCAAAATTAATGGCTTTTACAGTATATTTTGTGCATTACACCTTCAAATTGGTGTTACTTTACTTGTGTGTAGAAGATAAGTTTGAAATCAATGATTTTTCGCTTAACCTACTATGAAAAAGTGAGGTTCTTTTGCTTAATTTTGAATGCTCGCATGCTTAAATACCGGGAAATAAAAACCTCTTTTATAGAAATAAAAAAAATATATATTTTGTTTATTGATGTTATAACATCCACCAATCCGGACAGGGCCCATGTGGTGGATTATGGCCTAACCCTCCTCACGCAAGTGAGAAGAGACCCGTGCTCAGCAGTAGAACGGGTTGATGATGATTATGTTTATAACAAAACACTTACATTTTATTACTTGACACTGACCAAATACAGATCAAAGAAATGTTAAAAAAAGTATAGAAGCATAATTTCAAAGCGCATGTGTTCTTTTTAAGCGACTTCAAAAAAGGGGAAGGTTATCAATTCGTCTGTATTTTTTTTTATGTTTGTTACCTCACAACTTTTCGATACTAAATTAAAATCGAGCCTTGTGTACAGAATACATATAAAGCTCTGTGGAAGGGTAAGTGCTCTTGCTTTTGTACCAGTGCTTGCCCAGGGCGTCAGATAACGAGTAGAGATACTTACAAATGGTGGAGATCCGTAAAAACCAGGCCAAGTGTATGTCGGACCACGCCCAGCGAAGGGTTCCATAAATAGCGCATGATTTCATAAACTTAGTATTTCGTTGAAAATATTTCAAAGAGTACGTAAATTTTTTGAGGACCCTGTTGATAATGAAGACGGGAAAGATACTTTCGGAGCTCATATTTTATCTCACTAATTATCAACCTCAGAAAACGTCACTCAGAAGCCTCATGTTATTTGTTAGCCTATCTAATGATTCAAGACAACAGGCGTTATTTTTTCCATCTTGATTATTAAATAATTGTCGTCCTATAATTTTTTTATTGACGTTATGGCAGTTAACAGAAGATGTACGGAATCTCAAAGCAAAATGTTTGTAAAATACAAACGAACGGATTGACTGACGTGCCGAATCTTTATAGGCTTTTTATAGGGTTTCGCTATTTGACTACGGAACCCTAAATATAGACTGAACATGATGTAAATACGGCGATCGAAATCACACACAAACAAATTGAACTCTCGAACTATCCCCGAACTGGGTCGTTTATTTCAATCATCGGATTGCTTTCGAATCGAGTTCGGGAGTGATGAATGCTATCTATTCGATAGGCACTGTACCTATCAATTACACTGATGAAAGTTATTCGATCGCTGTCGCTTGTTGTAAACTGTTAAGATAACAGATGAATAGGTGCAGATTTAGTTTGTGATTTTGCCAAACATTAAGGTTGTTTTTGTCGAGATCTAATCCTAGTGTGGGCATGTACCAAGGTGTCTCTTGTAAGACATGTAATTATAACTCGCTCGCTCAGAGGAAACCCACATACCCGAAAAATATTTTGGAGTAGGTGTGTGATCCACCAATCTGGCTTGAGCCCCGTGCTGAATTATAGCCTAATCCTCCTCATGAAAGTGCGCGGGGACCCGCGCCTAGTAGTGGGCAGATATGGGTTGATGAAGATGATGAGGGTGGTTTTTTCCTACTTATTAATAACTAGCGGCACCCGCGGTTTTACCCGCGTCAAATATTCCTGAAAGGACTCTACATTATTTTTATGGTATTTTCCTTGTAAAATGTGTAGTGTTGTTACAAATAAATGTTGTTGAATCTTTTTTTTTTTTCATTTCTTCCGCTTTTATTTCTTCCTTTCTTTCGTTCTATTCTTCTGACTTTTTTTAGATTCCCGGAACAAATTTAATTATTGTCGCTCTTGAAGAACGCAAAAATATAACAAAAACAGAAAGTAAAGTCACACATTTCAAAAGAAAATAGTGACGTTATCAACCAACGTAAAAGATTAATGCTTATAAATCCCTCAATTTCGCATTATCTATAATCGGATTTATATCCACTAACAATAAACCTTGTCCCGTACGCTTAAGTGTCATTTTATTACAAGTTAGACGTGGAATCAGGATGTTCCTATCTCTATCTTAGGAACAACTAAAATTCTGAGTCAGAGTCTGTTATCGTCGACTTTCCCGCTTCACTGACAGGGGTCTTCATAAAAATTTAATGGCTTTAATCTTTAAAAGCCCTCCAAAGTTTAGGGTCGTGATAGCCCTGCGTTTACGATGAAACCATAAAACTTGGAAGGCGTGTATACTATGTGCCACTTTGTACTTTGAAACTTCATAGCGCTATTAGGTGCTAGTTATGTTATGTAAAGCTTATAATCATAGCTTCTCTACTTAACACCTTCAGTGCTGAGAACACAACTGTCGTGTTTTTCATAACTTACCGCGAGTGCTGGAAAACACAACTGTTGTGTTTTTTGTATGGGAAAACACTATGGAGTGTGCAGAGCCAATGGCTAGACAAGAAAATCGGATCAGCAGTCAAAGTGTTAACACTAAAGTAAGTAACATAGACATCGTGAATTTGCTGATTTAGCATTCTTTTTTCGAATGATTAAAACACAAATCCGTGTTATTATTATTACTAAGTAACGAGACGAGCAAGTCGTTTAAGTCGATGGTAAGCGCCACGCCTGCCCATAACAGCTACAGTGCCACCCAGAATCTATTGCGGCACTGAACTGTGCACTGCTGTAATTTAGTGTTACAAAATTTCACTAAAAGTTGAAGTTTATAATCGAGTTCTATAAATCCATTCTACAAAATTGATGAAGATAAACTATGAAACTTCATTATCATTATTCTTAAAACAACAGCCGATTTTTATGGTAATACTTATCTCAAAGTTCGCAAAGACTTTACAGTTATTTTTACTTGGCATTCGTAAATCTTCAATGGCTGTCCACGTTCCCACAACACTTTTGCAGTCTGACAGTGCACCGATAAGGACTCAGACAGCAGACTGTGAAATCAGTGCCCTCTGGCGGCATTTTACTTAAACGACATTCCCTGGTTTTTTATCAGTATTTTATTTTCGTCTGAAAATCTTTCTCCGTAGAAAAATATTAAAGAAAAAACAGAGAGAGTACAAAATTCCTAACGAGAAGTTCTTTTAGGCGAATTTAAAATTATTTTTGTCATTTTCTAAACAACATTTGCATAGAAGTACTTACTTATTACCCAGCTCTTTATTAAAATATTAATTTAACTTTAACTGTTTACTCGCTAACTTATAACGCCTAGGTTTTAATTGAAAACCACACTCTAGTTTTTGTATAAGAAACTTAGCAACCCGTAAGCACATTTTCAAGCTAATACTGCTTTAAAAAAATATGCCGCGTACTTATACAATGCCTACCAAGAAATAATGGACGCTTACATAACATATTAATACTCAAAACGTGAAGCATACTGCGTAATGGGGACGATGGCAATTTGAATTTCCACTGTCCCCACTGCTAAAATGGTTAGTGGGTCCGATGGGAATCCGAATTCCCAGAACTCCCACCAACATTCTTAGTGGGGACGCTGGGAAAAATAAATCCCAGTGTCTCTACTGGTGACCCAGTTCGTGGGCCTATTGGGAATATACCCAAAAATTTAGTATGAAGCTCTTTCCTCCAATTACGCAGCTTCAAACCCAGTTGTAATAAAAGTCGTCAAGGCATGTCAAAGGCCGTCAGGCAGCTTCACAACTTCTTAGAATAGAGGCTGATTGGCTCATTCGACAAACATACAATCATTATAACGTACGTGTAGTATACGTAAATAGTACTAAGTGTGGTCAGTTTTGTATGGATTTGACCGCCAATCTATACGTATCGGGAGGGGTGGGGGGAGGCTGCACTGCTTACTTATTCATTTCTACTTGACACCTCAGGTGTCCTTTTGTAATTGTTTTAGGAAATCCTATTTTTTATTTCCAGACGTGCCAAGTTTTTTACCAGCCACTCTGTTCTAAGATCGCGTGCCACCTAAGCATAAACTATTGGCCGGAATGAAAGCGTGGTTATTGTTTTAAATCGCCGCCCGCCCATAATGTGACAGTGGGCGGAATCCCTAAACAGCTGGGATGGAAAAAAATCACAATACAGTTTGAAGCAATTTTTCAATGACTGGAAATTTCTTTGACATATTGTGTTTAGTCTAGTGTTAATAGTGTTTAAAGTGATAAATGGTAAGTATATAGTTTATGGTAGTGTATATGGTATCCACCAATCCGGACCGGGCCCCCGTGGTGGATCATGGCCTAACCCTCCTCACGAAAGTGAGGGGAGACCCGTGCTCAGCAGTGGGACGTTATGGGTTGTTGATGATGACGATGTATAGTATACATGAATACTTCACTGCGATGGGAGTGACAATTTAAAAGGTTTTTTTTTTAATGTTTTATCCATAGGTGTAATATGTATCTATTCTTAGTTACAGTAGCGTAAATTAAAATATCTCTGCAACCTAATGTGGTTCCCGAATTTGATAATAATAATAATAATTAGAGAATAAGATCCATTTATAAAGTGAAAAAGTACTGCGTAAAATATTTCAGAGAAAAAAATACAGACCACTTGAAAATCTAGACGTAACCTTTTATTACAACTATTGCTTATTTAAACAACACAATGTAATTAAAAAAGTATATTATTGAAGTTTAACTTCTTGATTACCTATAATTAAAAAACCTATAACCCTAAGTAATGCCCACTTACACAAATTGCCGAGTTAAATAACCAAGAGTAACACAGAATTACTAATTAAGTATGCAAGGTGACTTTCGCATTATTACACACGCAACCAAAATACACCGACCTCAAAAACAAACAATAATACCGGTATACAAATTCCTTACATACTTGGGATTTCACGTGAAAACAAATAGAACCAAAGGTAAAGAACTTCTAAGTAACATTAGCATAGAGTTTCGTGTCGTACGAAGAATGTGGCGTGCCTATCCTTTGTCCGACCGCCTGGTTGTATCAACGGTATTTTTTTTATTAGGAAAAGAAGGCGTTTACTGAAAAATAAACAAAGTTATTGACATATCGCTCGCGCATTTGTACTCGACCTTAGAAGTTAAAAACTAACGTTATTTCCCAACCATTGCTGGGTTGCATCACTCTAACCTTAGTTTATTGGAAAAGAACAAGCGATGGATGTTGATCAATGTATAAAAGTACAGAGTTTAATTGATTGCAATAGCAGTTAGTACAGGAGGGAGGTCGCGTGAGCTCCTCGCGTGATTTGTAAGACTGGAAGTCACGCGCGACGTACAGGAACTGGGGTGGCCCCCTACAAATGGGGAGGTCACTGAGGCCCCGCATACCACCGGGTGCAGTAACATGTCCGACCCCGTTACGCTATGAAACGACAGTTTTATTTCCCTCCAAGTTGAGACAAGAGCAAGAAATCTGATTTCTTGGTTGCCTATTTAGGTTGGCTTTGTTTACGGTCGTGTTAGATAGTTTTGCCGGAGGAGGTATTGAGTGTTTAAGTTTTAGAAGGCAATTTTGTTCGGTTGAGGGTTTATGGCGAAGACCATTAGGTATGGCATTGGTTCATGAAATTTTGCTACCAACAAAAGGTCAATGAAAATACATGTAAATGCATGATTAACTGGGTAATGATTAACTTGTTTGACGGAAAGATTTATAATTTTGCTACCAACAAAAGGTCAATGAAAATACATGTAAATGCATGATTAACTGGGTAATGATTAACTTGTTTGACGGAAAGATTTATTTAAAATAAAGTTACTGAAGGAACAAATTTTATCATAAAGTTTGAATCGGTCCATCAGCTAGAAACCAGCCCCCTGGGGGAAATACCATCCCCCTGGGAGCCATGTATTTATCTTTTATTTATTTATTTATTTATTCTTTAGCACACAAATGGAGTACAAGGAGTACTTAATGCTAAGTAGCATTTTCTACCAGTCATCCTGGAGGTGTAACTGAAATGGTGGTGGTGTGGCAAAACGAGAGAGCAGAGAAAAATAAATTTAAAAGATATTTAGTGATAGAATATTTTATTAAATACAATAAGTAAACATCCACTTATATCTAACAACCGCCTGTTTTAACTTAGGTGTCTAGTCAACCATGACCTATGATTCCGAGACACAAGAACACTCAAACGGGAAACCCTGTACAATCGGTGTTGCACAAGAGCCATGGATGACTCGGTGTCAAATTACAAGACCAAATTCCCGCTATCGAAATCCGCACCGTGCCAAGATGGGAGACATTGAAATAATGTCATGGAGCTTAAGTGGAGTTGAACGAAATGCAAGGTGAGCTGGTGGTGCAAGTAGAGTAGGCTTTGACAGAAAGGTGACCAAAGACAATAAAAAGACGAGCTAATCACCCGGTAGGAAGACGTATCAATGATAATACTTAAGTTCATGGATACACGTGGGTATATAGGATCATTTAATCTAGGATCGTAGCAACAGGCATAAATGGAACGAAGCCTGTATCTAGCAGTGAAGGAAATAAGGCTGTTAATGATGATGAAAAACTAACATGATTTTGTAAAGATCGCCAGGACCCTCACCATAAAGTTCTGTAGTATGCAGACTAACTGGTACATTGTAACATAATTTGACCTCTATATTAAAGTAGTGTAGGGCGCTTACATACGGATCTCCTAACACCGTTAACTTACGGTGACCTACTTCAGTAAGTAAATGAGGCACAAACAGGTAGGTAAGCAAATCCTTACCGTAATAAATTACGGTAGCGGAAAGCCATTCGCTCTTTCATTAACGAATCCCCGAAGAATCTCCAAATAGTAGGTTGGATAGGTATCAGAGCAAGGACATTAATAAAAGATACTTTAGAAACGGATTATTCTCTTTCCGTTTCCGTGAGGGTGACGTCGCAAATTCCTGAAGACAGTTGATTATCGCAAAACGAGCGCTTGGAAGAGAGGCTGGGGAATTAGGGTTGGTACTGGATGTGACTCAGGTGTCCAAGATTTGCATCCAGATAAATTGGTCCTTTTTATCTCGCACCACTCTTACCAAATCAAGGTCATCACGTTGAGTGAGTGGAAAAATAATTTGTGCAAGCTATTCTTTAATCCACTCACGCTTTACCATATTTTGCTAACAGCCAGGGCCTGATGAACCCTTAGGCTAATTAGGCTGTAGCCTAGGGCGCGAGGATCGGGGGGGGGGGGGGGGGCTGAAATCGTGTCTTCGCATGCACTAATCTAGCATCATTGCTCTAACCTACATATTTCAACAAGACCGAGAAAATTTGAGTTTGGAGGGAGGATGTCCTCATAATAAGCCTAGGGCGGTCAGAACTCTTGATCAGTAGCTGCTAAAAGCTGTAAAAAAGTTTGCTGAATGTGAAGAGTTAGGAAGAATAGAGCTGATGTTATCATTTTAACTCTCAACGCACCGTTGGGAACTACCAAATTCGCTTGGTTCTTGGTTCTAGTTCAAGGCATGGAGACATCAATCTGAAATCCAAATTATCCTTAGTCTACCGATCGCAGTGTATGGCCGGCACTATACAGCAAAATCATCATCATCAAAAGCTCATGTCGTCATACTGCTGAACACGGGTCACGGGGCTCACTTTCGTGAGGAGGATTAGGCCATAATCCACTTCGGGGGCCCGGTACGGATTGGTTGATAACATACCTACCTACAAAATAATGCTCGGATTGGTAAGTGGGTTTCTTCACGAATTTTCCTTAAAAAAAAGCGAGCGATCATTACGTACATACGTTTTACAAGAAACACACTGTAATTTGAAGTTTCTGAGTAAACGGCGGTTAAATACGGGAAAATATCTTCGTCACCTAGTTTAAAATAATTGTAACACCTTTAGAGTAATCAACAAGGATCTCAATGAGATGTCGCTTCCAGTTTCCTTTGATTCACTAGAGCCAACCTTAGAAAACCGTCCACAGAAGCACGAGTAAAAAAGAATGAATATTACAAATGATTCAATTTGGTCCGACATTATTTTTTTGTTGCTCCATTCTGAGAAGACTCACGATTCCTTTAGATGAAATCACTTATTCGACTTTTTGTGTGATAATAGCAATGGAAATTTGGTGCAGTTGAGATGAGATGTAAAATAACGTGACTTTATTGCTGATAGTAGAGTTATAACCTGTAATGTAGCAGTAGTCAATTTTATTACTACAATAATATACTAATATACCTAGTACTTTACTAAAACATAAACTCACAAGTTTTTATAATCTGTCACGAAAAAAAAAAACTCGAATTTACGTATTCGTGCAATTAAGGAGACCACAGCTGTAACAGTAGAATTGACGTATTTTAACTATATGCACAATTACGCAGCCTATATTTAAAAAAATGCAACGCGTCATTTCTTGAATCATCCACATTTTCCTACCAATTACTTTTTTTATTATTTGAGACGAGCAAGTCGTTCACCTGATGGTAAGCGCTACGCCTGCCCATAACAGTCACATAACCCAGAACCCTGCGTTTCATAATCCTTGCTTAATTCGAAACATAATTTTTGCCTTGGTATAATTTGTTTATACCAAACATACTTATTAACATTCTGGAAGGTAGAAAAAATCTTGATAAAAAAAAATACAAATCGAAATCGTCGGATTTTCGGTTTCCCGTGCCTAAAGCTCCCGTTAAGTCTTAAGTATCTACCAGTACAGGTTGGCATCATAAAAAATCCAAACAATTTACTTAACCTCCTTACTTATTCCAGACGCACTTCTATTAGTCGTAATCGACAAGAAAAAGCTCTTTGGATTGATCTGATGGCGCCACAACCGTGCAAATACTAAGCTATTTTCGGTGTACCTCAAACGGATTAATAAATGAGCATTGGAAAGCATTAGCAACTGAAAATCAACACAATGTTTATTGCAGCCCTTATTTACATATTAAAAATTCATGAAGAAAATGTTTAGAATTTTGCCTGCGGAACCACAAAATTTACGTGGGTGGCTCGCGCTTGGCCTGTTATTAAGCGTAGTTTGAGGACTTGGACATGAATACACGGCATACCCGTGGACGTTCCCAAACTGAAAATTTACAACCGATTTTTTTATGAACATTGTGTGCAAGTTAATTAAAATTAAATTTTGGTACACTCGTGTTCAGATCGTCACTTTTGGTCAGAACGCCGCAAGTTTAAAGTGGAGCTGGGAAAATCACGTCTGCCGCATGTCGGACGAAGAGTGATGTGACAGTGAAGTGTAGTTTGGTTAAATCTACTAGTAAAGAACACATTAACAAAGTGTCTTTGCCTTAATAGAGACAGTAAGAAATGTGTTAATGGACACAATCTTAGCATTAACTATACTTAGCAATTTATGTTAAACGCAAATTACTCATTAGTCTTTCAGGCTAGATCGTAATTTTAATTAGGTACTTATTGATTAGAAGCATTACTAATTAAAAAAAAAAGAAGTGGAGTCCACACGATGCTAGACGACGTCGCGGCAGGCCAGAAGGAGATGGCGGGACTAGCTGGACGTCTTTTGGAAGGACTGGCTGCAGAATTCTATGAACCGAATAGAATGGAAGGAGGGTATGTAGGGCTCTGCCCTGCAGTGAGACGACCATGGCTGATAATAATAATAACACTCATGATCAGCAATTGCCACTGATTGTAAAGCTATTTCTATAAAAAAAAACAACTAAATCTTGGCAAAGTAACTGAAAGATGGTAGCATCTAAAACCGGTGTTTCCTATTTAGTTCCATTCTCAAGAAACGGATAAACCTTCGGGCTAGTTTCTCTATTCCCATGGGCACTCCGATGTTAACTGAATGCGAAATTTCCTGGCACTCTCAAAAATCAACCGCTGTATCCAACCTATTTGAAGAAATGGGACGTGTATAGATATTGGTAGAGTGCATCGGGAATAAAATAAGCTATCTACTGGAAATGTAGAGTGTTTTAAAAAGAAAATTCATCCAAAGCTATAACTGTTTTAGGAATAGCTTGAAAGTTAACTTCAATAATGTCTTTAGCTAATCCCGACCTTTCCGTAAAACATGCGACAGTGGGTCTGCGCCATTCATAAAATTTGTCTGCGCCTACTACGCTTACCCAAAAATATAGAGCAACTTTAGCAGAAGTTAGAAATCGAATTGACTTCATCGTTCTTAGATGCTCGTTAGTGAGGAAGACCATTCTTTTAAAATATTCTTAGAGACTAGATTATTACAAACTTTTATTTAACTCCCTGTGTTAGTTAGTATGGACGGGCGCATGTTTGGGACAAAAGTTGCAAGCCCTTTCATTGATCCCTTTTACATTGTTTGCATACATACGAAGTTCCAATGGCAGTATGATATTGTTTAGACAGCAAGCTGATCTGTTGATGTCTATCAACAGATCCACTTGCTGTAGGCACTGAGTAGTTCCATTGTCTGCCTTGCGTCTGCAAGGCAGACAATGGAACTACTCAGTGCCTAACAGTAGATTCATGATGTTCGGGTTAATTTGCAATTGCTAGCTTTATTTTTAAAGCCAGTAATTCCTTATTTTAAAACAAACGTGGAATCCCTAAGCTATGGGTCTCAGAAATCAGGAGTACGATCTGGCTGGTTGCCAACTTGCAAGTAGTTTTTACATTTAATGCTCTTAAGTTCATGTAGTGCACTGCCCAACTTACGAGTATGAGGTCGTAGATTAATCTTGTATATTTCGTTAAGAGGTTTACTTCAAATTGCTTTCTAGGGAAATGGACGTTGTGGGAAGTGATACTTACTTCTATTTTATAACACCTTTTTGATGAATCGGTCGTTTTCTTGGTAGTAAACGCAAAATGCCTGCGCTGGTGTAACCGAAATAAACAGCTCCACTAACTTTATTCGCTAGTCCTCGTATTTCTGCACGTTTTTTAGTTTTTCTGTGTCTAATTTTAATATCATCTCGTACAATATGTGTGTGAAAAAAGCGAGGATTCAGGGAAATAGCTTTATTTCTAGTCTGGCCTGAGATATAAAAATTCAAAGACGCATCGTGTCTGAAATTTAGAAAGAATATGTAAGATTGAATGAAGAGGCTAGTTAAGATATTTTTGAGAAATCGTTGACAAATAATAACTCATCCATCACCCAAATATAACATAGATCCAATACTAATTCTGTGATTTGCTCCAGTAGTTGCAATAACATAAAGATCATCATCATCATCGTCATCGTATATCGGCCCACTGCTGAGCACGATCTCCCCACAGTTTTGAACAGCCCCGTTTCGTTTCCCGTACCGACAATAGATGGATAGATAGATAAACTCTTTATTGAAACACCACAGAACAAAGAAAACACAAACCTCAATACATAATATTCTTTTTATTTAAATCGTAATTTCAATTGGCGTTGTTGTTTAGGCTTTCTTGTTAATATATCTTACATTCGAAATGGATAAAGACTGTTGCTCCTATGTTAGGATCTTTTTACACACAGTTTTATACAATATTTTTTTTTCATATTCTTATTCTTATTCTAACATATTCCTGTCCTGTTCACTTCCCGAAATCTGCAGCCATTAAAATCTGCAAGCAGTAACGCTTGCAAGCTTGTCTGTTATTTACTCTACGACTATGCACTGCTGTATCTCTTTTTAACATCCAAGGTTCACGCTCAGCAAGTTTTTATTATGCTCGCGTCGTTTGTCACCGGGAGACAGAGGAAGCGTTAATTTGACAAGGGATCGTCGCCCGCAGTGACCCGCTTGTGTGGGGATTAGGCTATTCCGCGTGGTACCTTGTCACAGTTTTTGGTTATAAATTATACGAAAGTGACGTTTTGGGAAAAACTCTTGATGTCTCCAAGTTTCTTTTAAGTTACCTATTTGTAGACGGTTTGTTGGTGGTTAAACTTTGTTTACACAAGGGAAATAAAAAAATTCAGGAATGGGACAAGACGCGACTGTTGTATTATATTTTAGTTAGAAATTGTGACAAAACGATCAACAGTTAGTAATCTGCAATTTCTATTCAATACAATCAAAAATTATCGTGATTGCGGACGACATATTTAACTCCATTTCAACCACTGGAACCCAAACACGAAATTTTCTCAGAACATTATAAGACTAGATCTGCCTAGGGAAATAAAAACCAATAGAATAAAATGAACATAACAAATTCTGCAAAACTTTTCACGCGATCGCAAAGGCAACGCCCTATCCAAACCATTTGTTGTTTTTAAACTCATAAATATTTGTAACGTTTTCCCAAATGTACAGGAACGTGTATAAACCTGACAGATGAAAAGTTTATAACTAGGAAACTAATTGGTCCTTCGAGCCCTGATACTCGGGCAGATGACTCTCCGGGGTACGTACGGGACATTATTTGGAAGATATGATATTTAAGGGAGAATTTTAAGTTTGGACAGGTTTAAAGACTTTGAAAGTTCTCTCAGCTATATAACTTTTGGTGCTTAACGATAAGGCTATCTTAAAAAGACTTAGGTAGTTAATATTTTATTAATTCTATTGACCTCCTATTTTATAATTTGTAGTGTTGAATTTTTTTAAGAATAGTATCTGAATCTATGGAAATGAAAGCTGTGACCATTTGTTTTTATATTTTACTAGCTGTGCCGTGCCACGCTTCGCTGTGGCACATTCGCACATTCGCTGATATGTCACTGATGAAAAAAATAAATAAAAACAATCCTTGATGCGGATTATATATCATGCTAAAATTTCAGCTCGATCGGTGCGGAACTTTTTGAGTTTTTGAAGCGTACACAAACCAACATAACATTTTTATATATATAGATTTCGACGTCGTAGGATATTGATAGAGTATCGCTAGCATGACAAGTGAAGATTTTTCTGAAATTAAATTGTCTTGTTTAAGACAGGCTGGTTTTCTACCAATGGTTTCCAATTTAAGTTAAAATATGGCAACTTATTAAAATATCTAAGTATAGGTAGCTTCTTAAAAGTCAATTGGCGCAGGGACAAGATTTGATTAAGGTGTTGTCCGAATGTTACACCATTACCACTTGTTCACGATCAGACATCAGCGGTACTAAAAAACTAACTTCCCCACCATGTGACTGCCATAAAATACTGTCTCGTAGCAATAAAACTAAACTGGCAGAAATAACAGCATTAAATGCAGACGTCTGAATATATCAAGCCATTGACCACAAAGCGGCATCCAAACATGAGTGAAAACCACCACTTCAGGATAAAAACCAAATTATCCTGACACCCACACCCTTCTCTAATAGGTGTAAATAAGGTAAGCGCGTTAAAGCTCCAGGGGTCAAATTAAATCAGACGTGCTTTATTCAAAGACCGAGTGCGATTTTATGATCCGTGAATATCGCGGAGGCATTTCTAGATGTTCGGATCATATTTTTATTGTTATGGAAATCCGAGTTTCCCTTTAGTTGGAATTTCAAAAGGGTCGATTAGGACGTCTGGTTTTGAAGGTTCTGTACAATGAGGAGTTTCCCCCTTATTTGTAAAATGCCCCTTCGGGCCGAGTTGGGCTGCATTCTTCTCAAGGGTTTTCGAATTTTTAGCCCCGTGGATTTCTTCGCGATGTCGGAGCGCCTTTAAAAGTTCTCCGTTATTGAGTTATGAGTTGTTCGCTCGATTGAATTTTACTGCAGAGTGAAATTTATTAAAAAGGCAAACACAATGGGCATTGTCTTCTTATATTTAGCCATGAGCTTAGAACTTATATGTAAAAAAATTCCGCACCAAAATTTTCTCCCTCAACTTTAAGCTGTTAAAGGAGTACCTAGTACCTAAGTTTCATCTATTATTAAAACCATTTTACACCAAAATTGAAAAAAAAAAAAAACACGCTCGATTTCAATAGAAATTAAAAGTTCCATCGAATGCATCGAAAATGCCGCCACCCAACTCATTCCACGAACTGACAAATAAAAATGAAATTAAACCGTTAAAATGCCGCTCCAACCAGCGTCAAATGAAGGCGATCAGCTGATCGCGCCACGTGAAAAGTGGAAACTATGAAATCGGATGATAAAATTTTATTGAATTTTCGTTCAATATGAGACACGAGTTGTTATTGATGGACGCGCTGTGACGCAGCAAGGAGCGCTAAAATGTGTATGCTAGTGGAAATTAAATTGAGTAAAATGAATGATCTATTTTGTAGTGCTAGGCTTCTTGTGCAAGAGACCGCCTGGGAAAGTGCCTTTGCCAGACAATCATCCGCTAATCAGTAGTGTGAAAATAATACTGTAAAATGTATCCAATGTTGTAATCCAGGTAATAAACTAGCTGTGTGCCAAATTTCATCTAAATTCGTTCCGTAGTTTTTGCGTGAAAGAGTAATAAACATCTATCCATCCATCCTTATAAACTTTCACATTTACAATATTAGTAGGAAATAGATAAATTTTATTTAGTAGTTTAGTTTACAGTTATGTTTTAGGTGCCCAATTTATCGATAACGTAATAAAGAGCGATGTTTCATATCAAATTCCGTACCACTTTGTGTATCTTTTTAATTCAATAGGATATCAATCATTTACATGTTTGCTTACGTTTTCAGTTATTCAATACTCTCCGTTTACATTCTGCTTACTTTCGCAGTAGTTCGGGAAAATAGACAGCAGAAGTGAGTGGGCGGGAAATTAGATTACAGAAGTGGGCGGGAAATACAACGGGGCGATATGTAAGTGTAAATACAATAATTATGACGGTTCGATTTCCTGTTTGTCCCATTTGTGTTTGTTGTTTCTTTTTGTTTTTGTTGTTTGTTTGTACGAGTATAACTTATAAAAAATAATAGCTTTAAAGCTTATAGCATGATTCAAAATAGCTTTTTTTTTAATAGTTTTTATTGCAAAATGACTGATATCTTAACAACTAATTTTGAGGATTTTTAAAACTTCACATGATAATCATCTTTATAGACAAGTATGAAAATTGTTATGTTTATACTATAATAATATGTTCCCTGTAGACTCTAAAACGACTGGACCGGTTTTGATTAAATTTTTAGGAAATCTTAAGATTAGCCCAGCGGGTGATCCTGTAAAGTTTGGTAAAGATTGGATCATGATCTTTTTTACGTTATGTGGTACAGCTGGTAAGTAATTATAATATACGTATATGAAATTTAGTCTCAGACTAATTCAATGAAACGACGTCTGAAAAAAAGACAGAAACAAAAAGAAGAGAAAAGAAAGATTCGAGTTGCGTTCGTCTGAGTGACTGAAATTAAATTTCAATTTTTTCACGCTATCACAAAGTGACAAAGGTGCCTTTACATGGGGAAGCTAATAAAAGCGTGAAAGACCTGCAACGGAGCTTGCCTGAAAATATTACAGGACTTGAAAGTTTTCAGTTAGGAAGTCACTTTACCGTACGTAGCGAGTGACATGCATTCACTCGAGTGCTGCGAAATGAATAACGAAATGGGACACGCTAGCTTGCTTTTGGCCGCTCCGCTGCCAAAGGAAACGTAGAGTTTATTTCATTTGAGTACCATGTTTAGAGATATTTTTTAGAAATATAAAGAGAAGCTGATATATATTACATAGAAAGACGTATCAGTTGCACTCGGAGATGCACTCGGTTCAAGAAAATATTATATACGTGTGTATGTGTACGAATCCTAACATAATATTTTAAATGCGCCAGCGAGTTTGTTTATTTGTTAAGCTTTCACGCCTAAACCACAAAACCGTTTATAAAAATTCTTTCACCAATTAAAAGCTACATTATTAGCGAGTGACACAGGATTTATTTTATCCCAGTATTCATACGGAAACGGGAACTACGCGGGCAAAACCACGGGGAGCGGCTAATAGTTTAATAAAATTTGCCTTCCTATTAACCAGCGAACGCTGCAAAAATGGTATGCAAAGCTAAACGCGAGCGGTAAATTATGCCGTTATCGCTTTCCGGTTGAATCGGTTGCGCGTGTACAAACTGCACCGGGTGAAATACCGCTCGTTGGAATATGCACCTTCATAGTACTTGCAGCCGTTAGTTGAAAGTCCTACAAGAGCTCTACAACTGTAGTTGCAAAATTATACTTTCTTTGACGCCCCCCGTGGCTTAAATGGATGATGAGTCAACTAAGTAGCGTGACGTTTGGATTCGATTCTCGCACAGGGTAAAGATTTGTGTAAAGTATTTGCTATAAGTCTAGGCGTTTGTGACATCAAAGTTTTCGTAGTTTCTAATTCCTTAGATACATCCGTTTTGTTTATAGTATGTATACATCCCGATGTATGCCAACTAGTCCTTTCTTCATTAATTTGATAAGATATTACGATTGGATGAATTCCTAAAATGCTGGCTGCATTGCCAGGTTGTATAGCAGTGCTTAATATTTAGCTAAAATAAAGACCAGCATTTGGTTACGATTATCCTCAACCAGACATCTAGATATTTATTTAGAACTAGCTGCGCCCTGCGGTTTTACCCGCGTAATTCATCTCCCACAAGAACTCGGCATTTTCTATATTTAAAAACCGCCCATGTCACCCATGAAAATAAACAACTAAGGATCACGAAAAAACAAAAGTCAAATCGTGAGTTCATACAAAAATGACATAGAAAAAAAACACTTTCATTTTTTCCCAAATTTTACAATTTTCCGGGCAACTTTTCTAATTGTTTTTTCTAAAATATCTGAAATAAAACATATTCTATGTTCTATTCCAGGATCCAAAGTATCATAATTTTCATCAAATCCGTTGTTCAGTCGTTTCGGCGTGAAGAAAAGACAAAGACACAAACTTTCCCATTTATAATATTAGTGTGATTAGACAAAGTCCATAAAAAATAACCATCAGTAGCCACTATTTTTGTCCCTCAGATGCAACTCCAAACGAATAAACCAAACAAATTTTTCTCCGTCCTAACAAAGTAAAATGTTCAGTACTATAATTAGCTTGCTATTTGCGTACGACTAATATTAAGCCGCATGGAAATAAACCGTATAATATAATAAGCCGTATTATAACCATTGGCTTAATTCGTATTATTATAATCGGACCGTATTAAAACAACAGCAATAATGTTAGGCTAACCAACTCTGTAACCACGCATTTGTATGTAAATCTGCCGTGGAAGATAATTTAAAGGATAATGTGGGAGATATATTGGGCATAGTAAATTATGTACCTATTTATGCACATTTAAAGTTCATTGTACAGTGAACGGCAAAAGTCGTTGAAGTTTTCCTAACTTTCATCGTAATCACATTCCAGACACTTTATACAAGTAAACTGATTTGACAACGTACACATACAAAATGACGTTTGTGTGTGTAAGTACGCAGACATTACTAAACGATCAAAACAAAAGACAACCCGCTAGTATAAAAGTTCTTAATAACTCGCACATATAAAATAGCATTTATACACTTCCCAAATGTGTGTGTTAGTACGCAAACGTACTAGTTACTAAAAAATTAATCGACAAAAAGTCTAATCGATTAATCGACTGAAAAATAATCGACTAATCGACTAAAAATTTAATCGACTAAAAGTCTAATTGATTAATCGTCTAAAAAAATTATCGACTAAAAGTCTAATTTATTAATCGACTAAAACGTATAATCGATTAATCGAAAAAAAATTAATCAACTAAAAGTTAATCGACCTTAAAATTAATTTACTAAAAGTCTAAACGATTAATCGACTAAAAAAATTAATCTACTAAGCAAATAATCGACTAAAAGTCTAATCGATTAAACAAATAATCGACTAAAAGTCTAAACGATTAATCGACGCGGGGCGCAGCTAGTTGCAATATATGTATACTAAAAATTTTTTATTTACGATATAATATCTACCACACACGTACATAAAAAGAGTCACTGTATTAACCTCGAGATAATAGTTTAACCAGAGATCAAAATCAAAAAAATACCAATGTTTAACCAACGGCTAAAGCTAAAAAAGCTCAAATCATCAATCATCGCTGATTGATGGATAGCGTCAAGTGGACAGTAATGAAATTTCACGCCCGCATCGATGCATCGGTTCTGGTAATTACCCGTTTAAGTGTTGGTTAAGTTGACTTGTCGAGAGGAGATTCTTACTGTTGATAAAATGTTGATGAAAATTGTTTGTTTGGTGTCCTTAGGGTCACAATACAAAATAATTAATGGATTGTTCCAATCGCGAAGACAAACGATGTGAAGTTTCAGATAATAGGCATTTCTTGCAAATTATGTAGGTCAAGTTATAGTGGAAGGCCTCTTCTGCAAGAGACCGCCTGGGTAAGTACCACACCTATGCCAGATATTCTTCCACCAAGCAGTAGTGGAAAACATTACTGTGTTCCGGGTTGAAGGCTACTGTTTTCAGAGAAATTACTTGGCACATGAGACTTTAGAGCCGATGTCTCAGGGTGACGAGCGCAGTGCAGTGATGCGCAGGATTATGCAATGCAAAGTTCTGGGTAGCACTGTAACTGTTATGGGCAGGTGTAGCGCTTACCATAAGGTAAGCGCTTGGAATTAAAAAAGAAGTCAATACTTTCCTTTTTTGTTTGTGAATTTTGACTGCTTTGAAAATAATGAATCAGAAATGCGATGCGAAACCGAAACTAAAAAAAAATTAATTACAGGCCGCCGCACATATCATGATCGTAAGACCAATTAAGTATTTCAAATATTAGCAGCCGTAAAAGTAATTTTAAATATATTTTGACGTACATCTGAAGCCTCCCTATCTTGACCATATCGATGTCAATCTTTTGCAGGCACGCAAATCATAAAAGAAATCAACATTTCATTAATTAAATCCGACACTTCTCACTTTTGTGTTTATTTCGTTCGTTCTCATATTATAACCGACGTTTAACCACGCCTGTCAACCTTAACATTCATCGGAACACCCGCGAGTTAATAAGACACATTAAAGGTATTAAACTGTCTGTTGTCCTGTCTTTTTGCTGTTTAGCAAAAAGACAGGACAACAAAAAATTATATCAAGACGTGGATCGAAATAAACGAATACTGTGATAGCCGCAGATACCAAGATACAAGTTTAATACTTCACATCTGCTGCTCTAAAATTAACATACAGTGCCAAAACAGTGTTTAAATGCAACAGGATAAGGGTCCCACGAGTTGTTGGCTGGCGTTGTTTAAAGTTGCAAAAAGAAACAGTATTTTCGACGTCTTTAGGTGTAAATTATTCAAACGTACCTCATCCAAAGAAGGTTCGGCGCTTCCACTTTTTTACCGCCGTAAGCCAGGCTTAATATAAACGAAAGAATTATTTAAAGAGGATCAAGAGTTGAACAGAGATGACAATGTTGGATGTAGATTAAAAATAAAAGGTTAAAAATATATTTGAATGACAATTAAAAGTTGAGGAAATAGGACAGTCGTGAGTCATCGCTCAGATATTATAAGTGAAGATTAAAAAAATAATGCTCTACTTATAAATCCTATTACCTAATAACCTACCTAGAAATCGATGTATGTTTCCTAAGTATTCCAAAACTTTTAGACGGATTTTGACGAAACTTTGGTAGGGCCTTCAGAGGCAAGCAACTAGCGTGCCGTGCCCAAAAAAAAACCAAAAATACACTCTTTTACTTTATTGCACTGCGTGCCGGATACAGCTAGTATTAGTTATGAAACAGAACTATCTTTCAGGAAGATAACTTCCGAATGTAATTGATTGAATAAATAAAGAAATCAACGGAATATCAACTGAATTTTTGTTATCTTACTAAAATTGAAAATGTTAAAGTTTGTGAGAATATATGGATGGATGTTTGTTCCTCTTTCACGCAAAAACTACTGAACGGATTGGAATGAAATTTGGAACACAGATATTTTATAACCAAAATTGAGTAATAGGGTACTTTTTATCCCGATAGTATCTTCCCGTTGGACAAACTGGGAAACACGCGGGTGAAACCGCGGGGCGCAGCTAGTAAGGTATAAAAGTTTCCTATTTCAGGAAACACAAACAATTTTTAACAATGGTGTCAACAAAATCAAAACTCATTTTGTAATGTCAGATCCTCTAAAGTCCACGTTTCGAACCGCCACTAACGCTCGGTATTATTAGGTATGGACTTTGCGCTAATTATATGCCATTATCGACAGTTGTGTAATTGTTTTGAAAAATTGTTGCTTTAACGTGTGTTTGCGATAAATAACATTTATTAGACAAAAACGGGTTAAATTCGAACTCAGATTAATATCAAAATTACCATTTTGACAAAGAGGTTTCGATCAATGTACATTTCAGAAGAATCCATATAACAAATTAAAGGAGAAAGCTTGTCTGTAAGAAATCGCTTTCAGCGATAAGACTACCCAGTGTACTACCCTTGTATACCTAATGTAATTATTCTGTACTGTGTTTATTTTTGTTTCTCGATGCCTTTTTCATACAAAATGTATCAAAGTGACAGCGCCGCGCGGTGCTATCAAAATGTACAAAATGTATGAAACTGACAGCGACGCGCGGCGCCGCACTCCGCTCTACATCGATCTGTCTTCCACTTTGGCTGTAGTGTGCCAAAATAATCTGTGTGTTCACCTTGCAGTACTGCTGGCGAGAGAAATTATTGGATAAATAAGAACTTATATGTACAAACATATCTACAGTGGCCTACGGTTCAAGGCGAGCGTCGTGACCGCGGGACCATTCGTTTCGTACCACACACTGTTTTATAGGACAGCCGCCGGCACCCATGCCCTGTACACAAGTAACCATTTCTAAAGCTCTACAAGCTTAAAGAGAGACTTTTTCACAATATTCCTTCAAAACAAAAACCTACTTCAAATGGATCTACTTATACACATCATTGAAAAGTCACAGAAAAACTAAATACGCAATTTTGGTTATACGGCAGACAATAACACAATTTTTTTGTTATGGGCAGGCGTTTACCATCAGGTGAACGACATGCTCTACTCGTTATTCAATACTTTAACAAAAAGTAGTATAATTTAATTATTATCCATCCCAAAGATTTGATAGCTTCAAGAATATACTGGCCGTAGTCCCTATGCCTCTAGTCGTGGTGACCATTTTGGGATAGGTCTTGACATTGGGTACGATGTTGTTGGTTACTTTCACTGGGCACACCACGATGGTCTTGCTAAAAATCAGACAGATTACCGTAGTTAAACCACGGTTAGATTGACACTAAACTCAAATAAGTTCATCAAGTTCTGGGAATGCTAAAGACTTGGAAAGTTAGCATTTGAAACGGCACAAAGATATAGGTTGGCGTTTTATTTAGATTTTACATTTTTGTGTCCTACATATGATGTCCTGAAAAGTTTGGAATTCGGCCAGTTATACAAAGTTACAGCTGCGGTTTACATTTAAAAAAAACAGCCGGTATTTCGGTTTTCCGACGAACTCTTCCTAAACCCGAATTTTTTTAAATACTTACAACCGCAACAAAGAACATTCATTTAAAAAAATATTACCGCGAATAAATTCCAGTTTAAGAGTTTTTCCCTCTCTGTGTATATTAAAAACATTTCATTCCCCATTTCAGTAGTTGCGCTACCAAGCGTGCAGAAATCCACGGGAGGTCGGTTCAGTGCACACTACAAAGGTCGGCAGTGAGGCTGTGATGTGCTTCCCTTTTATTTATGTTCTCCTGGTACTCGTGCATGGATTAGCTTGAAATTGCTTCGTTTTCTAGTTTTGATTTTCCGTATTACATGCCTAAATGTAAATATCAAGCAAACGCATATAAAGTTGCCATAATACACCACTCGATAATGATATCCTGCGTATAAATGATTGTGTAACTATAATACACCATTGCAACTTCTAGCGAAAAGAAACAATTCAATCAAAACAATAAATCCAATCTCGCATATTCCTGCAATCCAGATTCCCCCAATATATTATCGTTTTCAAAAATCCAATAAAGCCGTCTGTCCATAACATGTGACGCTAGAAAAAAATACGTCAACACCGACCTGACGTCGACGTCATAAAGTCTCTTGAGTAATTCATAAACTGAGAAAATGCCATTCCGGACGCTCGTTGCGACAGAGACCTATTAAATTTTACGAGCCATTTAATTCTTTAACCTGGCGGAATCGATTTATAACAGTTTTAACACAGTGTAGTTACGACAGCGCTGAATCTCGCGTTTTGCATGGACTTTTGTTTATACGACTGTAACATTCAGTAACGTCATGGACGTTTTCGTTAAGATACGGATTTAGTTTCAAAATATGACGAACCCTGTCGTAATAAAAAAGATTAGATTGCGGAGCGAAAGAGAAAGAAAGAGAGGGTGTGATGAGCAGTTAATGACCAATCATCAATTCAATCTTTTAGTAGCTTGCCACAGCTTAACAGCTCTTGCAGTATGTCACAGGACCTTCTCCATCAGAATTAAAAGTTTTGCTATGTATGTTGTTGGAGCTTTATTCCTCGCCTAGTATATTTTTCCCTTATAAGCGTTTCGTTTTCGCTTGTTTCTATTCTTTCTGGCCCTTCTGTACTGTCTATATAGTACGGTTACACACCGGTGAGATTTAACTCGAGTTGTAAAGCTTCTGTCGGTGTCTCGCACCGTAATGCCACACGCTATTGAAGCCGCTACTTCGTAGAATCTGTAATTGGATTCACTCCTTTATTTTGCATCTGTGGTGCAATCGGTTACCTTTACCTTGTAATACCGTAGTCGAAGAAACGACTACAAAATATAATAAGACATAATCAAAAAATATCAAAAAAATCTTGTTGATCGACATTTTTAAATTAATATTGACTCAAAAAAAAAACAACCCACACAACATTACTTCACTTCGTTAGCTATATTCATTCACCACTAGTTAAGCTATAAAACAAATTCCACTTTTTCAGTGGAAAGTCTTTAAAAACGCCGCACAAAGCGGTGTTTCGTGCTAATAGCCGACCATGCAAAGTGAACGCAGTTGCATTGATTTACGATTGAAACTCACGAGCCCTGTATAGAACTAGCCTTATATATAGCCCTTTGCAGTAGAGAAAGTTTTGCAGCAGGTGAAATATTAATCATGGATGATTTTGCAATCAGGCTTTACTTGTCAGTTAAAACTATAACACCCTTATTCACAAAAGGAATTATTAACATTTCCAACTCGGAATTTGCCTTATTTTAAATCCAGATCTTTTTGGTGGAGTAATCACCAGCGTTCCCTATCTGCAGCCAAGTTTTCAACTTCCCTATACAACATGGCATTTGTCTCTTATTTTATCTGATCCGTGGATATCCTTCTAGTTCTATCTCTTCCAAAAGTACTCAGCCTCGTCTAAAAAAAGACAAAACACACCTGCGACACTAGAAAAAAGAAGAGGAAAGGGATCTGGTCACATTATACGACGCGACAACTTTATATAAACCATCATGGAAGGGAAAGTAGAAGGGTAGAGAGGATGAGGTGGATCTCGAAGGACATTCAATTCAGGCAGAGTAAAATAATAAAAATTGTATTCAAACTACTGAAATATTTTACACTACAAACTTCAGATATTCACATGGAACTATGTTGTTCACAAATAAAATTCCCGCAGAATCGTGCGCGGTGGCGCGAGCCGTGCATTCCGCAGTTTCCATATCGAGACGTTATCGCGTCATCGCCGCCCCCCGTAGCCGTGTCGATGATCCATCTTCAAAGGGTGCTGGGATAAGGCAAACGGGCGTGTAAAAACTGCTGAGTTTAAATTGGAATGTGATTTGTCACAAATGTTGTAGCAGTCTTATGGAGAGAGAATATTCTTCACTTCGTTTTGTATCCATTAAAATTTCCACTCCTTCAACATTGCATTCCGTTTTCTATTTTCAGATAGCAATATGTGAGACTTGTGTCGTTGTCGAGATAATTTTGTGTATCTGTTTATATTAATCGCGGAATTGTATTTATATCTCAAATTCCGGTTTGGTTATTTTTCTGACAAACCAGTGACGTTCTTTTGTCTCGGACGCCAAGAACAGTGGAGTAAAATGTAATGACAGCGTTTCTATCGCTCGTCTGTGGCATAAACGTCGGGCACCAATGATCCATCTTTGTGAAAACACGCGCAAGCGACGCGAGATTCCACCAACAAGGGCGGGCCGAGGGAGTGAAATATTTACTTTTTCCCCTTCTAAAACTCGCAGCAACTTTGTCTCCAAGTTGAGGGCGACAAATGGCGGCGTGTCCGGAGAATGTGACATGTTTGGCTAAAGGGATTAGTTTGATTCGATCTGGCTGGTCTTTGGTACAGAAAAAACTTTGGAATCGATGTTTTTGGAGCTGATTTGATCTGACGTGGAAGGTATTATATTTTTAGATGGGATCACATAGGCCAATATTTATAGAGATTACTAAGTAGAATTTGAGCAAATAAAAAGTTTATCACGCTTTTAGTAAGAAATGTTTTATCTCGGCCTAAGTGTCCAGTCCAGCGCCTAGCATTAGGCATTAGGTAGACTACTGCAGTCCATTTTGACACGCTCACAATTGTTGCAATTATGCAGTTTATTCCTTTATTTTGATCCTCCTAACGAAAATGAGAGGAGACCTGTGCTGAGTCATTGACTGTTATGGGTTGATGATGATGATAATGATGCATTTTGTTGCACATAGATTCAAAATTAAAATTAAGAAAATAGAAGTTCCATTGAATCACGATAGAAAATCAATCACAGGCTACAAAGCATTGGCAATCACCGATGCCTCCTACACCATAAAGCATATTTTAACAGCCATTAGGACTTCCTCTTACCGATATCACGATTCATCATTTTGTTGTTATTTTGACATGTGTAACGAACGCGAAAAACAGTCGGACCCGGGGAGGGTGCCGTGAAAGGGGATGTCACAGTGTAGCCAGTAGAACAATTTAAAAAGTATGGCACCTTTTGTTGTTCTTACAGCGTTTGAACTTCTACCTATTCATCCATCAAATAATTTATTACCACTGCACAGTCGCCATTAATCCAACACGTTACCAATGCTGATCTCTAATAAAAAGAGGTCAAAGTAAAAATCTACCACTATAGAGTCTGTTTTGTGGATACAATTATTAGACAACTTTGCAACTATCATGGCAGTATTTTCATAACCAATCAGAGTACCTAACGACAAACCTGCATCAAAACTGCATTTTTTTTTTAATTTATCATTTAAGCTTAATACAATCTCCGATATTCTTGTAGCTCTACTGCTCACTCCTACACTGTGGCAGGCTGGTGAACTAGGGTCATAAGTGAGACGTCAGGGGTCGATGAAAATTGATTTTCCGCCATCAGTCATAAGTTGTGTGCGTGCAGACAAAAGCAACCTTTTGTGTTCGCCGGTGACTTTTCCACGCTGTTTTAGACAATGGATCGGTTTATTTTTGTATAAACATTGAATGCGCACCAGTTCCGGTAACGAACTACGCGGCTGAATGGAACCCTTCATGTGGAATGGACAAAGAATGAACGGACAATCAGATTTTGTTCGATTTTTGGCTTGTGTGAAAATGTTTGGCACATCTTTGTTTTTAAGCATTTTTATTTTATTTTGCGAGTAAGTTATACCTCGCCAAATAACGAATTGAATGTTCGTCAGTCGTGTTATAGTAAAGTAACACTAAATAATAAAGTTCAAACATTTCTTCGTAGTTTCACTCAATATTAGATTTTATTTGATTAGCTGTACTTCATTTTCATGCATAAATTCAATCTTTATTCAGAAAAAACACACCTGTCTACTTAACTTGGCACTTTAATTTTGTCCCTCCACTTATGCGAATGTGTAAATGTGGCTTCAAAACCTTAATAAGTAAACAGTTATCAACCCCTAGTTAGCATGCGAGTTAGGAGGAGCACACACGAGCGCGCTAATGCCTGAGCACACAACGTAATAGGCTATCCAATAGATTTATGATACCGGTGCATGCAATGCTAAGTGCCGACTGGAGCGATCTGCTTCCTTTATACTCATTCACTTTGTAATTGAAGTTAAACTTTTTTATCGACGTATGGGAGACATTTTATAGTAATCGGCACACTTTTCTGTTACGCTCGACAGTCACGTGGCCATCATGGAGTATACGAAGGTTTAAAATGGTGTATTGATATTTCTTCTCAGTTCTCAGTTTGACTATAGATTTGAAGCATAATCAAAAGAGTATTTGTGTATTATTTTTTTCTACTTTCATTAGGCCTCGACAAGGCGTCGACATGGAATACTGACGGGTCGGAATGAGAGACAAATAAGAAGGAATAGTTTCACTTCTTAGGTATGTACACATACATTTGACATGCATAGATTTTTTAATAGGTCTATATTGGGAATGATAAAATCAACATTTTATTTATTTATTTATTCTTTAGCACACAAATGGAGTACAAGGAGTATTTAATGCTAAGTAGCATTTTGTACCAATCATCCTGGAGGTGTAACTGAAATGGTGGTGGTAAGTACAAGTTACATACAAGTTTAATCAAAATAATAGTTAAAGGTTCGAATGGAGGACAAAAAGAATTCATTGGAAGTCATTCCAATTCCAATACTTATTTAATGGAGAAAAAATATTGTATTACATACGTCCAAATAATTTAGACGTATTTTAATTGTCTATGCCAGATGTTTATCCGCCAAGCAGTCGCGTGCCGGTTACGTTACTGTCTTTGGGTTTACGGAACTGTGTCCAACCAATTACTAAGCATTCATCATCATGATCATCAACCCATACCGATTACCGTCCCACTGCTGACCCAGGGTCTCCCCCTCACTTTCGTAAGGAGGATTAGGCCATAATTCACAACAGGGGCCTGGTCCGGATTGGTGGATCACCTACCTACCTCCGAAAATAATTATCGGGTAGGTATGTGGGTTTCCTCAAGATATTTTTCTTCACCGAAAAGCGATTGATAATTCTGTACATTATGTTTTTACAAGAAACACATTGGTACGTGTCTGCACTGGGATTTGAACTGTGCATTATGAGACTTAAATTTTTAAATAATCATTCACATTTATTATTCAACGAGCCATTAAAAACATACTATTAAGCATTCATAGCTCCAATCACTGTGAAACTAAATATTGATGTAGGTGCAGTAAAATGAAACTGCCTCACGTGCCAATAAATGCTGGACAACATTCAATTTTACACAGTTGCAAACATGATTGACGTTAAAAATTATAAAACGATACGTGCTCGAACTAGTTTCATTGTGAGGCCTCTATTGTTTTTTTTTTAATCCTAGATTTAAAACATGATACCATTGTTTTACAGGCTAATGGTACCAATTTTGTTGGCACGAATTAAACTAAAATTTAATAATGTCAATTCGAAAGTTATCGCTGTCACCTTCGTTTCATAAAACTAAAAAGTGTAAACTCGACTTAACTTAAATTTAGAATGGTTTTTACAATTGGCACCGATGGTTAAATCATCATCATCATCAACCCATATCGTCCCACTGCTGAGCACGGGTCTCTCCTCATTTTTATGTGGAAGATTAGGCCATAATCCACCACGAGGGCCTGGTTCGGATTCATGGATAACATACCTACCTCGGAAATTATTCTCGGATAATTTTTTTTTCTCGGTTAAATTCATTTTAATAATGTATGTAACATTTCATATTGCCAGGCTCTAGATTGTTTAGTTATGTTAACAAGTTTTCTCACTTAGATCACACGCTGACAGGGCGGGATAAAACGACGTTACAGTTTCAAAGAAAAAATACAATTGCGAGGAATAAAAGTGGAATGGAGGTGTTTATAACACAATTTATTTCCATGAATTTGTGATTTTCTTGATGGAATCTGATTTTACTTGTTAATATCAATAAGCTTAAAATTTTACTTTATGTTGAAACCGAAGATCTAATAAAAATGCACATTTTTAAGTGGGTTATCTATATATATAAAAATGCTATGTTGGTTTGTGTACGCTTCAAAAACTCAAAAAGTTCTGCACCGATCGAGCTGAAATTTTAGCATGATATATGATCCGCATCAAGGATTGTTTCTATTTATTTTTTTCATCAGTGACATATCAGCGAATATGCGAATGTGCCACAGCGAAGCGTGGCAGGGTACAGCTAGTTGTCTGTAAAATTACTTATTGCTGAAATCTGATGCTACACTTTTCTCCGTGCTAAATTAAATAGTTTTTTGTATTTAAAAATAGGATTTTTTTGTTTGTGTTGTTTTGTTTGTATAATAATAATAATAATGCTTTATGCTTAATGCTTGCTTAACTAAGCACTTTTTGAAGTTAAGCATTTTCTTAGCAAAGTCCATCGACCTCGTTCTAAGTTTATTTAAAAATAGCAACATTTTGTCCCCCCTGACAACTAAATAAACCGTAAATGCGAATGACGCGTGTCTTTTCTCGCTTTGTCAGCATAAAGAAGGCAAAGAAGTAAATATTAGCATTTACTTAAGCAAGTTGCATCCCCTCTGCAGTGGAAAGTGACGCCCTACCAACTGTTACATTTGCGCTTACCAGCTAGTGATGTGATATTCTCCGTAATTGTCCGGTAAAAGTTAGAATAATATAATGTCAATTACATGTTACTGACAACGATTATGTAATCAATATTTAAAAAAAAAACTAGTCTCTATAAGCGCGTCTTAAGATAGTATATAGATCGCGTCTTAGTTCTTAGTCTTATTTATAACTACCTAACTACCATAAACACTATAACAATGATTTTGGTAAATGGTATGTTTTGTAATTTGTATTTATTTTTACTTTTACTTGTAGAACGAACTTTTACTTGAAGGAACTTTCTCACTTGTAGTAGATACAAAAACATTTTTTTCTAAAAACTTATTTAATAAGCACTGTTATACAATAAAGTCGTTTTTTCCCTTCAACAACATTGCCCACGAAACGAGACTTTTTTCTGTCTTAGTAACTGGTATGACGAAAATCCCTCATCGTGTACGTGTTTCTATACTTATGTATAAGATATTATTTTTTTTGACGTGTAAAAGTGCAATATTTTGCCTATTTACAATAAATGATTTGAGTTTGAGTTTGAGTTTGTGTACCTACTTACATAACTTTTTATTAATCATTAATAGGTGTCCGTTATAACTTTTTCTTTTTCAAAGCTTTTTCATTATTCATTTATTACCGGTAAAAACTCACTGACAAATAGCTCACGAACTATTTTTGAGCAGATGGATACAATTACACCTTCGACTATTTATATCTAGTTAAACTCTTGTTCTAGTTTATATCTAGTCATTGTGTTAGTTTAGTTTGTTTTATGGTGTTTAAAATAAAGAATTATAAAGCGAACTTATAAAGTCAGACTTCTTACACCTACACGCGTTGTAATTAAATTGTTTAGTTACAGCTGACACAATTTAAACATGTCAGTAAAACTAAAATACGGATAAAAAGTTACGGTAAGCCAATCACTACAATTTTTTTTTTATAAAGAAATAAAGTTTCAAAATGGCGCAAGTAAAGAAGTACACACACTCAAACTGGCGTTATCTTTTTATTTTTGTATCAAACTCGAGTCGAGAGGAAGCCGTGTAATCGCCTTACCTTTTCATCATCCAGGGACAGCTGACGGGAATGCGTCCCCTTTGATAAGAGGAAAACTTTCGAATGACATTTTACTTATTTTTTCTTTAAACTCAAGACTTTTAAGTATTCTTTACTTTACCACTACTTAATTTTGACGTAATATGATACATAATGTTTATCTTTACTTATAAATAAATCAGTAAAGGACAAAAAAAGTACATAAAATTTTAATTTTAGAAATAAATAGTCCTAATGAAATTCTGAATAAGTAATTAACATTTTTAAAAGTAGTGTCTGATTTTTATTGCACGTAAAAAGTTGCACCGATTGCAATGCGGCTTTTACTGTTTGGTAGTTTGGCTTATTTATACAATTATATACCTACATGCATTACATCTGAATTCAAAGAGTAGAAACTGACTGATAGCAAACTGATCGTACGCGCTGGAATTGAGGATGCCGGACTTTTATGGGAAACGGTCTTCCTATATCGATTTACAACATAAAAATACAACCGTGTGCAAACTCGTGGGTATTCAATAATTCTAGGATTAACAACCTTTATGACTAAATAATATGGCACCTTTGCTTTGATAATCTTAATATATATAAATCTCGTGTCACAATGTTTGTCCTCAATGGACTCCTAAACCACTTAACCGATTATAATAAAATTCGCACACCATGTGCAGTTCGATCCAACTTGAGAGATAGGATAGTTTAAATCTCAAATTATAGTCGCAATTTTAATTTATTGATAATTATTTGTCTGTTATTATTTGACAGTCGCAATTATCTGTTAACTCCAAATGATTCTAACAGATGTCGATACCTTTCGACTGGGTTGAGTAAGTAATCAATAGATGGCGCTGCTATGGTAAATCTACGAACGTGTCATATAAGCTACATTTTAACAGCATAATTACCACGTGTTGTTGACGCTATAAAATTAATAAAATTTATTTTGTAGTGAACGAAATACCGTATAATTCAGCTAATTATTTGTCTGTTATTATTTGACAGTCACAATTATCTGTTAACTCCAAATGATTCTAACAAATGTCGATACCTTTCGACTGGGTTGAGTAAGTAATCAATAGATGGTGCTGCTATGTTAAATCTACGAACGTGTCATATAAGCTACATTTTACATTTTTCGAGAAAATCAATATGACCATGGAAGTTTAGCAACAATTATCATGAACAGTGAACCATTACTGACAGCAGAACAAAAAATTATTTATGATCGGTTATGCTGGCTGTTGCTGCTGAACAAGGCGGTTTATTTTTTCTTGGATGCACCCGGTGGAACCGGTAAGACATTTTTAATATCGTTGATTCTTGCCAAAATACGGTCGCAACAAAAAATCGCATTAGCAGTAGCATCGTCAGGCATTGCGGCTACTTTACTGGATGGTGGGCGAACAGCACATTCAACATTCAAGCTGCCATTGGACGTTCATAATAAACCAGATGCAATGTGTAACATCAAAAAGAATAGTGGAATAGCTGCAGTGTTGCGGAAGAGTTCTATAATAATTTGGGATGAGTGCACAATGGCACACAAATATTCACTTGAAGCATTAAACAGAACTACGCAAGATTTAAACAGCAATAATAAACTTTTCGGTGGTGCTATCTTACTTTTGTCTGGTGACTTCCGGCAGACCTTACCGGTTATACCTCGCTCTACTTTCGCGGATGAGATTAATGCATGTTTGAAACAATCATTCTTATGGCGAAGTGTTGAAACACTTCGATTGACCATAAATATGCGAGTACAATTGCAAAATGATCCATCAGCACAAATATTTTCCGAACAACTACTAGATATTGGGAACGGTAAAATAGAACTGCAACCAAATACGCAATGCATTAAACTACCAGACAATTTTTGCACTGTTGTCCAGGATAAAAATGAATTGATTCAGAGTATTTTCCCGGATATACAGAATAATTATTTGAATCATGAATGGCTTAGTCAACGGGTGATTTTGGCAGCCGAAAACGTTGATGTTGACGAAATTAACTTCCAGATACAACAGTTGTTATCAGGCGATCTGATGTCTTTTAAATCAATCGATACTGTTGTTGATGAAAATGAAAGTGTAAATTTTCCGATTGAATTTTTAAATTCATTAGATATCCCTGGAATGCCGCCACATAATCTTCGATTAAAGATTGGTTCCCATATTATTCTCCTCCGTAATTTGAATCCACCTCAATTATGTAACGGTACGCGTTTGGTCATCAAAAAGATCACCGGAAACATTCTTGAAGCAACCATTTTGGCTGGGAAGTTTAAAGGAAAAGTGGTCCTGCTGCCACGTATTCCGATGATACCATCAGATTCTACCATACCCTTCAAAAGGCTACAGTTTCCAATTCGTTTAGCTTTCGCCATGTCTATAAATAAATCTCAAGGTCAAACAATGTCCATTTGTGGTTTAGATTTGGAAAATCCATGTTTTTCTCATGGGCAACTATGTTGCGTGTTCACGTGTTGGGAAACCGTCGAATCTATTTGTGTTAGCTAAAGACAGGTTAACCAAAAACATTGTGCACCGATTGGTGTTAAATTAAATTGAAATTGAAAGTATTTATAATTCAAAAAAATAGATATTAATGTTTAAAAGTTTAAGACTGTCTGCCTTGCCTACCTCATTCATGAGTTTAAGCGTCACATGTTATTTACTGTATTATACTGTAATATACTTATATTTGTTATAAAATTAAATGGAAATAAAAAATCTGATAAATTTTTATTTTGTACCTATTGATTTCTGCTTAATATCAAGTGTAAGAACATTTTAATTAATTGTGTTCAACGTACTTCCCCTTCAAATCTCAATCCAGTGAATTTGTATACCAACATCAACATTTTCGTCTTTGTTCGTAAATAATTTCATTGTACTAAAGGGTTATAGTAGTAGAAAGTCAAATAAGGAGATCACCATATTTTTTTACAAATACCATCTGTGTGAAAAAGCATAGTGGACTCCGTGACTGATGTTCTCTTATTGTTCCTCTTAGATTGTTTACTATAATGTAATATAACAAAAACTTTAGCCACAGCAACGCGTGGCCGGGTCAGCTAGTAATTTATAAAAATGTTTTTATTTTAGGTGGTGTCAAAGCACTTTGACAAGTTTAATTAAGGGATAGGTAGGTACGTCCGCGCGAAACGTGCGAAGAAAAAATGAAAGTCAAATCTAAAACAAACCTCCTTTAACTAAGAGGTAGGTACAACGTTGAAGAATTTAAATTCACTCACTGAAAGTATACGTTTTATCTTTGAAGTAAAACATAAAGAATATTAAAATAAGGTTTACAGCGAAATCTACTTCGTGAGATTGTCTTTACATTTTCAGCCGCGATAAAATTATATTTTTATAGCTACATACATTAGGTATACGCGTATTTGATGTGAAATTATACAGATGTCTTAATTATAGACCCGTACCTATTTACGAATAGGAAGATTTTTGAAAAACAAAATGTGATTTATGTTTTTTTTTTCGACTCTTTGTTGACTCAAATATTAGTTAAAATATGTATTATAGATTTTATTTTATTTCTTTGTCAATAAACATGAAACCTGCTCGAAAGATTTTCATGGAATTTCCATCGTTTAATAAATAAAGTTTTCAAAATGAATGGCCAGGTATATAAATATCTTACTGAATTTCTGGCCTAGGAAAGATTTTAGGCTTTAAAAGTTAATGTGGAAAATTAGCTGAAAAATTCCTTTTTCAAACTCAAATCATACTTAGCTATTAGTCATCAGTTTATTCGATCATATTTTGACTTATTTTTTATTTTTCTCTATGTATAAGAGACTTAAGTTTTCGACTTTTAAAAGTGCTACATTTTTGCATACTTGCTTAAATAATAGAATAGAATAGAATAGAAAAACTCTTTATTGTACACCAGAAACAAAATTAAACACAGGACAGAAAAATTACAATAGGTAAACAAGGGTAGTACAATGGGCGGTCTTATCGCTGAAAGCGATTTCTTCCAGAAAACCTTTGGATGGACAGTAAAAAATATTTTTCGATAGTAGGGTGGGTGGCGTACTTACAGTATTTTATACATTTAATACTAATTAATAATTGATTTGAGTATTGAGTTTTGAGGTAAAAGCTAGTAATTATTTAAATATTTTACATACTCGTTCTTACATATTATATTATCTGATAGATTATAGAAATATTTCTATAATATATCGTTATAAACCTCATTGCCATTCATAGAATTTGAACACGTCTGAACCCTTTTAAGGTAATCGAATACAGCTCTCATCTTTCGGACATTCAAACGGGCATATTGTATGATTATATTTCTTTGTATATTTCTAGGTTGAATAGAAATATTCAGATGAAACAGTTATTTTACTATTGATGGTGTGGTATATTGTGTTTAAAGAAAATTACAGCGGTCTTTGTTGAAATTCACTCAGTCAATTAAAAAAAATCACGTTTGATTTTAATACAGCATCTTTTTAGTAAACAAAAACTAGTCCAAATTTGTGCTTTTTTATGTAGACAACTATAGTATCGAATTAAATTTAATGAAAAGACAAGCAACCACTTGATATTTAATACGAATGAGCTATACCTTTGCTTTGTACACTTTGTTGTGTGATATACTAGGTAATCGTATTATTTGTGTCACCGTTGCTGAATATTAGTACATAATATACTAGATAACATGTACATTGTACCTACCTATTGTATCCATCAATCTCTGAATAAACTTCACAAGCTATCAGAAGTAATCAACATTTTTATTTCTTGGAACTGCCTAGGTTGATCTATTTCTAAATGGTGAACAGAATAAACAAAATAGCAAAATAGGCAAAAAATGGAGACCCAAAAATAGAGTTTTCAATACCCCACATCTAGGCGGCGACCTTATAACTCCTCCGACAAATTGCTTTGTATAATTCATGAAGGTCCAGGTGACAGGGGTTGCCAATTCCACCCCAAAATATGTGCATACATTGTACTTGTTAGGTACACTACTACGGTTTGTCCGCAAATTGGTAAAGAATACCCTCAATTTGGGTTTGTTTTTCATTATTTTGAAAGCGTTTTGTTGTATCTGTGAATGCGAAGTTCCTGGGTTTATTTTTTTTACGGAATCATACAGATTTTTATTATAAATTGTCTGCTTAATTAAGTGCCGTAAGCACTGGGCCAATTAAATATGGGTGATTTATTATAAAGAGATTTGTTTCTCTAAAATTCTCTTTGAGCTTGAAGAGGCAACTCCCAATTGAATGAAATTCATTTTATGTTATTACGAGTGGGGATTCACATTTTGATTGTAATTAATCCAATTACTCGTAAGTACCTTTAAACCATAATGAATCGTAGACTGCTTTTTATGATTAATTTTTAGAAAATATTTCGTAAGGCAATTTAATTGTTGAAGGCAGAATTATTTTTGTCTAAGTGTTCTAGATCTTTATTCACAGTGAGATGGACATAAATCATGAAAATCTTATTTTTTTTTTAAGTCATATTTAGCTTGTCGGTGAAGGAAAACATCGTGAGGAAACCAATCCGGACCGGACTCCCGTGGTGGATTGTTGCCCAATCCTCCTTACAAAAATGAGGATAAAGCTCAGCAGTGGGACAATATGGGTTGATGATGATGATAGTCAGCGTGACGTTATCACTGCCGATTCACAGGTCAGATAAAGTTCTTCAAAATTCCGCTTTACTTCACTTATAGTAGGTGGAATTACTCGACGGACTCTCCGAACAAAATCAACCTTTTCCCCGACTAAACGAAAAACTATTGATAATGTTGGCTAAAGTTGGAGTCCCCGGATGCTCGTATCGCTCCTCCGTACGACTCGCAACAAAAATTTAATTTTGCTACGAAACTACGTAGGTCCACTCTTAAATTACTGGCATCGTACACGGTGAACTTTTCTTGTTAGAGATCGCAGACGATGCGGCAGATTGGAACTGGACATTCCAATCCAATCTTATCGAGAAATAAAAAAAAATCTAGGCTTGAATTCCATTACCTCAGTACTTATCAAAGTACAAGTATAGTAGTAATCATTTTCATAATAATATAATTAAATGTTATTATTACTTAACCACTATATCACTTTTTTTTATGAAGTAGGGAAGGAATTGCGCGAGCTCCAGGCGGAGGACTGGTAAGAGGTGGCACGAGACAGCCTGAAGTGGGCACTCCTATTATTAGAGGCCAAGGCTCATTTTGGGTCGTTGCACTATCTTAGTTAGTTAGTTATTACTTTAGCACCCTAAGAGGATAAGCGCAGTTCAGTGCTATACAAGATTTTGGAATACAAAGTTCTGGATGACACTATAACTCTTAAGGGCAGGCGGGCGCTTATCATCAGGTGAACGGTTGATTCGTCTCGCTACTCAGCAACATAAAAAGAAAATTCACTGCGTAGAGGGAGATATTTTGACGCAAACGTTAACGTTAACGTAATAGTTTAATCTCAATCAATGGTGCATTGATTGAGATTTTACTGTACATCCAAAGGTTGTCTGGAAGAAATCGCTTTCAGCGATAAGACCGCCCATTGTACTACCCTTGTTTACCTATTGTAATTCTTCTGTACTGTTTTTATTTTTGTTTCTGGTGTACAATAAATAGTTTTTCTATTCTATTCTATTCTATTCTATTCTACACTTACTTCGTTTCAGTCTCAAAATGAACATTGGTTACAGGCCTAAAGGTTTACTTTAGCTTCATGAGGCATTGTTGCGTCATTGCCTTAACTGCAGTGCACCGCTAAAACTGTAAATCATTTTTATAGCAAACTACGTCATTATGGCGCTATAAAATTTAATACGGACCGTGCCTGGAGCACAGCTATTCAACAATATTAAGTTTCCCGAAGACAAAAACGCAAAGTATGTACGTGCAAAACAGTGATGGAGATTCATACAAGAGCAGTACGATTTTGCTAAGCAGGAATACAACAACAACGAATGCTATTGGCAGCAGGTCTTTCATCTGTTATTAATTGAAATGAAATAAAATTCGGTTAACTGTGTTATTTCTAATGAAATCCACACCTCTGCCATATTATCATCATATTTATTCGCCAAGCAGTAGTGTACAAACATGAGTGCGTTCCGGTTTAAAGGGTACTGTTTTTGGCGAAATGACTGGGCATATGAGACTTTAGAACAGATGTGTGAGGATGACGAGCGCAGTGCAGTGCCGCGCAAGATTATGTAATGCAAATTCTAGGTGGCACTGTTATAGGCAGACGTAGCGCTTACCATCAGGTGAACGATTTTTTCGTCTTGTAATACAGTCAAATAAAAAATGGCAATAAACGCACTAATTAATTTTTTTTTCTACCATTAACATTTTTTTATATAAACCCTAAAAATTTAGCTTGACTCTAAAACACGGCACTACTGGTTGTATTCCTCGATTGAATAGCTACAGCTATTCTCAGTGCAAATTTTACTTTTGTACAAAGCTTGTTCACTGTGTCATGCGTCCTCCTAAAAGTTATGTTAGTTTGCATCACAACAAAACATATTTCTAAACAATTTGCCTGGCACTAGTCGCGAAGGAAATTGTGAGGGAAACTTAGGAGATAGATCTTTAACGGTCGATAGAGTTTTGAAAGATGGCTGAAAGAATTTTCCTTACGGGTAATAAATACTTTTCGCGGGGGAAGTATGCTATGCGTGGAAGAAGAAAGTTGGACGGCACTCGTACGATTTAATGTGATTCTGCCATGTTCCAGTTTATGGAGAATTTTTTTATCAGATTTTCATCGATATTAAAATACTTTATCTAAATAACCGATACATTTTATCTATTAATATTTTGTTATGGATCCCACGTTAGGTCCTTTTATACTTTTTATAAGACTAGTTGAACAGTTTTTTTATTATGGTATTTTTAAATATTTTATAAAATATAATTTCTTGTATCTTTGCAAGGCGAACGAAAAAATACAAAATAAATTACTTTTCATAAAATTAATAGGTAGAACGGCGTTGGCCGATCAGTATTATGTACGTTGTGCGACCCAAGGACACTGTGTTCGAAACCTCAGAAATGCATTTTCTTCGCTCCGTGCTTCGAAGAGCAAATGAGTCGTTACGCCACGTCATAGGTTTCTAGGTAGTCGGATAAACTCAGACACAAGACTTCAAAACACATAATTAAGGCAAATAATAATTCATTTATACCATAAAAATTTAATAAACAAAAAAAAATACTTGTCTATCATAAACCATGTCCTATTTAGTAGACAATTTTATTTGGTAGTACACGTAGTTTAATTTATAATGGCGCTTCCAGAATCGACGCCAGTATTCAAAACAACCAATAAAGAAACTTCTAATGAATTCTGAACAAAACAAAAAGTCCCACGAGAATTTCTCACTTTTCGTATAAACACGGCGTAACTTCAGCGGAACATTCTGAAACCGCTTTATTCCTAGATTTCGCTTTGATTTATACATTCAGGAACGTTTTCCGACTGACGTAACAACAGAAAAGCATTTTAATATTATCTCCTCTCTAGAGGTATAACGGATTTCCGGCTTCTCTAGTAGTACTTATCGCTGTTATCCGGCCACTTTTTTCTCCGGCCAAATATTGTTTCAAGACAAAATATCAGCGCAACTATGCCTAATGTAGTATGGAATTAGGACATAAATTGTGTGACGCGGGCGCCCGCGCAGGCGCCTTTTTTATTAACACGCTTTTTTATTAGCTTGGGTTGTATCTAACTATGTATGTATGTAACGGAATCTTTGAACTTAATTTTCACCAGTTTCCAGAAGTCTGATTAATTTGAAACTTTGCATACGTATCAAGGACCAATGACAACGGCAATTTACTACTTTTCATAACTCTCCTCTCATAGATAGTCAATAGAATAGTTGTTACATTTACTTTATCAAGCACCCCACGCTGTTTACTCTGAATTGAATTCTTTTGTTAATAACTTAAACTTTATTATAATTTTATTTTGAGGCGATAAATTCTGATTGATTGTTCGATCTTCTACTACTGTATTATAAACTCTCTGAAATTAAAAATTATTTTCTAATTTTTAGTTCGGTTAGCTATAAAAGCGTGTTTTTTTAGTTTTTTTTTTTTTTGAATACGCACGGGCGTCAGCGTTATGCAGTTTCTGCCCTTTTAATTGTCTGCTTTACATTGCTTGACTGCTTCACGATGCCATTAGCATAATATGCCATAGCATTGAATTGAATACCTACCTAAAATAAATACCTAATTAAAAAAATTATACATCCTATTCCCATGTAAAATTGAATTCCGGCTTAGCCTTACGAATTCTATTTTCATCGAGAAATCTGTAAAAATGAAATAACAGATAAGGAAAGAAACACGGTAAATGATAGTAGTTTCTGCCTAGTTTTACGTGTACTTCTTGCAGTAATTGGTAGTAAAAGTACGAACATGGTCAATTTCAAAACAATTTTTAGGTAGTTGGGTTTCTTGGTATAAATAAAAATAATAACTAAGCTTCTGGCGGACAACAAGTGTCCAATTATCCGGCAAACCCATTATTTATGAAACCTCTACTCTACTAAGAAGAAAACAACGAAAAATCCTTCCTACAGGAAACGTGTTACTTCATATTCCTCCAACAATAAATCTTTTAAGGGGAGACACATCTGTCAGAAGTGTAAAATATGTATTTCTTGTGCGTTGTCTTCTTTCTTAAATTTATTAGGATCAGAATCGACTCAACCTGTTAAAAAATGTATGATCAAAATTGAATTTTGTAAAATTGTTTAATTGTGCGATAAAGCTACGGATAAAATTATAAACATTTTCTGCTAGTGAGTGTAAAATAGCAAACCTCTGTTTGAGTGATAGTTTGTTCATGATTTGTACCACAAAGCCTAAAAATCTCTGAGTATTATAAAAATAATGAGTGTTCAATAATGCACGGGTATTATTTACGGGGTTGACGGATACGTCAAGGAAGACATCCTCAGCATCGTCATCATCATCTATCGCAGAAAATGCTTACCATCATCATTAATTTCTCATTATTTTATTTTATTTCGATTATTTTATTTTTTGTATATCATTAGATGTCGCGGTGGGTTTCAGACCCAATGCGTTCAGGTTCCCTGCAAGAGAAACTTCGTAATTTGCTCTAAAGAGGGCTCCATTATTTTTTCTAGCTTATGCGTTTCTTTTGAAACTTTCTCTGGGGTAAGGGATTTAAAATTCGGGCAATATTTTTCTGGAGTCATAGTAAATTACTTAAAGTGCATTAAATGGCTTATATTGTGAACGATTTATTTTCATTTGGGGGTTGTGGTTGCTAAATTACAACAAAATGAAACAGAGACATAATAATTTAGATCCATAACATAATTTGTACGCAGATCCATTGTGAACTTATTTATTCAAAAATATTTAGCTTGCGTCTAAAAACCTATTTTAAATTGTTTGTCCTTTGGTTTTCACTATTTTATTGCAATTTCCTAACTTTGTCACTAGTCTTAACATAATGTCACAAATCCAGCCGCTCTGATAGTCTCTCTACACATCCACAAATATTTATTTAACTCTCTAACATGGTGCATCTACGTTACTGGTGGAAATTGCGACCAATCCCAATCCAATAACCCAAAGATATTCCTTTAAAAATAAAGTCCGTAGATCGACACCAATCCCAGCACACCACAATCCCACATATCCGGACGCTTTGATCGTCCGTGTTCCGATCATCCGCAAACCCAGCGGCGACGCGCGGTCATGCAGAACACATTATAGTACTACAGAATGGACACTCTCCACCACCCGCGATACGTTTCCCCGCACCTCTACCCGCTATCTGGAGGGCGATTGGAAGGTCAGTCAATATTACACGCCCAAATGACAAATGACAATAGACAAACGGGTTAATATGAACCTTCATACAAGCAGCACACGCCAGACACTCCATACAAATAACTGATTTGACATTTCAGACATATAAATGACATTGACAATACAAGCGAATAATGTAATTAAATTACTGAAAGATACTACGCCACTTAAACAAAAGATAACCCGCAAGTATGAAGGTTCACACAAACTCATTTGTCTATTGCCATTTGGGTGTGTAATATTAACTGACCTCCTGATTTCCCCTCGGATTGCGGGTAGAGGTGCGGGGAAGTGGAGCGCTGGGGGTGGAAAGTGTCCATTCTGTATGCAGTACTATCTCTTCTGTGGCGCGGTCATGTAGAAGTTATCGCTTATTGAAATCGATCGCGTGACCGACATTTTTCGTTCACTATCGAGTGACGTCACGTTTTGCATTCGGTTTGCTGGGATCGAGGCTGGGATAGCCTGTGATCCCGCATGCATGTTAAGTTGGGAAGTACTCGCACTTTATCAACGAACTGTATCACATTTTGTGTATTGTGAAGGCGATATTACCATATAAAGTTTTTTAATGTTATTTATTTAATAGGTTTTTATTGTATGCGATAATTAAACACAACTTAAACTTTTACTTCAATTGCAAATTATAGTTAACCGTAAAGTTTAGGGACATGCTGCAGAGATTGTGGCGGTAACTTCAACGACACCGGATGCGATGCTTGTGCCAGCACCACAGACTTATTCACGTTAGTTATGTCTAGATTTCCATCACTCAATACTTTGGAAGACACGTTAAGCTTTCGGTCTTGGTTGTTATCTATTGATAGCAGTCTTAACCACATCGGAGGCCCTTAGGCGGCCTGACAAACTCTGACACCAGAGTCCAGTATTACATTCAACGTACCTATAAACAATAACTTATAATTTGCAAGAGTACTTAATCCAACTAACACTTAATTCGGGCATCTTCGAGCATCTATTTCTTAGGTATAAATTTACATCCGATGTATTTGATTCATAAATTTCACGGAGTATAAAATATAAAAATGTTTTGAATCTAAAGATAGATAATTGTATTAATATCTGTTTAAGTATAACCTTATCAAAGTACGACAATAATCTGAATTGAAAATTTATATAGACGTAGATTTTTAATTGCAAATCCACTGATATGCGTATTATTTAATCCTTTTGTAGATTTAATATTCACTTGACTCGTGACTGATCGTAATCTGTTTGGATGACATCATTATTATATTTTTTAATCATTCTTTAAACCAAATCTTTAATTGAACTAAAATTGTAAATATAAGTTTTATTTTTAATAATCGTAAGCGTCTTTTTTAGAAGTTATTCTCACAAATGGTGATACAATACAGTAACCTTAGGAAAAACTTGGATACTTTTCTATTTTTTTCTAATTTACTATTTTTGAAGTTGAAAAAGCGCTCTCTCTTTCTCTCTCTCTCTCTCTCTCTCTCGCATTAGAAGTAACTATCTAAACTCAAAGAAACAGGACGTTATTCCATACAATGTGTTTACAAAACGGTAGTGTTTATGGAACTCAATCAAGGCACCTGTTTTAAAATAAAAGCATGGTATACGACCTTCTTTCCTCAGATTCCTGTAAGCATCGATAGCGCACGCTCCGGTGCCTCGCTGTCACCTTTCCACAGTCCGCATCAAAGGCTCTCTTTTGATCGGTCTCCGCGGCCTAATTAGCGATCGGGTTGGTTCCATCCGACTGGAAGACATTGTTTATACCCGCTCGAGGCGAGCCCACTGGTATGGAAAATTGAGGTAAAATCGTGTACGCGTGCCCTGTGTGACACGTCTTTAAATTGCAGGTGATTGCGGTTCGGTGATGATTGGCCTTGCTTGGTATAATTTTTTTGCTGAGCTTTAGAAAGGTTTCTTTTGTAGTGGTAGGACTCATCTGCGAGAGATCCCCTGGGAGAGTACCACACCTTTGCCAGACATTTACCCACCACGCATTAGTACGTCAACATACTGTGTTCGAAGGAGAAGGGCACCATTTGTGACAAAATTATTGGGCCTTTGAGACTTCGGAGTCTATCTCAGGATGACTATAAATTTGGCGTAGAAGTAAATTGGAAGGTCAGTAATTTTGGTTGCGAAGTGTAAGTGCCTTACTTTCACCCGACTCTTATTGATGACTCGCGGTTGCTGTAAATACGTTTATTTCAAACCTAAAGCCTTAAGTACTCTACCTTTAAGCCAAAGTTAAGTATATCCTCAAATAGAATAATAAAGCAGCCAAGTGCGTGGCTGAGTTACTGTAATCTTGCTTCGGCTTACCATGAATACTTGAACGGAAACTTAGCTCGCAAACTATGGATAAACTTAACAATACTTTACGCCAGTAAAAAGTTTGGTTCGTTAGCTGAAAATGCCGCAGAATAACTTGCCCCGTGTTGGATGGATAAATGTTTTACAATTAATTTAGTGAGAGCCAGTTTCGAAACAGCCTGCGTGCAATATTTTAACTAGGGGTGTTAATGATATCAAATTTCAGATACGGATATGGATTTAATTTGTATCAATCGCATATCCGAATCAATAATGTATTTTAATTATGATCTAGTTGGTACAGCAATTTTTATGGACACTTACTCGTACCGCCAGGACAAAGAAAAACTTAGCTGGGGGTGATTCTTGAATCTCACTGTGTAGCAATATGGCCAATTCTTATCGATTTCAAATAAGAAATCAGTAATTTAGGTGAAATTTCTTACTCGGCGACATTAAAAAATGTACCCTTAGCTCGTATGATAAGATACATTATATCATTTGTTCTAAAAAAGTGAGAACGCTTCCTGACCATCTACTGAAGCACCTTACGTAACGGCAATGATCTCTCCACTCCAAAAATCACGCTGAAGCGTCCAACAAAACAAAACAGCATCATAACATACTCTCCTTTTGTTCGTGAAACCCTCAAAGTTGTAAATAAATTAGGCAAGGCCGCAGCTCTTTCAATCGGAAGATATTGCTTATTGGAAACTATAAGTGCGAGTTAACTCGGTGCTCGCTCACCCGGACGCCATGCCGAGAAGGATAAAACTCTATTCGCGATAGTCTCTCCAAATCTGCCGTAAAGCCATTGTGTTTGAGTAAAACCACCGTAAAACTGAAATGAACGCAATCCGGGAATGGCTTTCCATACTTTCTGAAACTGCATTTTTATTTATGGAATACAGTTAGAGTGAATGGAAATAAATTTAACAGACCATTTCTCCAGTGGTTATATGTCTTGCCATTGCTCTAGAATGGTGTAGGAAAACGTCGTGAGGAAACTGGCATGTTCAATGACCTCAGAATGCAAGGACAGGGGGACTTCTATCTATCCGTATTGGACTAGGATGTTGGATAATGGCCCATCCTTCTTACTTAGAGAAGATCTGTGTTCCAGCAGTAAGAACATAGTAAGCTGCTGAAGATAATTATATGTCTGATGTGTGTGGAAATTTCTATTATAGGGTAAATAATGTATGGACTATTGTACCTGACGTTCTAGATAAAAAAGGACTAAAATATGAGTCTATAATACTTTAAAGAGAGATGCATCATTTTCTGGAAAACTATATTTGCGCTATATAGTGGTGAAGCTCGAACATCCGAAATCCATTCCAACAGAGAATAATGTTAATTTTTCATAGCCTCTCAGAATGTGTCGTAAAGTTTTGATAACTGCAACCTCTTAAATTTCGTAGTGAGAAAGTTTATTGCAATCTGGGATATATTTCCATTGTTGGAGAATGAGTTTTACTCTCAACTCTGTTTATGGTCTTTTTAAATTCGTATTATTAGTTACCTTTCATGAGATCAGCATCGTGATTGTTGGGTTGATCAATTTTGTGTGGATTTGACAGGTGTCGTAGCAATCATGTAACAACTAAAGCAATAGTTAGTTAGTGGTAAAATAACTCGATATCACTCTTTACGAAATCAAACGGCAGTTCCTACGGTCTTAACAGGACTTAACGAATAAAACGTAACTTTTATATTATGATTAAAAATTATTAATTTATTAAAAGATTAATTTTCTATCTCTAGTCCATTCTTTCTATTCTTTTGAGGTTGGTAAACACTACCCTTGTTTACTTATTGTAATTTTTCTATTCTATTCTATAATGGAATTTTTTTTAAAATAGAAATCTGAAAATACAATAGTTTTAAAACAACAATTTTAGTTAATCTGATAAGTCCTGAAAGTTCTAGGAATTGTAATAATAAATGACGGAAGACGTTTCCTTTGTTCCAAGACTGCTAGACTTCCAAGTTCTGAAGAATCTATAACCAACTCTTAGTTCTTGGCTGTCACTATTTTTACTTGAACTTTTATCCGTCTGCAAAGTTAAAGGTTGTCAATTACTAACAACTACAAGTAGAGCTCTGTTGTTTATAACCCTCTATATTTTAAAAAATAAGTTGGTAAGTGAGACAAGAGACTTTCATCTGACCTCTAATGGGTCACGTGATGTGATGGACAAAAATTTTTATTACTTGCAATTTTTTGGATGTTGTAAAATTAGACAACAATAACATCATAACATAACTCACAATATGATATAAGTTGTTTTTAACAGATTTTTTTAGTTCTTTTTCAGTTATGTTATATTAATAACCACATAATAACTGTGTTACGATAACTTTAAATGCGACGTTTATAAATTACAACTCCTTCTTAATTATTTGAAAGTTAACGAGTATTGAATAGCATATATTCTGTATTTCCGTCTTTCACTTCATCTGCCACCGATGATGTGTTTTATTGAAATCCGAACAAGCGACCACTTCTTCCAAAAATACGACTTTTTATTCCAACTCATTTGATAATTCCCAGTTGGTCATAAATAGTGATCAAGGCCCAAATTGTGGCAATAAACCGCCACGTGCTGAGCAGTTTATGGCAAGAGGCGGAAATTTAATTAGTCTCATTTTGTCTCCGAGGGTAACGCTTTAGGATGTAATATTTTTTAATTTATTTTATAATTACTTGGAAAATATATGGCGATCGTATTTTTTGTTGACTTTCTTCTAAAATTGTCGGTGGAGTTGAGTTTGGACGCATTCATGTACCATTATTACTTGCTGTTACATTTTAAGAAAGGTTGCTTTAAGAAAGCTCTGTAGCCCACAGTCTCGCAATGCCACTATCGAATTAATGACAAGTCTTGCTTAGCCACAATAATAATTAGGACCGGCAATATACGTCCGATTTTTCCATCTATCTGATCCGATAGTCTGAATCGCCTACCGTGAGGCGTTCGTTACATACATTTGTTTGAACTCTCAATACACGTCCAATCCGATAGTCAGACTGGACGTCCGAGTTGGAAGCAACACCAAGGCATACGATCCGATAGTCAGATCAGACAATCGGAAACCAAATCAGACGTGTATTATCGGGCTAAAACCTTAGTAGCTATGAAGGTAATAGACAATCAAAATTTTGAAATAAGAAATTGACTCTATGGTTATATAAATTAATATTATAGTGATTGCATTTAGATCCTTATTAACAAGTACCTACGCTTCATATCGATCGAAACTAGACGAACAGACACGCCAGGGACTAAACTTCTTCAATTATTCAGGTAGGCGTTGTATGAAGATAGAATAGTTATTTGACATGGAGATGATGTAGAAGACCTATTGAACCCCTATAAAATATATTTGGATATGTATTGTTCCTATTAACATGGACGACGATCGAAAAATACCTGAAAGGAGCTTAGCTAGATGGAGATGTCTCGTCGTCGTGCCGTGCCATCGTGCTTAGTGGAGGAGAAGGACAAGGAAGGTAGATTCCGGGTAAAAGGGACACAGGGTCTAAGGGTTTTTTTTTCCAAAAGTACATAATAAAATTTTTTACTGGTATCAGCTTTATCATGCTCGCATACACAGTTCTTATGTAGGTAGTGCTTATACGTTGGATTCGTAGGAAGCATATATGACGCATAAGTTTGCGTTGGTAAACAAAAAAACTATTCGCTATTCCTAGAAACGAATCTGCGCGGGTTTTCAATTTTGGATTCACACGTCAGGCTATTCTAGTTTCATTTATTTCCACGACAAAAACCATTTGTTACATGTTTGCCTCTTGCCGTTGCTGGAGAGTATTGCCATTCCACTTCTGCATCTCGGATATTCATATGTCCCTGTCCTGTATGCACCACCCCTTAAAGATCTAGCAAGGGATGGTCGTAAAGTTTTATTTGAGTTATAACTTTCAGTACAAGTTTTATTATTATACAATGTCCTAAGATCTAAAAATACACTTAAGAATGTGTCGTTCTGTTACACAATGCTAAAGTTTCATTGTCATCATCATCCCGTATCTGCCCACTGTTGACCATGGGTCATAACATTACTTTCATGAGGAGGATTAGGCTATATGGACCTAATCCGTATTAGAAGATCACATACTTCCGAAATCATTCTCGGGCATGTGTTTCCTCATAACGTTATCTCTCATAGAATAAACAGTTTACGTACATCATGTTTTTACAAGAAATACATTGACACGTACCCGTACTGGAATTCGAACTCACAACCCTTTGCTTGGACGGTGGACGTTCCCTCACTAGACTATCTTTGAATCTTTGGCTCACTACTGAGTATCGCGATGTACCCGCACAACTTTTCCTGCACGAGCCATCCATGACGGTCACGGGCACTCTGGATTGCCACATAGATCTTAGTGTCCAATGGCTTGGAGACTTGTTTAAATCATCTAATTGGATTTCGACCCCTAGATCTCTTTACCTCCACCTTTCCTGTCACTATTAATTGTAGTAGGCAATCACTGCTTGTTACTAAAAGTTGTTCGTAGAATAGATTTGGTATACGTTGACAATTATTGGAGCAGAAGAGCTGAAGATAGAAGAAATCTCTGGCTAGATTGGTAGCCTTATTCCTATAGTGGATGGATATAAGCTAAAACAAGTTTAAATAGTATTGTAACAGCTTAAATTCTGATCTAAATAATATCCACAGTAATGCCTCTGTTTACGCAGCGCATTACTCTACGCCAATTGGATACTAGAGGCTTTGCTGCTGGTTATAAAGTAGAATTAATAATATTAACTTGTAAATGAGGTGGAGGCGAGTGTTGCTCGGCTAAGCTTCCCTGATTGAAAATTATGGACTCAATTATTATTAGGCAGAGTTTTGTTCGAAATGGCTGCTGGAGCGGTGAAAATAATATTTGTATTCATTTGGTGTAGTATCGTGTTGCCTAAAGTTTTTATACATGTGAGTGGCGAGAAGAGCTGGTCGCTTACCCGATGGCAAGCACCTCGTCTGTCACATTGCCAGTGCTTCCCAGATTTTGGGTTGCAACGTCTTGTCCGCTATACGTTTCTCGTCCTGCATTTAGTAAATAATTACTATCATCTGTCTTGTCGAGTTCCAAAGTTATTGCTGTCGCTTTCGTTTTCTTAAGATCTGAAAGTGACGGCAAGTTATTTGACAGGACTATTTGAACCTTTTGGACAAGTTTGTGATACCAAGATTGGCACTATAAGGCTTTCTTTTTGGTTTTAGTTCATTGGTTAAGTTCCAATAACAATACAATTATAACAATGGCTGATCTGATAATGGAGACGGACTTAAAGCTTACAAGTTTTTTCACTTCCTAAATCGTTTTCCTACATCAACCATCTTTTCGGGGTTCAGGCACTTAAATAATAATAAATCCAGTATATTCAATACATATGCGCCCTTTCCAGCCGCAGTTAATGTACCGCATCGGCGTTGCAAAGTGGCCTGTGACATTTTTCAATCGCTTAATGGTCCAGCATTATTGGCTTATGAGGCCGTCCATAACGGTATAATGTCCTGAGGGTGTACATGATGTAATAATATTATAGGACAGTAGAATAATATTCAGATATGCCAGCTTAAAAAAAAAATTCAACTACAAATGGGAGTATTGATTTGATTTTGTATTGACTGTACGATCTGCGTACAGGACATTACAAAGAAGTTTTACAATACAACATGGTCAAAAAGCTTGTAGCTCTATTTCTTAATTTTACATCAGTTTTGCATAACTATTGCTTATATTACAATTTGAGATGATTATCATTTGATGTTTTGATGCATTATAATATTTTATCAAAAGGTAGTTAATTATACTTAAATATAAAATAAATGCTTTAAGTACCTACTTTAAATAAATATATTGGTTTTAAAAAAACATTATCCACCCTTCCTCGGGCCTTGTCATACTTTCCATATGAACTTATAATTATGACGTTAAAACTCTTTTTTACGATTCTTTTGCAAAATATAAGGCGTGTCCACACTTTCCAAACATTTCCGAGGTCATCACCAGTGTGAATACTAATCCAATTTTTGTCTCTTCAAAGCGATGTATTCATGGTCACTGTAATAATGTCCCTTTGTACAATGCACTGACAGCAGTTAGGGCGCTCATTTTGTACCCATTTACATCGGTATCGCAAACAAATAGCAAAAATGATTCTGTCGTTATACAAATTAACACTCTAATTTAAATTAATGGTTTGTTGTGCTGTGGTTAGCTTTATTACTCTAGTGGAATCTACATTTTCATAACTTTTGTTTGCTTGTATTAAGTGTCATTTAGTTTTGTCATTATTAAAGTTAAATTGTTTAATGGCATTGTTTGCATTTCCTCGAATAAAATAAAGATATGTAAAAAAGTATCAAAAAGTGTCACAAGTATTTACATTCCGGGAAACGGGACATTAATTGATTCACTTTGGGCCAACGTGGTTTATGGCTCAAACTCTACCACTTGGTTTAATATGACAATCTCGTTCATGTTAGCTATGCAAATAGAGATAAATAGGATAGCTCCCTAGAGGCACATAGCCTAGTCTTGAATCCCTAAGTTTCCCTGTTTCTATACCAAGTTTGACACTACAACTACATTATCTATCTACACTTTCTAAAGCGGACGTAAATACTTGCAAAAACAAAACACAAAAACTGTTAATAAAAATATTTAATAAATATAAGGTAACACACCATGAGTGTAACCCATTGAGAAACCGAGCGCAATCGTGTATCAGCTTATCGTCGAAAATTACAACGCCATTAGCCATATCTACGCTCTGCGATTGTCCAATGGTATAAGTTGGCCGATTAAAAGACGCATTGAAGTTAGACGCTAAGCTCGAAAATCCCAAACGTAGAGCACAGAGGCCAACTAAGATAAAAACTTCTCGAATCAACGATCGCGTCGGACTCGAGTTTCATTGCTTAAATTAGGACTCAAAGCGAGCAGCTAGTTATTCCAGTATTCGGATCTTCGGCCAAAGCAAAGCAGATCATGCTTTTCAGCCTGGTGAGAGATTGTGTGTGCAATTCCGGATCTATATTGTCATTGAACACGACGGCAGGGACGAAATTGAGCGCCTCTGTAAATACTGCCCCTATCCTTTCTGCTGCCGCATCAAGATCGTCGGCATTGGGATTGGCGACGCAATGGTCTACGTCAACCAAGCTGAGTCCAACAGCATGAGCACAGATGTAGCTCCCCTGTAGGTATGATGGGAAAGGAGTGGTGAACTCGCAATTCATGTAGTGTATCTGAGCTTCCAGGTTGTCTCTCAGCTTATTGAGGACGCATCTGTGTAAGCGGTTTGCCCAGCAGTCGTTAACTCCAAACTGACACGTCAAGCTGCCGTCGGCGTTCCTCTGAGTACGGCCCCATGGGACGAATTCAATGTCGAGAAAGTCTTTATAAACCTCGTAAGTCTCGACCAAATCGGCAACGAACCTTACAGTGTCAGCGCATCCCGCTGTTGTTCCGATAGATATCTTGATACGCCCATTGACAGCTTGCAATCCTTCGATGCTCACGAAGGATAGTAAGAAGCACACGGCAATAAGTAAAATATATTTACCAGCCATGACGACCGATCGCAGGTAGTGTATGTAGAGAACTGAGGAATTGGTGGGTTACTGATACGGGACGCGTATCATAAAAGATTATTATACAATCAGATATTGATAAACTGTTGATATCGGATAATCTAAAGCACTATCAAATTAGGGAACAGCGATTTTCTGCGTAAGACGATAAAATAACTTATAGGTACATCTGTTCATGAAGTTTTGTTAGAAAACATCTGTGTAAACAGTTTTCCTTTTTCCGAAGCCCTCTCCCCTTTTAAAAGTATTTCAAGGTAATCTCTTAAGATTACATCACAAAAAAAATTCAAACTCTTTAAGCCTTCATATTTTCTTTATGCGAAAAATATGTTTTTGTGGCGGGAGTTTATCCCGCTTGCTAGAATAATAAACATAAAAACTTATTAACTTTTCTTACGAGAAATACATTGAGGATTTCGAGGTTGTCGGGGTGAAATGAATTGTCCTCGCTAATTTATGGCATGTTGTAAAACTGTGTTTTCCTTGTATTTAGCGTTTCCCGTCAGATCCGTCTTGCTCAATATTCACGTGACATTACTCGTAAGACTCCCTTCATAAAAACTAGACCAAATTAAAATAGGCCCACACGGGAAGCATCAGCTTTCAATTGAAAAAAAAGAAATATCAATATCGATTCACTCAGTCGAAAGTTCTGAGGTAACAAACATAAAAAAAAATACAGGAAAATTGAAAATGTATTTGGGTTTTTATTAACTGTCAGATAGGATAACGTTTCCGGTTGTGTGTTCACGTACAACAACTAACAAATGCTACATACAACAACTTACAATCTCACCCACCACCAGTTAGCAGCTTCCCCAAAAAACTAGCGGCATTGCCTCGCCGAATCGCAATACCATAAACGTTTCTGTACCTACATTAAAGCGCCACTGTAAATATAGCGCCCCCTGGAGAAAAACAAAAAACCGGAAGCGTCTCACCTAAGACACTTTAATCTTTATTCATTGCGTAAAAACGCAAAGGTATTCAATTACGGGTAATATGTTTAAAAATGTAGTAGACCCTCTAAAGGTGGTATACCACTGGACGCTGTACAACAGAGTCTAAGCTTGATTGAAACCATACAAATAATAGAAGGTAGAGTTAACCTCTTCAGATTCTAATATACTTTAGAACGTGCTTCAACGACTACTATTAATTGATATTTGGTCAATGACAGCTTGTCGTGCTCACTGAAGCAAGGAGCCTTTTAAATTAAATTTCGGGACCGAGGATTAAACCTAATATCCTTGGATTGCAAAACGCACGCACAGATTACCACTCTGCCACTATCACTCACTGTCAAGCTTATACTTTCAATAACGTCAACGTGCAATGGAATAAAAATCTTTCAATCCTCAGCAGAAAGAAGCCAACACATGGGACGCAATCTTGAATCCATTTACCATCAATCGAATTATTGATTATTTTGAAAGCCACCTCAAAGTGACGAAGAACCAACAAAAGACACAAAAGAAGAAGCAAACGAATCATGAACTCCAAGATTTTCATAAAACTTGCGAGCACAAGTACTGACTGATTCGTTCAGTACCGTGCCCTGTAGTACCACAGCATTAATGAAATTGAGTTCCCTAGAGACCCAGGACCCCTTGCTTACGTGAGTCGTGACCCCCCGCGCAGTCTTGCGGTCACATTGTTTCCAACTAGAAACAAAGATATCGATGCGGTATCAAATTAACAAGTTCTCGTTGAAAATTTTGAAGTTTCAGACGTTTATATTAATGAGTATAATAGACAGTGACAAAGGAAACATGATATGGGGCGCGGTAAATATCTGATGAGGGGAGGCTGTAAAGGTAAAATTCTAAGCTAAACCGGTGGCATTGATGGGCATACCCTTGTTAATTATAGAGATAGAAAAGTTTCAGGTAACTGACAATTTTCATAAATAATTTTATTAAATGAAATGCTTTTAAAATTGTAAGGTACAATCAAAAGCCTTTAGAAGGATTAAAAATATACTTTTAAGTATGTAATTACGTAATTTTAGTTATTTGGTTAATAGGTCTGAAAAATACGAAGTGATCATTTGAAAATGTTAACTTAACAAAACTTGTCTCAAAATATGAGCCTTTACAGGTTTGAAACTTTAAATAATAGAAGCAAAAAGTATTAATTGAAGCTCAAGTGTTTAATCACGAAAATTCAACGCTTCCAGCGATGAAACCATATTCGTCTAAAACTTTCCTCTCTCCTGATTTAAAGTTTTTACGAGCGACCGCAACCTCAACCTCACATACGAGAGCAAATCTACTTGCTAATTTTAATTAATACCGACTGCTAACTAAAGTCACTCTACCGTTAACTCGAACAAATGACTTAGAAGTTAACGAGTACATATCCCTCCGCATGGGTACAATGGGCCCGTAAAATTAATACCTCACTTCCAAACGACCGGGCCCTAGATGGTAATGCCCCCTTAAATATTTAAGTTTTCTCTGCACCCTCCGTCCGCAACAAGATTCAATTTCACGCCCTAAAAAGGGGTCCGCTTTGGGTGATTCTCGCTTCCTCAAATGTCAGGAGACATGCCTGCGCCCAGCCGAGCGAGACCTCTACAAATTAACTAGCGTACCCCTTCCGACACATCGCTAATAGGTGAGTTAAGAAGCAGGGTATGTCTTATTAAACTGGTAGCGACAATGAGCAGAACCGTTTGAAGTATTATCCGGTTGTATGCAGAATGGGAATAGCAGGACTCAATTGAATCAATCTTGCGTCAAATTGGTGGAGATTTGAGAGGAGGTGCACATTTTAAAGTCGTTTTGTGTTTGATGGGTATACCCAGTCGTGATTCTATTGTATAAATGAGTTAGGGGATCGAATTTCGAAAGTATGCCATTTTTTTTATTTTTTTTTTGACTGAGTGACGAGACGAGCAGGTTATTTGCCTGATGCTAAGCGCTACGCCTGCCCATAACCGTTACAGCGCCACCCTGAACTTTGCATTGTATAATCATGCGCGGCAGTACTCTACGCTCGTCACCCTGAGACAACGGCTCTAAGGTCTCATATGCACAGTAGTAATTTCGCTGGAAACAGTGCCCTTCAAACCGGAACACAGTAATGTTTGCACATTACTGCTTGGTGGATTAATATCTGGCAAAGGTACTTCCCTAGGTAGTCTCTTGCAGAAGAGGCCTCCTACTACTGAATTCGTGCAATTATTCGAACGAAATTGATTCTGAGACCACGATAGGTTGCTTTCAATTCTAAGTTACAATAATGTACTTACATGAAATGACGCATTCGTGTTATGTTAGTGTGCAAAAGTAAGCGTTATTTGAATTGAAATTGACATAACTTTTTAACGTGAGTTCGTTACACTTATGAAAACCTGACATAACATACTACCATTAGGTTCAAATGTGTCGCTTGCAAGCTTTATTACTTAATTGGAAAGTTGTAGAATGAAATAAAAGCGTAATACTACCGTCCTGTTCTTTTTACCAACAAAACAATCTTCCAACCTCTACACTTCTAACAAGAACAAGATCTTCCGATGTACTCCGAGTGAATTTCAAACTCAACAATTGTTCCGTACCCGTCTCACGTGCCAGGTTCTTAGTTCGATATGACCCTTTAAATCACACATAGCACTATCAGGCCGCATGATTAATTTGGTTCACGTGCCTGGTTTCAATGATAACATGCATTCATAATTATTTGTGATAGATGGTTGGGGATTAATCGCTTTGGATTTGAGGTAACCCATTTGGCATTAGCGACCCTTGATAAGCGCGTGCCTGGAATTCTGGAATTCAGGTATAATGGCGTGGGTATTAGATAAGCCGTGCAGGTAACATAAGTAAAATAGGGAAATCTTGATAATGAAATCCTAATTAAAGTTCCCGTGAGCATTACATAAAATAATGGACTTAGATGCCTTAGTACAGTCAGTGAATCAAATTACATCTTTCTACACTCAAAATACTTAATTTTAACAATAAATTGGGATATTTTTAACGACTTATTGTACCGATATGAGACTAAGCAGGAATTTCAAAAGAAAAAAATACAATAATTATTTTGTATTTATCGTTTTCAAAAGTCACAAGCATGCTAATTGTTATAGCAACAATGTAACAGTAACAAGCATTGATATTATAAATGTGTAACAATAATTCCTAACATTAAAGGAAACATTACTTAGGGCTGCTACAAAAATGCAAAGTGATTTGAAAATACGTGGGAATTGAAAATGTGTTGCAGTGCCACGTTACACTGCACTCATTGCCCGCAACACTACACTGCACGCAAACGCGTGTTAAGGACTATGAAATAGAAATAATTATGTATGAATTTCGAAGGGAAACATTAAATTAAGAGATCGGTGCTAGCTCGTTCAACTAACAACATTTCGTTTTACAGTGTCCTTCAAATCAGATCAAAATGCAGCTCGCAGACTTCTGGTACTCATATCTGGCTGAGTGATCCAATGTTTGGCTAACTAAATGGACTTTTCGAGTGCTTACTGTGTTGTTATGACCTAATAAATAAGTGGCAACCCTAGTAACAGCGAAACACAGGCCATTAACATACAAAGAGCCCCGCGGATGTCGCCGCAAAGTGCACTCTGCACTTATTTGGACAACCCTAATAAAATTATTCAAATTACTCCATTTATTAATTTCTTGAGGAACAATGGCGACGTTAAATTGTTTTCCTTAGAAACGTTGGGGTTGTGTAATGGGAACCAATTGCACATCCGCTTATAATAAGTCATAAGAGTCCTTGATTGGATAATGTTTATCTTCACTACCGGCAACGACTACTAAGCATTTCTTTAATAAAGAAGTAAGTACCCGCTTAAATGTAGATTGTACACAGACTTGAAATTACTATGCACCAACTGAAACACAGATTATCTCAAAAGATATCAAACTGTAGGTGTTTGTAATTAATCAGAATAATTATATAAATAATCATAATCTTTGATGTATGATTTTAATATCAACTAATCAATTTGCGATACGATAAAATGTTTCGTATTTCGTAATTATCCGATGCAATTGAACTTCATTTTAAATGAATTTTGTTCGTTTCTGCAATCGATCTCTTAAAATAATAGGATCGCCTTGAACGCCCGGTCGGCTGTTCCAGGTTCCGCTGGATAAATGAAGTAGGGAAGGACTTGCGCGAGCTCCAGGTAAAGGAGCAGGAGGTGGCGTAAGACAGACCGAAGTGTCGACTCTTATTGTCATCAATCAAGACTCATTATGGGTCATTGCGCCATCGCAGCTAGCTGCTTAGAGCGCTGGCTGTTTAACAACTATAGCGGTTGCACTTCCGTAGCTCAGTCAAAATTCAATATAATATATCAGGAGTCAGTACTTTAGATAGCCTGTAAAAGCGCTAGCGCTAGCTAAGGTAGCCTGTAAAAGGCCTCCGTGTTTTGTATATAACAAAGCAACGAACAAGCCACCAACGCGAAGAGGCTCCAAAGAAACTGGTCCGCAAAACAATAGATTTTCTGTTCAAATATTGAAGAAATAATAGTTCAAGACCGTATCATACAATAACAATAATGTCATACGGACAAATCCAGAATCCTCGACAATTAGCGTAAACCTAACCCGAAATGATCCTGCCATAAATACCAAACTTACAATGGCGGGACAATAATACCCTTTGAGAAACCCTCACACCTTTCTGCAGGATTTACTAACGGACAAGTTTAAGCCAAGGAGGCTGCATGCTCGAACCTGCATGATCTTCCAGTGGGCAGGAGTTAGGGTTTCTTCTGTAGGGGGAAGAGAGTCAGAGTAATGGATCTTCCTAAAAAAGCCTTTCACTGATGACGGATAACGTCAATATCTCACCTTTGTGACGTACTATTGGAAGGTTTTGTTGCGTTTTTTGTTAAGTAATTTCTAGCAGTCGTGAGATGATTAACATTTTAAGTACACGGATTGTTTTTTTTTCTCAATTTGTATTTTTTTTTTCATTGTAATAATGGATTCCAATTACCTTAGCAAAGAAAAAGAAGAATACCTCTCTAACGTTCTAACCTCCAGTATTTTGTGTACTTTCCTCATTAGCATCAGTCTAAAGCGATTTATTAAATAATCCTAAGCATCAGTAATCCAGGAAATTATCGATCCAATTTCCAGCCGGAGCAACTTAACCCCTTTGAATTTGTTCCTAGGTCCTGAATACGTCCTTGATCCCACAAGTGAAGCCGTAATGGCCACCAGGCTATTAGGCACCAAGCCAGGCTTCGAAGCCGAGGCTCTAGAGCCACTATAATCTCAGATTGGACTCAACTTATTCGGCTTGAATACGCTCGAGCCAAGAAGGATATAATAATGAACTGTAGAAGTTAGTTTGCTGTGCTATTATGTCATGTGGTGGTATTTTTGGCAAAGGTCTGTAGTAATAAAAGCTATAAGTGTCGGTTATATTTTAGCAGGCTTGAAAATGTTTTTTTACCTTGTTACATGATGGATCCGGGCCTGAAAGTATTCGGTTTTCAGTCAACTTCTTAGATAAGTACCGCGGTACTTACCAAAGAAGTTGGCTGAAGACGAACCTGATGATAAGCGCTACGCCTGCCCATAATAGTCACAGCACCACCCAGAGCTCGTCTCCCTGAGACAACGGCTCTAAAGTTTCACACGCCCAAAAAAGTAAACTTTCAATATGATGATATTTATATGATGTTACGTAAGTACCTCAGATCTCCCGATTTTCTAAACCATCTATCATCGTAGATCATTTTCTTTTCTTCTTTTTTTATAATAAGATAACTATATAAATAAATGGAAAGGCCTTGAAAGCTTGACCTTACAATTCTAACTCTAGGCGGCTATTACGTTAGGAGATCGTGAAACTGGGAGCTTAGTTTAATGACTTAGGCTTGACAAATTGGGCTATTGAATCGAAGATTTATGCCTATTCAGCTTTCATAAGCTCCAAGAACCTATAATTTAATGTACGGTCTGATTCAGAGTATGTTCTTCAAAAGCAATATAAAGCCAAGTTGCAATATACGTTTCTAAGACTGTATCGGGCACGTGTTTCAGAAATACATTTCTTGATGTGCTAAATGTTCTTTTGTGAAAATCATGTTAAGATATAAATGTGCAATAGTGTGAACGAGACTTAATAGGTATATTATTCCAATTTTTACTCACTGGCAGGCTTATCAAGAAAAAGAAAAAAAAAACTTGTAACTCTTTAAGCCCAAAAAATAAAGCGTACTATTTTTAAATTGACGTGGATCTACCTTTTCACATAAAAGAAGAATGATTGAAATTATTTCAGAGACTCCGCAAGCTGTACGAGATAAAATACCCGTAAACAGTCAAATTAATTAAATATTAATAATTTACATAGTGAAAGTAGTCTGTACTTTGTTAACCCGTCGATCGCATCCCTTACATCTATTTACATCTAACTTAATATTTCATCATCATCATCATCAACCCATCAGCGCACTGCTGAACACGTGCCCACTCCTTTTACTAACTTTAAATTTAATTACTAGAATTAACATTCTATCCACTTATTTCTAAAGCCGGATATGCACGCGCGGTTACTCTAAAACACAAACAATACTCCTACCAGCAAACTCAATTAATTGAATTTTGTTGACATCGCTAACAACTCTACGAAATTACTAGTGCATTTCCGTATTCCGTCCACTTGTGTGTAATGTGCTTTATAGAAGCATTGGTTATTTATTAACATGGCGACGGAATCAATTAGAGTGATCAAATATTATGAAGGGTTCCGGTTGTTCCATCATTCGCCGAAATTCTCAATAAACGCCTTTAGAATAATTAATCATGCAAGTTTCGATTTTATTCTGTTTTGTATAAGATACTATTCCGTACAGACAGAACATACTCCTAACAGTGTCTTATATGTATGCTGGAAATGTTAAATAATGTATATGGTATGATGCATCAAATTACTAAGTCATCGCAACTTTTCTTTAATTCTTAAAATAGATTAGAATGGAATAGAAAATACAGTATTTACTATATCGTGCACCAAATCAGATCACTAGAAATATGGATTTTAATTAAATTTAATTAAATTTAATTTTCCTAGAGTTTGTACCACTTATATTTCCCGTATGTTAGTGTTTACTAGTGTTTCAGCCGACGCGCGTCGCACATTTACGTGGAATGTTTTTTTTTTTTTTCTTACTGGCATATGCGGCACTCATAAGGCTATTAACCTAAATATTATTTATACCTACGTATTTTTCATCATGCTCACATAGTTTCCACTTTATATCCATGCTTTTAGGATCCTCAGTTGCAACTAGCTCAGATTCCCTAGGGATCAGGAACCTCGAGGACCATAGTCTGACAAACATTCGTTCTAAGATCAAATATCTGTTGTACACACAAATATTTACCCTGCGCTGGGATCAAACTGGGAATCTCTCGTTTCGCAGTTAGGTCATCACAGACTTGCGCCACGGAGGTCCTAACGAGGTATTGTAAGTTATGTATGATTATTTAAGCATACATTTTTAATCTTTCCGATGCTCCGCCCGCTTGACTTAATTTTTTATTTTTAAATCTTTCTGATCCCATCACTGGACAAAGATCTCCTATCACATTCATCCCTCTCTATTGACCTCTGTCTCAAAAAAAAGCATCCAAGTCGTTTCAGCAGCGCTTTCTGTGTATTTAATAAAAGACCAGAAAGATTTTATTTTTTAAGTAGATTGAAATTAACATTCACTTCAACTAAAAGCCTTACTTTAACTGATTTATAACCTTAATTCAAATGGCACAGCTTTTCTATTATCCTTAATTCTTCAACTAAGATATCCGCGCAATCGATTTATCATTGTAATACATGGCAATTTCGGTCATGGAACATGGTAATTTATGGCAGTATCTCGACATAGCAGTTTCTGTTATCTCTCACTTCTTTTCATTTTCTAATTTGCAATCGGCCCAGATGTACCTATGCCTTATTTTAAAAGGAGCTTTGTTCTGCGACTGCGCTTACATTTTACTTCTTTTACTCGTAGTTATTTTTCGAGATAAAAATAAGCTATGTCTTTATGTTAACTACATCAGTAAACAGGAACTAAAAATTCACTGCATTGCGGAAAGGTTAATTATACAACACCAGAGAGAGATTAGGCAATAAACCGACAAAGCCCCCAAGTATTGGCCTTAGGCGGCGGTAACCGTTTACCATCAGGTGGGCCGTCCGCTTTTTTTTAACTCTATCACATTAAAACAATAACAGACAACGTGTTTACCTTTTAATTTGGGACATACATACATAGCCTTACACGTCTGTTGCAGATGATTTCAGCAGCGTCTGTGTTCTGAAAACCACTTACGTTAATGGCTCTACAGACCAACACGGGAACGACAAGCTCGACCACACCGCGTGCAGATGTGAGCTGCAGTCGAGTTACCCGTAAATGAATCAGCATAGCCGTATAGCTCTCCTATGGTCAAGAAGGTCAAACCAGGCTTCACCGTGTAGCTTTTGACCTTTCTTGACGTGGTTTCTGATTTGAAAGCTGATACAATGTAAGCATCAGTGACCTGAAACACATTTTGAAGCACCTGTACCACCCAACCATGAATCGATTTCTTAAGAGACGCGACTAGAACTAGCTTTAGTTCGATTTAGGCCGATAGCCATCGGCTTAAACGTTATTTAGTTCGGTGTACTCCAGTAACCCAGTTTGTAAGCGCATATTAAATTAAACTGTACTTCCAGGATAAAGATAACATGGAACGGGCAAATGGAAACTTGGACAGGGAATGCTATGGAGATGTATTGGCAAAACATCAGTTGATTTTTTATTTATTTTTACTGTTTTTTAGTTAAATTTTAATAAAGTAATTGTAAGGTTCTCTTATCTCTTTTTTTACTTTGTGGACAAGTTTACAAATAAAATATTTATTTTCATACAATTACCTGCTTGTGCTAACAATAGACCTTATAGGTTTTTAGGGTTATTCAGTATTGTTGCCAACTATATGACCTATAATTTCCTTCAGATATTCAGACAATGTTGGTCGTTTCAAACTCAATTCCAAACAACTCCATACTTGACCATCATTATCGGACACCATTTTTTTCTTCAAACAATACCATCTCCACACCACTATTGTTCCAAAGAGTTCTAAAGCAGGGAAAGAAGCGTATTGTCGGCTCGGAGCGTACGTTGGGTAAACACCTACAAGTAGCTGGGGGAAAATATTGATGCCAGCGCATAATCTCCGCGGCCGTTTGCATAATGTCAATAGAACGGTTTATTAAAAAGTTTAGCTGTGTCGTGTTGGCCAAATTTTAACAGGTTCAGGGGTACGGAAAGTGATTCTTAGTAGAAAAGTCTCAACATGAAAACTTTGAAAATATCTTTTGTTGAAGAAAGTGAGGCGAACAGGAGTGAAGGGGATAAAGAAATGACGACGATGAGGATGTCTTTATACACATGGTCTAATATCTTGTCCTGTTAAATCTTCTGTGGTAGAAGAAAGGTGAGGTAATAGAGATGCAAAAATAATTGTGGTGGAAGCACAGAATACTAATGTATCCTATGTAGAAGTAAGGCCACGTGAGATGGATGCACAGTCTTCTGTGGTAGAAGAAAGGCAGTATGAAATAGATAAACAGTAGAAAGAGATGACTGTACATAATAAAACTGTAAATAAATAACAATGAATATTCTTTTCCCACTCGGTTTAATTGTCCCACAAATTGCTTTCATCATCCTTGAAGAAATAACTATACTAGTTCTTGGACAATTGGACATACACGTTTGAAAACACTCATGAGTTTAGAGAAATGCTTATTCAACAAAACACATGTCCATAACAAAAAGCCTAAAAGAATTCAATGTCCACAAAAGAAAGCGAGCAGCAACCGAAAGCGAATTTAAACAAAGCCCTAACATTTTCCATTGCCAAACAATACAGACAGACGTACGCAGCTATTACAAAATTTAATATGGACCTACCATAATATGGACATAGTAAAATAAAATATATACGTACTATAAACGAAAGCACCGCAGACTGGCTCACAAATGCACACGGCTCGCAATATGATTCAGTACAGATGAATGGCCGTGACTGAGTAGCAATTAGATTGGGCAAACACAGGAGAAATAGTTAGGGAGATATTGGTATTTTCAATTACTCTGAACGTACACATCTAAAAATGACTATTTGTAACCAAAAACCCTAATAGCCACGGTTAAAAAATTACGATCTGCTGTAGAATTTAAAATTAGATAAAATAAAAGTTAAACCTTTTGTTCTGCCATAATAGTGTGGTCTCACGGTGTCGCATTAATACATTTTATAAGATCTTAAGTGATTTTACTTAATTTTAGAGCCGTTGTCTCAGGGTGGCGAGCGCAGTGCAGTGCCGCGCAGGATTATGCAATGCAATGTTTTGGGTGGCACTGTATCTGTTATGGGCAGGCGTAGCGCTTACCATCAGGTGAATGACTTGCTCGTCTCGTCACTCAGTCAAACAAAAAACTAAATTTTAATATTTTCATTTCTTTATTATCGTTATCAAAGAGCAGATGAGAGAAAATTGATGACAAAATATAACAATCACGATTCGCGTAGTTACGTCTACTGGCGCAATGAATACAAGTTATCTGTCAACTCAACTGTCTATCAACTTGTCTGTCTTATTTGTCTTATCTTATCTCTTTTTTGTTTCTGGTGTACAATAAAGAGTTTTTCTATTCTATTCTATTTCTATCTGTTTATGTTGTCGGTTTTTTTACCTCCATCACTTAGTACTTGAATTGCCCACAGTCTCCCGAACTATCAGATTGAGCAAACACAAGCGAATCCACTCGAATGGAACAATATGGGAAAGGGTGCGCAGGCACACAAACAAAGGCTGAGGGATACCGAATTCGCGATAATGAAACTGAATGAACGAGTTCTATCATTCACATCGGTATGTCGGCAAAAGAACTCATATCCTGATGCTTATATAAAGCAAGAATTAGAGTCTTTATTTAAGAAAGAGTAAGAAACAAATACAAATCTTTATATTTCTAGTTATAAGCGGTGGTAGCCTAGTGGGAGAACGTCCGCCTTCCAATCAGAAGGTCGTGAGTTCAAATCCCAATGCGGGCACGTACCAATGTGTTTCTGTAAAACATATGTACGTAATTATTACTCGCTTTTCGGTGAAGGAAAACATCGTGAGGAAATCCACATACCTACCCGAGAATTATTTCAGAGGTAGGTATGTTATCCACCAATCCGGACTGGGCCCCCGTGGCGGATTATGGCCTAACCCTCCTCACGAAAGTGAGGAGAGACCCGTGCCCAGTAGTGGGACGTTATGGGTTGATGATGATATTTGTAATTTAGTAGATTGAATTTTGACAGGACCTGTAAGAAAGAGAAACCGTAAAAGTCCACGTAGAGTGAAGCCTAATAAGCATGATTAAACTCAAAATCCTATTTAGAAACTACGATTAAAAGTAAACGACTTGATAATGTTTTCCAAAAAACATCATTTTCCCCTATAAAACAAATCAGAACTTTTAACAGTCGCTTCATAAACCGAACGGTAACCCTAAAAGCACTTCTGCTTAACCGTCCACTATAACCTGCGAATGCGCCGCACACTTTCAACTATAACCAACTCTATTTTCTGACCAACAAGAATGAAATTGGCTCGAGTCAGCTACTTAATCATTCATTACATGGCCCATTATGCTGAATTGAAAAATAATAGCCGATTAAGCCCCATTCACCAGTCTGTAAGTAAAAATTGAAATGAAATGATAACAGGAGGCCTACCATGACGTCTTATAGCGATTCAGTTCAGGACCTAAACTGAGCCGCGTCGCATAATCGTACCGTGACGTCTTATTTTTTATGTTGCTGCCATTTTCAACCTAAGCTGGATCCAGTTAAGGTTGAAAATGGTATCAACCTAAATTGAGTCGCTAATAAGCCATTTTCAACCTAACCTATATCCAGTTTAGGTTGAAAATGGCAGCAACATAAAAAATAATACGTCACGGTACGATTATGCGACGCAGCTCAGTTTAGGTCCTGAACTGAATCGCTATAAGACGTCATGGTAGGCCTCCAGTGATACGTGAACAAAAGGTTTTTTTGTTTACTGATTGTAGTTATTTAAGCTGTGGTTTGATACGAAACTATGAGCCCTAGAGTAAGTGGTGCTTTTAACTCGTTATTTTTCAAACGTTACTTGAGTCTTCAGTTTTTATTATCTGTAGTATATTTATCAAGTCTTAACTTCAGTTTGCCGTCAGCCCACTCTAAATGAGTTCCACTGTAAAAACTTAAAAATAAAAAATATTTTAAAACTGATATCTAAATAGGATTATTTTTAAAAAAGTGGACAGATTGATTAGGAAGTTTTGATAAAAAATCTACCTCCAACACAAGCATATACTTAAACCAACTCCGGATTAACGAAAGAAGTAGCTCCAAATACAATTTTAGTATAAAAATAAATTAACACGTCGACTGCTGAACCGGTTTTTACATTTAGGCACCGTTACGGACAGTGTCTGTTTTCCAGCTTTGGCGTGCCATCTGTGTGAGCCGCACTGTAGTAGCGCCACGTTAAACACACGCGTCTGTATTTCGCCACACAGCCGGCACGTAAGCTGCACTAACACAACATCTGTGTTTTCCCGCACCCGCGTAAATTTATAACAAAACACAACGTCTGTGTTTTCAGCAGTTAACGTGTTAAGAGAAGAGATAGAAGTTTCCAAGGAATCTTAACTAACAACTGTCCGAGCTTCAGAAAAGTTGTATATCATCTAATCGAATTTTCATCCTTCATCTCGACTGCAAACTTTAGCGGAGGAAGGAGAAAAGACAAGACTAATTATCGAGCGCCCTGCACAATAGCATTCATGTCTGAGCAAGTTGAAATTTCAATTTGTCATAGGAGTTATTAAGGCGACGGACAGTTCAAAAGCCGGCTTCTCCGAGCGCTGTGGGGGTAACAATTGGAGTATGATGGTAAGTTTGGTGTGTAGAATTTATTTCTTGCACTTGTATAAGTTGAGGGTGGAAGTTTGAACGTGCATTATGAGGTCGAATAAGCTACATGCGTGACGTCACGTTGGTGCGGCAGTCAAATCGCTTTCTTTCACTCTGTGCGGGGACAGAGGCCGGAAAGGCTTTGTGAGGCTGGAAGGGTCTCATACGCACTGTAAAGAAGTTCAACTTTGCTTCTAAAAGACCTCATACGCACTGGCTGACAGTCCATGTAAAATGGCCCGGCAGCTGCGAACGTGTTACTATTGTTTGCAATTTGTGAAATGAGTTGAAAATTAAAAAAAAAAGTTACTTTTCCAAAATAAAAATGTTGGTCGTTTTTCTATAACGTTAAAGTTCGAGTGCTCTGATATTAACAGACAAATGACGATAAAGAATAGTTTTCATTACTGGGCATATGAGACTTTACAGCCGACGTCTCCGGGTGACGAGCGCAGTGCAGTACCGTGCAAGATTATACAATGCAAAGTTCTGTAACTGTTATGGGCAGGCGTAGCGCTTACCATTAAATGAACGACTTGCTCTCATCACTTAAACAAAAAAAATGCTGCTGTTTTTAAAACAGTTTGTGTGTTACATAGGTATAATAATTATGTGGAATATTTTCCTGTTCTGGTCCGCGCGACGTTAGAAACTGGCTATTTATCCATTTCAGCTCACTTTTCAGACCAAATTCTAATGCATATTTACAGTAAAATTACTGTTATGCAGGTTGGCATCTATGTAGCAGCGATGTATCAGCTATTTGCTGCAGACACCTTCTACTTGCCTGTTCATCCATATTTGAACTTTTAGGATCTACAAAGCCTCCATAATAATATAACTTTTCTAACCTGCAGCTTTGCCTGCTGCCTTGCACCCGTTTAAATCTGCTACGTATAAGCTTGAAATACACAAGTTTAGTAACTCCGTCCCGTCACGTCACGCGACTGGAAGCCGCGATTCATTTGCATTTTGATTAAAAAGAGGCGTCTGACAGGCGTTAGGCGGGTGCTAACGTCTGGGCGAGCTGTCTGCAGGGCGGCGCACTGCGCGTACATTAGTTTCCTTATAAATAGCATGTACCAAATTATTACTGGTACGACGTTAGTTGGTCTTTTCTGGCTATTTACACATAGTCAGGAACAAATATTTGTAAGTGTCAAGACTGATCGGTGAACGCTGTACTTAACTAATAAAAAACTAACACTCATGGTAAAATTTGCTTTGTTCTAGTTTTTAAGTTTTCTTTGTTCTGTGGTGTTTCAATAAAGAGTTTATCTATCTATCTAAACTGATTTATATTTTTGTTCAAAATATTCTATCCCACAGTCCCACTACTGGGCTAAGATCTCCCCCGTTTCCTATAACTTTTGTTTCTTTACTAAGTACATGTTTGCTAAAATAGATCAGCCGTGCCCACAATTATTGAAAAATATCTCTTCTGTCCTTTCAAAGATTGGCTCGCCCACTGTGTTTACTTTTCTTTATTTTACTTTATTCGATGTGTTTTTTAGTGTAAAACAAAGAGTTTTCTATGCTATTTTTAGTTGCGCCTCGCGTTTTCAATACTCCCGCAAGAACTCTTAATTTTTCCAGAATAAAATAGCTTATGTAATTCCGGGAAAAGCGTAGCATCTGTAAAAAATTTTTGGAATAGGATAGATAGTTCCAGAGAATAACGTTTCACCGTGAGAAAGAACGTAGGCTGATGATGAATTAAAAATATTATGTGGAAATTCGAAAGCTCTTAGTCAAACCGCTAATATAATAACCTAGTATTACCACAAGGAAACACTACTATAATTTATTTAGGTGGTCGTATAATTTTGTCACTTGTATCTGCCCACGTAATGGAGGCAGGGCGGGTGTTGTGAAGATTAAATTAGGTCAGAGTGGCCGTTCGCTATTTGGTGAGCACACATTTGTAGTTCTTTAAATAATGAAAGCATATTTTGTCGTGGAACAAACCATTTTGCCCCAGTTTACGCTACTTTGTTATTGCCGTCGGACACGAAATTAGCAAGTCAGTTCAGTGTGCCGTTTCTACCAGTCACCATCTGGGCCAAATCAATTTTATTTTAGGATATCTAATTTTAAGTTAATTAAGAAGAATAATAAGAAAGTTAGTTAAGAATAAGCGGTGGTAGCCTAGTGGGAGAACGTCCGCCTTCCAATCAGAAGGTCGTGAGTTCAAATCCCAGTGGGGGCACGTACCAATGTGTTTCTGTAAAACATATGTACGTAATTATCACTCGATTTTCGGTGAAGGGAAACATCGTGAGGAAACCCACATACCTACCCGAGAATTATTTCGGAGGTAGGTATGTTATCCACCAATCCGGACTGGGCCCCCGTGGTGGATTATGGCCTAACCCGCCTCACGAAAGTGAGGAGAGACCCGTGCCCAGCAGTGGGGCGTTATGGGTTGATGATGATGATGATAATGAATTGTAACTTAAATATATTTGTTCATAGCTCAAACAAAGATATTTGCAGCAGTACCTGCTCATTAAATCTACGGTCCATCTATCACTCTTATGACGCTAGCTCAATTTGGTCAAAGTAAGGTTTTTAATATTTTTAAAATTAAAGAATTAAAGATTTTTAAAAAGTTTATTTTCTAAAATAAATTTAATATAAAGTTTTAGCAGTTCCTTATTATAAAGAATATTATTAAAACATCTATATTACTAAAAGCTTTCTTTCTTCGTGATAAGTTATGAGCAGATTGAGGCTGAGGATGGTATTGGCGGTCTTTGTCAATCAGTGCGACATAAATTACGCTCATTAGCTTCGTTACCGTCGTCCTGCCATCAGCTGTTTTATCTATCTGCATCAATTCTTGCTGTCCACCCTCCGGTCCTACTGGCACAATCATTCTTCCTCCCGCTTTCAACTGGTCTACTAAAACTTGTGGAAATTTAGCCGCAGCGGCTCCAACGTGTATAGCGTTGTATGGTGCTTCAGGTGGATACCCCAGTCTCCCATCACCAGTGACAAATTTAGTCCTCTCTAGGTGCAGCAATGAAGGATTATCGCGTCTGATATTGTCATAAGACTGTCTGACCAGTTCAGGTATGTGTTCCACTCCAATTACTTTACCTGTCTCTCCAACCATCGTCGCCATGCATGCGGTCAGGTACCCAGAACCAGATCCTATGTCAAGAGCCTTCTCTCCAGGGATGAGATGGTTCTTTAGCAATTCTAGTGCATGGGCGTGCATGTGTGGTGCGCTTATAGTAGCGGAATATCCAATGGATTGTGGAGAGTCATAGTATGGTTCGCGGGGGCAGTAGTTCTTTCTATCGACTGCTGTCATTACATTAGCTACCGTCTCAGATTTTACTATCCCGTTAGCTCGCAGTTGTCTGACCAAATCAGCGTTATCAGCTCCATGGATCCTCCAGCCCGTTATTGTTGCTGATAAAAAGATGATACTCAAAACCAAATTACGCCTTAAGAACTCAATTTTGGTGATATTTGGCTCTAATCTTACTTTGTAGTTCGATTGTATTGCATAAAATAATTTGTTATTTTCTTTGGCTTTGATGACTTTGACCGTCTATAAATATATGACTTAGACGTAATTTCAAAAGTGACAAGATAACATTAAGTTTTCTTTAATTCTGCCACCGTTTAGCCACCATCCTTCATCCTTCATCCTTCTTGGAATCAGCAAAAAATGAAGTCGACTCCTGTTCATGCCGAATTCATACAGTGTTCACTTGTAATTTAATTGATGATAAACTGATGATGATGATGATGAAACTGTACTGATTGGGCAAGGATTTGTGGAAACTACAAATATTTGATCAGGGTTGGAGTTTGGTTTGGTTGGTATTTGGACCATGGCCTTTGTAGTTCTTGATTTCCGAGGAACAGAGAATCTAAGTTAGGGATCAGAATCTATGTATGTGATCATAACGCGTTATTATATTATTATATGACCCTCCTAAAAGTTGCATTGCAACGGAATCCTCTCTTTGTAATTCCAAAGACTGCAGCTGCGAAAAAGATCAAAATGGAATGTGAAGTGCATCTAATATGACATTTATATGAATACCGCGTTTCAACTGTTATCGGTTTTATATCGGGATCCGATATTCGTTTCCATTGAGGCTCTTATGGGAGTACCTACCTATAGATATTTTTAAATTGTTTTCGTTGGAACGGAAAGTGGAATTCGGTAACCATCTGGCGATGGTAGGCAACTGCCTAGTATTTGGAATTGCTTTCGATGATACTTTTTAATTCTTAAAAAAATGTTGGTCACGTATTTAAGTTTTTTAGATATCGATACAATTTTGAAGAGACATAACAATAAATATTGAAATCATCAGTACTTATTCACAAGTGTGAAAAACAATATTCATTGTTCTATCGGAAAGTCTTTTTTCGAATGCGCAGGACCAGGAATGAATTCGTCGGATTTGAAATCTTTCCGGTACTTGTGGATAAGGGGTACTGATATGATATGCCTTTAGCGTACCGAAATACAAGATAGGAGCCTCCCCAAGTGGCGTTATTATAAATCAATCCTTGTGATTTTCAAAAAGTCCAGCGATAAACTGTGTTGTCACTGATCTTGTCACCACGAGACGTTTTAACCTAAATATACCATGTCAGGGTGTTGTCAGGTCACAATGGTTGAAACATTGATACGAAAAACAAGCATACCTATCTATTCACTCGAGCAATATTAGTTTACACTCTCCTTTATAGAAGTCAACGTGCCAACAATGGAAACACACTCGAAAGCCGAAAGCGCATCTCGATAAGTGCTGAGGGCAGCGATGGGTTCTGTTACATTCTCAGACGAAATCTAATTTACTTTTCAAAGTTTTACGGTTGAGTCTAGACTCGAAAAACCGAAAACACTTCCTCCGACACCGACGGCCGACGTTGGGTGTTTCGTTTCAATTAGCTATCGCATGTTGTATAAAACAGTTTGTTTTCGCCGCATACGGTTAGTTTCACGGTCTTTTTGTAGAAAAAGAATATTGGACGAAGAAGGTTTTGGGAACTATGGTGTTGTTTCTCTTGTTGTCTGTTGTGTCGTGATAGAGTAGTTTTAGAAAAAGTGCTCACGTGTTTTTCCACGTATTTGCATAAATCGTTCTGCAGTGGCGGCGATTGCGCTCCAAACTTCATTGAATGAAAAATAAACTTGCAGAATGCAGATTTGTGATAAAATTTCATAAAAGCAACTGACTCTCTCCGTCCAAATGTCACAGTCACTTTAAATAATTAAATTGCACTAGGCTTTTGAATCTTTTACTTTTCCGTCTCAGGGTGGCGAGCGCAATGCAGTGCCGCGCAAGATTCTACGAAATTCTAGATCGCATTGCAAGTGTCCTTAAGGACAGACGCGGCATTATAATCAGGTGAACAACTTTCTTGTCTGCTCACTCTATTGTATAAAGTCTATTCTTTTTTCAAACACCATGAACTGCTAACAACAAACACCAAGCTTGTAACAGATCAATATGCAACGGCTGTCGGCGCCGTTTATTTATTCCGCCTATGAGACCTAGACACGCCCTCACTGCGAGGCTGGTTGCCACCCGACCTGTCAAAATAACCATTACGAATGCACGCGATGGAGAATGCATTCGTGTTTGTTGGAACGGAAAGCGTGTTTTACAACTCCGTGTATAGATTTTTGTTTGTAAGGGTCTTGTGAGTAACTACTGTAAGAAGGTTGTGTTCCGACCTCATCTTTACGACCTTCTTTTAAACACCAGCCTTCAGTTGCGATCTCTTTTCTCATTAGGAAGGTAGTCTGCCGCAGCCATCTAGAAAGAGTTCCATATTCGAATACTCATTGTTAACTTTCCTGGAAGGTTCGCAGGATTAAATATTTGTGGATATTGACACCATTTTGAAAGTAGGAATTTAACTTTACCTTTTTTTATCAATCTATATTTTATAATATAGCTAGGTGCGCAGTTTCACCCGTGTTAAATTTTACGACATGAAAATTCATAAAAATGTCCCAGGACCAAAAATATATATATGTAGTACCTATACTAAATTTCATCAAAATCCGTTCTGCTGTTTTGGTGTGAAGAGGGAACAAATTTCATACACACAAACTTTTTCGTTTATAATATTAGTGAGTTTTAATCCCTAAGAGTACCCATATAATATGCCACATGTACCTATTGCATACATCAATGAATCTCCGTCGTAAATATGAATCCAGAGATTATTCCAGAACCAGACCCATAAACTTAACTTTAAATTCACGAACCAAACTTGTAAAATATTTTTCCAGCCAAAAGATGAAAAATCCCAACAGAATTTCAATTTCCAAAATAAACTTTTTCGTGAGCAATGCGTTTGCGACATGCAATATTGATTTGGTAGACGAAGGCAGTAAATAGCAAGCGGCATGAGAGTGAACTCCTTTGGGATCTGGGCGGCTACTCCCGAACCAATCGACAAATGCCACATAAAATTTTAAACCTTTCGGGAAAGTAAATTTTAAGGTGGATGTTTAATATTTCATCAGAATACATATTTTAGATTGCTTTGCCTTTATTCACGTCCATTTTAAAGTTAGCCTAAAAATAACCAATTTATTAGGATTGGTTCTGAGAAAAAAGCTTGAATTGATAGAAAGTCGATAACATTGGAAAGTTTCTGACCATTTTCTTAACAAAAAATTTTAATTAAAACCGAAACGTAATTTTTTTAACATAAAATGTAAAATGCACTTGTAGCCATGGTCTTCATTGTAGTTTTCGTTGACGATCAAAGTACAATTTTAGAACCTACGAATGAATAATTTCTATAAACTATTCCTCATCCATAAAATTATGATGAAAGTGAAATAGGTACTCATTTGTAAACTAGTGCCAGAGAAAGTGAAGAAAAAAGTTGATCGACAAAATTTATCGCACACCATCAAAATATCCGCCACAAAAGAGGAAGTTTCCACTAAGCTATCACACACTGTTCGACTATTTTGCCAACGCTCAGGTAGACTACAAAGATTTGCAAGCTCTTTTTATGACCTTACTAAGAATAGTGTTAGAAAGCACGCCTTTAGCGAACTCCACTGAATATAGACTTCGATATGGAGAATTCGTTTTATTTCTGTTCGAAATTGCTGGTCAAGTGTGTTTGGGAAAAGAAATTAATTTATCTCACCTATCCATTGACATTGAATAACTGAGAAGGAATATCTAACGCGTCACGATCTCGTGCATATATCCTGACCCCTAAGCTGTATCTAGATAACCGGGAACTACAAGGACCATGGTCCTACACATGATCCAACAAACACCTACACAGAGCAAATACCTGTGGTTCGCACAAATATTGGCCCCGTGTGGCAATCGGACCCGCAACTTCACGCTTTGCTGTCAGGATCACACTCATAAGCTTGATTTATGAGTGTGATCTATATATAAATATCCCGTAAAAACTGACAGTTCCTGTGGGTTAGTAGTTACCGCGGGTGAAACCAAAGGGCGCTGCTAGTGTAATACAGTTTTATATTTATTTTAATACTAACTGCGCCCGCAGTTCCACTCTCGTAATTCTAGTTAGCCGCGAGAACTCTGCATTTGCCAGGTTAATAACAGCCAATGTCTAATGAACAACACACAACTGAAGTTTTCGAGTTCATACAAAAATCCGATAGAAAAAAGCAGTTTGTGTCTTTCCCAATATTTAATTTTTTCGGGTTATTGTCCCATGTATTCTTTTTATATTAAGCTTGTCCTGACAATTATTACAAACACAACAAAACAAATTACCAAAATTGGTCCAGCCGTTCTCGAGTTTTGCTCTTAGCAACACATTTAGCCTTTCATTTGTATTTATATACCTATACCTGTACATTGATGTCAGTTAATTGTTATTAATGTTTTCTTAAATGACCCAATTATTACACAATTATTATAAACATTAACTGTGTAATATAGAATATCTGAAGCTAACCATTACTTAAAAACTTATTAACAAAGTCTAATCTCCCGTTCATACTCGCACTAATTGAGCCCACAAAGCAACCGGTCCCGTTAAGGAGTTGCAATTATGCAAGCGGTCGCTACAGGCAGATAACTGGCAATTTACTGGAGATTAAGTCGTAATGTTACTGGACTACCACCGAGGGTCGAGTGGCTATAAGTTTGGGTGGTGTCAGGACTAAAGTATTTGAATTACATATTTTTTTAGAAAGATCTTCATATTGCGGTCCGCTAAATAGGTCTAAAGCTTATTGCAATAAGGTGTAGCCTAAAAGTAAAGAATGCATTAACTGGAAATGTTTTTAATACAACCTAGACTTTTTTTAACGTACGGGTGATTTTATTAAGTTATTTTTTAAATTTCTGTTGTTTAGACACTACCTTCTTCTACGTAAAACAGTCGGACATTCTTTAGATATTATTTGTCATCCCAAAAATAGGCATCGACAAAGCGCGTATAAAATTCTAAATGTATATGAAATTAAATGTCGAAGAATGACTCACACTTTTATATTAGCGTTATAATGTTGAAGGTACAATTATAAACATTCACCATTTAGAATACAAAAAGATTTAAGATCTTTGGTATCGGTTGATCCCATTCTCGATAAACAAAACTTTCATTCGTAAACGCCCGCGAAGTTCACGACCATTTAAATTAAAAGTGATCATGGTCACCATCCCTCACAATCTGAGTTCCAATTTACTTTGTAATCCACAAGACAAGTTTATCATTTACGACCACCGCGGGGTTATTTATTATTCTTCTGATAATATCTATAAATACCCAGTGTATCGAATTGAGTGCCTAGCCCTGATATTAATTAAATCTAGCCTTAATCTTCAATAAGATAAACAATATGTAAACTATTTTTAGTCTCTACCATTTTTCCTAAAAAACATACCAATTCGCTTCCATTTCTTCTACTATTTTTGTTTCATTATTAATAGGTTTGAGAGTAAAGCACTTAAAATTTAAAGAAGATTTCTTAAAACTATAATTCCATTAAACTTTACAATACTAAGCATACAAACTCTTAAACAAACATTTTTACCTACGTCTCTGCCTATTTAAACAAGTCTTTCACGCAATCTACACATACAATACAAACTACATATCTGTCAATATTACACCTGACAGCTGTAAGATTACACTTTATCGTGAAATACCGATATTCCTGTTTGTGAAACCGATGCATGTGGTAAGCAATTTCCATTGATCCTCCAAAACTGATCGCCTATAAAACAGTATGAAACATGTACAGTAGGGGAACTTGCTTATTTTGACCATATTTATCTGGGATAAGCCATGCGTTGCAAGTATATTTGATTATTACAAGCCTGTCTTTGTTATTGCTAGATGTTATCATTCTGGTATATGAAGAACATAAAGAATGTGATAAACAAATCACTTGTAACATATGTATCAACATTTCAAAGCTTGATTAAAATCTAACACTACACAGCATTAGCAAAATTACACCTAAAATCGTAATAATCTGCAAAAAATCAAGATGCCTACCTATCATTGCAAACTGCTATTTGTTTTCAGTTGTAAATTTGTTTTGTTCTAGTTTTTAAGTTTTCTTTGTTCTGTGGTGTTTCAATAAAGAGTTTATCTATCTATCTATTTTATCATGGATCGGAAAGATATCGTTAAGAACCGCTTTTTATTACGCTGCGTAGTATTTTCTTTTTTTTAACAAAATGGAAATATTATCATACCGTTTTGACTAACCTTATTATAACGAGTTTATGCACGATTCTGTTTATTTTGTCTTCTATTGTAAGTTACAGTGACTCTTCCAGTAAGTTGATCTACTCACGCTGTTTCGTACGATGTACCGTGGCGTCTATAAGTCGCAGTCTCCCTTGAACCTTAAAAATGGGATCCAAAGCCGCAATATGTGCAGTGCATAGACGAAGCTTTGCAGAGGGGATTCACGCAAAGGTATTTCCAATAACCGGTTAGATAGTTAGGTTAGGTTACATTATATTTTCATAGAATATTTATTAAAACTCAATCGCAGTTTTGACCCAAACCTTTTTTCTTCAAATATCAAATTCTGATCATAAAATATTTGTCGTGCATTTTTGGCTTCTATAAAATTCGTTTTTGGTCGTATAAAAAAGTGATATTCCTGTTCTGTTGACTATGGTGTTTTTTTTTCTATTTTCGACCGTTACAACTGAATAGAAGAATAGAATAGAATAAAAAGAATATTATAACATTTAGCATTATATTAATGACTTGATTTGTCAATTGACGTAATACTAGGAGGTATGAATTATTACGTCTATCACATGCGTACACTTTTTGAACCTCAAGACCATTAATTTGCACATAAATGGAATGTTCTGTACTTCTCTGTGTCTCTCCTCTACCATCCGATCTCATACAAATATCTATCGCCCCGTGTATAAACACCGTATCAAAGGACTCCCATAGAAGGCACCAAACGCACGACATGACTCGCACTCGCGACAAAGTGTGAAAAATATGGTCGTTCAATATTTATAGGATTTTTATTTCCGTCGTTTAGCCTCAGATGCACGTCGCAAACTGAGGTAGGGGACAATGTGTCGGGAATTAGAGACCTAGATGTGACAAGTAATGCAAGAATTCGACATGAATTTATGAATCTAAATTTACTTTAGAGCGCTTGAAACATCGGGCAGATCAAACAATCTCCTTCTTTGTAAGATGTTGCAGCCATTGTGTCCTAATATGGTCTGTTTTGGTTTAAACATTGTGGTAATAGGATTAAACAGCTAGACTGTGAGTACCCGATCTTACTGCCCAAGTGGCGTCGGAAGCTTTTATAACCATAACCGAGTTTGATTGATTGATCAAACAGAACTCAAAATGGTAACGATCTTGCATGATGACATGATGAAGATGAGTAAATAATTTGTCATCCGTAGAAGATCCGTGGTGCATAGAATAAGGCTAAATGTACAGATATAAAGAAGGTGTTTGGGGTGTATACAGTCAATAAGAGAGAAAGAGATCTGCCTCATTCAATGTGCTTCGTAACTAGTAACTATTTAAACTATTCCACTCGGAATCTGTGGCGTGAGCGAGGTTACAACCTGACTACGAAGCGTAAGATTGCTGATCCGACTTCCGCACAGCACAAAGATTTGTGTAAACCACAAATATTTGCTATGAGTCTGGATGTTTGTAGGACCACAGTCCTCGTAGTTCCTGATTCCCTAGATACAGAGAATCCTAGTTAGGGATCAGGTTCTTTGTATGTAATCGTGACCCGTAATTATTATTATGAATAGTGATGGATTATATACACGAGCCACATCCAGTTGTTTTATAACGTCCTACTGTCTCGTCTCGGGGATGTTTTTTCTTCGTTGCATTCATTTGGGCGGCCTTAGGGCGTTACATAATGCATGCGACCGCGGGGGGTCATCGGTATTCCGCGACGCTGTTTGTGTTCTGATGTCCGTGTGCGACTTTTGTTGTGAGTGTAAACAGGACTTTATTTGATCGTTCTGTAAGCTTTTATCCACGACATGGGTGTATGCCTTACTAAAATAGACTGTCTTGCTTTCTCATAAGGTTATCAAGTGCTCAAGTCGTCTCTGACATTTTTAAGGAATCAGATTGTATAAAAAATATTTATGACAAGCGTTTAATGCACTAAATACCGGTCAGGTTTTATCTGATCGTCATTTACTTTTGATATTTATAGTAAAAATTTCAGCAGCCTGTACTAAAAAAAAATTAAACAAATCGTTACCAATACATTTTTTTAAATATTCCGAACAACAGTTATCATTGTCAGAAACGTGTATTCATAGCAATTATACCATCCATCATGCCAGAAAATTACAGAGCATTTTCCCCAGAATAATAAAGCATAATGTGAGTAGCAAAATCATTTTCATGTAGCTTTGAAAAGCGGGAAGCGCGAAGAAAGCGAGGAAAGCGATGTCTAATCAAGCGCGAGACATTTCTGAGAAAACGCTCACTTACTGCACAGTAGCTCAACTACAAACAGTAAGGGTATCAATACGATTGCGATGAGCTTGTTCCATTTTAGAACATTGGCCTCCCAACACGACTTCCGACAGTATGATCCTGAGCTCAATTATACAGGTCTTTGTTAAGTGCATCGAGTTCCCTCTAATCTCGAAAAGGTCGGTCAGGATCACCACAATACTCAGCAGTAAGCGCTCGACTAGAAGAGGTAACCACTATTCACAAAATGGCAATTCCAAAACGTTCTAAACTCGCACGTGAGCCAGATTTGTATGTTGCCCATACTGTTAGTACAAACGAGTGTCTCTAATGGAACCTTCTAAGATATGATAACACTTTGGCCAATTTAGTTGCAATTTAAAGCATACTTACGTTACATGTGATGGTGTCGAATGTCATATGCATTTACTGAGCAAAACAGCTACAAAAATGCTAAAATTCGAAGCTATAATGATTAGGCGTAAATCTAGTGAGGTGTAACTTACACGTAACTTCTCAATAATATTCATAAATCAGAAAGCGTGTTAGTTAGATAGTCGTTTTTTCACACAGTAACGAAGTAGTGGATTGACATAAATGTTTTGCATAGAGATAGAAAATTAGAAGGCTGGAGAGTTACAAAGGTAGTTTTTGTCTCAGAAAACCGTAGTCAATGCGAATAAACAATACTAACACATTTCAAAGAAAGAAGAGTAAAGAAAGAAAAAAGAAGAAGAGGAAGAGAGAGAGAGGGGAAGAAGGGAGTTTTCTTTAGTAGCTTGTATTTTGTGTTATCTGTTGTATATTGTAATAAAATGGTAAATAAAGGGCTCATAATGAGCTGGTCAGATTTGGCCGAAACTAAACAAACGTATTTACAGAGTGAGTTTAATTTAAGTTTGTAATAACAAAAGGCATCCTTTTGAACCTTTAATAACGAGAAATCCATCACGTAAGCATTGACATTAGAGGTATAGGATTGTTTTCATTAAATGCATGCTTTTCCGTCTCATGGGAATGCGACGTGTGGAGAATAGTAATATAAAGTCCATATGTCTGTCTCTACTTACTCCATATTGGGGTTTAGTGTATTAAAGTTTTATTAGTTTGAATGAAACATATTAATAGAAAAACAATAAATTTGACGGCTTCCGTGGCGTAAGTGCGTGATGAGCTGCTTGCGAGGCGTGTGGTCGTGGATTCGATTCCCGCACAGGCCAAAAATTTGTTTGGGCCACAAATATTTAAATAAATATAAAAAGAAATACAAGTTTGACAAACAACAAAATCAACCATGTCAACTGTGGTAACAAGTCACATTTTCGATTTCTCGATAAAAAAACTTCTACTAGACTGTCCAACTTTTTTTAAATTATTTGACTGAGTAGTCAATCGTATTTTGTAGCAGTTAACAAAGACAATTGCCACACAAGTAATGCAATAAACACACAATACAATGTTACATGCAAAAACAAATGAATCTCAGAAACAAGTCCTAACTTCCTTCCATAGAACACAATGTCCATCAAAATAAACATCTCAAGCTCCCTGTCCACCGAAATATATCCGGAGATTGGTACAAGATCTGCGCGCGAAATTAGGAGAGTCCTGCCCAGTGGCCGGCGACACGACGCTGCCACGTGACACGGGTCGAGCTCGTTATATTTATCCTGTAACAACCTGGTTTGTAAAGGTGGAGGTAGACTGCTAGTGAAAATAAACCTTGTATAGAATTTCCGCGGTATTTTCTCATTTTAATATTGTTTGACATTAAGCCAACCCGTTCACCAACCACTACCACTAACCAGCTTCCAACTCACCAACCTCTGTGGTGCTGTGTTGGAGTTTTTACCAATTTATTTATCTCTTATCTTATACTTTATTTTCTTTATTCTAATATTATCTTAAACGCAATGTGAATTTAATTTAATGAAAGTAAAAACAGTTGATATTTTAAAATGCTTAGATGGCATCCAATAGCCGCCATTTTGAATTTTTTTAGTCCACGCTATTTTCATACATGGCAAGATATTCATAAAATGATTACCATAAATCTAGAGATCGAAGCATGTTGAAACGAAATTAAGCGGGTCCTGCTCAAAGTAAGCGACACAATGCTCTGACAGGTTAAGCTTGTTATTTAAAATGTATTTTATATTTCGTTTTGAAACTAAATATATAAATAACTGCTTTTCACATAAATTCAAAATGGCGTCTTACAGCTTCCATCTTGTGGTGCCGTATTTTTGTATTTTGTTTAGCTGTTATGTGTTTAAAAAAGAAAAAGTTACATTTAAACTCCACATCAGAGATCATCATGTTCAAATTGTAGGATATATAATTGTTATAAGTTGAAATGAGCTACACTTTTTATAAAATTTCTGGTTTTTTTTTTAATTTTACAGTATGCTCCAATCTTAACTCTGAGACCGGTCGGATCTAAAGGTGGATAAATAAGAAAGCTCGGATGTAAGGAAAACCGACTCTCGAAAAGATACGGTAAAATTTCTTAGATTCATATTGTCGGCATCGTTATTCAGCTATTGAATTACAGAAGGGCACTACGGACGTCCTCTGCGATAATCACTTGGGTCGAATAGAAAAGGACTTCGTTGGGTTTGACTTCATTCTGCAGATCTAAATAAAATCTTGCATACAAGTTTGGAAACATTTCCTGGCCATCATTATTGAAGTCCAGTCCAACTAAAAATGAAATAAGCATTTAATATTTTCAAGCCAAGAGGTTACGATACTAAAGGTCCTAACAGTAAAAGCTGTACAGGCACATTATTGCACCATTCGGTGGCAGTGTACGTAGGTAATTTTTTACGTACGTAATTTTTTATAACTACCGGCAGGCCACATTTAATAAATCAAATAAATCTAGACTCAATAGACATTTCAAACGTACCTAGGCTTAAAACTAGATCATACCCCACAATTACCCTCGCTATTTTTACTGTAAAATAATCACTGTCATTTTATTCCAGTCTCTCGATTTCGTGTCCGGTAATACCGATTTTTTAATGGAACCACGGCCGTCATAAGCTGGACATGTCAGGTTCGTGTCCCCGTAAAAATAATGACGTGACAGTTTAAGCTCCGAAAAGTCACTCGTTAATTGTTCGCCAGCCCTTTAACGAAACGGCGTTTTGACAGCTCCATGGATAGCTCGATGTGTACGGTTATCGTTTCGAAATATGTCGATTCCAAAGGAAATTCTAATTATGTTACTGAACTGATGACCTTCTCCTTGGAAGGCAAAAGTTCTCCCACTAGGCTACGACCGCTCATAACAATTACATTTCTTAAAAACAAAATAAGAACACTCCCGACTAACAAACAAAACACCTTACAAACAAAAAAAAAAACAAAATCGGTTCATCCATTCGGAGGCTACGATGCCGCAGACATACACACACACACAAACACACACACAGACACGTCAAATTTATCACACCCCGTAGTTTTTGCGTCGGGGGTTAATAATAGCTCTAAATCCTGGACGTCAAACAAACTTCAATCAGATTTTGTCGTATACTCGTAGACAGTCGCCATTCTGTGGCAATTATTCGATTAGAGACAGACTAGGAAGTTCTTAGTGCAAATAAACCTCTGCATTATTCGGTTTGGGGAGCTATCTATATAGGCAGTAAAACATCTTACTACATAAAACATTACAAATCTAATAAAATATAAAATTACGAGATAACAAACACATTTGAGAAAATCGTGATATATTATCAGCTGAAACTGATTTATTTACACTCATTTAAATTCGCATTTCTGGAATACACGTTTAATGTCCGATGTTCTGAACACGATAGAAGTACATTTTTGTATCAACGAATTGACCACTACTGCAGATATAGTGCAATTATTTATACAGAATAATAACGCGTCACAATCACACATACATAGAACCTGACCCCCATCTAGAATTCCCTGTATCTAGGGAATCAGGAACTACGAGAACCATAGTCTTACAAACACCCAGACTCAGAGCAAATATTTGTGGTTCACACAAATTTTTGGCCTTTGCGGGAATGGAACTCGAAACTTCATATTCAACTGTTTCCAATAATCCAGAAATCACCATCATAATTTTTGTTTAAAAAATTTTATTTCAAAAATTTTCGATCCGTCGTCTTCGAGAGTTTTGATTCTGGTATCGAAGGTATCATCATATGAGTCACTTTGGCTTTTCAAACTAACTAAAAACAGCAGTTACCTAACTGCAGTTGACATGTATTGCCCAGGGGTGAACTCTGCGAGGGAATCATGGTTTAATCCTCACTAAATTGCTTACAGTCAGACCCGGCGGGCGATTACCGACGAATAATTTGACTTATTTGTCGAGTATTGTGGTCAGGTTTCCGAAGACGGCAAATGCATTTGAGAAAGCGGATTTACACAATTTATGCGAGTGGTTTTCAATTCCTTAGACTTTGTTTCACTTTGTCAATATTCCAAGCGATACTGTTCTAGAACCTACTAATTAATGAATTTAACTAATTTATTTCACGTTAAATTACATATATTTCTTCTTTCATTTCGTTATCGTTAATTGTTCTCTGTCTCTTTTTCAACGTTCCACATCTCCACTTCTTTTTAAACCTCTATTCCATATTGGGAACTTTTTCATTCTATAATGTGTATTACTTACTCTCTTTCCTTATATTATAAAGCATCAATAACAATTACATCACAACATATCAATAAATAATTACAATATAAGGCAGTAACTATATTTCCATAAATTAACTTAGACCGCCTCGAAAGTAGGTTAAAAGAAAATTCTAAAAAACGTTCGAACACGCTGTGCGCTAAGAGAAAAGAATTTCCTTTGCATTTTTTAGTCGTTTCTTTAGTTATTGGGTAGGAAGTATTGCTTTTTAATGTAATTTCCGAAACGGAAGACGCTGGGTCTCCTCTGGGATTCCTTAATGGATTTCGTTCATACTTCCCTTGAAAGGCGGAACTCAACCTATCAGTTAGATGCTGCCTTTTATAATAGTTCCGTTTTTATTTTCCTTTGTGATAAAAGGGTTATTAATTTGCTGATATTTCTTATCACATCTAAATTTGGAGGTTGGACTGTTCATTTTCGAAAGGAAGTAATATGTATATACCTAATTAGGCCCCAAGATAAATAGAGGTGAAGAAGAATTTTTGCTAATTAAAAATTGGAATAAGGAAAATTCTTGGATGGACATTAATTAAAAGTAAGGTACAGTACCTTATATTTTGTGTTATTCATACATTTTACTTGAAGCCTAAAATAATGGTACTACCTAACTAAATTCTACTTAGTTTTTGTAGACTGACACTGTAGTATCTATGGTAGGTAAGGTACGCTTACCTACAAGGTTGTAAATACAGGATACTAGCTGCATCCCGTGGCTGTACCCGCATCGATTATGACGATAATCGTGAAAACTATTCGGAGCCATTTCAAGATCTAAAGTAGGTATCCATAATATTAAACCAAATTCTACTGACTCTACTGATACAAAGATAGCACAAACTGTTACATTAATAATATAAGCAGGATTGTCTAGTTATTATAACAAAAGTCAAAGTATCAGTTTATACTAATGTAGAGTTAACCTCGCTTAACTGCTTACAGTTAGTAACTAGATTAAATAAAAACTTCACATTTCACTACAACAATGAGCATAATTTCCCACTTCTCGTCGACTAACATTTACTCTACACCGTAATTCCTTCATTTTCTCAAATTAGGTAAACGCCGAGAACACGACTTAAAACAAACACACTTAACTGGAGCTCCGAATAAATTTTTTCATCTCTATAAAAAAACCCTCCCCTACTACGTTTCATTTGCGAGCCATTCTTATTATTGCGAAGACTTTAAACCGGAACCTAATTTGATCTTACAATTTTCTTTCCGCCCGCTGGCCGCTCGGGGCTCAGTGTCAACGTTTCATTTGGATTACAAATTACCACAACATCTCTTCTATCTGAATCTATCTTCTGGGCAATGTTATAGAGTTCAATTTTCTTAATTGTAGGTGTAAAGTTAAAGTTGTGAGAAACCTAGATGCAGTGCAGTGGTCATTCAGCAACGGCCGTAGTGAGTTGAACATCTTCCAAGTCTTTGTACTGTCATTATTAAAGGAAAATGGGTATTGTTACGGCTGCTGTTCTGTTCTTATTAAATCGACGATGTGGAAAGGTTGGTTTGAGATTATACTTTCTTTTCAAATGATGTTTTGATTCAAAGAGGAATTTTATAACGAAAGACACTGATTTATATTATTGTCCAACAGTAGATTCAACGTACGCCTATAACCAGTTGTATTATTTGTTATTCAATATTTTTATTGTTTTATCTCATTGTAATTGGCGTGTTAAAGTTCAATGTCTGAGCTTTTTAGGCCTCCATAGTGAAGAAAAACTACAAATTATATAATTTAGCCATAATAAGTGATAAGAATAGATGATTCTTTTTTTGTTTTTATTGATGACTTACTATTATGCAGGATAGACTGAGAGAGCCACAGACCGAAACGCCAATTTATGAAGTCCTCAATGTCACCTGCTAAAACACATCCCCGAAACTACTTTCATCCCATCCAATATCACTCACAATAAAATATCACTTCTTTCTAAAATAAGAGACGCGAGAGAATTTCTTAAAAGGGGAAGTAAAAGCAACGGTTTAAGATATAATACCGCCGGGAACAAAAGAGACGTGAGCATGTTTGTATCCCAATTTTACGCTTTGCCGACTCCTTGGGAAACCTACTAGCGAAATGAATTTCGATTATTTGTCGCGTTGGAAGAATTTAAAACTCGTTGCATTGAAAAAGGTAGCTCTGGCTGGAAGAACGCTGATAAAATGCTTGCAGCCAATCAAATAGTGCATTTTTATCATTGGAAACGGGATATTGACCATGTATTAACTACGCCTATTTTGAATTCGCTCCCAATGTTAACCATGATAATCTTAAAGTGTGTTCACTGAGTTTAGTTGATCAGGATAATATTTCCACTGTGCACTTAATACAGGTAACTTAAGCAGTAGTAGCCTAGTGGGAAAACGTCCGCCTTCCAAGGAGAGGGTCGTGAGTACAAATCCCAGCGCAGGCACATAGGTGTGTTTCGTGTAAAACATATTATATTATGTTACGTAATTATCACTCACTTTTCGATGTAGGAAAAATCTAGAGGAACTACCTGAGAATTATTTCAGAGGTAGGTGATCCACCAATCCGGACAGAGTCTCTGTGTTGGGTTATTGACTAATCACAAAAGTGAGGCCGATATGGGTTCATGATGACAGATACCTAGTTAACCTAGAAATCTGAATCGTTAGACACCACTTTTTCAAATTAGCAACACTGAAACCTTTTGGTCAGATAAATAACCATGGTATAAAATTCTGATAAGCCAGTCATCACACTTTTCAACGACCTAAGGACCTCTTTAAAGGACTCTAAAGGCAGCTTAAACCTCTGGCACACTCAGCTCTCATTCCATTAATGCAATCTATAAAATACTCCCCCGAGCATCTTCCATACGGTATTACTGTCTTCTAGAGAACGTTCACTGCACTGATTATCATATAGAGCGACATTTACACTGAAAAGCCTTTCAGAGCAGTCGCTTAGTGACACATCTGTTGCGGTACTTTGGTTGGTATGAACCTCAGACATAATTTAAATTTGTTTGATTTTTAGTGTTACGTAAAACAAAAGAAAGACGTAACCCTTGTAAGATAGGATGATTATGTATGGATTCAAATGGAGCAATGAAGCCACAGTTTAGGCGCGTAGTTTGTACTTAGTTTGAAGCAACATAACGCTGAACTGCATTAGCCACATCCTAAATGTAGTTAGGGATAGGATTTATTGTAAAATCTCGGACAAAAATAAAAAAACACCTTATTATTTATTACTATTAGTTTTTTGAGTGCTAGAATACGGCCTCGTTTTACGAAAAAACACCTTCTCTTCCTATGGTGTCATTATTTGAGAATAATCAGTACTTAACATGACGTGCGAGACTTGACTTAATCTTGGTCAGCTTTTTTTATATTTATAGACTTACCTTAAGTTATTCTAGACTTAAAAATATAAGCTTTCTTGCAAATTTTCTTTAATTCAATGTTTTATTCAAACACTTGGAAATCAAACACTTCCAGCGGATCTTTCTTATAAAAACTCTTGAATCACTATATTAATTAATGTAATCTACTGTTGCAAATACTTATCTGAGATAACGACCCGTTTAGCATAAGGTGAGTTCTATTTTATATGTGTTGATACTGGTTTAATAAAAAATAAGGACATGATGCCTATTTGTTACCACTTAAAATCATGCTAATACTTACTCAACCCCATCTTAAATCATACAAACTTCTAATATTAACTCAGTAACACCCCGGTATACATCAAAACAAGTAAATAAATAACTGGATCCCACACGTAACTTCGTAATTAGCTATTACCGTTTACGCCCGAAGGCAATCGCTTTACATCGCTGCAGACGTAATTACTTCAGAACATCAGCCCTCCAGACACCGTGGAGGTGAAAACAGTTACTTATGTTAGTATTTTGTTAAAAAACAATTGAGAACAATGTACAGATAAGTGATATTGAAAAGGGAAACCACCCTGGCTTGCTATGAACAGCTGACGGATGACCCGAAAGGGCTTGCCGATAGCTGTTCTGCTAAACGGTTTGTTTGTTCATTGAATGAGGAAGCACCGGTTTCTGTTTTAAAAGTTTATTAGGCCCCCCAAGCGCCTTACGTGCGCCTTATGGATGTGTCATGACGACTGCAATCAATCAATATCATCCGGAACCAACGGCTTTACAAAGCACGGGACGGTCGAAATCCGCGCAACAACTTATAAAATTCATTGGTACGGGGCCGAGGATCGAACCCAGTATGATCGGATAGCTTCACAATAATCGCCATTAACACGTACATAAGTGGTGGTAAAATCAAGTAACAATACCCACTTTTACTCGATCCAATTTTTCGTCACCAAGCGAGTGCGAGATTAGTCTAATACCAATTTACTGACTTGTGGTTCCACTGTACTCCAGTGGCAAAACGTGTGAGAGGATACCGCGAGAGCTAATACTCATGTGTTTGATAGCTTTCATTTATTTTATAATTACTTTAGAGTAGTACCAACCTTAAGAAAAACGCATGAGATCTTTGTCATTGGCACCTTTAGTAAAACTACAAAGAAAGAGCTAGAAAAGAAACCCAGCTTTGGACATGACATTCAAAAAAATATTTATATAATCCAAATCATGCATGTTTTTTTTAGTTATGTTTGTAGTAGATACTTTGTATAGTTTTAATATTCTAATATTTGATGATAGTACCTGGATGTACCTATTGAGTATTGGGTAAGTCAATTGGGCAACTTACTTCATGCATTATGTATATAAATAAATAAAAAAAAATACCATCGTAAAGTGGCGTAAAAGAAACGAAATTGTCATCATCACGTTTATTACGTGTTTACTATACAATATCTCAGAGAGAGAATAATATATGCCGGAGTACACAACATTCATAAAACACATAATATTGTACGAAATCTTGTTTTTAAGGCCGTTGATATTATGATTACTTATAAAAGGAAACTAGTCCCACATTTTAATTTCGAGAACACAGCGGGTTTCCCAACAAAATTTAAAGCATAAGCAAAACCGTGTTTAAGGCATAAGGAAAAGCGTTTTTACTCAGAACGTCAACCTGAAGACTTGATATAAAATTGTGTCTTATCATCGCATTTCCTCATAAACTCCAGGTCAATGTAAAGGCGGTCCTCCTATTTGAATGCCTAATCGTTAGGTTATCAAACCTCATGGAAGAGTTGTGTGACCTTTTTTATATGCGTCTTGTAGATGAACATATCCTGTGTTATCCCAGTACCTAAAGTACCGATATATGTATCAAAATCTATTCAGTCAACCACACTTACACACTCACATCCTTCTTGCTCACTTAATTTTGTATCTTTATTTTACATGGCGGTACATGCACAATGTTTGCGAAGTGGAAAAGGGAGGCAACTATCAGTCTGCATAGCTGTGTCTCTCTCTAAATACTAAATAGTACGTAACGCCATCTGTTGTGCTATCATGGCAGTAAGGGTTGGCGGTTAACATAAACAGAACGAAAACAAAGACATCTTATTTTAATTATGCTGCCGCTGGCCAAATCCTGCCATTATGTCGTTTCGGAGTATAAGTAGATCCTATTGCAAGATCAAGTTTCCCGCTTCCGCTCGCGCGTACCACCCTTTGAGGAACTCTAAGAGTGGCAAGCTGCAACGCAACTTCATAATTACCTATTTCCCATTTCGCCCCGGGCCGTCCCGGCTTTACTGCGAGCCTTAATTAACTGCAGTGTGATGTTTTACCCCGAATGGGTACAACAAACAAACAAACTGTTAACATACGATGTGCCGATGGGTGTTTTAATGTGGGAAAACATTATCATAACTTCAGCGTGAGAACTTGGTTGAATAGCTTACTATTACAGTTAGGTATTGCAGCCCCTTTTAACAGTTTCATCATATCCTTGTCTCATGATCTCAGTGTTTGAACTAACAATTTGACCCATTTGGGGTCATATTATTATGTCAGACTAGAATTATATCGATTAGCCATAGCAATCTCATATTGGATAGACAGATGGCGCTGTTCTAAATAGTTTAGATTCGAACAAAGTAGCATTACTATTTGAACATCACAAAGTTTCCACAGAAAATACTAAAGACCTTTATTAAACCACAAAATTGCCTTCTCAGGTCAATTATTCTGTAGTTCAAAGCACGTTATTAAAGCAGAATGGAGGCGTCGTCTTCTCGTTTTAATTAATTGCACTTAATTGAAATATACAACGCAGCACCAGGCAACAACTAATTTTCTTCTTGCTTACACATTTACGGGTGACTGTATACAAACGTATTGCACAGAAGCTTTTGCTTTTACTGAGAATTTAACCTTCGTAAATCCATTCCGACTTGAATTTAGCGAGAATTTAAATGCAAACCAGTGTCGGAGTATTGTAAGTCTATCTCTAAACTACCTGTTAAAATTTATGCAAATTTACTCCAATTAGGTATTCTAAATCATTCCGCAACTGGGGAAAATCGTCAACATTTTTAAACTTAAAAAATCCAATGCTCATTATTGTAACCATAAAAGTTCAACCAAAGCTGGCGAAACTGTATGCTAGAAGGCAAAACAGTATAACTTGATATTTTATGGAAACATTTCATAATATTATTACATTTTTATTTTATTTTTCAATTGTATCAAACGGCCGTAAATATGTTTTGCTGAATCGGTCTGTTTGCTCCATTAGCTGTATTCATCATGACAGAGACAGACAAAAACTAAACCTTAAGAACAATGTAAAACCACAGTTATTTACTGTACTTAAAGCATCTCTGTGTTTAAAACAAAAAATGTGACAATTTCAAATTGTCAAGTCAAGACGTAAAACAACAACCAAGCAGTACAATTTCAGTAATTGCATGTCATGTCAGGCAAAGAAGATTGCGATGACAATTAAGATATTTCTTAGTACTTTTTCAAGCTAGACTTGCCACATAAATTACACTCGAAATAAAAAAGGCCTTGTTCCGCTAACAAGCTGAAACAGCCGACGCCAAAACTTTAATTTAGGCACGATATTTGCGAACGGATACGGAATCCCCCACTTTACCCCCCTTTCTCCCCGACTGTCAACTGCAAAGAGCTTTCGTGTAAGGAAATTTAAGACCGGTCACGCGGGGACTAGTCTAGGGGTGTACTTGGGTGTAGTGGGGTTTACAAGGATGTAGAATGTCTGGATTTTTTTTTATTTGACTGTGTGACGAGACGAGCAAGTCGTTCACCCGATGACAAGCGCCACGCCTGCCCACAACAGTCACAGCACCACCCAGAACCTTGGACATCGGTTCTAAAGGCTCATATGCCCAGTAATTTCGCTGAATTCAGCCTACGGGTTTTTTCTGCACTGTGTTAAGTTTGAAAGATTGTCCTTGTATGTGTGAGACGAGTCTATGTTATGAGATGGAGATGTCTGGGTCTTTATTGTGTTAACAATTTGAACTTCTTTCAGGCGTCCGAAGGGCAGATGCTCAACATGATATCGGTTGAGAGTTAATTGAAAATGTTTGTATGCAGACTTTGTATATTTTATTTCAGTACCTATAATTTTAAATGTGATTACTGCGTTTTAACAGATCCTCTATAATTTTTATCTATTTATTTTATTTTACACTTTTAATCTAGCAAAATCTAATATCGGTCATAACATTACTTATGCAACCATAAAATCTTCAGACCACGGACAAGATAACTTAACTACGTTTCTACTTACTACATACCTCACTCAGAGACAATAATTAACTCTAATTAGCACCTAACTTACTTGGGACTAGTTAAAACTTAACAGACATCTCAGAGTAGATACGACACTGAATATCATTACCTTTCGCGTTTGGAACTCGCACGTAACAACGTAAAAACTTTTTTAATGTCTTCGTTAATTCATCATCCCTGTTCATTTCTCGGAATGGCATATCCATTTTAACTTAGTCCTTTGCCCGGAGTTAGGACAAACACGCCACGCTCATGTCAAACTGTCTAGGTTTTGAGATTTCAGGTTTTAAATTAGCGCAGACTAGTCGGAAAGCCAGGAGGAAATAAGCCTTAATCTGTTAAGTCACGGCATGCAAGTTGAATTGTACTGCGGCGGCCTTACCACAGTTTGTGTAAGAGTTTCCTCGGGGCTATGGGCCTCGGTTATAAAGATTATATAGTTAAACTGATCATTGAAATACCACAGGACAAGGAAAACATAAAACAAAGGAAATTTAACAATTAGCGTCCTAATAAGCGGTCTTTTGGCACAGAGCGATCTCTTCCAAAGAACCATGCGTAGAGAGGAATAATAAATATTAATAGCTTGGTTTCTGATAAATAGATCTAGATTTATCTAGATTCTAAGCTATCATAGGCCCAAACTACACGGGCGGTTCTCTCACCGCGAGAAACCGCACTAGATACAATTCAATATAAAAGTTGTGTAAGACGGGAGAACCGCTCGTGTAGTATGGTCCATCACCATCATCATCAACTCATGTTGTCCCATTGCTGAGCACGGGTCTAAGCTCACTTTCGTGAGGAGGGTTAGGTCAAAACCCACCACAGGAGCCCGGTCCGCATTGGGGGATAACATACCTACCTTCGAAATAATTCTCGGGTAGGTATGTGGGTTTCCTCACGATGTTAAACAACAACTTATGTACACCTTTCATATTAAATTGCATCTAGTGCGGTTCGGGAGCAGATTCCCGCGGCGGGAGAACTGCCCGTGTAGTTTGGGCCTTCAGTGATAACCGCGGCTAAATGATGTGAAAAAAAACTAATAACTGACTTCGCTTACTGTTTTATTTTTATTTAACCTGTCTAGTAATTTGAAAGAAAAACGAAAGCAGGATGGCGTACGGATTGAGATGAATGTTAACGAACTCTAAAATTCAAGGGCGTATCTCTCTGTTATCTTTCTCTCTTATACAAAACACAAAGAAGACCTGCGTCTCAGTACTTGGAAAGTAATTGGCTGTTGTCGATGCAATAAAAATCACAAATATCACTCTTTATTTTGCAGTACATAAGGTCGCACAATCGCTCAGTTAATTACAACTCCGCCTCATGAAGGTCCACGCATCGGAGGGCTTGGCCAATTATAAAGTTTGCACTTCCACCGCCACTCTAGACTGGCCTACCGACCCTCCCTGACCGACCACAAAATTGGAACCGCATCGTCAAACATGCAAAAATGCGGTGGGTCTATTAAAACTGGTCGATGGGGTCTCGTGGACTCGTGTTTGCATTTAGGTGAAAACCAGATCTGAAACTTTGTCGTGAGCAGTGGCCGGTAGTGAAGGGAGGGCAGTAGTTTTGTAATTGGTGTGAATTTGTGCATGGGAGCGCCACCCGTTTTGTGTACAAGCTTTGTGTACGAGATTAGTTGCGAACGTGTGTTTACATAGAAACATTTATATTTAAGGATTCATGTCGTTTGTAGCTGCCTTTTTATTATTTCGGACACACATGACTTCCATAGTACGTTCCGTACGACCAACTAAAAAAGGTGTCGCTACAGACGTTAAATGTAACTCTGCCTTTTCTTTGACCACCTGATTTTGATGGGACACTGTCTTCTTATGTCAATATGAAAAACAGCGTGAATGACGTAGTCACGGGTAACATGCTAGATGTATGCTCATGTAACATTATTATGTATGCTCATGGAAATCAAACACATGGATGCGTAAACAATTAAATTTCAACAACAAATATTATTAGTTTAAGCTTCTTCCGCGGCGGTTGTGTGTTGCCTTATAAGACATATATTCGTAGTATAGTACATTCAGAATAGGCACTCTCCCCGCGTGATCCACTTCCCCACACCCACTACCCTCAATCCGGGGGACAATCGGGAGGTCAATCAATATTAAACACAGAGCTAGAATCTTAAATCAATGATATTACACGCCCAAATGACAAATGACAATAGACAAACGGGTTAGGATGAACCTTCATACTAGTGGGTTGTCTTTTGTTTTAATCGCGTGGTGTCTTTGAGTACATACACACACATTCGGTGCATGTATAAACGTCATTTATATTTGTGAGTTGTCAAATGATCTTTTCTATGGAGTGTCTGAGATGGGTGTTGATACCAAGCTGCCGAAATATCCAACAACCCGTCGGGAATCGTTTGTACAGGATACATGTTACCTAATATCATAAACTAGGCGGAGAGAGAGAGAGATAGAGAGAGAAAGAGAAAGAGAGAGAGTTCAAACACATCATTTTAATTAAAGTTTCGTAAGGCGTTGCTTGGACGCTACTAATTTAAGCGTATGCTTACGCTAACCACGAAAAGGCAACGAAAGTAACAATTATGAAACTTTATATTCAAAGCTGTAGATTTTAAAATGCGATTTTGAATGGAGTAATGAATTATATGCATGAACGTGCAAAATTGTATTGAAATCTTATATCTTTAAATGAGCAATTCTTGTATATATATAATTATATAATTGGAATCTCGGAATCGGCTCCAACGATTTTCATGAAATTTAGTATAAAGGGGGTTTCGGGGGCGATAAATCGATCTAGCTAGGAATCATTTTTAGAAAATGTCATAGAAATAAAAAAATAAAAATACCGAGCAAAGCTCGGTCATCCAGGTACTTACATTAATATATTATCAAAATGTTTCAATGTTAACATGACAAGCCTATTTAAAGAGGGTTTCGTATTTAAATGATGTACAACATGAGGTACAACGACTAAGTCTCTCAGCTTTGTATGAATATTTCGTAGAAGATTTTGAATGAAACATATACGCATCAGGGGGCCTACCATGACGTCTTATAGCGATTCAGTTGAGGACCTAAGCTGAGCCGCGTCGCATAATCGTACAGTGACGTCTTATTTTTTATATTGCTGCCATTTTCAACCTAAACTGGATATGGTTTAGGTTGAAAATGGCTTATTAGCGACTCAATTTAGGTTGCTACCATTTTCAACCTTAACTGGATCCAGTTTAGGTTGAAAATGGCAGCAACATAAAAAATAAGACGTCGCGGTACGATTATGCGACGCGGTTCAGTTTAGGTCTTCAATTGAATCGCTATAAGAGGTCATGGTACGCCTCCAGATCTAATTGTCGTTTATATAACATCAAAGTAACTAACAAACTACCCACATTTACAAGTAAATACTCAATACCTAACACTTTGTACTTAAGTGCAGCTTACAAAGGTCTAAAACCCCTTTATCAGTACACATCAAAACATTAATATCAAATGTCTATAACCAGTACACTCATATTATAATAAGGAGGAAACTGTAGATAACATACAGTAATATTATAGTTTACATACAATAGAGTCAAAGCCGTAACTTTATTAATATTAGCATTATTAACCTTCGTCAAGATGTTAGACAATACAACACTCCCCGAAATAGGTGTATAATGAAAATTAATGTTTATTGTGTTAAGGGTGGCAGACTGTATACGGCGTGAAACAAGGCCATTTATACTAGATGTCTCCGGGTGCAACAAGCGGACACTTCACTCAAAGCACGCTCTTAACAGTGCCTTAACATTACAACTGGGGGGTCACCACGTACTTACTTATTATTATTCCATACAGTTCATTTTAAGGCCTTAAACTGAATGGCCTAGATTGGCACCACACACTCATAAATGACAAACGTGACGTGACGTCACTCAAATATATACTGCCGAGAATGAGAGAGAAAGAGAATGAGATGGAGCTATATAAACTTCCATAATTGCAAAGAAATTGTTCCGATCTCTTTGGATAAATGTCTCTGGTCGACTTATGAACGCTGAGCGATATTGGTGGTGACAGTAGCAGGGTAGTTCAGTGAAAGGCCTTAAACTGGACGGATTTAACTGATCGTGGTGAGGCCCCAGTACGTTTCACAAACAAACAAATGCCGGTTTTTATCACCTTTAGTGGAAATAATTATCACAAAACTAATATCCAACATTATTTCTGAGAAAAGATCAAATTAAGCTACGCATAACGCCGATCTTTTGTTCTTTTTAGGGTTCCGTACCCAAAGGGTAAAACGGGACCCTATTACTAAGGCTCCGCTGTCTGTCTGTCTGTCCGTCTATCACCAGGCTGTATCTCATGAACCGTCATAGTTAGACAGTTAAAATTTTCACAGATGATGTATTTCTGTTGCCGCTGTAACAACAAATACAAAAAACAGAATAAATTAAATATTTAAGCGAGGCTCCCATACAACAAAGAACGGAATCCTGCGCGTGCGAGTCGACTCGCACTTGGCCGGTGGTTTTTTTTTCAGTGTGACCATGTCTTAACTAATTATGTTTTTCTTGTTACCTCGACATATCCACCTAAGGTTTACTCCAGAAATTTCCCGCGATTATCTCCTCATAAATAGTTTTTAAACTCGTAACGCGTTCACGTAGCGTGTTGGACGTAACTCCATCGTTACGTAAAGACCTCGGAGTGCGTATTAAAGCTGAGAACGCACTATAACTCGACCAACATTTAGTGTTACTGCTTTAGCACAGAGCAAAACACGCGTGGTCTACGTCTGCAACTAAAAGCGGTGGCAGACGGGACACATGGCGGCTACAAAATATTGATTCGTGTGCCACTATGATATTAATAGTCACTAATATTATAACCTTATTAAATAATGTGCCTACCTACCAAAACCTTTTTTTTTTTTTTTTTTTTTTTACCCGGGGAAATGCATTAGGCATACCACCCGGCCCCGGGGGGAGGCGGGGTGGTTATGTGGGACTCCCCCGCCAGATCGCAGTCTGACGGGGCTTACCCACTAAAACCCCGGGATGTTCTCCTCTCCGCATTATGGAGGTGGTCACGGGTACGAACGGCACTTCCGCGACCACCTCTGCGGGCGCCCTTTCGGGCTCGCCACGTGAGGCTTGGGCCTCTTTCTCCGCTGGGTGCGTCCCGGAACACACGGGCCGCACCTCAGCTCGGGACTTCTAACTTGGGCGTTGGACCCCCGATCCGCGGCCCAAAAGTCCCCGTTATTGGTCCCTCGCTGTGCCCTCTGCTGATCAGAGGGACACGCGAAGGACCTCTTCTCGCCAGGTTATTTGCTACGGCCACCAATTCCCCTAGGAGAATTGCTGACCGAACCCCAGGGTGCACCGTCCCAGCTGCTGCCCTTCCCTCCGGATGCAACACATCAAGAGGGACGAACAACAGCCGGGCACTCGTGGAGGTTACCTGGCCCGCACCCCTACCTACCAAAACCTAATGTAACTTATCTGAAACTAAAAAAAAATTTTACAGACAGTATTTCGCCATTGAATGGCGTAGGTAACTTATCCATCCATCCTAAGTAATATACCTACTAAACCTAAAAATATTCATAAGTAACATTTTCAGTTGTCCTTGAAATTTATATTCTTATATTCTTTATTGTACACAAAAAAAGCATGTTTACAGAAAAATTTTGTAGTTTTGTATTTTGTTTTTTTTTTTTATTTTTTTTTCTTTGTTTTTTTTTTTTTAAATTTAAAAAAGAAGTCTCTTCCTTTTGCAGTAACCCAGTAAATGCAAGCTATTGATAACAATAATAATAACCCGTCACGATCACATACATAAATCCTGACTCCTACCTAGGATTCCCTGTATCTAGAGAATCAGGAACAGCGAGGACTATGGCCAACATGAGTGACGAAAAGCTAAACTATATGACAAAAATAAAAACAAAAAACGAGCGTGCTTTAGACCACGCGCTTGAGTAAAACTTCGCTATGAGAGAAAGAGGGAAAGAAAATGTGTGCTCGCACTTCTCTCTCTTGCCCCTACAGTAAAATACGAAACGTAACTATCTCTCTTTCTATTTCCACTAACTTATATCTCGCTCTCAACTTCATCGATCACATTTTTCGTAACGCTCACGTCACACATTCACTAGGTTACTCCCCAAGTCAAGCGTGCGTAAAGAAGCGTTACTAAGGAACATAACTATAAAGGCAAATAGTAAAGGTAATGCTACAAATTGTGTCTCGTTTGCCATACGACGAGTATGTGGATGTAAATCGAACATGGCGGCCGCTCGGCTTACGCTTGATGTAATGTTGGTCCGATTCAATTCATTGCTGCCTGGCGTCGATTTATGTGCAGTGCGTTTGCTGTGAGTGTCGTAGTAGGAGCTACGACCAATTACAAACGTCAATGTAAACTAGGCTTTATAGTCTTATGCTTTTTCACATGCTTCGTAATAAATATAATACGGTACAGTGATTCTTTATTAAACACTATAATTGTGTGAACAAAAGTCATCTTCAACATCATCGTCAACCCTCATCGATCCACTACTAAGAGCGGGTCTCCTCTCACATACGTGAGGATTAGGCCATAATCCACCACAAGAACCCAGTCGAGATTGGTGGATCACAGACCTCCGATATAATTCTCGGGTGTGTGGTCCTCACGATGTTTTCCTTCGCCGAAAAAAGAGTGATAATTACATACATGTGTTTTACGAGAAACTCGTTGGATTTGAACTCACTACGCTCTCCTTGAAAGGCGGACGTACTATTAAGCTATCACTGTCTAGTAATCTTAAGAAAGTAAAAAATAAACTCAACAATATTATTGTAAATGAACAGTGGGCGGTGTCAGTTGCGTCACTAGGAAAGGCCTACGTCGAGCAGCAGACGAATATAGATTAATGTACCGATGAATATAATGATGAATGGATATCCTTATCTCTGTTAGCAATTGCTAACAGGCAACCTTTATATGGACCGGAATCCATTAAAATATGTTGTCGTTATTAATGGTGGTGACTTATTACAAACTCAGAGCGTGTACACATTCTGTGGTACACACAATGTTTACCCTGCCTGGGAATCAAGCCCGGCACCAAACGCTTCGCAGTCGACTCATTAGCAACTTACGCCACTGCGGTTGTCTCTGGTCCACTTTGCGCACGCTTTTGTAGTCCTCTTTTGACACCGTGCAAAAATGAAATGACTAACTTCACAGATGGACGGCAAACAAGAAAAAAAACATTGAAATATTTGAATTACACAGGTTTTGTAATCTATACTATCTATCTATCTATTCAGCCCGTATCCACCCACTGCTGGGTATAGGCCTCCTCTGTTTCACGCCATTTGTTCCGGTCCTGTGCCAGTCTCATCCATTCAATCCCGACGTGCTTTGCGATGTCATCCGACCATCGAGCTGGTGGTCTGCCTCGCAGGCGTTGCGCTCCTCTTGGCCACCACTCCGTTACTACCTTCGTCCATCTTTGGTCATCCCGCCTTGCCAAGTGTCCAAAATAATCATCATGTGTGTGTAATCTATACTAATATATAATATTAAAATAATAGTAATAGTATATATATTTTATTATAATTATGTGTGTAGTATATTATCAATATATGTATATTGTTATAATTTACTATTTATTAAGAATAGTGTGCATGTGTATCATTAAAACGTATCGTGTTTATTTAATACTGCAAGTACGCCACCCATCCTACTATCAAAAAATGTTTTTTACTGTCCAAAAGTTGTCCAAAGGTTGTCTGGAAGAAATCGCTTTCAGCGATAAGACCGCCCATTGTACTACCCTTGTTTACCTATTGTAATTTATATGTACTGTGTTTATTTTTGTTTCTGGTTTCAATAAAAAGTTTCCTATTTTTTTCTATTCTATGTAAGGCCGAAGACTTCGTTTGTTTGTTTGAACGCTACCTATCAAATAAAATATTATTATGTATTCTACATTTCTTCAGTTAAATCTCCAAAAAAAAAACATTATCCAATTAATTAAAAACAATGAGTTGATGTAACACGACACAACAGGTATTTGGTTTATCTGTTATTTTTAAAAATAGGGATTTGGGGCTTCCCCCCCCCCCCCCCCTACGCAATCACAACAGGTAAACAAGGGTAGTACAATGGGCGGCGTATGGCGTATTGTTATTCTAAGCCATTTGTATTAAAGCCTTGTTTTCGTCCATCTAAGATATAATTAGAAATATTATGAAACAGGAAGGAATACATAATTCCCTGTTTCCTTCACTTGAGATAGGATCATCTCTGCCCATTAATTCCACTCGTTAGCGGAAGCTTTTAAATTGGCCAACCGACGCTTTCTGCGTCTCGACGTAAACACTCATTGTCTTCTCCCACACGTGCTCTGAAATTGCGTCTTATGCAATCTCTCTTCTCACTTATCCTATTCTATTCTGCTTCCTACTTAATCCTACTCCAACTAATATTATAATTAGTAGTGGGAGGCCTCTTCTGCAAAAGACGAAAAAAAGCTAGATATTAATCCGCCAAGCAGTAGATTGTAAGGGCACTGTTTCCAGCCAAATTATTTAGCATATGAGACTTTAGAGCCGATGTCTCAGGGTGACGAGCACAGTGCAGTGCCACGCGGGGTTATGTAATGCAAAGTTCTGTGTGGCGCTGTAACTGTTATGGGCAGGCGTAGCGGTTACCATCAGGTAAATGACTTGTTCGTCTCGTCAGTCAGTCAAGAGAAACATCGTGAGGAAACCCACATACTATTTCTGAGACAGTTATATTAATACACCAATCCGGACCTGGCCACAGTGGTGGATTATGGCCTAATCCTCATCAAGACCCGTGCTCAGCAGTGGGACGACATGGTTGATGATGATATAGCTATTTTATTTTCTCGGATTCGAAGTGAACTGTAGAGTATTTAACGCGGCAATAAAATGACTCGTCATGCTTGATTCTAATATCCCATATTATAAAGAGTCGATTTAATCCCATGTTAAATAATCTACTATTTTATAAAAATTACTGTTATCTCTTTTATAACGAAATCACCAAATATAATAATTATGTAAGCATTTTCAAAGCTAACTTGTCACAAAATTAGTTCTTAGTTAGCGTCAACATAGCAATTTCGTAGCGCTTGCTACGATGACGTGCTACGGAGCTACGGCGTAGCCTTAAGGCGTTGTTACACTGTTACTAGATTAGTGAAGACGACGTGGCTTCTTGACCGTGGACGTTGCTAGGGAATTATTTCAGGGGGCTTTATAGGAATTTATATAGGAACCAACTTTCTTCTGGGAGGAGAAAGGATAACAACTTTCAAGCGTTCTCTTCTATCAATTCCTTAACTGTCGGGCGGACTAGATGAACTAAAGAAAAAAAAGATTTCACATGCGCGACACATGAGCCACAGGTGCAGAAAAAGTTGAAATTCACTCTCTAGCTTTAACTGCAGCTTCATTTAAAAGGGATCGATTGATTCCATAAGTGTTACAATCACTACAATATGTTCGTTCACTGCTCCAACCGTTGTATTTTTGAAAAGTGCTAGGCATTTTACCCCCCCCCCCCCCCTCAATACGCCCCCGATCTTGACCTATTTAAGGCCCAACACGTCGCGCCTAGTTAAGTGCGACACTAACGACGTGAAACTTGTTATATCTCACGTGAGGTAAATGAATGAGCGCTTTACTTGATTTTGCGTTGCACTGTGTTATTTAAGGCTTTTATGGCTATATATACCTGTATGGGACTTTCGTAATTTTTTTACAATTAGTATAATAGTTGAGTGATTTGGTTGTATTATGTCTCTATCTATCTATTTATCGATCTATGTAACGGAATTTTTGAACGTCAATTTCACCAACTTCGAGTCTTCCGATAAACTTGAAACTAACTGATACAAAATAAAGTAATAGCTAAACAATAAAAAAACATAGCTAAATAATAGGTACAATGGGCAAACTTATCGCTTAAAGCAATCTCTACCAGACAACGTTTGGATGGACAAGATAGGTTACTAGGCATGTGAGACTTTAGAGTCGATATCTCAGAGTGACGAGCGGAGTGCAGTGCGGAGAAGGATTATGCAACAAAATTCTGGGTGGCACTGTAACTGTTTGGGCAAGCGTAGCGCTTACTATCAGATGAACGACCTGCTCGGGGGTTAAAAAAACTACTCAATATAAACGAACAAAACAACAGATCAACACTACGAGTACACTATAACAACCAACACGTGAATATATTGTGTAAAATGTTTTAAAATATCAATTTTCCGCAGTGGGCGGCTCGGAAACCCCGTAATAATAGGTTTGAGCGATCGCGACTACAATTAATGCTGAATGTAAAAAATGGTCTAATTATGGGTTTAACACGTAGATGAATATCTACCTATTGTGTTTACAGTCTGTACAAGGCGCTTTCTTGCGGTGCAGACGGACCTAGGGGGTGCTCGCGATCCATAGAAACTTTGATACGAATTTGAACCTTAATAGTACACAAAGAAGAAGAAGAAATCAAAGAGATTATACATTGATCATAGCAATCGTCACACACTCGTCGCGTAAAAGTTGATACATTGACATGAAGGTTTATTGAAAGAAGTTTTTAATAAAACAAAAAGTTCGGGAGTAAGAGGTCACCATAGAGTAAACAAAGGTTTAAAAAAGTTTGTATTGACATTTCTTCTCAGTTCTCAGTTTAACTCAAAGATTAAGATCACAGATTAAGAAGACTCAAAGATTTTTGGTTTAACTAATGACTAAAGACAGATCTTATACTTTAAGATCTCTGCTATAGACTTTAACCATAACCAAAAGAGTATTTCATGAAAGTTTTTTCTACTTTCATTGTGCCTCGACAAGGCATTGACATAGAACATTGACGGGTCGAAATGAGAGGCAAATATGAAATAGTTTCAGTTCACATGTGTGTGTGTACACTATTACACACACCCTTTTTTATTTGTATGCTTGGAGTGCAATAAAGAGTTTATTCTTATCTTATCTTATCATTAAGAACATACTAAAATGTCTTTCTACATAAGCGAAATGATCAAAAAGCGACGATAGTATATTGAAAAACAAAGATCATTTTTTTTGTGAACATGACAATATAAATTCACAATAAAAAATTAAATATTACGCACGTCATCACCAGCCCATAACAATTGGTATTAAATGAATTCCGAGCCAATAAGCAGGCAATGTGAATCGTTTAATTGAACGAAAGGTGCAAGCGAGTCGTGAAATGCGATCGGATTTCGCAGATGCGCCGGAACCCGGATGTCCACTCATTGTGCCTACGGTATAGTACGGTAATAAACCATCAGGTGGCGTTGACTGGTCTTTCCTTATCTATATATATAAAAATGTTATGTTGGTTTGTGTACGCTTCAAAAACTCAAAAATTTCTGCACCGATCGAGCTGAAATTTTAGCATGATCTATAATCCGCATCAAGGATTGTTTTTATCTATTTTTTTCATCAGTGACATATCAGCGAATATGAGAATGTGCCACAGCGAAGCGTGGCAAGGTACAGCTATTGTATGTATATTATATTAATTAATTATTTATTTATAAACTAATTAATATAATTAAATAAATAGTATTTTATCATAATACTAATATTTAACATAGGTCTCTCTATTTCCATGCTATTGGCTTCAGTAAGAATCCTTTGTTTACATGTGACTTTATTCGCTTAATATTGTAACTTAAACTGTTGTAAATTTTTACATTGTTATCCATTTTACATGTTAGCTGTTACGTTAGTGTCATTTTCATTTTAGGTCTGAACAAAGTCCTGGAAACGAGATTTCAATTCAATTTCTGGGAATGAGACCCGACCGCCGAATTCAATTTCGCCTTTTTGCTTTCAGAAACTAGATGTTTGTTTATTTCTCGTATAATTAGTAGAACTCTGGGACACAGTGCAAGAAAGATACGGTAAGGAATCTCAGATTGGAGTTAATAATTTTTGTAATAAAATTTAATACGCGCTGCCTTTGCTCAGCACATCCTAAAAATATCCCAAGGATAATATGAAATTTAACTCTTTAACTTACCCTTTTAGGTTATGTGCCAGACTTTCTTAAGGCTATGTAAAAGTTTTGTGTTTTTAGCTATTTCATTTTAGTCACTTACGGAGACACAAACAACGGAACAAAAAAAGTTTGTAGACATGAGATAAAATGATCATATCTCTAATGAGACTGTCAAACAGTAAGAATAAGTGTAAGTAAAATATCCAGTTTCACATTATTTTGGAACTTAAAATAAACTGTCCTTTATAATTATGTATATATTATTGTTTCCAACTTTAAACTAAATCCTACACAACTTTATCTCTCGCTTTCCCTCTTTCTGTATATATCTTTCCCTTTCTCTCGCATAAGACGACCTACTGCGCTATTCATACTATGTTTACAGCACAGAGCTTCGCACAGAGTTCGGTGGTTGCGGAGGGTGGTGGAGTTCACGCCAGACCTAGCGCTTACGAACCGTGCCGAGCCTTTTTGCAGGCACACAATTTTTATGCCGTTACTAAATTTTGCTTCAGTTTTGAAAACAACTTTTTCATCCCGAGTTGTTTTCAGTTACGGAAACTAGTTACTGTGTGATTTTTGACCAAATATTATAAAAGAATATGGTTTGTATGTTTTACTAGCTGCACCCCGCGGTTTCACCCGTGTAGTTCCCGTTTCAGTGGGAATACAGGGATAAAAAATATCCTATGTTACTCGCTAATAATGAAGCTTTCCATTTGTGAAATAATTTTTTAAATCGGTTTAGTGTTTTAGACGTGAAAGCGTAACAAACAAACAAACAAACGAACTCACATAAATGCTATTGGTTAAGATTACCCAGCTACGGCAAATCCAAAAGGAAAGGTATATCTCTGTAACATATGTATGGTAGGTCTATATACGTTTTTTTTTATTTGACTGAGTGACGAGACGAGTAAGTCGTTCACCTGATGGTAAGCGCTACGCCATAACAGTTACAGTGCCACACAGAACTTTATGTATGTTTGTATTTGAGTATGTTCCACTGTAGCCCCTAAAATACTCATCCGAATTTGATCAATGAGGTGCAGATTCGTTATTATGTTTCTCAGTTAGATTTTAGTTGGTTTTATTATGCTGTTAGTCTCTAGCCGACCTTGACTGCTCTACCAGACATCGGGTCGAACGCAAAGGACGCATGAGTCAATAATGAAACGTTTCGTCTACAAACCAACCTTATTTCTCATAAGCTTTGTGACTCAATTTCAATTTGGTTACGTTACCAGCAACCTATTATAATACGGCGAAATTGATATGAAGGCTTCTATGTAAATGTACTGTTCATCATATTTTCCAAGAAACAGCCACGATAACTCACTAGTTCTGAATATTACGTGATGTAACAGTAGAACTTCCAGGTAATATGCATTTTCATAGGAAAATGTAGACAAAGATGAAGGACTATGAAGAAATTCATTGTTTGTTTCTCGACCACTGATCTTTTCAAGCTTTATCTAGATATTCAGATACTATTGACGTGGTTTAAAAACTGCTTTCAATCGATAACAACTAAGACTGACAGCTTGACATACCTTCCAAAGCACGAAGTGATTGAAATGCATACACAAGGATGGAAGTCGAAGAGGTCTTGCAAATGACACCAATTACCTCTTAGCCACTATCTGTCATATTTTTCTCTATGTATAAGAGACTTAAGTGTTTAACTTTTAAAAGTGCAATATATTTGCCTATTTGCAATAAATGATAAGAGTTTTGAGTTTTTTACGAAGTAGTTAGAAAACACATTAGATTTGTTGCAACACAGACGCAGACGTTGGTTCGACCGCGGGTCGTCTGCAGGTGTGACCGCAGTTCCCTGTCTCACGGACGCTGACTACCACCCCTGGTCTGCAGTCTACATTAGCTATATAGGTACGCATCTATAGTATAATTATTCAGATTTTAGGGATTCACGATGGTGACTCCCATGCCTTTGATATAAAAAATTCAAAGTGTCTTTGTAATTTGTTAGCTGCCGGTGCAAAAAAAATACTTTTGTTTCTAGGTATGACGTTATCAGCAGCCAAAATATTACTGGAGTGTCACATTGGTATATAACACTTTCCCCTATTTCCAATACCATTAAAATATTCTGTGCGAGACCAAATGTTGATGACGATGATGATGATTAATCGACTAAAAATTTTAATGGAAATTTATTTCAACTATAAAGTCAATTTATTTTTTCCATTCTACTCTTATAATTATTTCACAGTACATAATGAAAAACTCTGATATATTATGTAATGGGCTCGCAGCCTTGTTTGATCTGTACACACACACACATACCATATTATGGTATATCAACAGCCAGGAATAGTCGCATCGGTGGTGGCATCTCAAGCATTAGTACCTACTCAATACATCGAATGCGTGCAGCGAATATAATTCGTGATTACTCCCATCTAACCATCCACGTCGAGTGTGAACTGACCGTAACATCCTGTCTGATGCAGATCTGTCAAATTAAACGGGCGTAAATACTACTATGACTGCATGTTAGACTGATCCTAATGACGCATGTAATGAGGATGCTTTATACATGTAATTTATGGTTGATATGCCACTCTGCGTTTGAAATACATTGAGTTGTTTTTTTTTTGAGTTGTTGATTTCTGAATACGTTGCAGCAGCTGATTTATCTCTTGATTCTGAAGTTAGGGAAAATAATAACGCATTTTTAGTCTGCGGTGAAACTAAAGAGTCGCTGCGAGTGTCCAGCTAGATAATATTATCATTGCAAATTCTATAACAAGATGAATGTTTATTACTGTTTCTTTTCCACTCCGTTGATTATGAACAGAGAGTCGTCTCACTATCTGCAAAGCCCTGAATGCGTCAGTTCCCAATGAGACCGGAGATTCTAATTAAACTCACTTGTCAAGTTTGCTCTCGCCAATGCCTTTGTTGCGTTTTTCATCTTTTCCACTCGGAATTCGCGTTTCTTTTAAATTGTTTTTTCCCGCTTTTGTGTTATATCTGCGTTTTTAATTTGCTGATGGATTAATAATGATAACTTTTTGCTAAACAATTTGGTTTCTATAATGAGCGTAGAAAGCTGGAAGACATAGCAGGTAGAGTAAGCAACGAAAGTCCTTAAGCATTTCTTAATATTTTACGGAAAATTTTTATACTTTGCGTGTGTAAAGTTGAATTCGATGTTTTTTTTTTTATCTTTCGAAAATCAATCCCTTGAGCAATCATCGCTTCACAAAGATGATGATGAGCGACATTTGTTCCTGTCTGTACATTGAAGCTGGGTAAGCCAGAAACCACGAGAGCACCGGCCCTGAGCGCTCAGTAGCAGAAATCACACAAGCAGGCCCCGAGCGCTCAGTCGATCAATTAGGCACAAGCGGAGCGTCTGGGTGTATTTACTCAGGGGAAATTAGGATGTGGTCGCGTTATTCGTCGAGCTGCGGTTTGTATGATCGGATTCAAATTCTAAGTAGTTTATATTCTGACATGTTTGTAGATGGTAACACTGGGGATGAGCGTAGTACGGGGACTGAGGAGGAAGGTACAGTACAACTAGCTAGGGGCACATAATTCTGCTATATAATAGATGGGATTATGTTACGATATACCTCCTACATTTAATGTAGGACTGTTGTAAGCAAGTGAATCAGTATGTTTCAGACTTACAAAGGGTTCCAGCCAGGAGTTCCCAAGGGACCAAGGTGAGGTGGTCATAACTTGTTTGAAGAGTGTAAATAAACTTCGCCTCTTTGGGATACGGTTATCCGTATTAGTGGATTTTAGGACTCATTGGGAATTTGAAATTCCCACTGTTCTTGTTCTTGTTACAACAGATATTATGTAACTGTGGGCAAATTATTTCTTTTAGCACGTTGTCTGTTGAAAACATAGATATTTGTGTTTTTTTGTATCGTTACGCGAATGCGGGAAAATACACCTGTTATATTAGCGCAGTTTACGTGCCGGCTGTGCAGCGAAACACAGACGTGTGTAAACGCGGCACTACTACAGTGCGGCTCACACAGGCGGCACGCCAGTGCTGGAAAACACACGATTCGGAACGGTGCGCAAATGTAAAAACCGTTTTAATAGTCAACTTGTTAAAAAATAAAATTGCCGTTACAATCTCCAACGCTCTAAAGAATAACTACTTCTTAAAATTCCACAAAATGTCTCCAGCCCAAATACAAATCCTGCTTACGAGGCTGTCAACTTTATTTTAACACACAAAAAGCTAAATTATGAATAATAACCGTCGTTAACGCTTCTGCAAGCATCTTTGAAACTCTGAATGTTATGGACCTAATTTATTCAGGCGTAACAAAGACGTAGCCTACATTAACGGGGCCAAGTTTTCGCCATTGTGAAGTCTAAATAAAAACCTTTATGTCCAAATAAATTCCAGCGGGAAACTCGAGAATATCTTTTAAAGGACGGTATCACGACACTTTCTTGCATTCAGAGAGCCATAGAGAATACAATTACTACGTAAAACAGAAACCTTCGTTTAGATGTGGGATAGAAAAACAAAATATAAAGTAAATATTCAATTGCTTAGCACAATACCTATGCCCGAAGAGTCAGTTGTTGGATATTCCACCAACAGTACCACGTAATACGGGTTCTTGGACTAGCGTAGCTAATCCCAGCTGTGGACTATTGTAAGTCTTTTCGACGACGATAAAAATTATGATACTTCTCCACGCAGTCTTCTTTCAACGCCGCCACTGTTTCTTCACACCATGATGTTCTTTGTGGGAATACGCGTTGTTATTGTGCTTAGCTTTTTATAAAGCTGTAAATCCATTAAAAAGGGGGAAAATAACGTCGTAAAAGTTCCTTGAGAAAGTCTAAAGAAAGTTAATAAGACAGTTCTCGTCCGCGAAGAGCCATTCCAGAACTTTTTCGCATTCGTTCAGCCTTCATTTTATATTCTTAATGGACTCACCTGCGGCGGCGACTTCGCGTAATGCCTAGAAATTATGAATATTTCCTGCCCTATATTTTAACTGAGTGAATTAAAGTGCTCTTCTTGCCCTGTTTACGGGGACTGACGAAAGATGATTTTACTTTACCGAACTTGTTTAGGAGGAAAATTAAGTGTAAAAACGGAGCCGGCGTGCAATATTTTCGAAGAACTCGCAGAGTATTCGTTTTAGTCCGATTTTAGATTAGCTTGGAATACTAAAGCAAATGTTGAATCAAGCATACAGTTTTTAGATCTTTTATTTTTAACCAGAGTTAATGTAGGAACACGCCAAACTATGAAGAATTCGTGGCGTAATTACGCCAGCAAAATCGTGAGCCAGAATTAAGTCCCATTTTGTCATAGTGTTAATATTGAAAGTTTTAAATTATCACACCGCATAAGTGTGTTCCAGAAGTCAATAAAAAATATTTATTTTGTTGAAAGTGTATGTTTAATTATATTTATTCACTCAGCATGTCCTCACCCAAAAAAACTTATGACTGAACTTTACATTCCCTAAATAAATAAAGTAAGTAAACATTTGACACCACCACGTTTATTTTTCCATGTCACAGAATTCGCATACTCATGAACGCGCACTCGCACAGTTTAACGAAATTAATAATAACATTATTAAATACAAGCGGGGCCCCGCGGTTTCACCCGCGTAGTTCCAGTTTTGTCCTACGAGAACATACTTTCGGGATAAAAAGTACCCTATCACTCAATACTGGTTATAAACTATTTGTGTGCCAAATTTCAAGCAAATCCGTTCCACAGTTTTTGCGTTATAGGGTAACAAACATCCATCCATCCATTCTCACAAACTTTCACATTTATAATATTAGTGGGATAGTAAGATCTCTTAAAATTCAGCACATAATAATTAAAACAAAACTAGTATGATGAAAATCTTCACTTAACCCATCTAATTTCCAATTACTTACTCCAATATAATAAATTAAGAACTAAACAATGTAACAAGTCTATGTAAAACAACATAATATTATGAAATTGGCACCTTTGTTGCCCGCATTAAAATACTAAACTGTAAAGACAAGGCGTCAGATTTTAATTCCGAGTTGACAGGCTCGCTTGATCGCTCTTATTCGCGCGTAATGTGTCGTGCGCGATCTAAACTCTAAACTCGAAAAAATCGCTTTCGGCGGCACCGTACGCGATATTTTATTCGATTTCAATTCTATCAAATTTTCTCCATGAAATTCGATAGCGAGAGAAAATCATCGAGAACTATCGATACATTTGAATAATCGAAGCATCGATTAAAACATCTCTGACTCGCACGCCTCTACTTTAGAGAGCAAAATCTTTAGCAGTAACTGGATGCTCGGTAAAGCATTGCTTATGTTTCAGCTCAACCCATCCCACGGCACTGGCTGGGAATTTTCATGAGCACTCACATGTAACGAGCTGCGTAAATACAGGTATAGTGCTGGGAATAGAGTACTGGTTATAAAAATTACGGATAGTAACGGTACCGGTTGGGACTCCTTTAAGGTGAAACTCTTCGCACATGGCGGGAAATTTTAACTTCAAACAGCTTTTTATAATAGTTTTAGAGCTAGACAGGGTGACAAACTTTTGGAAAAAATTGTAACTTAATCCCCGACAATCGTCTTTTACTGATAATTTTATTTTGGAGACATTTAACACTAATGCACTAGATTGCTCAAATAATCCGATTTGCAGCGTTTCTTGATTTATTTAACTATTTTTATTTTATATAAGGGCCTATATAACTAAATTCATGTGATTTAGCTTATCCGTAATTTACCGTAATTTCAGTTACACTTCATTAATGATTCAATTTTGTCCGTAACTGGTTACAGCCAACACTAAAAAGCAGGTCGGTAATAGGAGTATGTTCGTACTTGAAGCTTTTATTTTGAACACCCTCTATCCAGACCCGTCTAACGAATTCAACGCTAAGGTGGTACGTCATTATCTATTACATTTAGGTTTGCACGCTATTATGACTTGTAAGTAACTTAAGTATAAGAACGGAAATTGCATGATATGAATACAAACCTTAAGAAAAAGAAGTTAAAAATCAGAGGGAGAGGTGGATATCTGTATCTCTCTCTCTTTTTCGCTCTATAATAAGTAAGAAAAAACATTTTAAGTTCATTACTTAATCAGATGCTTAGACCGCGAACTTGGCCTACACTTAGCAAACTTTTTATTACCCTCCGTAGTAAAACAAAGGTAACTTTAAAAATTCTCCGATCCTTAATTAGTTTTAAGTACACTAACCTTCAAGGCGCTCTTAAGACGTCTTCATTCAAGGTTTACGAAAAGTTTTAAGTTGTAATTAAATATTGAGTACCCCTAAGAAAATGAGTTGTGAATGGGGCGAATCTTGACAGCCACTTATTTTTATGGAGAGCCGTGCCTTATATAGAATTAGGTAAGTGCGAGTCCAGCCCAGTGTTTTAAGGTTCCGTACTTGAGAGGACATGAAAAAATTAGAATGGACATGATAAAATTAGTGTGTAATGAGAACATGTTTATCGGCTACGATATGACCAAAATTGGTAACCTACAATAGAATTGTCTCTCAAGTACTTCTGCTTTAACATTTAAACATCACAACTTTTCTGCTTGAGAGTGTGAGTTGGCCAGGTGGACACTAAGGTACTAAAAATAGAATATATTTTAGAACGTGACCCCAAGCAAGAGGCCCCAAGGTCCTTGTTGTAATACAATAATAAACTCGTCCAATAATATCTCACGTACTAACTTCGAGCGACAAACTTTCGTCTTAGATTAAACGTAATAGAGACATTATGGCATGGACGTACTCAGGCGCGGGTAGGGGCATGTAGAGAAATAGAATAGAATAGAAAATACTATATTTTACACCAGTATCCAGTATTGTATTGTCATTCTTCACCGATAACCTCACCATAAAGCGAACGAAATTTAAAATAAATTATAATCTTTTGCTTCTAGGTAAGCCCCCCGTTTAACCCTTATCACATAATAACTAAGACAAAGAAAGTAAATAAATTGAAAAGTTTCCTGTAATTGTTTTTAGAATTTATGTTACATAAAATTCAGGACCTCCCAATTCTCCAATGGTTACGACTGATCTCATACAATATTATGGGAGATTCTTAATTGTTAACCCGTTCCATATGACTCAAACTTCCAAATTGTTCGAAATGTTTGACGCGCGATGAAGAAACGAACTATTTCATGTCAAACTTGGGGACAAAAGTCACAACTCTCCCAACGCCCGTGCCTATTTTATTTTAGAATTCATGCAATTTCTTGGTAAATATCCTTCTTTTTTTTTCAATCTCTAAATTAAATTTTTAAGAAAAGATAACATTCTAGTTTGTACCCCAACCGCTCCCTCCCTAATTACGACCACACATTACGAGAAGATGAAACAAACGCAATTACAACTAACTCACTCCGAACGCTTTCAACTGTTTCAACTACTCCATAAACTTTTAAACTCCTCGATTAAAAGCGAATCGAGTAATGAATGAAACAACAATACTTAATTACAGACGAAATTGAGCAAGTTTCAACTGTAATTCGATGAGACTTGTTAAAACGGGGTTTACTGTCCTTTTATTGCCGTTTTATTTGGATTCTAACAGTTTTTAAATAGAACTTAAGCATTGTTAAAAGTTGCATAGGGTCGGAAAGGAGGCCTAATCTAAAAAAGTTTCAGTGAAAAACTCTGCTTAATGATTATATACTTTAAAGGGCTGTAACAAGAATTGAATTTGAATTCAAGTTGTCTAACAAAATTAGAAAGTCCAATCCAAGGTCATATTTATTTAATCGGTGTGTACACAAAAGTGTGTGTTTGTTTATTAAAAGTTTATCTATCTATCTATCTAAATATTTTAGGGTGTTATTTCGAGCGCTATCGCTCGAAATAACACCCTGAAATATTGATTATAATATAAAACTCTATAGTTTGAAACTCAAAATAGCGCTTGAAGTAATATTTGGCAAGAAAATCGTCTCAATCAGACTAGCAAGACAGTCGTGGCGTGATATTGATCTACTATAACCAAACTATTGTAGCTTGTATCCGTCTTCAAATATCACCCACCAGTCAAAAACAAAACCTACACCATTGAAAGTATCAATCGTTTCTTCGTCATCGCACTCAGAAGCATTATTTTTTTTATTTTTCTTCGCAAATACATGGTCGGGGATTTTAAGATATTAAACTTGTTCGTATAATATATGCCACCCTCTACGCCTACGCTACAGTGGAGGCCGAGACAGTATTATGACTCCAAACATGAGTCATTTGTTCTGACTCACTCAAACATAATACCGTAATCACTGCAAAACTCAAATCATTTAATGCAAGTAGGCAAAACTAATGCACATTCACAAGTCAAACACTTAGCACCAAGTTAACTACATCGTTTACAATTACATTTCAAGAAATAGCGCTCTTTGCAGTAAAACAATCATGGTTTATTCATAACAATAATCTATTTACAAACTCATCACCTTAAACTATTAACAGTGTCTCAAACACAGCTGTACAAATAGATTGAAACGTAAGGCTTTTTTTTTATGTACTACGTTACTCTATGTTATCGGACAGTTCCACGCAGTTTCTTTTTTAATACTTACTCTTTACTTTATACTTTTTACACGCTTTTTCTGACACGTGTTATAAGCTTACGTACTGCTGTAACACTCCACGGCGCCTATTCCTTCTGGATAAGGCCATTTGTATTCACAAGGGAAGAACGCTGAATGCATTTGTTGTCCGCTGCAAGCCGAGCATTCGTGACGGATATTTCTGGCGAAATTTTTATATACGAAAATATTTATATCGCTGTTTTCGTGGGGGGAATACGTGACATACTTCCTTTTTCGGCTATTTGAGTTTGTGGTAGCCGTGCCTTGTGTGGGTATTCAAATTATTGAGTTTATATTTTTGCATATAAAAAAAAAACAAAAGTTTCTAAAAATAACATGTACTGTCAAACTAAAACCGAGTCAATGTCATTAGCAACTTTTGATGGCAGAAACTCTTCTTCTACATTAAAGCCTGCCGTACACGAACCACTCGAGCAGTCTGTGTCAACTACTCAATCAGTCACATAGTTCTTACCTATACCACAACATTAGTTAAAAAACACAGGAACCTTTAATTTTTTACAGGGTATAAAGTATCCTATGCTCTATTCCAGGATTTAAAGTATCTACATATTAAATTTCATCAAAATCCGTTCTGCCGTTTAGACGCGAAGAGAGCACAAACATACAAACACACATTTATTAAATTTATTAAACTTTCGCATTTGTTAAATCAGTTAACATAGATTGACACGACACTGCCAGCAAGATTTTATTAAAGTACCGGTTTTCATAAATTAATTAACAGTTTCATTTGACAATAGAATAAACAACTCTCTTCAAAGCTCTCCTACTCTATATTTACATGGATACTTGCAGAACATCTAATCCCTTTTTTCCGGACCCCTAACCGCTAATAATGCCCGCTATGGCCCATTGCCTGAGACTCAACGCACGTGCGTACTTATTCTGGCATCGTTTTCATTGCGTTCTGAAGAACTAGACTTTTCTCTTCTCTTTTTTTCTTTATTTTTTTCTTTAGGATTCAGCATTACTTTTTAAAATCGTTCGGTGAAGCGGGACAGGGTACATAATGAAAAAAGCGTATGAACATATGTATTTTTAAATTTTGCTATAGCAAACAACAGAATGGAAGAGAGCTCTACGCTGTATCTCTATGCCCTATGCTGTTTAGTACAAGCAGATAGAGTCCAGTACTTAAAAGTGCACTACAAATCAGTCGTCAAGAAGCAAAAACTGCAAAGCCCTTAACAAATGTTAAGGAATTTACGGTTTTTGTTTTAAGTCATTCGTATTTTGTCTAGACTAGCTTTCAGCACCACTTTTCCTTCACATCGAAATCCCGACCCACTTCCAGAATAGGGATTCCGGTCTAATGAGTTTTAACCCTTTCAATCACCTCCCTCTCATGTAAAAAAGATCAACCCTCTGAGCTCTCAGCTGATTAATTACTGACTTGCTTTATCTACTCAAACCCTCGCCAGTCGCCTCGTGTAAATAGGAAGTACCATTTTTAATGGGACATCGGATATTTTATTTATGTCCATATTTATGATGAAAAATATGTGTATTTTTGTGAAAGACATTATTCTAATTGAATACAGTATTTATAAGCAGAAAACCATTCATTCTGAACTCTACCACAGAATTAAATCATGTAATAGTTATTAATTCTACACTTTATTTCATAAGAGACTTTACAAAACATAATTTCGTCTATTTTAAGCTTTATTTATTTGTTGACATTACTTAAGACACATCTCGCAATCATCAGCTGCAGATCCAAGCATCAATCTATTTATTTTTACTACAGAATGTGCAAGAAAAAAATAATTTCTAAACATTACTATTTTTTAAAAGGCTTCAAAATGGTGGTTGTTTTAATCTAAAGTTAAGTCCAAAGGCTTAACTAGAATCAAGAATCTGAAACAGTTTCTCTCAACGTAATCTCGACAAATAACGATTTTAATTTGATAGGGAGTTTGCAAGGCAGGTAACCCCAATAGTCACAGCCCAACTGGGCTTACAGCTAATTCCCTGAATCGATGGAAAACAATTCACTTACGCCCTGTTTCCCAAACTTCCGTACCTTATCCTCACTTACCTTTGGGGTTAAACCAATGAAGTCGTCAATTTGAATGAAATCCACTCTAAGGCGGCGTATTAAGTGGCGCGTATTTCGCGCCTGCTTTTCGCAATATCATCTAACGAGTAGATATTTTCTATGTCGATAAAAATTGTGTTCACTCGGCGTGTTAAATTTTTCACTTAACCGGTCTTGTGTCTCACATAATATCACAGAATAAAAGAAGTTAATATGTGGAATATTTTGTTTTCTTATGATTAAACTGTAAACGCGACACTTGTGAATTATTGAGTAGCACTCATTGAGTAAACAAAAGGTGAATAGTGAGACTGCAATGGTGATTAGATATACCAAAAATCTTCACTTCATCATCACATCATTTATAATTCTCATAATAGTTTAATATTTAAAAGAACTGACAAGTGGGTTTTTACTTTTTACGTGCGAAACGCTCGCCGCTCGCTCCACGCACACGTTCACACGCTCGAACGCACGCTAACCCGACCATGTACCCTAACATCAACGCGCACTGTAAAGGGTGCCTTAACTTACCTTACCCTACCCCCTCTAGCTAATCAGAGAAGTGCAAAGGTTAAGAGATTCCTTGCTAACGTTTTTTAACACTCCTCTAAGCTATTTTTCATTTGATTGAGTGAGCTCCATTACTAGTGATTTATTTTCCCGACAGTATCGATAATCGACTGTATTGATAGGACATCGTTTGCTACTTTAATTAAGAGGTATTGAATTTATGAGTCCGCTTGTAGCATCAATCGAAATATTTGATTAGAAAAACTTGTTTTGCACATAGGCTTGATGTGAAGTGGTTTGCAATACTATGCAAAGATTTAAGATTTCCAATAATGGGTAAAAGCGTTGAAGATGCTCATTGGAGACGGTTAGCGCTTACTATCTAGGAAATGCTGCCAAATATATTATTTAACTTAAAAAAAAAACGAACGTGAGGTTTTTTATTGGTTCGGCTTTCGGACTCTGAGCAGTTAGCCAGTATTTTATTATATTTTAAGTTTGTCATTTTTATATATACTGTCGAGACCCAGTCAATGGGGTACCTAGTCAATAGTTTGGTCAAGTCACGAGTTTTAACAAATGCTTTGTTCGATTATAACGAACTGTTGCCATCGAATAGTCCAAACTCTGATCTAGCCCTAACCAAACTAGGTCACAGTGAAATTAATTATTCGGCATCTGTAAGTAAGGTCGCAGTCTTGGACACGGGGCGTTTGAATTATTGAGAGACGACGCCCGGGGGAAATCACAAGTGCGAACATCTGTCCGGGCGAGGTACTCGCACGTCCTATGTAGTGAACTTTCATGCCAGTTTCCGAAGTTGTTGTGTTTCAGAAATACGAAGGAAGGCGATACTACTTCGCATAATTAAACGAAAATGAAAATATATTTATCGGAACAGGCTTGTTAGGTACAACTATAAAATTAACCCTGGTTCCCTCCCACACCAGGCTCAAATCCGCATTATGAAAACGGTCCTGGTTTTCATAATACGGGTTTCGGATTTCTAGTGTGGGGAAATTTTGCACGAACTCCTGTCAAGCTTATAACATCAACACAAAATATTACTTATAAAGTGACCGTAGTCCAATCCAGGTCCATCAATTATTAGCAGGTCAATCAAATTTTGAATTGGTCAGGATAATAATTATTCATGAGGTTTGAATAACTATTAGCTATTCAAACCTCATGAAATATGAAACGGTTAAACATAAATGGGTAAGTGGTGTGCATACTTAATCAAGAGCCGCAGCTATTGGCATGCTTTAATAACGCTTAAATTAAACGAGATGCAGAGTTTATATTAACTCAAAAATATATACGTTGTACATAATATAATAGTACATAATAGAATGTACCTCAATATGCTTTATCACTATGCCAAAATTCAAATTCCTAAGTATCGTAGTTTTTGAAGAATACATCTATGTCAGATTTTACAAAACATGGCAATAAAACATGACAGACCAAGGGTATAATATTTTACCGCAATCTCTACCGAAAAAACTTCAACCCCTCCCCTCCCTAAAATGTGTTTTCGTGCAACAATAAACTGGAACGCATCGCCTACAAATGTACCAATATTTGACATAATGGGAACGTGTCTGCTAAGGCCGGTACTACACGGTCACGACGGCGGTGTATGTAACATCACGTCAATAATGTACTCTACAATTTTACATTTCCTTAACATTATAAAAAAAAAGGTACAGCATTAATAGTATGTTGAAGGATTTCAGAGAATAACAACCTAAATTAGGTACATTTCTGACAAGCTATTAATAAGATTACACCATTATTCTCGACACCTACGAAATAGGTAGGTAACCTTTATGAGTGTGAGAATTCCTTACTTCCGAATATGTTTGGATATTGTCGGAAATGTTCATCACATTGCTTATTTTAGCAAATTCTCATTTCTTCTTAAAGAATTATTAATCCTACGTATTAAATATAAGCCAAGTTATACGCGTAAGGATTAAATCGTAAATATTATAAAACTGCTTGCATTGCGTAATAAAACGAAAATTAATAACGCTTTTTATTATTTTGAACCGGTTTACCCACATATTAATAAACGTCAAGTTAAGCCGCATATTTACAAAGTACAAAACAAAATTAAATGTTCTGCGTCACTTGTCGGATTGCGTGACGTCACCGAACTTTGCGCGACACAACTGGTGACAATGTCTCACGTTAGAAGGTTACGGTTTCCATATTGACCGTGTAGAGGCGCCCTTACGATCTCAGGTGCAATATTGCATACACGTCCCCGCGTACAATACGTGGAAAAGCAGGCAAAGAAAATTTAAATAACCCCATATGGTTATGGAAAATGCCCGATTTTTATAGACGATTTCATAGAACTGCTCTCGGGGATTGATAAATGGAAATTTTATGTTCATTCGGATATTGAAATGCGGTTTTCAATGGACACTTAACTGTGCACGGGTCACATTAGATTTCATTCGAATAGAAATGATTGAAAATCTTTTGACGAAGTCGAAGTTTAGGAGTGAATTTCATGTAATTCGTGACAAATGAACCAGAGAAAGGTTTAAAAGCTATGTAGTGTAGGTATGGTGTGTGGGAGAAGTCACACATCCGTGTTAAGCTAGGTGGCACTTTATAAATATTTTGATAAACCTTTTTCCTACCGAACATATTCGTTTGGGCTTACTACTGTTGCTATGTATCGTAATATTATACTGTATTGAAGGCTTTACACCATAATTCTCACAAATGCACATTAGTAGTTTTTGAAGTTATACTTCTTTTGGCGCGATGGAGAAAAATGATAAGAGTGAATTTTTTTTTCCTTCCTGACGCTATAACTCTAGAACTCACGAACCGATTTCCACGGTTTTGCATTCGTTGGAAAGGTATCGGGCTCCGTGAGGTTTATAGCAAAGAAAATTCAGGAAAAATTTCAACAGAAATTTCTCTGCTCAGTTAATTTCATGAGACAAACCGGTATTGTGTTCACTGTGAAATTGTGAAAAAAAAGTAAAAAAATTTAGTTATATAATGCTTGCTTCTTGCTTTTTTTTAATATTTATCGTTAATCACTACTGCATTTTAGTTTTTTTTTCCATATGCCAAAGAAGTATAACTTCTAACGCGTGTACATAAGTACACACACTCTTTTTTAATATTTATCGTTAATCACTACTGCATTTTAGTTTTTTTTTTCCATATGCCAAAGAAGTATAACTTCTAACGCGTGTACATAAGTACACACACTCTTTTTTAATATTTATCGTTAATCACTACTGCATTTTAGTTTTTTTTTTCCATATGCCAAAGAAGTATAACTTCTAACGCGTGTACATAAGTACACACACTCTTTTTTATTTTATTGACTATTGTGCCAGCAGAATATAGTGTCTGTTTTAGAACGTGGCTTTAAGACTGATATCAATTTAACAACAATGAAATCAGTTGCTTACAAAAATAATTTAGTGCGGAGCCAAGGTTTCGAACCCGGTGATGTTAGGTTACAGAGCGCATAAGTAACCACACCTCTTAAATACAATAAGCATAAAGGTACTTACTGGTAATAAATCTCAATACTGATGTGATGAGTTGAAGAAAAAAAATACACTTGTGTAAATAAACAATAAATATAGTTTGTCAATGAACCTATTCATAACTAGAGAGGTTACTTCAACGGCGTTGGTGGTGTAATGGTAAGCATAGTTGCCTTCCAAGCAGTTGATCCGGGTTCGATTCCCGGCCAACGCACACTTTTTTAAATCTTTTGTAACATTTTTACCCTCATAAAATTACTGACCTTCAATCGATGGCTAAAAGTAGAACATAATAGTACTATGTATGTAATAGTGAAACATACTGTACTATGCATATGATCGTGAAACATATTTTAAAACATATTGTAGTACGCACATGATCGTGAAACATATTGCAAAACATACTGTAGTAAGTATGTGATCGTGAAACAGATTGTAAAAGTAGATTGTACTATGTACCTAAATCTTCTTCTATGTATTTATCGTGACACATAATTGTCAACTCTTATTTATAAAAACACAAGCCTCTGTTATATAAATACGTTCATCCAACCTCCACTCCGCAATTGCAACATTTTTCTTCCAAAAAGAACCAAATGCCCTTTTCATGAGGTTCCCTCCCCAAAATTACGGGCTCTCTCATCTCCGCAACCGCGATTCCCTACAAATCTACCCTAATAAAACGTCGAGGTCACTTTAATTGTAATATAAAAGACCCATTAGAGGCCATTAACCCCGTGTGTGTACAAAAAACAAGTAATAAATTAACGGGTCGCAGCCATGCGTCTTACACCCCTGTAGTAAATTCACGGAGTCGTCGGGGGTTTACTGCATCCCATTCTTGGCTGATGGACTCTATAGAAAAATTATAGATGAGAAGTTTATTGTGATCAAGTCCATGGTATTCTTTAATGGACTTGGCAGTTTATACATTACTAGTTGTGCCTTGCGGTTTCACTCGCGTTAACTATTATTCTTCCATGTGTATTTTTTTACGGGATAAGTATCCTGTGTGATATTCCACGACCTGCAGCATCTAATACCAAATTTCATCAGGTTCAGACGATGCAGCAGTGTGAAGATGAGATAAACTTTCCCATTAATTACAAGAATACAAGAATTAAGAAGACAAGAACATTCAAATTATAAACCAATCCAAATATCTTTGTTTAATATACATGACCTAATTGTACGAGATTTGCGACATTGATTTCGGTTCATGTATGATTGAGATATGAAGGCAGTGTTAGCCTAGTGGGAGAACCTCCACCTTCCAAGAAGAGAGCCGTGAGTTCAAATCCCAGTGCGAGCACGTATGTAAAACATATGTATGTAATTATCATTCGCTTTTTGGTGAAGAAAAACATTATAAGGAAACCCACATACCTACCCAAGAATTATAGCGGAAGTAGGTATATATCCACCAATTCGGACCGGGCCCCCGTGGTGGGTTTTGGCCTAATCCTGCTCACGAAAGTGAGAGGAGCCCGTGCTTAGCAGTGCGCCGATTTAATGTACTTATTCTCTCGACTTCTCATGAAAATTTATTAGATCATCGAAATAGAATCGTAGGGAAATCTTAATCATCCATCATTATCATCCCAATCATAATAATGGATGATTAAGATTTTCCCTACGATTCTATTTCGATGATCTAATAAATTTTCATGAGAAGTCGAGGGAATAAGTTACGTGTAACTTTCCATCCAACCTTGTAGTTTCTCATTCGATTTTGTAAGTACGATCGAGGAAATTCCTCTGCTTACATAACCTCATGTTAACATATGGGATCCGATTTGTCAGCCCATGAATACAATATAGGTAACGACGACAGTTCGGCCGTGACATCGGCTCTGAAAATTTATTCAATAGTACTACCCTTGGACGAATCAAAGCGGAGATACGTTACTATAACATAGCCACATAGAATAATATCTCGTATATTTACGAACTAAATGTCAGTTTGTTCTGCAACGCTAATAATAGGTCCATTGGACTCGGTATTCGAATGCTACATGGCTAAGAAGTATTTAAAAAAATGAGCTGTTTAGTTTCTTATCGGTTCTTCTCTATTTTGAATCCGGTAATAGAGCAATCAATAACTTTTGACGTTTTTGACAAAACAAACGGCAACTACATTGAGTTTACATGTGGCGGCGCAATATGGCCGCCTTGATATGGAACGTATCTTCTTTTTAGACGATATCAAAAGAGCCCCAAAAGTACCAACTGATCCCGCGATAACGTATTGTAATGTTATGGTTATGGAGAACATAATTCTGAAGATGTAGAGGAACTTTCGCGGTTTATTTCGGTCTATGTTTATTTGATTCTGCACGACAGTCGCGTTTGGGCTTGTAGGTTTTTGCCGGGATCATATAAGTCGTTCAATAGGATACTTACTAGGTTTTTGCTTAGAATTTAGGCCAGTGATTGTAATTACGTAGTAACTATTGTTTAATCTGTACTTTAAGACCAATTTGAAACAATTGTATTTTAAATTAAAATTCCATACGCATTGTACACTTTTGACGCAATAAAACCACATTAACCGAGTGCAGGCTGCAATCCGGTCCGGTGAAATGTTTTTAATAAATTATTTACAGAATTAAATGTAATGACTGAGTGAGCAAATTGATACGCATCAATGCGTCCCAGTCGTGTATTGTACGGATTTACGACTTTCTGTTTATATATAACTAGCTGCGGCCCGCGTTGGCTATTATTACACAGGAAAGTTAATTTTTACTAGATAAAAGTATATTTGTAATTCCAGGAGATGAAAGTATCTACATACTAAATTTCATCAAAATCCGTTCAGCTATTGCGGCGTGAATAAAGAACAATCTCACACACAAACATTCACATTGATATTATTATTGGGATTCAAGTCAGCTGATCGCACGACAAGAAAGAGGCCAAAATACAAAAAAAAAATTGTTTTCTTAATATATCATACATTTATTTATAGATTATGTCCATTAAATCCATTCTCATTTGATCCAAATCAAATTTGAATACTAGATTTTGTCTAGTTCCAAAAAGAGCTATATTTTTCATTCGTTTTTTTTCCTCAACACATGTTTCAAAGTATTAGGTACGTTATGATTTGCATAAGAGATAATATGAGGATATTTATTTTTATGGAAACCTTTATTCCGACCTTTTCGAGTTCATCTTAAAGTTACGACCTTTCCAATTCACAACACAAGATTGTACTATTAGGTGATTGCTGGTTAAAATGTCCTGTCACTGCGAAAATCAATACTCAAAGGCTGAGTAAATTTGAATCAATCGCGAACTTTTTAATATTCGACATATAATTTCAAACGAATCACAAATCCTCAACTTAAATCACTAAAAAATCTTTCAAGACATCAAAATGGATAAAAAATTTACAAGGCACTTTTAAAAGTCACCAGTCACTTAAGGCACAACTTCAGAAGTGACAAGTCTTCAAGACCTCCAACAAAACGAAAGTCAAAAACGAGCGAGACCGAATACAAACACAGGGTAAACAAACATCGTAGTCGGCTGAAAGTTAAAGCACGTGACTCGAACTTTTACTTGCGTAACTCGTTACGTTACATGATGAAAAAGTTAACAGAGTAGGTAGAATAACATGAATATATACATAACTACCGCTATCGGTAGTTGAAAACACCCAGGTAGGAACTATTTCCTACCTGGGTGTTTTCAAGCTACAAGAGAATAGGTAACTTCTAGTTAAACAAGATAAAGTAATCAAACGCAAAACTAACTTTACAATAATGATTAACTAATGGTATGATGGACCAAATTTTATAAATTTTGATTTTTGAACTTGACACTTTCTTTGACTTTTTAAAGTTAATCTTCTTGATGCACGCTTGACATGGGAAATAAGCTGGTGAATGCGTGACTAGAGCGTTACGAAAAGTGTGATCGGGCGAGGTAAGTTAGTGCAAATAGAAAGAGAGAGAGAGAGAGTTAGGTTCCGTATAATATTACTGTAGGGGCAAGAGAGAGAGGTGCGAGCACACATTTTCTTTCTCTTTTTATCTTATAGCCTATGGATGGAGCTAAAGAAGTTCTTCAGTCGTATGGTCGACAGCACACTCCTTTTTTTTTCTTTGTTTTATTTTCGTTGTTGGTGGTAAGTTCCATTTAAGATTATCGATTGATAACAGTCGCTATGCCACGTCAAAGGCCTTTGGGCGGCTTAACAAACTCTGACACCAGATTCGGCATCACCTTATTCGACAAACAAAGAAGATTTCGGGAGTCTTCATCCCAATTTTTAATATCCTTTATTCACATTTTTTTCATTTTCAGCGCCAACCTTGAACCTGTCTATCTCAAAACGAAATTAATCTCTCCATTTCGATGGCAACAGTATTTCTATAAGTCTTCCATTCAGTCTGTTACATCCTTCAATCGAATCAGATTAAGGCCAGTCTTAACAGGTAGCCGCGGTTGCTCGGCGACCTAAATATTCAGTAGAGTGTAAATAAATCGAAAACAGGCAGGCTATAAAGGAAATACAGGATATTGATGTGCCTATAGCTTATTTCTGTTGATTCTGTTTAGCGTGACTTACTTAATATTAATTTGGAGCGTGGTGGAACTAATGAATGAACAGTTGCACTATAGAGAACTACGGTTTTGGAACGCCGAACTCATCATTGATTTAGACGTAGAAACACCACATTCTATCAATTAATGATAAAAAGTAAAAGCACAAGAGACCGCCTGACCACCTTTGCCAGATATTTATACACCAAGCAGTAGTGTGCAACAACTGCGTCTCAGTTTGAAGGGCATTGTCTCCAGCGAAATTACTGGGCATATGAGACTTTAGAGTTGATGTCTCAGGGTGATGAGCGCAGTGCAATGCCGCGCAGGATTATGGAATGCAAAGTTCGGGTGGCGCTGTAACTGTTATGGGCAGGCGTAGCGCTTACCATCAGGTGAATGGCTTGCTCGTCTCGGCACTCAATATTTAAAAATTAAAAAAAAAAATTAAAACTAGCGACATAAAATACTGTAAATAGGCAAATAAGTATACGATTACAACAGGCGGCCATTTGTATAATATACTGTTGGAGAGCACAGAAATATATCTTGTACTATGGAAAAAAAATAGTTTTTCCATAAAACCATTTATCTGCTTAAAACTCATTGGATATATGAACTTTATTTGTCTAAAATCGTTTAGTTAACACGTTATCAAAACTTTACACCTGAAAACGCAGTCCCATATGTACATTGAAACCCTCAATGGTTTATCGCAAACTCGATTGAGTCTGATCAAACAGCAACACAAATACTCCAAAATATCTCTAAAAAGTATCGGTTACTTCGGTAACTACGTTTCGGTTGGGAAATAAAATTATAGAGTACCTTTTCGTCCAAGGAAAGCGTAACATGGTCTCGTCGTGTTTCGAATACTAAATGCGAGAACCGCCTTAGCAGAGCGTCGGGTATCGATTTCTGGAGAATTGTACCGCAAACACATCTGTTTTGGTAAAATTTCGGGGAAGAGATGCTTTATTGCCAGCAGGTAAAAAACAGAATTGATGATATTAGTCAATTATTGAAGTTTTCAATTGAAATTTCATAAAACAGGACTTCTGTGATAAATATATTTTGGATCAAAGTTTCTCATTTATATTTCCAAGTTTAGATAATTCTCAAACATCTGTATTTATCTTAGTTTATCTTAAGGCGATCTCTGAGAAATCCCATCACTAGATGTAATCCAATACCAAAAGAAAAACCTTTATTTTATTAATACAAGTTTATTGGAAAGGTACTTTTTGTTTTCAGCTTCAATTTCAGAGTATTCAATAAAAACCTATGAGAATTGTATAATAATCTAGACCCAACCTTTCTCTCGCTTACGTGCGCAAGGCGGGTGAGACAAAACTTTTAGGAAATCTCCCCTCTTAACATTTTGGACATATATTTGGAAATCCAATCGTAAAACAGGATATTTTACGAGAAAGTTGTTTTACTGTTGTAAGCGTCGTCTATTCTGTGATAAAACTACCAAGTGGAATAATCACAAAGAGGCCAAAATTCCAAAACATAAAAAAAATGAGATTTCATAAACACCACTCCACCTTTCATTTATATCATTTTTGAAAAGAAGGGCCATGTTACTTGATAGATCTATTATATTACAATCACAATACTGGGCATATGAGACTTTGGAGCCGATGTCTCAGGGTGACGAGCGCAGTGCAGTGCCGCGCAGGAGTATGCAATGTGTTTTGGGTGGTGCTGTGACTGTTATGGGCAGGCGTAGCGCTTACTATCAGGTGATCGTCTTGCTCGTCTCGTCACTCAGTCAAATAAAAAAAAAAGTGATACGATAGCAAATATCCATCAATAAAACCACCCTTCTGTTTACGAGATCAAGTTTATACGAAGCGAAAACTAGGCTGGCGTTTGACCACCATCGCATCTGATGGGATGTGACAATGCGGTCGTCAATTTACACTCGCAATGGAGTTCCTTTTATCCCTGTTCGCTCCAAAACTGATGAAAAAGTTCAAACGCGAAGGGATACAAACAGCATCAGTAAAGGGTACCCACATATTACGTGGTCACGCTTCTCATGTTGCCACTCGTAGAAGGGTTCTTCAAAAATGTCTGGGGTTCAACATTTTTATAGAAACATAATTATATGTTATTATTGAACTAAACAAAAGTAAATTGAATTTTTAACCAGAAACAGTCTAAATGGATCTATTTAGAAAAAGCTTCTAAAGCAGTTATTGTGTTTAGACATATTTAGGTACCTAATGATAACCTACCCTGAAGATTTCTATTTTCAAAAGAAAAAAATACATTGAAATCTATTCAGAAATCCCAGACCTTAACGGTTTTGCAAAACTATTTATTTGTTTTTTTTATTTATATTCTGCGTCTGTTTTGGCATATGTTTCAGCATTCACATTGGCCGAAATTTCGGAATAAAACTTCTAAAAGGTCAATCTTAAACATATATTTTTATTTTAAGCATACGAAGCGCACTCGTACTGAACAACCCTGACTTTAAAAGGTCCCGTATCACTACGGAACTCTAACCGGCAAAGTAAAGGCCCGTGTCCACGATACAAGCTGCACTCTGAATACAAACTACAGAGTTAAGTGACGCTTCCAAGCGGAGCATTCTCTAACTGGAACCCTTTTAACCGAACTTTCGCGTCCGTAAATTTCTTTGACAGTAATTTGATAGTCTTTCCAGAAACAATTGAAAGGGATGGTGCAATAGGAATGGGAGAAAATGACCTTATGAAGGTTAACCGGCACGTAACCCGCCCGGTAATAGTACAGACCCTTTCAGTAAGTGATACTTTGGAACACTTAACGGGTTAATATTTTATTAAGGCGGATAAAGTGAATCCAAAAGATTGAAATTAACACTTTTAAAGTTAAATCCTTCATTTGTTATAACTTGCATCGTTTATAATTATTCTGATTTTCTAAGTAACGAAAAGCTCTCTGACACATTAAAAGAACTTATGAAATTCAACCTGGGATCGTCTATAAGGGTTGCGAACCCAAACTACTGGGCTGTAGTCCTAAAAAAACTAGACCCAATAGTAGAAACAATATAACGCATATAATAAACAAATCTATGAGTAAAATTATCATGATATGAAAACTGTTTTAAATAAAAAAGGTATTACCTGGTATCATTTTGAAATGTACTATGAGTTTCACGACATTAATGTACGAATAAAATTCGGATTTGCAAAAAAAGCCTCGTCACTGTCTGCGGCGGAGGTCTGCGGACACAAATCTGTCAAAGAATCAATAAGACTTTACCTACGTTAAAGAAGGTTAGAGGCTAGGACTAAGTACCATCCAAAAAAATACAAAGCGAGAACGCTTTAAGAGAAATCCTGTCTGATTGAGTGGGCTGAGGGTCGAGCAAAAAGAGCACGGTCAAGCGAAAAGAGCAAAGATAAATCCCTGGTAGCCAAACAACGCTCAAACATGTCCACTTAGATCGAAGCATGGAAAGCCAGCCAAATGGGAGCAAGAGCGGCCAGAGTAAACAGATGGAATTTATTTTCACTTCACTTGAAGTGGGGATTGGGTTAATAAAGCAGTTGTTGACCATTTCCATTGCCTTAACGTTCATACGCCAATGTTGGGATGAGTTAGGTGGTATTGTTTTCGGTTTTAAGGGTACTGTAGCATGATACATTATATTACGAGATACGCATGAATTATGAGATACGCATCAAAAAATGTCGTCATTTATTTATTTCAATTGAAACAGCCGCAACCAGTTACAACAAACGAAGAAAACATTAAGTAAACCACAGTTATTACGAAATACACATTCAAAATCTCACTCTCACTCTCTTTTTCAATAACGCCAGATCTCTGACAACAATTAGATTAAATATTGATTTATTTCCATTCAAAATAAAAGGCCTTAAACACATTCAAAGAGAAGATACGGTATTGTAGCTCGCAAACAACACAAATTATCAAAGCTCTATATTCACAAAGAGACAAAAACTTTTGCGTCTTTCTCCGCCGTCGCAAACTAATCTGGCCCAGAGGTTGAAAAAACAAAAAGAAATGCTACTGGCCTCGATAAATAAAATAAACCTACTTACTTAAGAATCGTTTACCTATGCCAGGGACCCTTAATTAGGCTCCCTAACCCAATTTACCCGGAGTAAGCGAAAGTCGCAAGTTATTAGTGGAATTTAGATTGGCAGGTGTTTTCCGACCGAATCTTGGTCAGGGCTCGTTAGAAAAGACTGGGTTGTTCTTGTAAGCATTGTAATTGACCTAGCTTTTGAAAAAGTCTTTCAATTATTATGCCCTGGGGTGGGTTTTGGTTGAAACACTGTAATGAGAAATCTGAACGAATCTTGTTTCTTTCAATTGGAATAATAATTAGACCATCTTCCTTTTTTCTTTCATTAATGATGCTTGTACATTTGTAACAACAGTCAGCCCTCTGCAAACGAAATCTGAAGTAAGTCGTAGGAACTCTTGGAAGCAGGCCGTCACGTCTGCCAACTTACCTGAAACTTTCGGCGATTTGTTTAGTGATGTCACCGGGCTATCCGGTTTTGGATATTGGAAAGACTATGCGCAACTATATCGGACTAAAAATCGATAATGTCTGGAGCTTAGACTTTAGTCGCTGCATCGAGCTTCTGGAAAATCGATTTGATCGCCGATCGCTGATGCTATCGTATCGTTTTAGATTATCGTGTGTGCTTAGGGTTAGCATCCGTCCTGGATTTCCCTGGATTTTTCCTAGTGTAGAGAGCATCCGGGCAGCGTCCGGGCGGGGTTTATTTGTAGTCAAAAAATAAAGTAAATAAAAAGGTGATTTAGGACATTTTCAAATGTTTTTTATTACACTGACTATGTTTAAAAAACCTGTTGACATATTCTTGGCTCTAAAATTCGGAGTTTTCACGCGTATTGTCCTGGTTGCCAAAGTTTAGAGATGGCAACCCCATGTGTGCTCAGTTCAGTGTTTATGAGGTGAGGTGTCTAGAGCATCCACTATTATGGAAGCGTAGAAGTGCTATTGTTAGAATAGTTTTCTACACCGGCATTCTGATTGGATTGTGACTTGACATGGTGTGAGACATCCGTAAGTATCCGTTAACAATGTGTAATATCTACGCCTAAATTTGTTCCTTCCTTACGTTTGTTTAACGAGCCCCTATTTGCAGAGGTTTCCTGCGGTCGCCTCGTCCGACTCAATCTTCCAATCTTGAAGTACCAGCAGGCATAGTACGGTTATTGTGAAAATCTCTGGCTTTTGGGTTCTAAATAAATTCGAAAGATTCGTTGCCCAATAATTGAGAATTATCACGTTCGTTACAATGTTGAGTTCAATGGACGTAATGTCACTGAGATTTTTGCTGTTCTTGGGTTGTAATTCTAGTATTGTTGTAGTGAGAGGCCTCTTCTGCAAGAGACCGCCTGAGGAAGGACCTTTGCCAGATATTCATCCGCCAAGCAGTAGTGTGCAAACATTACTGTGTTCTGGTTCGAAGGGCATTGTTTCCAGTGAAATTACTGGGCATATGAGACTTTAAAGCCGATGTCTCAGGATGACAACCGCAGTGCAGTGCCGCACAGGATTATGCAATGCAAAATTCTGGGTGCATTATAACTGTTATGGATAGGCGTAGCGCTTACCATCAGGTGAACGACTTGCTCGTCACTTAGTCAAATAAAAAAAACATTGTTATTGGTAAACCTCCACTGGCCAACCGAGGTAACCGACATAGCTCAAATAATTAGAAAGCTGAAGTGGCAGTGGGCCGGTCACGTCTCTAAGCGAACCGACAACCGATGGGGTAGACAGGTTCTACAGTGGATACCGCGTTAAGGCAAACGTAGTGAAGCACGCCCGCCTCAGCAAGGTGGAGTGGTGACTTCCGGAAAACGGCTGGCAAAGACTAGATGAGGAGAGCCGAAGATCGGGCTCAGTGGGGTTCACTAAGAAAGGCCTACGTCAAGCAGTGGACGAAGATAGGCTGATGATGATAAGGTACATCTCGTCTCACCATCAATGTAATTAATCTTGTTTGCCTCAACTAAAACCTATAATCATCGTCCATTTTTTCTTGAGCGCACTAACAAACTCAGCGACATCAAAGCCCGGCAGTACCCTAATGGACAGCAATACAAACAAATAGCAGCCAATGCTTCATGTGAGTCGTTTTAGAAAATGGATGAAAATACTTTGTTGGCGCATTGTAGAGGAAATAAGCATCAAACTAACAGACAGACAGGAATGTCGTGTCGTGTTTAGCGGCCGGATGTGTCCGCCTATGCCATGCCGCCGTTATGTCAAAAAGCCACGAAATCAGCAGACTTTCTACTTACTATATCGCTCATCTGCCAGATATTCATCCGCCAAGCAGTAGTGTGCAAACATTACTGTGTTCCGGTTTGAAGGTCATTTTTTCTAGCGAAATTACTGGGCATGAGACTCTCGAGCCAATGTTTCATGGTGACGAGCGCAGTGCAGTGCCGCACAGGATAATGCAATACAGTGTTCTGAATGGTGCTGTGACTGTTATGGGCAGGCGTAGCGCTTACCATCAGATGAACGACTTGCTCGTCTTGTCACTCAGTCAAATAAAAAAAACAGAACGTGTCATCTCCTTCACGGGGAGGTGGATAGATAGATAGATAAACTCTTTATAGAAACAGAACAAAGAAAACTTAAAAACTAAAACAAATGAAATTTAACAATTAGTGATAGAACTGGTAGATAAATTGATGGATTAAAAAACATTTACTACAATATCCCAAAACTAATTTGAAAAATTAAATAGTATCTACATAAATTTACAACGTATAGTTTGAGCTTAAATAGTAAACTTTCCGTTTATGTGGTGACATAAAAGCACCATTCAGAGCTGAATCCTGCAAGAAAAAGAGCTCTTCTCCCAGCACATTTAAGTGGATCAGGTTATTTCTATTCCTAATGCCATTCTCAAAATTAAATAAGGCTGAACCTTTCTAAGCCACATAGTATAAATCACAGTTGCCACACGGACTCATTGTTAGCTAATTCTATGGCCCTCAGCCAAACCGAACGAGAGTCATTGCTCGCACTTGGCGCGCGTCATAATTCAAAGTTAAACTTTTAATGTAAAACCCTGTTATTGAGTGCTTATGTGACCGCGGAACTTAATGTTTTAGCGTGGAAGAATTAGCGATTAAGATTATTATTAAATTGTGACTATATTAGAAAAAAAAATTAAAACGGTAAAAGTGAATCATTACTAGGCCTGTATTTTTTTTAAAAACCATCAGTACAAATCCTATCCTATCCTACTAATATTATAAATGCGAAAGTTTGTAAGAATGGATGGATGGATAGATGTTTGTTCCTCTTTCATGCAAAAAGTACTGAACGGATTTGAATGAAATTTGGAACACAGATAGTTTATTACCAGGATTGAGTAATGGGGTTTTCATCCCGATATTATGTTCCCGTGGGACAAACGGGAACTACGCGGGAAACCGCGGGGCGCAGCTAGTAAATTATAATTTTCATTAAAGATATGATACATTTCCAATAAACGCCACCTTCCCACCCGCCAAAAGGAAACGATTGTTTTAATAACAAATTTTTCGTAATCATGAATGGTCGCAAATTCGCACTTTAAGATATTAGAATACCAAAAGCAGCAAAAGAATAAAATTTGAGACCAATCAGACAATTGGATAGCAGAATTGGGTCTGGTAAGTAAAAGGCCCCAAAAAAGAAGATTTATTAAATAAGGTTTGTCAGCTAATGAGTTTTATTTGACGCCATCAAGTGAGTCATTGACTCATCTTTCTCGTCGTAAACTTAATTGTAACTTGGACACTATTTAGCTATCCGTCCCCACTACAACTTTTAGTGGGGATGGTGGGAAAAATAATTGGCAGCGTCCTCACTAGTGGGGACCATTTCATAATATAGTCTTCAATACAGGTTACGACGATAATTTTCCGACAGACTTTTAATCTCAACCCAAGATATCACGAAGTCTTTAAGGAATTTAATCCTCCAAGTTGTTTAAGTTCAAGACTTTGAAGCGTTAAACTTAAATAGTTGGAAAAGATTGCAAGATTTTATTTCTTTTTAAAGAGGAACCGTCTACCCGATTAGTTTTAAAGTTAAACGCCATTTCAGAGCAACTGGTGAGCGATTAGTGGACGCTCAGTCAGTGTCAGAGAGCTTATTTTGTAATCGCTTACGTTAAAAACTATACAGAGAAAAGTTTTCTAGTTAAAAGATATAATGAAGCGCAGCTAGAGTTAACTAACGTGGCTTAAATGAATCTCATGCACCAGTCATTAGAACCGCCTTTTTGTCTTTAAAGGTTCATGTAAAGAAAAGCTTATAATAACTCGGCTGCGGCATTTTCCCGTTGAATTTTAATACTATTATAATATTATGATGAATAAACGAAAACATAGTTCTTATTTCGCTAAACTCGTGGCGCGTCGCACTTAGGTGGAATAATTAGTTTTCAATTGTTTATACTGAACGTGTGACATAGAAGAAAACAATCTCTACCAGTAATTTTTTGGCGCATGTCGCCAAACCCCTTTTCGAGTGTTCCGGCATCAGTTCTTGAAAGCCAATTCCATTCTAAGCTGTGCATGTTTGCTACCTTTGTCCACATCGTCTCATTAACGCTAGCCATGTTCGATAAGGATTTTATTTTATTTCAATCTCTGAGTTTATTTATCTCAAATAAAGTCTAGTGAGTCAACTAATCATGTTAACCCGCATATGGACAGAACTTCAAAGTAAATAAAATTAAAATCCCTGATTATGTCGTAAAATGTTTGGATGCAAAACAAATTGGTACGGCCCTATTCTGTAAACACCTACTGTAGCTACTATGAAAACATTTATACGACCAAAATACGTATACTCGTACCGTGTGTATGGTTAACATTCAGCCACGAGATTTGACCTCATATCGTGGTATAAACTCAAATAAGGTATAAACCCAAAATAAGGTTCACATTACACGCGCAACATGGCGTCTGCTGGCGTAATATTTTGTACATACGTGTACATGGAGTACGCGGGTACTTATGTAATTATTCCCTAAATATTTAGACGCTGGGCGCTGGAGCCTTCGCCATAAAACTGGCTAAGTTATAGACGCCTGTGCTCGTAACGTTTACAGCTAACCACGCAAGTGACTACGCTTTAACCTTTATTAACCGGCAGTAATGCTGGTAAACCTTTTTTGTAAGCTGTATGCTGTGGCCACATTGCGTAAGGCTTTTGGTTGGGGTTTTAGGAAAAAACACTGTTTTATGCGACCTCATGTGATATTTTATCTACCTTATGCCGTTCATTTTTATTGAGGAGCTAGCTTGCTTCTGCAAAATTGGCTTCGTTATTTCTAAAAAGCGTGTCTTCACATTAAAATTTAGTATATTTGCGCGGAAGAGGTGAATATCTTTGAAAACATGAAATAATCAACACATTTTCGTTTTTTTGTTTCGATACAAAATGCAATAAAATTATTTTACAGGTACTCAATGAAAAAACGGACCGAATCCCACAAAATGGTGATCTAACACTAATAAACCTCATGATAAAATATAGCACACATAGCCACCAATTACCATACCTACTTTTAATTACCGAAAGTGCCTTATCTGCTAATTTTAATTAACAAACAAAAACCCGAACGGTAATCTGTACTTCCTCTCACACATACAAGGCCGCCAGTTAAAGAATACTTACAGCACAACCTATGTTGTACATGATTCCAGAGTCCACAGTTTCCCCAGCATTACCGGTGTTCTGTACATTTTGAACCGCTATAACTCGTGGTGTTTACGATCTGCGGGTGACGCAGCCCCAAATTAGACGCTCTGGTTTCCCCAAAATAAGGTTAAAGGAGCAAACTGGAATTAGGGACCGTTCTTAGCCTAGTTTACATATAAGATGGGCGAGATAAGAAGGCGTGCCTACAATCTACAATGGCTGAGTTTCAGAAAATTGTTACGCTTAGAAAATGCTGTATTGGATATTTATTTATTTATTCTTTAGCACACAATAGAAATGTACAAGGAGTACTTAATGCTCAGTAGCATATAGGCATGAGAATATATATGCAGTGCAATCCTTTTTAAAACAAGCCGTGCATGATAAATTAATCCCAGCGAAAATATTGCAAAACGCAAGCTGTCTGAATGATTGACATCTAACTCGATGCTCTTTTGAAATTCGCTCTACTGGCATTTCACGCGTAAGTGCAGGCGTAGGTACAGCCTGCCAGCCTCGTCTGCTTCAGCCAGGCTTCAGCATAATTTAGACAGGGCCTAGTAAAGCTAAGTCTGGAACTGGGGCTCTCGGTAACAGTAAACACTTTAGGGTATTGTCCGGTTTGTGGACGTATTTAGGACGGGGGTAGGGTGTTATATGGCTTGGATTTTATCTAGATTCTGTACGCAGAATTTATGTCGTTTGAGGCTTTTAGGTCTTTGTGAGTCCAATACTTTTTTTTATTTGGCTCGAGTAATCTACCCAGGTGTGCTCACGTATAGGCTGCGACTCGCTTATCCAAACAAAGTCTACCTAGACCATGAGTTTGGATTGTTTGCTTTGTTTTAAATTTCACGGACATCGTAGGCCCAATCCAGTACATGGGTACTTCCACGGAGCAGTGGCCGTGCCCATATAATGTCACCAAGATCTGCCGAAACTACGTACAGCCTTGTTTTAAAAAAATACACAGAATATTGTGAGCCCCCACCCATTGTCTGAGTACGTCTGCCGAGCAGTGGCCACAAACCCATATGCTCATGCATCGCAGGGGAAGCTCACGCTGACGGCTGCATGCGCTCACAAAAGTGCATTGTTAACACGCTTACAGTGTTGTTCAAAGACCGCGTTCGTTCAATACTCAGCCCCCACTCAATACCTGAATACGTCCACAGGCCAGTGGCCACAAACGCGTGTGCCCATGCATAACGGAGGCTCGCGCTGTCGGCCGCTGGCACTGCCCAAACTGCGTTGTTAACATGCTTACAGCCTTGTTTAAGAACCACACATCGTAATAGAAAGTACATAAAGGCATAACTGAGGGAACGTTTTAGCTTGGAACAGTGCGGCACTGTACTGCTTAAGTTCTGCTATTTATACCGCATTGTATTTTAGCCCTGGTGCTAGTAGCGTAGTGGCTAGGATAGGCTACGGTTCTCGTGACACCGAACGGCGGGGGCATAATAATCCATAGTGCTTGATCTCGTGCCTATTTGGTGTTAATAAAGAGTTATCTATCTATCTTCAGTGTATGTATGGATGTCTGTCGAATGAGGTCTCCTCTCTGAGTTGCGATTAAATATCACGGTTCTGGTTTCCTACACTCTAACACTCCATCATTTCTCACTTGTACTAGATTTCTAAGAAGGTCCTTCTAATATCTTCTAATTACACGGCAGTTCCTCATTCAGTCCCATAAAAAACATTTACGACTCGATTGTTTTTCCCATTTCCCTAATGGAATTATCATCCGATTTCATTTAGATAACTATTTAATTAAAGCTAAGGAGACATCTGCGACAATTCTGTCACGCCAAGTTCCGTGTCTATTATGCTTAATTCAAACCAATACAGTGCGACCACGATGAGATCACTAGTAACTATACTGGAGGGAGAAGACAGGCAATGGCGATTGTGTAATTTTTATTCGTTAATTGACTCACATTTGATCGCTATTTCACCAAATATTATACGACGATACAGAGGCTATTTTTATTTAAATATCCACCAACATCTTTAGTATGGATATGCTGACCAAGTCTGTTCTTCCCGTGACACCTTGATCGCGCATACTATCATATTATTATCTTCTTCTAAATCTCATTCTTCTTCGTCCCCTCTTCGATGACTCCGTGTTCAAGTTTAGCGACAATACACTTTTCTTCTTCTCAAGTGGGTGTTCCTGTCAAGAGATTGTGATTGGAACACAACCCAAAGAAATAGTCCGCTCTAATTTCGTCTAATGCATTGTTTATGTATGATACTTGTTAATTGCATCAAAACTATTCCAAACAGCACTTTATTCGTGATGCTACCGGACCAGATCACTTCGAGATAAAGTAAATGATTTGTTTTCCAATTCATCAACGTGGTGAACCTATGCAAGGGATAAAACCATTACGGCGAAATGCCTAATTGGATAAGGTAGTCCGTATTGATGTCTCGTAGATACCCGGTGGATAGGTTCGTGAAACGCCTCCTTCACGAATAGTACCTTGGGCGGGCTATTCATACGAACGATAAATCCGGAGGTAATTACTCTCGTGTACTACATTATCTCTATGTCGACGCTAGAAAGCGTAAACGCTGTAACCTTTTGACCGACCCGAAAATACTTTTTTTACATATTTGGCAACAAACGCTGTAACCCACATTTCAACGTCCCCTAGGAAATTTAGGATATAACCAAGGTAGCAGTATTGTAGCTTTGTATGAAACACACCAAATATCCAAAAATTACGTTTTTAGGTCGAATAGATATTGAGTTATGATTTTTTTACAACAAAAAAAAAGTTTTTTGGCTCTGGTGAACAATTTTGCGTTTCAAGGTTTAGGTTACAGCGTTTACGCTTTCTTGCATCGATGTATACTTTATCCTATTTTCTAGTACATGTTGCTTAAAAATATATTGATTAGTAAATTTACGCATTACTTTTCTATTTACTGTATTACTAGGTAAATACACGGCTTGTTTATTTTCGTCATTACTATAGTCGAAATAGACAAGTTTCTTAATACATTATTAACGAGAAACTACTAGACGTGAAAAAAAATAAACTGAACAATATAGAATAGAATAGAATAGAATAGAAAACTCTTCATTGTACACCAGAAACAAAATTAAACACATTACAGAAAAATTACAATAGGTAAACAAGGGTAGTACAATGGGCGGTCTTATCGCTGAAAGCGATTTCTTCCAGACAACCTTTGGATGGACAGTAAAAAACATTTTTCGATAGTAGGGTGGGTGGCGTACTTACAGTATTTAACAGTCACAATACATTTAATACTTATGTTTTAATAATACACATACACACTATACTCAATAAATAATAAAAAATAATAATAATAATACAATAATAATAATATATACATATTTATAATATACTACACACATGATTATAATACAATATATACACTATTTAGATACATAAATAATGTTTATAAACCATAGTTTTATATAATTATTATATAATATAATTATTCATAAGCATTATATAGAAATCCATAGGCTATAAACGTTTCATAGAACTCTAGTAAAATTCAGATAAGCCTTCTAGTAATGTAGCACTTATATAAATTTGGACTCCATTTATTTTAGGCATAATCCGTTTCAGACATCTCAATTATTAACTATTAAACCGTCACTTTACATGGATTTCGAGAGAGTTTTGTACTAATTGGCATCTCTGAGTAAGAGATGGCCGTCGCCGTGCACTTAAAAGTTAAGATACGAGTCAATTAACTTTCATAAATGCCACTCGGAGATTATGCACAGACTATAGGTACAAACACCATGTGAATATTTGACTATAACAAATTAGCCAATATTCCCAAGTTCTGAATTAAAAGCCGCTACCTATCTAATATTTTCTCGTCCCCATATCTCTTCCAAAGTCGTTAACCCGCCCGCATAACGCGAACCATCCCGAATCATAAAAATTCCCTCCAGTCTTACCTCAGCGTAATGTATTGATGAAATTAAGTAATAAATTCCAGTTTTTTATTGCAACCCTGGCAGTATAAAACGACCCTCATTCACCCCGCCCCCCTTTTGGACGTTGCAGCAATTTTTTTCTTAGCCCCACTGCATATTTGAACGAACCATTTTGTACTACAAATTGGATTCCCTAATTTGCATTTTTTATTGCTTACAAATGGCAACCCCAAGAAAGAAAAACGATTTGAGATTTCAATCTGGCCAATCGGATATTACTTATGTGTAATTTAGGACTACATAATAAAAAGGCGAGATTGAAAATATTACTGTGGAACTGTAGAACTTCTATCTAGAAAATGTTCTACGTACGTTACGCGTAACATTGCCATACAAATATGCAGCACATCTCAATCTTGGCGATTTCCCTCATATTTTGTCTTACATTCCTTTCTGTATCCGAGCAGGATTGCATAGCAGGCGCTGACATACACCGCTCTTGTCCATTTATATTGACATGCCACGAGAAACCCTGAAAGTTGAGCAACTCTGTCCTTTAAATCAAGATCGGTAGAGTCGAAGGTCGTGCTGTAACCTGTCCAAGATATTCAATTCTCTCGCACTGCCGGCCTCGGACCTCGGAACTATATGGAAATAGGGTAACGAGGTTCTAGTGACCCATATCACGAGTATGCATCTACTGTATTGCATTCATATTGCAATGCATACATGGATAGCTCTTGACGTAAACGAGTTTACGACTCACACATACTCTCTCAATAATTAATGAAAAAGTTTAGTAAAAAGATACTTAATATAAAGATATTTAATATAAAGAATAATCCTAAATACATGAAACGACAAAAAATAACTATAGCCTATTAGATAAATATACTATAGAATATCAAAAGAACTTTCTTGTGGTTGAAGATAGAACAAAGAAGCAAACAAATTCTATGGAAGCTTACGAAGGTAAAATCGTCCCTATGTACTTAACAGTTTCATTGTCCATTGTGTTATTCCTTCCTTAGCATAACTCCTCATAAAATCATGGTCCATTTACAGATTAGATGGATACCTACGAAAGACCTCTAACCAACTGCAAACTCAAAGAAAATATTGTACAAACAATAAATCTAAAAGACAAAGCGTGAAACTCTGAGCAAACACCTCGTAAATCCTCTTAAATCCGTACAGCCTATCGACTGTCCAAACAATCTGTCTACTCAGACCTTCCCGCGTATGCTCCACTTGCGATGTCAAGAAAAGTTAGGATATCCCTTAATTAGGGCTCCCGCTAAATAATGCCGATTTCGAGCAACGTTTGTTAAGCTTAAGAGCCAACCTCAGTAATCCCACCCCTAGTAAAATACGGCCAGGCGACGTATGGAGAAAACCTACAGCTTCAAAATTGTGGCTTTAATCCGTCAAACGTATTTGGCTGCTTTAATGGGTTAAGTTAAGGATGAAATTTTGCGCGAGGCCTGAACTTCTGTTTTGACTGGAACCACGAACACAAAGGCGATAATTTGGTGGCTCATTTCTCACGTTAAACATAATCTACTGAGATAATGTTGATGAAAATGTAGTCAGCATCAAAATACTATTATTTTATAGTTTAATTAAATATCTCAGAAACTGCAAATTGTAAATTTAAAATGTGTGCCTTTTCCTGAAAACGTCTCAGATTTGCCACGAAAATTACGCAGTTGGAGTTCAAAAAAAACATGGAAAATTACTAAGCTCGTTTTGAATGACCTATTTTCTTAGTAGAGCAAATTCAAATCGCAAGAAAAAGGTCCGGTCAAAATATGCAAAGACTACACGAGAACAACACAGACAAAATAACCTGGTTTAATCATCACTGCTGAACAATGAAATAAAAACATGACTGCCTTTATGACCTCACAAACTTGGGCAAACGCTCAAGTATCCAAAAGACAAGCATGAATTGCTATTTATGCCTCATAATCCGGGGCTTCGCCGGTCTAAGTCCGGCTGCCACCCGTTACTTAGCCAGCGTCATCAATCTTGCTCAAACCCGCATAATCACAGAAAATGTAACCGTGGATTAGACCTCCATTTTTAAGCTGGAAGTAGCCACCCTTAATACCACTTCACTTTAGTAAATCAAAGAAGATGCGTTACCGACTAGTCTCGCGAACTGAATTGGTCTGTATGACATGTACAAGAAAGTAACTGTAACTTTTTGCGTACATAATAACTAAATAGTGGCCAGTTTTTATGCTCATAATGCCGGTAGCTTTTCGCCAAAAAGCAAGTACGAAAACGGTCAAAGCACGAATATGAGCAGTCGACATGCTATGGTAAACCGAAAAGGCAAGGAAGGGGACAACATTACCAAGACTTCTTTTAGCCGTATGCATCAAAAACTCGTGTAAAATGTAACACCTGACGAATATGCTTTTTGATTTATCAAACCCAGGTGGTATTTATACCAAACTATGTTATTCATTTACCCAACAATGTGTACTTAGGGCCAATTCAGCTAAACTATTTAAATCCAGTTTACTTGTAAACTGCTTCAAGGGTATCTGAAACTTATTTACTAGTCTAGATAAATATTTGTCGATAAAGAGGCCGAATGTTTGTTTAGGAAATCAGTTTTCGTCTACAGAGTTACGCCTAGAGCGATCCAAAGTTATAATGGATGAAATCATATTCCTTAAAACTTTTATTGAACTTGTATCTGAGTTCGGACTTAATTTTGAGAAATATCCGTAAGCTATTTGCACTGAAATTGTTTAAAGGAAAAAGGGCGCTTAAATTCCTTGTTATTTACACAACTATTATCAAATTAAAGCATCTTTAGTCCAATATTTCTACGTAAATGGCCGACTAGTTGGGGTGTAGAGTAGACGGTATCTACAAAGGAATGTACTAATAACGAGATCGAAAAACCGGCCAAGATAAAGACGGGGCTCTGTAGGGTGAATTTTAATTAAATGCGTCTACGGACATTAATGGGATGAAACTGAACTTGGCCCTTTAATCGTGATTTGTTTGTCCTATCTCTGGAGGGTCGAGGGATCAAATTGCGATGAATTCGCCGAGGAGTCAGATCGAAAGTCATCTTGTTACAGACGCCATGGCAATGCCCTTTGTGTCTTTGAGATCCATCAAGGTGAGAAATGCAATGTTAATGAGAGGGTTGCCTGTGTAAGTTATATTTTACAAATATTTTGTTTTACTTTACATACTTATACCTAAATTAGTTGCCTCATTTGGGTAGACCTTTATTGAGAAATGATTTAGTAAAAAGGAACAGAAAAAAATTAATAATATTATATTTACGAAGGTATGTAATGGCAAATGAATTTGAACCCAAGAAAATAAACAAGCAACTTCTTCATTAGAAAATGGAAAGTCGAAAAAACAACACCTGAAAGCGAGATTAATATAAAATATTCAAGAAGTGGGTTTAAGTGGTAGCTCCGGACCGCATCAAATTTTCACAGGCTCGACCTAAAAAAAGCGTAAAGGTTTTGACAAAACTGTGTCGTTTCTACTACGGGACCCTTAAAAGGATTCCGTACTTTGTATCTCAACGGGACAATAAACCTATTTCTTTTTGTTTTATCTTTCACTTCACTAGTGTCTGAAGAATGATGGTCGGGTCGGGCTCGATCTTATTGTGTTTGTTTTGTGATATACGATTAGGGCTTCAGGAAGCGGGTGTTTGCGCGATCACCCGTCACAAGCGAGGGGTCGCTTTGAGCTCTTCCATCGTTTCCCTCAAACGTTTTGTAATACATCTCTGCACATTTTCAGCACAAGTTGCAAAATTCACACGTGCATACATTTTCACCCAGAAGTATGGGACTATGTGCCGGTGCATTTTCGCAGCAACAGGAGAACAAATTATAGCTTGTAGGCCTACATGTCGGTGTTTCGACACAACAGCAACGTTCTCAAATAGCAAACTTATGGCTACGCAAGAAGTGAAGAAGAAAATACAACGCCCAGAATAAATAACGAGGGTTCAAATCTAAAGGTACCAAATTCGCGACATGTAAATGTAATTAAAACCAGAAAGAAGATCCGGGTGAAGATCAGGCTCGTCTCTCTACGTCAATCAATGGACGATTATAGGTTGATGATGATGATGATGATTGAATTAATTAAACATTTTTGAAAATACATACTCAACAACTAACCCGCAGTGGGCCAGCATGGAGGATTCTGGTCTATCATCTCTGAGACAAGCTGTGTCCCATGAGCTTGAAAGGAAAGGTCACGATGTCATGTTTCCCAATTTCTGTCTAGCAAAGGTTCAAAGTTGATTAAGTTCAGGTTTCCAGAAATGAGTAGCTACCTACACAAATTTGAAGGCAATCGAAGCCTCATAAAATTCCCCCTAAACAGGCATCAATCAGCTCCGCGTCTGATTAATTTCCCGGCTCATCTTTCTTGCCGCAATATCTTGAATATGGAAATTATTACCTTATTAAAGTATTTGATTGCCTACTTTACGTGAAGGTGAAGATCGGTCAAATACCCCCTAAATCATTTAAAGTAGGTATTTATTACATTTATTGTTGCTAATTATAGTGGTATCTATTACCATGATGATTTCTCATTTGGATAAGAATGATCAAAATGGATCAATAAAGAATAAACTTCTACAGTTCCTACATTGAAAACTCAAGTGCCTACGTTAACTAAGCTATGCAAGCAGTGAACAAAGTTCTAGCAAAGAACTTATACACTGTAAAACAATCACGTAATCTTAGCAGGTACTCGCCGCAGGGAACTGGAGATTTCTTTACAAAAGAACCGCTAGTCGTGACACAGATTCAGTCGAGCTTGTTTACCTTCACGTATTTTTAGACTAGGTATTTGTTACCCCTTTCAGGAAAGTGGAGTCTTTTCTATGCAAGAATATGACTCTATGAATGCACCTAACTGGTTAGTCTGGTTTCGTGGTCGCATCAATTATTTGTAGGTTTCCATCGCTCCGTGTTTCGGAGGGCCTCCGGTCCCAGTTATCAATTCATAGCAGTCTGACCGCGTCAAGGCCCTTGGGCGCCCTGATAAACTTTGACAGAAGAGGCCAGCTCTATTACTTAATACGACAAACAACAAGATTTATCCTAAAATTTCATGTTTCTACTACAAATAAAATACACTACAATATTGCTAAACATATTGGATGAGCTTCATAAATTCTCAATGTAACGGTCTTCCCTGTGTTCTCCAAGCGAGACAGTAATGCCTGGATACATACATACATACCGCTTGCACAACCCTTTACTATCTGATACATCTTATGATTAGGTTTGAAATCTCGCGTCCATTCCGGCAAATGTTATGCATTATCAAAAGCCTCGGTAGTAAAAGCCGACTCGTTCAATATAATTGACTAATCCGATCACGTAAAGAACTTAAACCTTACACCGCTTCCATTTCGATGCGTTGCTAAATTTTTATTAGGGTGCAGAGTTACAAAGTGGCGTATTCTCACGTTGATACAAATACCGGTCGCTACTTCGCTACGTAGGTACGTAGTCAGGCTGTATTTAGGGGGCACTCCTATGTAAATGACCCACTACATGTCGAGAGACTCGCTTATATCATGTAAGTAACGCAAAAATAAGCTCATTGTACTGTCGTAAGTGCATTGGGATACACAGCATTAAATAAAAGCTAACTGCAAGTAATACTTTGTGAAATATTCCAATTGCTGTTTGAGTTTGTGAAATGTTACAAAATATTTTCTCCCTTCCGCTGCCACCTACATCCCACGTATCATTAAAAAGTTGACAGACTAAGCCATCTGCTCATCAATCCCAAAAGGGGCTCAAGGCAAATTATTGTAAGACCTTGTCAATGGGCCAAACGCCCCATTTTTAACCCCCTCTTTTGCTGCGTCCACGTCTCTAGGCCTTTCTTTTCCCGGGGGCGCGCTTAACCTATTTTCATTTTGTTCGTGTTTTTATTTTGGAGATCGCTTTTGTTGGGGCCTCCGTGGTTTTCAATTTACGGCTACAGTTCTATTTTGGACTCCGCTGTTTCTTTATCTCTAGGAACGGTAGAGGCTTTAGTTTTTCCTTTATTGGTAATGTCAGTTGAATCCGTTGAATATTAAGATTCGAGGGTCAAGGTTCTTTCCACCATTTCAACCGTTAGCTATGCTATGTGACATCCTGTTTTGGTTGAAACTACGTGACGTTGTCTTGTCACCACGATGGTTATGACCTGTAACTAGTCTTCCTGACTGCGATGATGCAGTCTAACATTATTATATTATTATTCATGCGCGACAATAAATATGATCACTTATAATGAAGTTGATAGGGGCCATTGTCACTTGTGAAGACGGTTTTCTAAATGCATTTTAATTTTACTACCTGTTTACATGCGGTGATATTATTATAATATGCAGGTACTTTTAGAGCATAATATTTAAAGGCTCATTAGAAATGTAACTTTCGAAGATCCTTCTGCGTAATCGTAAATGAGTCCGATGAGATATCAGAAAAGTTTTCTATTGTATCCAATTAAACTTGCGCCGTAGAAGAAATAATTGAAAGGGATCTCAACACACAAAGTAGACATCACAAGAAACTTGTAATGAACAGAAACACTTTTAATTTTACAAGCTTTGAAGTTATGAACAAGATCAATAGGAGCAGAAATGTATTAATATCTGAATATAATAACCATAATAATCTTCGAATTTAAATATATTGTAGGTACACTCTTTTCTATACATAATTATGTAGAATTAGTGTTTGTTGGCCTCCGTGGCGGAAGTGGGTGATGAGCTGACTGCGAAGCGTGAGGTTGCGGGTTCGATTCCTGCACTGGCGAAAGATTTGTGTGATCAAAGTCAAAAAGTCAAAAATCTTTATTCACATAGGCCCCAAGAGGGCACTTATTAAAGTTCACTGACCCGACCGCCAGAAATATTTGCTCTGAGTCTGGGTGTTTGTAGGACCATGGTCCTCGTAGTTCCTGATTCCCTAGATACAGAGAATCCTAGTTAGGGGTCAGCATCTATGTATGTGATTGTGATGCCTTATTAATATTATATATTATTTAAGTTTTATATAACTTATTAAGCGGTGGTAGCCTAGTGGGAGAACATCCGCCTTCCAATCAGAAGGTCGTGAGTTCAAATCCCAGTGCGGGCACGTACCAATGTGTTTCTGTAAAACATATGTACGTTATTATCACTCGCTTTTCGGTGAAGGAAAAACATCGTGAGGAAACCCACATACCTACCCGAGAATTATTTCGGAGGTAGGTAGGTGATCCACCATTTTTTTATCGATGATGAAAATATTATTTTCATGATATTTTAGAAAGCCCATAATAATAATAAATTTCACACACACACACGCATACATAACATTACGTGAGTTACAGTTTTAATAAAATTGACAACAATGAATATCAAGGAGAAACTGCTGACAAATCTGCGGTCTACTTTACAAATGGAGTAATGAAGATACGGTGAATAAGCAGATCGAGACGATCCCTCAGCGAGGACCGTCCCTTCGTCCCTCGTGAACGGACTAAGCACCGTGACACAACATGTGAGGATGACTGGTGCACGTGACTTACGGTTTCCGAAGAGCTTATGAGCTATTAATTTCTTTGGGCTCTGAAAAGCTTTTTGTATATTGGATGGAGTGATATTTGGGTTATTCCTTAATACGGCACTGGATATATTTTAACTTATTAGAATCAAACTTTCTCTTGTAAGATGCAGATTTGTAATTTTTTTTTTGTTATAATAGTATGGACTAACCTATGCTATGGATGTATTTATTATTACTCGTACTTACTTACATTATGTGCATAATTTCTTGTCTTGTCACCTTGATTGAGGAAGCTTCCTGCTAAGGGCGCCTATAAACTGTAGGTACTTGAGTTAAGGACTCCACTAAGCCTGCCATTCACTAAGGAAAGTTGGAAGTTTGTGGCTTTCCAGCAGCTGCCCAGAGGTTGTCAAAGCTCACCACGCTTCCTACCTTCGACTACATCGTCTTTGAACACCAGGTGAGATGGTGGTCAAATGACAGCCTCCTCACACAGAAGACTTAATAGAAGCTCTGTAACGTTTATAAAAATGTAGGTCAAAGGACCTACATAAAAGCTCGTCAAGTAATCACAGATTAAAACCCTAGTGCCATACTTAAAAATTGTCAGGTTGGAACAAAAACTTCGTCACCGCATTCCTAACCACCTACAGCCTAGTTAGTAGTTACCAACGAGCTACAACCCGTTCTACGAAAATGTCCCGCAGACGCGGCGCTAGTTTCTATGCGAAAGCAAATATTTATAAGCGTTCTACGTTAGTTCCTGTTATCGCCGCGGGACCTTTCGCCGAACAGGCCCTACTTTGTCGTTCATCTAAAGCTTGAAACGGTTTTTTCGCTGAGGCAGTGAGTTCTTACAACCCGACTGTCGACAAAAGGCATTTGAGACATAAAATATGCCAATTACGTAGAGCGAACTGACACCGTTGAAGTTTTAAACAGGGGTCCGATTTGGATTGGACCCACTGGAATGAGGAATTGACATGTCTCAGGGTATGTTAGCTAGGCATAATACATCGTAGTCTGCTAAGAGAGAAGAAAGTCTGCAAATGAATGCTACGAAACTAAGCACCTTCTAGAAGGTACGACTTTTTATGTCTAAAATAGTTTTGGTTTATATTTTTTACGAATTTTTTTACTTTTATAGTTATTGTAAAAGTTTAAGGTTCAGTCCTATAGCAACGACACATATTATTTTTAACCACTGTTAGAAATGTGTCATCATATTTCAGTTTTTCCGTGCTTTGTCCAATAACATTATCTGTGAACGGAATTTTCAATAGAAATCTACTATAACGAAACAGGGGAACTCAAAGGGCGGGTTCCAGTACTGGCGCCATTTCCGTGCCAATTATGCGCCACCCGTTAGTGGAGCACCGATATTCTGAATGGATCACAATTAAACCCTCCCGGACATTTCTTCAAAGGGGACGGTTTTAATTTAAGCCCGGTCCCTCTGTTAGCGACTACAGTCCCATATTGTCGCTGATTTTATAACTCTATAATCTATTTATGGGAGTTCAATTTAGCGGTCGCTATGGTCTCGGTCTATAGTATTTCATCGTGCCACAATATTAAATCTCGACCTTATATAAATGTCTTCAAAAAAAAGAAGAGGTTACCAATTCGATTGGATTTTTTAACGTATTTTTTAAATTATATGTTGGTTACCTCAAAACTCCATAATTTATCAACCGACTTCGATTTTTTTATTTGAAAGTATTATACAAAATTTGAAAGTATTATAGAAAATATTATATACTTTCAGACTGATCCCATAGAAATTTCATCAAAATCGGTTCAGTTGATTTTTAAATTAAAATAACTAGTAATGTATGTCATTCAAATAACCGAAATTCTTTCCTGTGACTTTTCAGTGGTGTTTACTTGAAGTCGGTTGTTTTTTTTTTTAACATTTTCGGTCTATAGTCCATAGTTTGGAAATAGGTACATGAGTGCAATGGATATATAGGTTCATAGATACCTATTTATAACTATTCTAAGTTACACACATTACAGATAGTTAGCTATACGACGGTAAGTTTATATTAAATTTTGGTAGCTTACAAAATATCTATAGCGTCTGATACCGTAGCAAACCGAAGCTTTCTCTGGTAAACTTTTTTTTTCGTCTGATAACTACATAGGGATTTTCTTGTAGGTTCATCTTACATTGTACCTATTTTCATTTGAAAAAAAAAATTGCAGAAACAAAAATAAATCCCTTTCTTCCCTTAATACCTAGTGATTTGCTTACTCAAGCTGATATTCCAAATAAGGGTGTCCACTGTCCAGTTTATGAAACCACATCACCGATGACGTTCTAAGGGATAATCGCGTTTGGTTTTTGTCAAATTTCCGGAATGCGGCGTAAATCAAAGGGGAGGTATTATTGTCAACCCTTCGAGGAATTCCACTCGGCCGATGAAACTCACTGGTCTGCGTTAAATCAGAGCATTTTAATTTTTCGTGAAGGGTGGACGATTGAACGAATGGGCCAGTTTGTCTTATTATTTACAAGCCAAGATATTTATCAATGATTTATGCCAACGTACCTAAACAGGTACGTTGATATAAATCCTTAATAAATATCTGTAAATTATATTTAAGACAAACTGACTAGTTCAACCCTAAATCCTTCACGAAAAATTAAAATTACCGTAAATAATTATTAGATGAGCAAATTATCTGGGTAGGTAAGTAAGTGCGATTTCAATTATAATTTCTTCTTAGTTTGTACTCCTTCTATGTCACTTGTTCCAATGTTTTTCTTTAGTTACTTCCAGATATAATCACAAGGTAAGCAATCCAAGCTTTACGCCAACTTCGAAAACAACCGCATCAGGCCAACAAAGACCAGCCGAATCCTACAAAACAAATTAAATTACAAAAACAAACATTTCACCCCAGAAACATTCTAAAACACTTTAACATTATTATCCCAAGACATCAAGTCACATTAAATTCTTTATTCATTTCATTTTTGCGGGGTCACGAGACTGAGGGCGGAATTCCTGCAATGTCTTTGATCTAAGTCAAACAAGAAAAAAAATAAACGAAAATGCACTTCAACTGTCTTCATAAAGGGGAAAAAATATAATTTATTCACGAGATAATTTTCTCCTCCCTTTTAGGATAGACAGCGTTTGAAGGGGGAAACGAATGAATGTTTGCTCTGAGCGAGGCTTTGCACTCCACTATTTCAGTTTAGTTGGGGATTTTGTCTCGTCTATTCGACTGCATTTTCTCATGTTTCTGGGAAAATATGATTTCTGAGTTAATTGGACGGAAGGTTTATTCCTTTTACTGTGGTCGGTTTCTCTTAGTTTTAAAGATTATACTGTCACAACGTCTGTTTTCATCAGTCAACGTGTTAACGTGGGTAAAACCGCGGGGCGATGCTAGTGATACAATTGACTTTCAAAAGTTAAGGGGTAAATGAAATGACATCTCTACAATTCTTGACTGAAACCAAATTTTCATAAAGGTTTTATTGGTTTGATGACGACGGTTAGACAACCAATAATTAACTTGCCTACTAGTCCCAGAGCATCAAATCAACCTTAATTGTTTATCGAGTTATAAATAATTCAAGATCCTTGAAACAAAGAACAATTTCGTCAATTTACAATTTTGCCACAACAAGCGAATTTCTAAGATACCTCTCAATAGTAATTAGCTGTTGAGCTCTCCGTCGTCGATTGACCTCAGTTAGCGACTTTAGCGAGGATCGTAAATAATTAAGCTGTATTGTGTTTAGAAGTTTCTAATTGATCACAACTTTTCGAGTAGGGAGATAAGAAAGAAATTAAGTCTGTATTGGATTGTGGATTTTCTATTTCTTTTAATTTATCTGGAGAAGAGTTTGGACTAAGGTCGGGACTCTTTCGAACCTGCAGCTCTGGAGCTATGAAAACTTTTAAGCAAAACAATTACATCAATTAAACAAATAAGACATCATTTAAATAATATGTATAATGGCATTGGTTCATTATTTTGTACTTTATTTAACACGTTCACTGCTGAAAACACAACTGTCGTGTTTTTCACAACTTGCCACGAGTACGGCAAAACAACTGTTGTGTTAGTTGTATGGGAAAACACTATGGCGCATGCAGAGCCGCACCCGTGGCTAGACAAGCAAAACGGCCCAACGTCAAAGTGTTATGTACAGCTTTTTCATAATTCAGAGTCGTCCATTTCGCAGAAATTATCTTTATTTCATCCCAGTAAGCTACTCCATTCAGAAAGCACAAAATCATTCCCATTTCACAAATTCGCATCAATGGTCTTTGAAACGAACGAGGTTCCCTTGTAAAATCGGGAAAGTTTCAAACACTCTTCATTAGGGAATTTCCTTTCCATAGAAATGGCCTGGCTGGCGCAATAAATGAAAATATATTATGCCATGAGCGTACCCAGGGTTTCATTTCGGGGGGAGGGGATTCATCGTTTTACGTTCCACTGAGTCAATCTTCTTTTTAGTCTGTGGTATATTCACGACGCTAATTATTCATCCACTCACTCACTCACTTAATCAAATAAAAATAAATCATACCTTTATTAGAATCCTTCACCTAACTTAACCCTCCTCACGAATGTGAGGGGAGATCCGTGCTCAGTAGTGGGCTATTATGGGTTGATGATGATTATTAGAATGAGATTCTTGATAAGACATTTTTTCATCCATTATTTAACGAAGGAGCTAAGTTCTATCTTGAAAACTCGGTTTTCTAAGCGGTGTCGAACGTATCGTATGGCAGGCCTACATTCCATTCCTTTAAATGCAGGGTTATGGTCGTCCGAAACGTCGTCAATATTAGGCATCGCCAATTTTATATTCAAGGCGTAAGTTTTAGTAGCTATGAGTTTTTATTTGTTAAAGCCCCCTCCCTCGGTACGTCACGTATTATACCGTTTCAAGTCTGAAAGTTGATCATTAAAATAATGAATTCAAGCGTTTAATTTCGTAATATTTAGCCGGCACAGTCAAAGCAATGTTGTATTTTGGGCGACTTCGACAGCTGTAAGAGTTAATTAAGTTCTTAAAGATAAACTGCCTTTGATAATCGTCCCTCAGATCACTCTCAAGAGTACAGAACGAGTAGACGGGATAACCTTCATAACGAAATCAAATTATGTTAGGTATAGGTAGGGAAGTATTTGCTGAGGGGTGTGTCCCAGCCGTGGAAAGTGGAAACAATAATTTATTAGGAATTTCTTACCACTTTTGTCCTGTACCTGTACCTTTTAGTGAAAATAAAATTCAACGCGATAAATCTAAATTGTAACATAAAAAAAATATTTTTAGGTGTTCGTCAAATTGTGATGAAAAGATAGCCTATAAAGCAAACACCTAAGTAATAAAAAACATGCCTACTAGAAATGTTATGAGAATCGCTGGAACTGAATGGACGTTTTACTTAGAGTTATAAAATAAAAATATCTTTGTGAAACGAAAAGCACATCACGTTTATTTTCTAAAAATGCAACATACGAAAAGTGATTATTTTCTTAATAAAGATAAATATTTTATCTTATCCATAAAGCGGTATAGTAAAATGGAGCTAGGTAATATAAAAGTTAGATATCTAATGGGGTCATGATTTCATCAAGGTTCATCAAGGTCAACTACAAACTCCTTTCCACACAAACCGAGGTACACCAAACAACATTATCGCGTTTCAATAATACGATAACTGGTTATACCTTTTGTTTCAAATTATCGTATTACCAAACTAAATTATCGTACTATCGCGTTATGATAACATTGAACTTTTTATCGTACTTACCTATGTCATAGGCTTCAAATTGCTTTTGGCACAGTTTAGAAAAACATAAATTTATAAAAATTTAAAAATTGATTACGTTACAAATTAATAAAATATAACGGTTTAACAGTGAACGTAGAATCAAAAAAATTGGTTGTTGTAAAGTTTGTTTATGGACGATAGTTTAACGTGACAACGTCATAACAAAACATTCATGAAATTATTGCATACTTTTATGAATAAAAAAGAATCATTTTTAGTAATAAAAGAATAAATTCTTGAAATTATATTAGTAATCAGATTTTAAAAATGCAAGAATAATTAACTTTTAATTCAGAAATTGTTGTTTTTATAACCAATGAAAACCACATTAACCATTCACTTCACTTTATAAACAGTCGACGAAACAGGTCACGTGTAGATGTAAGTTGTGTGCTGCCGCTGTCTTTCATCTCGTCGGACGCATATGCCAATCGAGTGGAAGAGAGATAGATGCGGCGCAAGTGTACAATGAGCGTAACGGGACAATGTGACATATTTTTCGTGCATGCAGCCGGCGTTCATCGATTTAATAGACGTTGTCACGCCAAAAACATTAACATTAAAATACATATAAAACACTATAATAAAACATACATAATTACATAATACATTTTGTAAATTTTGTTAATTAATTAATGCACTAACGCGTTTCTTAATAATGCGTTTTTTAGTTTAATATTAATAATTTTAAGTCATAATTGTAATCTTGTATAATTTTATCTTCAAAGATTTTTGTTTTTTTTTTTTCTTTCTTAATAATTTTCCTCGATGTTAACTGTTTTCAAATTTCTGTCATGCTGTGTACGCATCTTTTGGGACACTGTCCAGCACTAAACTAATTGTACCTATTTTATGCTAGCAATATTATACTGAGAGTGTTCTGTTATGTGTGCCTAAATAAATAAATAAATAAAAACATCAACACTTCACTACATATCCTTATATTCACATTAGGCCAAATACTATCAAGAATTGAAGATAAAATTCTAAAATTCGTTCCTTTATACATAGGAAGTAGAATTGACATTTCGATTTGAAGCATCAATACTTACTCAAATATTGTAATTTAATAATGAGTCAAATGTTTCGTATATATATATTTTTTTATTGTATCCGCTTTCCCTTATCCCTTTACTCAATAAGTAATGAAAACGTAATACATATTACAATGTTCTCATAATAGAATTACCTATGTTACAATATTGTGCATATCGTTGCGTTAATTTGACATTCAAGAACATTACAGATCCCCCCCCCCCATATTCATAAAAAGTTATGTAACGTTTAACACGTTGACTGCAGAAAACACACGCGTTTGTGTTTTTATAATTTTACGGCAAGCGAAAACACGCCTGGCGTGCGAGCCCGCACTGCTGTATTGACAATTCTTATCACAACAGTTGTGTGCGCCCGCACTGATGATAGAGTTTAGTCACGACACAACGCCAGTAAACACACACGTTGTGTGAAGATTCGCAAAAGTGCCAAAAAATATAAAACAGTTCAGCAGTGAATGTGTTACTTCAATTGCACACAAGAATTGTGCACTGCGCAGTATACTAAGTGACATTCGATAACTTTTTATGAACAAGGTATTTATTTGTACGTTGTTTCATATTAGACCGACATTCTTAAAAATACATACCGACATTCTTATTCGTAGAAATCGCTTTCAGCGACAAGACCGCCCATTGTACTACCCTTGTTTACCTATTGTAATTCTTCTGTACTGTGTTTATTTTTGTTTCTGGTGTACAATAGTTTTCTATTCTATTCTATTCTATTCTTAGACCAATGTTACTATAATTCGATGCAGTTTGCTTTCATTGTTGAATACCATTACCTATCATATTTGGACCTTTACATAAGCTAATATTTCGTTAAAACTCTTGTTTGGACGAATACCATAATTAGTTTATCAATTATAGTAAGCATAAATATTGCAATTCGATGTTATAATGCTCGTAAGTGTGGTGCCTGTCAATTGATAACATTTTAGAACATTAAAATTTGATCATACTTGGCTTCTTCAATCTGTATTGTACAAATATTCAGTTGGTTTTCTAAAACTTTAATAATTATAATAGCAGCAAATAAGCAGTTTTCTTATTTTTTACAAATTCAAACTTACCTACACTTTTCACTTTTTAGGTATGTATAAATTTCTGCGATAAAAATGTAATCATATACTTTAACCAATAACGACATACTTTAACAGTAAATATCAACATACATGTGTCTACATTTATACATATTTATTTTAATTTCGTATAACGATGAAAAGAGTATACCTCTTACTTACAGGCATAGCGCTTACCATCAGGTGAACGACATGCTCGTCTCGTCACTCAGTTAAAGTAAAAAAAAAAACTTATAAAAAGTTAAGTAATGTCACTCAATACTGCGACACTCAATACGACATTGTAGTGTGCTGTTTTACTAAGCATTACTTAAGTTTTTATAAGTACCTAAGGAAATTCCTAAGCAAATTCTTACAATCAAACATACAAATTACTTATCTTACTTAGCTACATATTAATTCTACCAATTTAAAATCCTAGCAAGTAGGCGCCTTTTTACCGGCCCGCCGGATCAATATATGGAACTAAATACCTTATTGCTAATTCTAGCGAAATTTAATAGAGACTAAAGTGTATTTTATTCTTATCATAGTAGAAAAAATGCAATTCCGAGCGTCAACGCATAAAAATTGCATCATAATCCAATCTTACTACAATATAAGACCGAGGCTAATCGCATCACCGATTATAAATTCGGTTCCAAAATCCACGGCTAACTGAATGATACCAATCAGCGCAACACGTCGCTTCTATCCACCTGGACGCGCCGAGAATGACTTAGCTTGGATATTACCTCACGGGTCAGTCTGGGCGACGCTTCCCAGAGTACCAGATCTGAATCGTCTCGGTCTATACACTTACTTGACTTACTACATTACAATGAGAAATATTTTCCTAGCGGCTCTTAAAGACGGACGTTATGCCATTCGTCTAAGAATAAGAATAAGAATTCGTGTAAGAACCGGGCATGTGGCAGGAGCCTCATTCTCAGTCTACTGTTGCACACTCAGTAACTTCACTACAATGTGTCACTGGCGACGCATAGTTCCCAGTCCGCTCGAGGCCGCAGCCCCCGGCTGGCTCACAGGCCGAGTAGGCAGAGCGCGAGCAGGTTGGAGCATCAGTCGTCCGCATCGTCGTCGTCGTCGTCGCTCATCTCCTCCTCGCTCGTGCAGTCGGGCTCCTCGGCCTGCGCGGTGCAGCGCTCGCACCAGCAGACGAACAAGTAGTTTTGAGCTAGCTCCTGTGGAATAATAATAGCTAGTTACAAATGTCACCACCTGTGACAAGGAATAATCATGAAATTCGGTGACATAATTTCTGGATGGACCCTAACTTGGGTGCCCCGTAACTAGGGAATCAGGAACTATGAGGACGGTGGCATAGTAGAAACAGAAAATAAGCCGTCTTCATAAAAAAAAAAGAAATTTTGATTGTATGTGTGTGCACCTGCACACACTGGGTTCAATGGAGATAACTTAATTTTACGTTAATACTATGACCATGGTCCCACAAACACCCAGACTCAGAGCAAATACCCGTAGTTCGCATGAATCTATGCCCTGTCCCAGATCGAACCTACAGCCTCATGCTTCGCAGTCATCCATGAACGCAAGTGCTACACTAGACTATTGTCACCACTTGTTTAAGAATTGGTCTTACAACATATCTAGCAGCGCCCCGCGGTTTTGCCCGCGTTTTATGCCACAAGAACCGCTAATTTTTACGGGTTAAAAAGTATCCTAGGTTCCATTCCAGGTCCTAAAGTTTCTGGATACACAATTTCGTAAAAATCCACTCAGCCACAGAGACGTGAAGAGAGAACAAACAGAAAAATACACAAACTATCGCATTTATAATATTAGTAAGAAGTGAGACATATTACCTTTTGCCTAGAATGCCTGGACCGCTTCAATGCACATTCGTCCAAATAGCTGATACAGATCTCCTCTCCAGGCAAGATTTCCTTTACAGCCCTCAGTTGTAGTCTATGATTGCCATATGGGAATGATGCTTCTGCGTTCGGCACACAGCTGTGGTTACATGCACTTTGTAACGTGAAGAGGCCTGAACCTTCTGTATTGAGGAATGTGCCGGATTCTGCAATTAATAACATTGTTGTTAGTACAACAAAGGACCAATGACTGCAACAGCAATAAAGTGAACATGTTAACTGGACTTACAGCAGAGTAAAGATGCAAAAGTCAGCCAAGACGATAAATGATATGCAACAAGTATCGCCAACTAGGCTTTAACTTAAGAATATGCAATTGCATGCACAAGTTATGCTAAACTGGGCCCAGATTGTGCAGGATTGTTTATGAACTATCATTGGTTGATTTGCTTAGTTGGTTTGTTTGGTTGGTTTGTTTGGTAGGTTTGTTTGTTGGTTGGGTGGTTGGTTGTATTGGTTTTTCGCTAAGAAATGTTGTAATAATTGTAGTAATTGACAGTGAATGGAAAAATGTCACAATTGGGCGTTCTTCTACTCACTTGATTTTTCTACAAACAGCAAAATAAATCTCTGAAAAAACACTAGTAGTGCCTTGTCATGTTTTAATGGACTATCTATACTATCATTACCTTCTCCAACATATTCATACAGCTTATCTATGAACAGGTCCAGCTGCTGCCTCTCATCATCAGACATGGTAAGCTCGAGCACTGCATTCACCCACATCGATAATGGGCTGGTACCAATGCCTTGACCATTCGTTCCGACAAGTGCCATCAGTGAACAGAACCCTTCTGGGGTTAGAAACTGGAAACCAATGACGAATGAATCAATGAACAATTAAAATAGACAGGCTCATGCCCACAACTATATCCGAGCAGAACTATCCTTACTTATATTATAAATGCGAAAGTAACTCTGTCTGTCTGTTGCTCTTTCACACCTCAACTACTGAACCGATTTAAATGAAATTTGGTACAGAGATAGTCTAGAGCCTGGGAAAGGACATAGGATACTTTTTATAGTAAAAAAAAGTTTGTGAGGGTTTAAAATAGGGGATGGAAGTTTCGTCATTTTTGAAGCTAGAAGCTTGAAAATTATTATTTAGGCTTATGATTATATATAAATAAATGTAACATTCAAATTTTGTAAAAAAATCAACCTAAAGTGGGTAAAATAAAAATAGGGGATGAAAGTTTGAATGGAAATATGTAAGGATTCGGCTACAGCACCGCACCGATTTTAAAAATTCTTTCATTAATGGTAAGATAGATAGATAGATAGATAAACTCTTTATTGAAACACCACAGAACAAAGAAAACTTAAAACTAGAACAAAACAAATTTTACAATTTAAATTTTTAAAGCTACATTATCAGCGAGTAACATAGGCTATATTTTATCTTCGTATTTCCGCGGGAACGCGAACTACGGGGGTGAAACCGCGGGGCGCAGTTAGTAGCAATATAGTATCCTATGTCCATCCCCAGGGTTCAAAATATCTCCGTATTATAATTCAACATCATCCATTATGTTGTTTAGTCATCAAAAGGGTGCAAACAGACAGAGATACGTAGTACGACACAACAGGGAATGTTATGGAACTTTAAATACACATAACATAGATAAAGTAAAATCCTACCTCCTGAATATATTCTCCATTAATAACATGAATTGTCAGCTCTCTCAATGTATTCAACTGGTCGGAAAATTGTTCACCCAGTAGCTTGTGTACCAACTCAGCGTCCTCGTTGACTGTCCGATGGCAGAACTGCTTGATGTGCGCTGCGGCAGCTGCTGGATTCAAGCTCTGCTGTATGTAGGCTAGTATACGGACCAGAAGCAGTATGCTCGTTGTCTCTGGGGGATAGTGCATTCGTCTGAAACATTTAAGTTTATTCATTTATAGATGAACACCAGAAATGCTCATATACCTAGATCACAATGTTGAAAGTCACTTCAAAAGTGTATTGTGTGTGGTTTGTTCTTATTTTTAACACATCCAGTATCATGATAGATAGATAGATAAACTCTATATGGTAACACCACAGAACATAGAAAACTTAAATAACAGAACAACACAAATACCTATAACAATTTTTGTCACAATGGGTGTTCTTATCTCTCACAGCGATCTTTTTCAGACAACTTACTTCGAGTGGAGAAAGTGGCAGATTGAGAGAGAAATAAATTTTACTTTTTAGTTTTTTATATTATTTATTTGCTTAAGTTATTACTTTTATACCTTTTTAAGGTAGGTACCTCAACTTTAAGTTGATTTGTGGTGGGGCTATATGCCTAAGTTCTTTAATAAAATAAATGGAATCATACATACTTCCATGCTTCCACGAGGATCATGATAGGATGTTGTGCATCCGTTGTATCATGGCACAGTGTCCTGTGATAAGATGCGAATGCTCGATCTCTGCAGCTCTCCGAGCAGTACATAACTTCACATTGATTACACGACGTCACAGTTGCCAAGTTGCTCTCGTAGCAGTCTGCATGGGGTAGAACAATGTCCGGCTTGCAAGCGAGGCGGCGTACATTCTGTTCTGGAGTCTCTAGCGGTCTACAAATGTGAGACAAATGATATTGTTTACTCGATTTTCGGAACATTAGCACTGGAATAAATTGAATTAAAGAAGCTAATTGAATAGAATCATTGCACAGAAAGAAAAGCTAGATCTTTGTAGTTTTTAATGCATTTAGTTACTTCCCGGAACACACGGGCCGCACCTCAGCTCGGGACTTCTACACTTGGGTGTTGGACCCCACGATCCGCGGCCCAAAAGTGTCCGTTATTGGTCCCTCGCTGTGCCCTCTGCTGATCAGAGGGACACGCGAAGGACCTCTTCTCGCCTTCTCGCCAGGTTATTTGCTACGGCCACCAATTCCCCTAGGAGAATTGCTGACCGAACCCCAGGGTGCACCGGCCTAGCTGCTGCCCTTCCCTACGGATGCAACGCATCAAGAGGGACGAACAACAGCCAGGCACTCGTGGAGGTTACCTGGCCTGCACCCCAGGTCAGTATGGTCCAAGTTAACGTAACTGTTTACTGTATAAGTACGGTTAGACTGAGAATGATAGAGAAGTTATCAATGCCTACGAGTTGAACTTTATTTTAATAAATAGGTTCTTAGTCCTTACCTCATACAGAAATCGCATGCCCTATACATGTAGGCGGCGTTCCACGCAAACTGGCAGGAAATCAAAGGATCCTCCTCCAATATAACATCTCCTTTAGCATACTTTTTCGTTGCGAAAAGAGCTTTTCCCTGTAAAACATCTATTCGTAAAATATACACTGGACAAAACGAACGAATTTTAGAACAATGTTTACCTTCTTGCTGTTGGAAATTCTTATTTCATAGCCTTCCATTTTAGTACTTTGAATAGAAATATTGAATTGCAAGAGACCGATATCGATTATAATATCAATAACACTAACAGACAAGTTATTATTGATAATAATCTAATAATATTCGATAAATTTTAGAATTTTTAGGTTAGAAATCCGAAATTGAGCGAACGAACGAACAGAGTGAACTTCCACTATCTTTATCTTTGTTCAATGTTTCAGTCACACACACCTGTCATTTGACACCATATTCCACCAACTTTCCACAGATAAATAATATTAGGTATTGTAATCGGATACGTCTCTCTAATAATAGATATAATAATTATTATTTAAATAACATGCAAATATTAGAATATTTGCATGTTATTTAAATAATAATTATATAGCCAATATCTATTGACTGTAACGATTTCTATGTATACAGCTCCATGGTTGTCTGGAACATTATTATTGAAATGAATCCATATTATTATAATTGTTAGTGGAAAAAAGTGTATGTTAATGTAATAATTATATGTATACACATTATACGTGTATTGTGACAGAAACACATTACAAGAAAAATGTCCTCTATCGAAAAATAATAAAGTACTTAAGTAATCTTAAAAAAAAGTTTTGTCAAAAACTTTTTTAATAATTAAGTAGGTACACGAAAGAATTACACATATTATATATATATAAACGCAACGCCTGCGAGGCAGACCACCATCCCGATGGTCGGATGACATCGCAAAGCACGTCGGGATTGAATGGATGAGACTGGCACAGGACCGGAACAAATGGCGTGAAACAGAGGAGGCCTATATCCAGCAGTGGGTGGATACGGGCTGAATAGATAGATATATATATTTGGGATGTTGTACACCTAACCTACACACTCGACTGAATGCTATCTTTCCTCAAGGGTTTGCTGGAAGAAAACTCTTCATAGGGTTAAGCTCGCCTATATACACTAATTAATTATTAAGTTCTCTGTTTAAATCTTTATGTGTACAATAGATAATATAAAAGAATATTGTTATTAATTATTAAAGACCTTATAAAAAATATTAGGTATTTGCTTGTGTTGTGGTTGGATGTAAAAATATTTTATTTAAGAGACAATAATCGAGTTTGATTTCACAATGTCCTTAGAGAAGATTATTTTAACAAATAATCCTATGTTTATGCACATTGCCATTAAATTATTTACCAGTGCCGGTTTTAGTGACATAAAACCTGTTGATCAACCAGTAACATAATTTATTAGGTATGTTGTTTAATGTCTACCTACCGTCACAGGCAAAATTAACTGAAAAGCTGATTAGGGTTCCGTAATTTTACGTTTCACACTAGTTACCTATCATTAACCAATAATTTCATAATAACGTACAAATAATGATTTTTGATACAGCATGTAATTATAGCTTTATAAATGTTCGTTTTTGTAATGTATATATTATTGTTAATAAAATATGAGTCAACTATGATATTTTTTTTTTTTTTGGTAATACGTGTCACCAACTTCAAGGAAGTTTTCCTTCAATCGCACGTAAAGATTACACGCACACACTTTTTTATTAGTAAAATAACGAGCTGTCGCAATGGCCGTGCTATACTAGGAATCGTCATGAATTAATTCCTTTGACTGCATGGGGTAGAGACTCTTTGATAGCTGTAATAATAATACAATTTTAATAATAACTGCCATTTTCCTCAAAAAGTACATTAAAACTTACGTTAAGTAATATGTAAATAACCTGAGACACCTACAAAACAAAAAGGAATTTCAAGGTTATGGTATACCTATCTACAACCAGTTATCGAATTTAATCATGTTATTGAGATTTAGCAAAATCCGTTGGAAGAACATAGTGATTACTTATGAGAAGTCAAATACAGCTGCTTTAATTACTCAAACATTGTAATATGTAGTCTATTTTTTACTAACTCAGTAGGTATGGTACATACTTAATCTTGTATTTATCAAATATTTACTTTACCCATGACCATCTAAGACCACTCTGAATATCAAATAAATGAATAGACAAACAATAGTTGAATATAATCTTTATTTTGTTCAGATTCATTGACATTTTCATGTAAAATCGAAATAATTATTAATAAGATGGGATACTATTTAGATAACGTATTTCCTTTATGGGCCTCGCTCCAATAGGTTGGAACTGAGAGAACTTCTGATAATAATGAAAATAATAATTAAATATGGCAATGATGCTCATATCGAGATCTGAAAAGAAAAATAAGAATTATTATTAATCATATTCCATTTTTGTTAAATAGACGCAAACAGGTTATTCAAAATGGGACAATAAAATATGGTCACCTAAACGAAACTGAAAAAAACATTTTTACGCAACAATCAAACAAATTAATTTAGAAAATATAAAAATAATTATCGAACAGTTTTGTGCTATAAACTTATTAAAGTTATTATCATACAAGACATCCAAGAATAATATTTTTAATATTACTTTGAAATACTGAACACTCACATTACACTTGTAGTAGATAAGTAGTGCATAATTGCGTATAATATATATTATAGCTACCTACCTATTCGGGTGTGCTCTTCATCTTGTACCCTTCTATTTGTGCAATTGTATCAAACATTGGCAATGTCTTAGTTTCAGGAACAAACGTCAAGAGTGCAGCTGATATTAATGCAGTTGAAGAAAATAAAACCGATGGCAATGATTCCCATTCTGAGATCTGAAAAGAAAAAGGTTAAGTAAGTAAATCTATGTGGAACATAATTAGAATTAAAAATCATTATTATGTTTTTTATTGTAGTTTCAAACAAACAAACAATAATTATTTGTATGTATTTGTCCCGCATGGGCCGATGTGGACTGAAATGATAATAAAAAAAATCAGACTAAATTACGCAATAAATACAAAACTTACCAGTAATGGTGTTAGAGGGGCCAACATGCTTCCTACACGTGCAGCAGTGTTTCCCCATCCAAGAAGTGATCCTCGTACACTAGTTGGGAATAGCTCCAAGCTGTACGTGTATATTCCCGTAAAACATATGACGACTCCGAATTTTCCCATTAAAAATAAGCAAACCTTCAACCAAGTCAATGCTGCAACGAAATAAAAACTTTTTAATGTGCACAAACTTACAATAATTCGTACACTCAGTTAGTATAGTGTTAAAAATAATTATGTAAATAAGTAAGCTTTAATAAGTGTACTACTTAATTTATCGAAAGGTCAATGAATAATTATTTATGTTTTCAAATAAACGATTTTAATTAAGCCAGACATTTGAGTAATAGATGTGTACAATCTATATTTTCTGGTAGCATTTTTATTGCAGCTATTTTATAGTTGCCTACCTACTTATGTCTAAAACGAGTAACTTTAATCAGCGAGTACACACCTATATTTTTTTTAAGTCGTATAATAGTAGTAGTTTTAATATTCATACTTACAGTTTGGACAGTAATTCTGAGCAATCAGAAATGTAGCGGAAAACAGGTATCCGTATTGTAAAGTCAATTTTCTACCAAACTTTTCAAATGCAAAGTACGCTAATAAATCACCGGGGAACGATGCGACCGCCACTAATATGAAGTTTGTATACTTGTCTCCAGGTAAAAGAACTGAATATATGAGAGCTCCATAGTAGAGAAAACTTGAGGTGAAGAAGCAAAATGCAGTCACTGCAAACCTTATCATAATCTTTTTGGAATGTAGTATTACTCTTACGCTTTCTTTTTCTGTTTGTTCTTCAACATTGAATGTTTCTCTTATGTCATGTGGGTTTGCATTTTCAATTTCAACAGCAGTCACATTCAATTTATTAAATTTAGCTGCCAGTTTCAGCGTAGATTTTGCTTCATCCATTTTGCCTCGTAGCATTTGCCATCTGGTACTTTCTCTCAGAATTAATGCATATGATACGAATAATAACATGGGTACGTAAATAGCTAAAATAATTGATTTCCAATGAACAAATCCCATCGCAATTAAAGCATAGAGGACTTCTCCTACGTAAACAGCATATGAAAAGGCCACACCAGTTAAAACTCGTTTAGTTTCTCCCCCGACTTCTATCACTGCAAAAAAATAGTTCATTATAATGTTTTACCAAAATTCTTCCAAGTTCCAAAAATAAGTGAGTAGGACTGACATGAATATTCTGTTATGTATATTGCAAAATTAAAAGAAAATGTGCAAAATTTATTTGACATAGGTAAGATACCTAATTGACCTAACACAACCGACGCAAAATGAGATGCGTTTATTTTCGTACTGTTTAAGCCACTTACATAAAACCACAGCAACAGTGTAGAGTCCCGAAGCTAATAATGATTCTAAAAACTCGACTGCCAGATAGCCATAATAGTTGGTTATAAATATTTTAATCATGCCTATGCAACCACAAACGGAGCAAATTATGGTAGTCGGTTTTCTGCCAACGCTGTAAAATAATGAAATATATTTTAACAATCTTTAAATTATTATTGTATGATATTAAATATCATAATATTATCTATATATATAAAAATGTAATGTTGGTTTGTGTACGCTTCAAAAACTCAAAAAGTTCTGCACCGATCGAGCTGAAATTTTAGCATGATATATAATCCGCATCAAGGATTGTTTTTATATATTTTTTTCATCAGTGACATATCAGCGAATGTGCGAATGTGCCACAGCGAAGCGTGGCAGGGTAAAGCTAGTATCTTATATCTATAAATATAAAAATGTTATGTTGGTTTGTGTACGCTTCAAAAACTCAAAAAGTTCTGCACCGATCGAGCTGAAATTTTAGCATGATATATAATCCGCATCAAGGATTGTTTTTATCTATTTTTTTCATCAGTGAAATATCAGCGAATGTGCGGATGTGCCACAGCAAAACGTGGCAGGGCACAGCTAGTGTATTGTATAATTCTTAATTGTATAAGATGTGGACAAAACAGCTTTCGTACTTGTCAGCCAGCCATCCCATAAACACAGTAGATAGTATCATGCCCGCATTATGGATACTCCCCACAAGAGTGGACTTCCATGGTTGACAGGCAAGGTCAAGCTGAAAATTAAATAATAATTAAACATTTAGTAATATAAACTATAAAAAATTGTAAAATGTTATTACATGTTTAAAACATTGTACTTTTAAAATGGACAGGTAATAGAAACTTTTTAAACTTTGGAGACCACAATAATTATTTTTAAGTTTTTTGTCAATAAACATAGGTACCTATTCTATTTTAATGTATTGAATTAATTTGTACCTTTTAGATAATAACGAAACACACATAAAAAGTAATATGAAGAAGCTACAAAAATATGCCTAGATCATGTTTAGTCTTACATTGACCACAAAATGCATGGTGTTATTTTTTCTACGTCGACATTAACAGACAGTTTCCCACCAAAGCTAAAGATGTTTATACAGGCGCACCCCACCTGCAAACTGTTTTTTATAGCAAAAGCTTCGCTTCTATTCGTTGCATTGATATCTAACGTATAAAGCTACAGAATTGTAAATACTGCAATGTAACAGGTTTAGCAATTTTGACATGATGCGGAAACAATCAAACATACATACAGATATCATAATTAAGAAATATTAAAAACAAAAAAAAAACTATTATTATCTATTTAAATTGACCTAACGTAAAATAAATAGATACGGCATCCAGCCTTATTTATTTATTTTACTCCTACCTACAGCAAAAATGTAATTAAAAAAAATAAAATAATAAAGAACCCCCTGACTTACCACTTCCCAAAAAAAAAAAGTGTTGTATACTTACATCGGCAACAATTGAGTTATAGTTTTCATAAACCCACTCATGACATATACCAAGTGTTTCGTGGAATGTTTCATTAGAGCAAGTATTGTTTGATAAACCATATTTCTTTATATCTACCACTGGCCTCATGCACTTTGTATCTACGTTTTCTGGCCACCATGAAGGTGTTTCAACACTAGGATTTTCATTTTCACATTCAGGAACGCGGCATCTAAAATAAAATACAAAATATTAAAATAATTAGTTACTGTCGTCATAACATAATTGTTTCGTACTGAAACAGATTTCTTTTCTTTTTATTTTGAGTATTTTCGAACGTAACTACACAAAGACTATTCCGCTTAATATTTTGTGTTGGTACGAGATTATTATGGCCCACGACTTTGGGTTGGCCAACCGAAAGTCAGTCGTCCTTCAAATGCGCGTGCGAGCACTTGTCGCGTTGCGGTGTTTTGAGCTTTCACCGGTAGCTCCATTTCGTGGACGCCATTCCCATCCTCGGAGACGAGCTCCAGGATTAAGTGTAGTGTGGATTGCCTGATCACACCTCTATCCCGGAGGAAGGTGATACGGGATCAGAAGAAACCGCCCCATCGGCGTCCTATGGATATATCTCTGTGCACCATCATCCCCCATCTAACCCGAAGACAGCGCTGATTACACACCCGAGAGGCCATCGACGGATTTCCCAAGTAAGTTCGTAGGCCATAATATCTCCCCGTAACAATAATTAATTTAACAAATTAGCGGCAACCAAAATTTTTAAAAATTGTGACATTTAATTCGAAGCTATTCCATACCTACTCTGTAGGTATCTGTCAAATTCCTTTATAAATTAAATAATTACAGATATATCTATAGTGAATTTCAAATGAAAATATTGTCTTTATCAATTAAAACACCAGTTGTAATTCTAGCCAGATAATGTAATTTTAGGTGTTTAATGCATTGTCCTACTTTTAGATATCGACTGTGAATATCTATTCGACTTAATTCTATGTTATGAAAGTCGATGTATAGAGGGTAAGTACCTAATTTATTGTTTAAGTCCTTGATATACCTACCTACTTTTCTATTCTAAGGTAAACTACTTTCATTTCTTTATCAATTAAAGTTATACATAGACAACGAAATAGAATAATGGAAAGTTAAACTATTTTTATTGTTACAAGTGGATACATTTTAATAAGAGTAGGTGCACGCAAATATAAGAATAACGTTGTAACTGAGCAATTGAGCCCAATCAACATTATTGACAGCTATTTAAGTTACATGGCGAATCAATTGGATTCAATCTAAAATGAAGCACCAGACTTTATTTATTTTTTTATAAATACTGAGCGATAAAAATAGCTTGTCATCCATAATAATAATTATGGTATGTGCCCTTTTTAATTCATTGAAATCCTAGTAGGTAGGTAATTTCATTTACAGGGCTTGGTTCCTTCAAATTTCTAAAAATTGTCACCAATAACACTATAAATAGGCACTAACAACAACTCTTATGTACTTATAATAAAAGTAAGTCAGACGTGAAACTTAATAAAAAAAAACTCCTACAAACACTTTTTTAAATAATGCCTTATATTTAAAACGATGGGTTAGATAAAATTATTATTACCGTTTACATTTATGTACCTACGTAATATAAAAAAATATAATAATTATGTACTTCCTATAACATGTTAATTTAACAAACTAATTTAACAAATTCCGATGCAAATGAAGACGTGAGGTAATGCGTATTGTAGTGTGATTGATTTTAATCGATGAATATAAATTATACGTGTATGATCAGTTTAACAAGTATTTATTATAATGATTTTACGTGATTTTGTATCGTTTAGGTTATTGCCATACGTTACACACTTTGGATAAAAAAATGAGTAGGTACCAGTTGCCAAACTAGTAATCGTAACGGCTTATATCTAGCTATTTGTAAAATAATTATTATTTAACTGTTTCCCTTTTGAGACAATTAATAATATGAATATTTTTTCAAGTATTATTAACTACATTAAATAATATCACATAATTTCGTTACGCAACTAGTAATGAATTTTTTCATCCCATGTATTCAAAAAAAGGCATTTTGCTCCTCGCTAAGTGCGAGCAAAGTGGGTTTCCTTCGGCGCACTTAATAACAGTGACGAATTGAGTTTTGAATTTGGAACACTGTTTGATTAAAAAGTTTGAACGCAATTCGCTTCAATAAAGTCCTGGCCGGCAATAAAAAAAAAACAGCGAGTGCCGACGCGGCATTAACTATCCAAATTTAAAAAAAAATGGTTGTCTGTAAAGTAGTTTACAGAAGATATTTTAACGTGACAACGTCGTAACATAACATTGATGCAGTGATTGCATACTTTTATGAATAAAGATGAATATTTTTTTAATAATAAAAGAATAAATAATTGAAATTATACTAGTAATCAGATTTTTAAAATGCAAGAATAATTAACCTGTCAAGAAGAGAAGAGAGATAGATGCGGCGCAAGCGTACAATGAGCGCAACGGGACAATGAGCGTTACGGGACAATGTGTCAACTTTTTCGTGCATGCAGCCGGCGTTCATCGATTTATTAGACGTTGTCACGTCAAAAGATTCTTTTCTCGTATGATGAATATTTTCTCATAGCTTGGGATGAGAAGTATCGTGTACCACACGGTAACAAAATTATTTAAGATCGAGCGAAATACTTTGACTCCCTCGCTACGCTTAGGATTCTACTCTAGGATTCTACTTCCTTCGCTTCGCTCTGGATTCAAAAATCGCTCTCGGCGTAAATACATTATTTTGTTCCCTTGTGATACAATCTACCATTAAACTGTAACTGAGAAAGAAAAAAATTGTAAGTAAAAGAATTGAGGATTGAAAATTGTGTTGTTTGTTGTTTTTTTACTGTTTTTTAAAGTAATTGCGATAGACTAGTTATGTAAAGATCCACACTCACTCATTAAGTCACCCACCACGTCTATCCGTTTGGGTCACTGAACCGAAAAAAATGTGGTTTTTCCTTTGTTTTTAATTTTTTTTTTGCCTTAAATTTTGAAAATTTCAGAAATGGTTTTCAGCATTTCATAGTTTTGGTAATGAGTAAATATTGCTTATTTGATAATAATTATAAAATTAAGACAATTCAAATATCAAACAATGACAAAAACATTACAAGTCAATAACTTCAGTAGTTGATGTGAACCGGTATATTTTGCCAAGAGCTAGACATTGGCAAATGGAAGTCCTAATAAGTGTAACACAAGAAGTTACAAGACAAATATACATATTTAACGTCACACCACGTGATAGTCTAAGCATACATATATAATAGCTTAACCTTAAGCCATTAAAGCCAAACCAGTTTGACCGGGGTTTTTTTGTTTATGATAAAGATATTAACGTTTAATTATTAAATTCCTAGAATAATGTATTTTCTATAATTCAAACTATTGGGAAATTCACTAATCGCATTCATAATGAAAAGATAGAACTGGATAGAATAGACCTCAGCTCAGCTACCAACATTTTTATTACTAAGAACTAAAGTATAATAAATTATTTAAATAAGATTATTAATTTATGTTTTTGTGAAAACTTATACTGTTATTCACAGTTAACTAGTTTATGTAACGGTACGTTCGCTATTTGTAAACAAATGTTTAAAACACCTCTCAAGCTAAAATCTATCTAGCCGTTGGGGTTACAGAGCGTACTAAAGAAATATACATACCGACGCTAGAAAGCGTAAACGCTGTAACCCTTTGACCGACCCGAAAATACTTTTTTTACATATTTGGAAACAAACGCTGTAACCCACATTTCAACGTCCGCTAGGAACTTTAGGATATAACCAAGGTAGTAGTATTGTAGCTTTGTATGTAACACACCAAATATCCAAAATTTACGTTTTTAGGTCGAGTAGATATTGAGTTATGATTTTTTTTCAACAAAAAAAAGTTTTTTGGCTCTGGTGAACAATTTTGCGTTTCAAGGTTACAGCGTTTACGCTTTCTAGCGTCGATACTTACATACAGTCGAAAAACATAACCCTCCTTCTGGCGCAGTCGGGTAAAATAAGTTGGTACCATACTAGACCTGTGTCGATCGATCAATTCTCGCGACCTGGGTCGATCGTGACGCATTGGTGAAGTGATCGGGTCACAATGATTCGATCGATCATTTAGCTATTGTGGGTTGCCAAGCGCCCGGCGCGAATAACGCGAGCCGTGACCCTCGATATAAGCGACCGAGCCTAACCCGAACAAACCGTGACTTACCTGTTTACTAGCGAAACCGACTTGCATATTATCAATATACTTAAGAGACAGGGGGAAACAATTTCATTGCATAAAAATGGTGCTTAACATGGCCACGTAGGTCTGCTATTTACATATGAATCGGGTATTTCAGAAACCCCATATTAAGTCAAATTTTTTTACCAAACGGGGTTTTTGCGTCTTTTTGTGTTTTTCTTCATCATTATGTCAAACAAAAATCACATAAGTCACTGTAATATCGGTTAAGTATAATGTTTTTGTAGTTAGTTTCAATTTCTGCAGATATATTGATTCCTAGTTTATATTTTATGTTAGTTTGTCAGTAGTGTTATTATGACATTAAAAAATATATAATGATAATAATATAATTGTTTAATTTATGAATCTACATAATTATGTTATATTTAAGAAGAATAAAAAAATCCTAAATTAAAGTATATTTAATATTATTATTTTAATTTATATTTAATAAGTATAATTTCACCTAGAAGGTTGAAAAAAAAATGACATAAATAAAAAAATAAAATAATAAATAAATAAAAATAAATGATAAAAAATGTTTAAAAATTATGAATTTTTAAAAAGAACTTACCTATAATTGACATCCGCAGCAACAAAAATGTAATTAACATGTGACATCGCCACAAAAACCAGTGGCAATAATATAAGAAAATATTGAATTTTTTGGAAAAATCCAAATTGGTTTAACTGATTTAGAGAGTCTTTTGGATTATTTTCATTTGTATTTGCAGCAGCCATTCTAAATATTTTAATATGTATTTTATTTTAAAGTTGATACACTGAAGCACACTTTTTGTGGTTATTGTTGATAATTACAAATTTACTTTTAATTTATATCTGTGAGCACCATCGCGTATTTATATCGCAAACGCTGAGATGATACTAATTTCAACTAGGAAACACTTCTTCATAATATAGGTCTCTATACTATACCTACGTGTCTTATATTGATGAATGAACTTTACATTATTAACATAGCTAGGTGTTTGCAGATAGCATAAATAACTTGAGCCGTCTGTCGTTTAGCGCCTGGCATATGTGAAGCATCGAAACTATATAGAAATTATGGATGAAAGGGTAGTATATTTTGGTTTAAAAATTTTAAGCCAGTAAAATTACACTGGACAAATGCAAAAAAACGCGTGTTAGAAACATTAGATGTTTCACATCGACGTCTAGCAATGCTGTCCTGTCAGGGATAAAACCCGTTTGTGAAATACAATGAAGAGAAAATACTTAGCTAATTGTTTTTTTAGCATAATATAATGACACGTTTTATAATAAGTAGATAGTATATTTTTTTTATGTACCTACGTCATATTATTATTTTCTCAAGCACTCGTGACAAAATGAACTTGTATTGTTATAAATAAGAGCTATATATCTTCCAAATTTACTTGAAGCATAGTAATAACATGGGTAGGGAATTCGGAATCGAATAATTTTATTAGGTCATGAATACAAAAGTGCAACAATTCATGCCGCAGTTTTTCTTCGATGCACACACGCGATTGCATTTGGGGTTTTAGACTTCAACGTTTTTACTTCTAATTAATATCCCTAAATGTTACAATATAATTATATTATTATTCAGACGCAACGGCCGCAACGCATGCGTTTGTTTGGTCTCTATCTAAAAGGCATGGGATGAAACCACGCCTGGCAAGATAAAAAACGCGGCACACGTCTAATTTTACTTCACGGGATTTTTCTCGTCTTATTTATTTATATTATGTAAAACTTTAGCTACGTACGTACGAAATCAATCTATAGCTGGCAACTCTACCGAACAGAAAGAAAACAAATCATAAAAAGAAAATACCTTTAAAAATTCGTACCTTCGGCTGCGTTAGGAACAATAGCTATGAAATAGATGAAGTGGATGTAAATGAAGAAAAAAATTGGACTGCAGTGGTTTTTCACACTTTGATGTCTTTAGTCCTAGGTCCTAGTTTTGATGTCTTTATCCATGAATCCAGCGTAAATAATTATAATCGGCTGATTATATCCGAACTAATATTTAATATCTGTGTCAATGCGTCGCTCTCTGTTCTGTGAAATACTGTGAATGTCGTGTCTGTCACCCAGCCTTATCATTCATTCATTTGGTGACAGATGAAATGGCGGTCAATGTTTTTCGCATTTAATAAACAAAAACTTTAGTTTTTGAAGTAAACACCGGTGAAAATGCACATAAAACAGGTAAATTTCAAAACTCAGATGTCGTTTTCATCTTAAAGTTCGGTGGATATATTTCTGAAGGTGTCTTTTTTGTAAAATACAGCATATTTTGTCTTGACGCTTGGTCCGTGTTTACAGGTGATTATTCAAGGATTCAAGAGTTACCGAGAGCAAATTGTGGTGGAACCGTTCGACAAACGACATAATGTCGTCGTGGGACGTAATGGTTCCGGGAAAAGTAACTTCTTTCACGGTTTGTATTTGTTATGACAATCTTACAAACTTTACTCACTTGGCCTATTTTACTAAAGCCTTCCCAATAAGAGGCAATAAACGGAAAAGTATAATGTTCAGCTTGATTGTACCAATTCATATTAGTTTTATAGTCTTTAATTTATTAATATAATGTGCTATAACACATCCAAAATCAAATATGTCAAGCCCTTTACCATTGAATATATAAATTTACTATATTAAATATACACAACAATGCTGTTATCCTGAAAACAATAAATCGATGCACACGAGCCGGAAATAAGACAAGTGCCTTTGGTGAGTTTAGAGAGCTTACATTTTGAATGTTTTTTCCAGCGATTCAGTTTGTGCTGAGCGATGAGTTCTCCCACCTGCGGCCAGAGCAGAGATTGGCTTTGCTGCACGAGGGTACGGGGCCCAGAGTCATATCTGCCTTCGTTGAGATTATCTTTGACAATTCCGATAACAGAATACCAGTGAGTATCATAATTAGGACTAGGTTTCTTTAACTTCAATTGTAATGTACCTTGACAGTCCGACATTAATCTTTGCACAAATGAGACTTGTTTTTGACTAGTCACGTAAGTTAAGCACTACTACTGTTAAATAAATAATAAATTTACATTAAATCCGTAATGCACACACTGCAAACAAAAGATAACAAAAGAATTTGTAGATTGTGTAAGACATGCAATGCCTAACTGCAATAAGCATCTAAAGGTAGCCATACATGTTGAGGTGTACCCAAAAGATTTACCTGTACAGTTACACCGGTCAGGTAAGCTTGAGCTGTGTAGAGTATGTAACAAACCTCCACAGTTGTGCACCTGTAAAGTTACCTCTTGTTTACCTGTAAAGTTCAACCATACAGGCAAACCTTTTAGGTACAGTATATCGTCTATGGCTACCATAGAAATGCAGTTTCCCACTACTCCACTGAACCTTGAGCAAACAATTTCAGATTGAAAAAGATGAGATCTTCCTGCGTAGAGTCATTGGCTCCAAGAAGGACCAGTTCTTTCTCAACAAAAAGGTGGTGCCGAGGTCTGAAGTCCTTAACCTCTTGGAGAGTGCCGGGCTCTCCAACTCCAACCCTTACTACATTGTGAAGCAGGGAAAAGTGAGTTGAAATTAATTAATCCATCGAATAACAGACAGAACAGTTAAATAAAAGGTCCCATATAATATGTACGATGCCCTGTTGTGTATTTTGTGACCACGGCTGGTTTTACCCACGTGATTGCCTTTTACCTGCGGGAACTTCAAGCCACGCAGGGAGTCTTCAAGTCACGAATGAATAGGTTACTTCTAGGTAAGCGTGTACCATCGTAGACCGCATTGTCACTTATCATCACATGAGATAGTTGACAAACGAGAACCTATTTATTAATTTAAAAATAATCTTTCTGTTTTCTGGGGATAAAACTTAGTTTGAAATAATAAATATGAATGAGCGATGAGTTATACATAACAATGCGTAACTATTTCATTAGATGACCTCAAAAAAATAGAAAATCCTTTAATCACTTATCAATATTACAGATCAATCAAATGGCTATAGCACCAGACTCCCATCGATTGAAACTGCTACGTGAAGTGGCAGGTACCAGAGTCTATGATGAGAGGAGGGAAGAATCTGTCACTATTCTCAAGGAAACTGTTGGAAAGGTAACTAAAGAAAGCAACCTGTTGAACCCCCCCATCCAAAACAACATTCAAGTTCAAGTTGATTTTGAAGATCGCACCTTAGCAACTAAGTTACTGGAGTTCAAAATTGAATGTCTTCACTTTGCGAGAAGTGCCCCTTTCCAAGGACTTTCCAAGGAAAGTTCGGTCTTTCACATTTTACTTTATCATTGATCTTTTGATGTTTCATTTGATAATACAATGTAAATATCTAAAAAAAAAATACAACCTCCAAAAAAATGTAAACACAGATATTTTTAGACTGTATTAGTTGTCCTTTTTCTGGGCTTACAATTTTTTTATGGCAGGACGTAACATTATTATGTATTTGTGTAAATGTTTTGATAAATACATTTATTCTTATTAACATCTCTACAAAGCTGTGAATAATAATTTACCAACTATTATAAAATATGTCAATGATAAGGTGGTGTGTTAAAGCCTATGTATTAAGTTCTTATGACAGGCTTAAAAGACAAACAAGCTGCTGCACGTTTAATGACTATTTATGACTTGAAGTCAGCCTCTACTTCACTTAGGGGTCAGAACTAAGTACTCCTTTGACCCTTAGTTAAAAAAAATAGACATGCAAAAACCTTACATATTCACATCGGTTATTTGTGATAAGAATGTGTTATCTCACATTCAACACACCGAGGAGCTATACTGTTCTGGTCGCAAATAAGTGATATAACTCCTCAACTACAATGTGTTATACTTGCGTCTCCAACTTGCTTAAATCGTCCTTTGATCTCTAGTTATTTCGTCCCAAATCTATTGCACATACTCACGCTTACCAATGTACAGGTGGAGAAAATCAACGAATTCCTCCAAACAATCGAGGAGCGCCTCAAGACCCTTGAAGAGGAGAAAGAGGAGCTGAAGGAGTACCAGAAGTGGGACCGGGCGCGGCGCGTGCTGGAGTTCATCATACACGACACTGAGCATCGGGAGAACAAGAGGAAATTGGAGGAGGTAGGATCTCTTTTTTACCCTTTGACTGCCGAGCTCTGCTCGACTAGCTGACCTCCATACGCCATTTACTTTCTTTAAGTACAATAATGATTATAAATTATCAATATCGTATCGAAAGTGTTCAGATATTCATATTGTTTTGATGTATATAGATTTGATTAGTTAGATGTCATTTTCTTAGAGGACACGATTCACTGTAGACACCTGCAGCCATCTTCAACGTTCAGGTTAAGGGGTTTTTGTAATCGAATAGCAAGAACTAAAGGCAAAGGAATTTAAGCCTAAAAGTATTTGCTACTCACAATTGGTAAAACATCAAGTTGAAGAAAACGACACCTTTCTCTGAGTGAAGGTCTTATTCTCAGCAGTAAGAAAGAACAGAGCTATTAGTCTGATTAACCTTAATAGTTTCTGCAAGACCTTCAAATCTATCTGTCTGTCACTATATCAAAACTAAGGTGTAACATGAAGCAACTGTTAATAACAATATATTTTTTATAGCTCGAGAAGGTGCGATCAAACAGTGGCAAAGAGCAACAACACTATGCAGACTTGGTCAGAGAAGCTCAGGATCACGTCAGGGACGCTAATAGGTAATAAACAATGCCCATGGTGAACTTAGTCGACATTCAGCGCCATCTACCGATTCAGACTTGTAACTATTTTAGAAGATATCATGTTTCCCTAATTCCTAGTTGTAGCAATCTATAAGATATTCTATCTACAGGAAACTTAAAGAAGCCCGCAAGGACGTGGCGGCGGCGCGCGAAGAGAAAGACGTACTGTCGACGGAGCAACAGCAGCTGCTGCGGGAGAAGACCAAGCTTGAACTCGGGATTAAGGACTTGACTGATGACGTGGACGGCGACAATAAGTCTAAGGTCTGTTGTACATGGAAACTGCTCAGCTGATGATGTAGTAGGGATGTCTATAGGAAAAGCGTGTCTGTGCGAGCTTCCTAATTAAAAGCTGAATAATTAGAATATAAGGCAACATAGTAAAACAGATTTTTTGAAAAGGTGTCTTTACCGAGACTACTATATACTGGAACAGCTCAGTTTGAGCCTTGAATTAAAGGTTGATCTGTCAATCTACTTCCCCATTACAATTTTACACTACCCGTTTTGTAGGAAAGAGCTGAAGCAGAACTCGATAGATTACGCCAACAAATATCTGAAAAGGAACGTGAGTTGGAAGAACTGAAGCCCAAATATGAAGAGATGAAGGCTCGTGAGGAGGAGTGCACCAGAGCGCTGGCGCTGAACCAACAGAAACGGCAGGAGTTGTACGCCAAACAAGGGAGAGGAACGCAATTCACTTCCAAACATGACCGGGACAAGTGGATCGAGAAGGAGTTGAAGTGAGTATGGGACATAACAAAAAACGAGTTTGAGCTTCCGATGAAGAAAAACCTTGGTAGTAGGGTGCCCGCCTGGCTATCAACCACCCTCAAGTATAAAATGTCTTGGGAAACCGCTTTTATAGTGTTTCGACAGCTGTTATTGAGAGCCAATATCATTCTAGGTTAACCAATACCACCTTCAACCACATCGTCACCTAACACCAGGTACTGTGATAGTGGTAAAATACTAGTCTTTAAAACCATAAAAAAACTCGCCTGGTCTGGATTGGTGGATTTCTTTCCTACCATATCATTCTCGGGCGTGTGGGCTACCGCACGATGTTTCCTTTTACCAGAGAGCGACTGATAAATTGCATGCTATGTTATTTTAATTTCCACAGATCTCTAAACAAACAAATAAAGGACAAAAAGGACCATGAGACGAAACTCCGGGACGACCTCAACCGGGACGCGAAAAAACTTACAGAATTAGAAAAGAGGATTGAAGAGACAACCAAGGAAATGGAGCGGCAGAGAATTGCCATCGACGAACACAACAAACAGTATTATGAATGTAAGAAGCGAAAGGACCAAGAGCAGAGTGCTAGGAAGTAAGTAAACTCTATATTGAAACATCACAAAACAAAGAAAAGTTTAACAATTAGTGTCACAATGGGCGGTCTTATCGCTCAGAACGATCTCTTCCAGACAACCATGCACGGAGAGCAGTAACTAGGACTTACTATATTTAAAAAAAAATTACATCAAGAACAGATTTTTCAATGTAACGGACATTGTGCAGCTGCGCAATTTCTTTGCAGCATTACTGCTGCAATTTTAATTCTATATTTTAAGTAACTCGATGATTTGCTTGGGCAGTTGCTTACCATTGCCTGTATGACATTTCATCTTTTTTTTTTCAGTGAACTTTGGCGTAAAGAAACTACATTGACACAAAATCTATCATCTCTCAAAGAAGATTTGGCCAAGGCTGACCAGGCGCTACGTTCCATGGCTGGAAAGGTATACAAAATACAACCTTAACACTACAAAATTAGAGTTTTGTCTAAGAAACTGTACGCAAGATATCTTCTTATCAATTGGCTAAATATTTATTGAGTATTATCTGAAAGGTGTACGAAATGCAACCTACAGTCTACAAAATAAAGTCACTTTGAAACTGTCTGCTTATGATATCTTTCGGCTAAATATGTCTAGCCTTTACCTGTGTAAACTTAAAACGTCTTTTCCTTTGCAGCCAATCCTAAACGGAAGGGACAGTGTCCGTAAAGTTCTAGAAACATTCCAAGAGAGAGGGGGAGAATGGGCTAAAATTGCGACACAATATTACGGACCCGTCATTGAGAACTTCACTTGTGACAAGACTATTTACACGGCTGTTGAGGTATATTATTATTTATCACTTGAAAAAACCAACAAAAAAAAACCCAACCAAGTGTATTGAAAGTTAGCCATTTACCAGCTATGGTAAACATTTGACCGAAGGAAAAAAAGACTTGGCTGCAATCAATCTTGCACCATATTTCTGTTATGTATAAGAACTATACTAGACTGAGTCAGCAAAAATATCGGCCTCCCAGTTTAAAAAACTTTACATGTAGACTTGGTACCTGGCGAGCGGACTCTATTGCGCATCTCGGCCGTTAATCGGCCCTTTTTGCGTGAAAACGGGTGCTAGTTCAGCCACCCGATGTCTTCCAGGATGGTTAGCAGCTTATGAATCTCGTTACAGGTGTCCTGCAGGGTGTTCCCAAAAACTGCGCCTTTTACATGTAACCTTAATTAAACAATAACATTGACCATTTCTTACGTATTGATCCTTTTAGGTGACAGCTGGTAACCGTTTATTTCACCACATAGTTGAGTCAGACACTGTGGGCACAAAAATCCTCAAAGAGATGAACAGACAAAGTCTTCCGGGCGAGGTCACTTTCATGCCTTTGAACAGACTCCAAGTGAGGGACATGGTATACCCAAATGACAATGTAAGTACGATATTTTATGTTGACTATTTTATGAAACCAGTATAAATTTAAATTAATTTTTTTTACATTAATTATATGCATAAAATAATAATTTGTTATAAAAACTTCCCAACGCCCTTTCCCTCCCCTTTAGACTTTTTAGTCCCCGGGGACTTATTTGACCCAGCATCTAGGGTTTTGTTTGTTCTAGGTTGGACGGGACACTCATTATATTATGTCCAATTTATGTTTACGGTCGTGATATCTATTGCTTTTAAATTGATTTTAATTTATTTATTTATTTCTCTAAAGTTTGTACATGATATAGGATAACAGCTAGGCTATATTTATATGAGAAATAAAATACAAGATTATGGACTACATTCTTACTTACTTCTCATTCTTGTGTCGCAGATTGTATGTGCTTTTGAAACCAGTCATTATAGTTTTCTTTTGTGCTCTTTCACAGAATGCCATAGCCATGGTACAGAAACTGAAATACGACCTGAAATACGCCAAAGCGATGAAGTACATATTCGGCAAGACGCTGATTTGCAGGAACTTGGAATGCGCCACGGAATTGGGGAAACAATTCCACCTGGACTGTGTCACTTTGGAAGGTGATCAAGTAAGTTGGGCGGTTTGAAAAAAGGGAGGAGGGGCTCACATTTGTAGGGGGGAATATTATTAAAATAATACTAGTACTTATCCACTTTCTGAGCATTATTTTCTTTCTCTCAGGTATCATCAAAAGGTTCCCTAACTGGCGGTTACTTCAACCAGTCCCGTTCACGTCTCGAAATGCAGAAGACACGCTCCGAGCTCATGGAACAAATCTCTACTCTGGATCTGGAGCTGAGCACTCTGCGACAGGAGTTGAACAAAACCGAGACGAGCATCAACACTATCGTATCGGAGATGCAGAGGACTGAGACCAAACAGGGGAAGGCTAAGTGAGTTGATTAAAACTTTTTGCTAACAAGGTATTTTTCCTGACAAGCTTTTAGAAAATGCTTATTTGGCACTGCCAAGTGATCAAAATAATCCCAAAAACTAACAAATCTACTCTACTGACTACTCTATCTTCCCCCCCTCTCTCTCCCACTCTCTCCCTCCATCTCCCTCACTCCCTTTCCCTCTCTCTCCCCCTCTCTCTCCCCCCCCTCTCTCTCTCTCTCTCTCTTTGTGTGTGTGTGTGTATACTGTTAGTGACTGAGGAGGTCCGTGTCCATCTTCCCTCTCTATTATGAAATCAGCTCACTGTCACCATGATATCGTATTGCCATCGGTACTTACCAGGCATGCAACATTTCAACTCAATTCAACAACAGGAACTTGATCAAAAGGTGCAAATTAAATAAAAGCTTGTAAAATTCTATTGGTACTAGACGATACATAATCAGCTGTTATTTTACCTACTCTTGTTATATTACAGAGACATATTCGACAAGGTGAAGGCTGACATTCGCCTGATGAAGGAGGAGTTAGCCTCCATCGAGCGATTCCGCGGCCCCAAGGAGCGGTCGCTGGCGCAGTGCCGCTCCAGCCTCGAGGCCATGCAGGCCACCAAGGAGGGGCTCGAGTCGGAACTGCATCAGGTAATGTGCTGCTAGAATAGGTCGCACACGTCTTAAGGCCGCGTCCGAATCAGTTGGACGTACTATCATTATTGTTAGAGGTTAGGGACACGAGCGCAGTGCAGTGCCTCATTCCACATAACTAAAACGAGGATTTGAATCTTGTACGCAGACGTGTTTTGTATTTATGAAATTCGCACTTAACATCTGTCAGATAAGATCTACTTTTCAAAAACTCCAGATTGCTTATTTAAATGATATTGACAGGAACTAATGGAGCAGCTGTCGACACAAGACCAGGGCAAGGTGGACGAGCTGAACGACGCTATCCGGCGCCTCACGCAGGAGAACAAGGAGGCGTTCAGCGCGCGTATGAACCTCGAGGCGACCAAGAACAAGCTCGAGAACTTGCTCACTAACAATCTGATCAGGTACACGATAGTAACGCGTCACAAACAGATCCATAGATCCTGACCCTAACTAACTAGGATTGCCTGTATCTAGTATCAGAAACTACCACTACACCTTTGCCAGATATTCATCCACCAAGCAGTAGTGTGCAAACATTACTGTGTTCCGGTTTGAAGAGCACTATTTCCAGCGAAATTACAGGGCATATGAGACTTTAGAGCCGACGTCTCAGGGTGAGGAGCGCAGTGCAGTGCCGCACAAGATTTGGCATAAAAAGTTCTGGGTGGCACTGTAGCTGTTATGGGCAGGCGTGGCGCTTACCATCAAGTAAACGACTTGCTCGTCTCCGTTACTTATTAAGTAACATTTAAGAAAATCAAGTGAACGTAGGTAAGTAGTACAGAATTAAGAGCAAAGCATCCAACAAAATATCACACGGACTCAGAAGGTGGCTCATGGCCGCCTCGCAAGCGAGTACCGATACGTTCCTCTTGCAGACGCAAAGACGAGCTGGTCCAAGCCTTGCAGGAGATCTCGGTGGAGGACCGCAAGCGGCGCCTCGCCAACAGCAAGACGGACCTCGCGGCGGCCGAGAAGCGCATCAAGCAGATCAACAAGGAAATGGAGGAGGTGGAGAGGAAAGTCTCCGCTGCCGTGAAGAATGAGAAGGCACTGAAGCTGGAGCTCGATAAATGGCGGAATAAGGTAACTAGAAAATGTCTTTAAAGGTAAACAGAAAATGTGACCTTGTGACCTGTGATGTGTGTGAAATTTGATCATGTATTTTTTTCGTAAACTTGCGTTTGGAAAATAGTAAAAATATCTGTCAGATAGTAAGTAGTCTACTGAAGTGAAAGTCAACGTCACGATTCAGTAAAATGGTGAAATTCATTATGTTAAGTAGGGAAAGTTTTTGGGAGTTTTGGATAAAACACGAAATTACACGTTTATAGGTTTGCATCATTTGCCCACGTTCGTGCACGTTAAAACAAGCACTAAATAATTAATATTTCGCCGACATTACACATTAACACACGGAGAAACACAAGTACTCATAGGAAAAATACACAATTTTAACAACTCATTTTCGGTTTCTGTCTAAACTTTTGCATATAAATAATTAAAAATAAGAATGGCACATAAACACTGCCCTATCACGATTACAAAAAAAAAAAAACTAATTACAGGAAAAAGAAGCTCAAGACAAAATGGAGGAAGACGCTAAAGGGCTAGAAAAGATGGCGTCCAAAGAAGTACTATTGCAGGAGAAGATACAGGAGTCTCTCGACAAGATCGCCGCGCTCGGCACCTTGCCCAACGCGCCCGAACTGCACTCGAAGTATCAGAAAATGTCTTTGAAACAGGTAAATTAATTACTTTAAAGAATAAAATACGAGACGTATTCAGTACCGCAAGCTGATCGAAATGAGCCCCAACACCATCAATCTAGTTTTATTCACTGAGGAGTTTCGTTTTCTACCTTCCATCTCTATCATCAAATCAGCTCGCTGTCATTATATATTATATCAATATATTACAAAAAAAAAATATTTCTTATTAGAAATACATGTTTTTGGAATCAATCTAGTATACTTACATTTTTTATTTTAAGTTAGGTTACTTACAAATTAACAACATAATCTTTAGTTATAATGATACAAAACGGAAGTAGCACTGGATCTAATTAAACTGCAATGTTTTTCAGCTCTTCAAAGAATTGGAGAAGGCAAATCAGCACCTCAAGAAGTACAACCACGTCAACAAGAAAGCTTTGGACCAATTCATCAGTTTTTCGGAACAGAAAGAGAAATTGTACAAGAGAAAAGAAGAACTAGATATTGGGTACGTCGTTTATTAACAATAACATATTTGTTCGTTTAGTTTCAGGCTGTAACCATAAAGGATAACACATCTATTAACACGTTCCACTGCTGAAAACACAGACCTTGTTTTTTTTATAACTTTACGCGGGTGCGGGAAAACTAAACTGTTGTGTTAGCGCAGCTCACGTGCGCGCAGCGGCGAAACACAGACGTGTGTGTGTAACGCGGCGCTACTACAGTGCGGCTCATACAGGCGGCACGCCAATGTTGGAAAACACATACGGTCCGTAACGGTGTAAAAAGCGGTTCAGCAGTCGACGTGTTAAAAAATCTATAAAATGAGATCATTTTCAATGAGGTTGATGATATTTGAGTATATTAGATTGGACGCTTCATCCGCGTACATAAAATCAACGTGAGTGAATTTGTCGATGAAAAACGCACCTGTTACTTTCTGCAGCTTCTTTAGTAAGAGCTCAACGTCTCGGCGATCTGAGAACCAATCGTTTCCGCTATAGAATAACACCACAGGCGACGTAACCGCCTTTAAGTCATAATCGGGCGGACTCTCTTGTCCATACCTTTCAACATTACCATCGACGCCGTGATCGAAACGGCAGAAACGTCTCGAGTTCGCCAACTGTCCGTAGTGAATGAACTGCAAAGTCGAAGATCCAGTGGGCACGTGCCCTAATATCACCGGCCACAGGGATTCCTTCACATTGTGTGGTCCGATAACGGAAAAAAAGAAATTGTCACATCTCACCGGCACATACTTGCATATAACCGGAGATATTGTGTTGAAGAAATCCGTGCTCGGAGAGTAGACGTTGAAATTCCACAGGATCAACTGTAGGTAAAAGTGCGCCGGTGAAAATATCTTCAACAGTATGTTCCTCGCGTTGCCTATAAAGACTTCCGGCGCGAGTGCGAACATCAGCTTTATTTTCTTGTTGTATTCGGGTCTCATGGAATTCATCACGAAGTAACTGGTGGTGCCCTGAGAGAAGCCCACGTAGTAAATACTTTTTTGACCCGTGATTTCGATAACGCTATCTATCATTGCGGGTAAATCGTATACGCCGATCTCTTCCCAGCTAAACTCCCAGTATTTGTGCATGGTAGCATTGAGGCTTTTGTGGTTGATGGAGTGTCGGTTCCCTCTGGCGTTGCCCATCCATACGTCGTAGCCTTGGTCTGCCAGGATGTACGCCAGCGATTTGTTCGGACCTTGTAGGAGCCAGCTGTCGGAACTCTCCCATATTCCGTGCATTAGAAACACCGCTCGTCCGCTACTTGTACCATTTCTTCCGTGCGGCATTCGGTGCATGTTCAATATATATCCATCTTCGGTAGACACCGTGTGAGTTTCCAGAGGGTACCCATATTTCGCCGCTAATTGTTCTATGGACAGATAAGCGTCGGTCGGACCGATAGGTTGATACACGTACGAAATGCCACCGATTACAGTTGAGAACCCTCCCAAAAGTCTGTCCCACAAGCTGAGACCGCTGGCTGAAGCTACGAAAAACAAGAAAAATAATTGATAGTACATATTATTGAATTATTTACACAACTGCGCCCCCGCGGTTTTGAATACTAAATGTTAATACAATTACGAACCTCGTTCTCAAATACTGACGCAAGTATATTCTGAGCTCAATTTTTAATTAGTTATGTTCTTAATGCGTATCGATTCACTTTGTTAATACGAAAGCTATTAACCTACGCATTATTAACGTAATTTTAGTCACCCTTAATGACAATATTGGTGCTGTTAAGACGAGTGGACTGTATCTAGGGGTTGTTGAGGTTATGAAGAGGAAAATTGGTTGGAAAAAAACTCACCGGTGGTCGGCACTTAACTTCCTTTGGAGGCGTCGTTGGGGGCCCCCTTTTGCTAATTGTTGATGGTACACTGATGATTATTCACTGATTATATTTTATTTCATGTTTTTGATGGAGCGACGCACCGTGTCGGTTCGTTAGAGTTTTGGAAGAGTGTCAAAGAATGAAAGGGATTGGTAGAGTGAATGTGTAGAAAGGACTGAACGTCCATAATGGGAACGAATGAAAGGGCGGGAAGGTTTTAATTTGGAATGGTTGAATAAGAGGCTTTAACATTTATCTTCCCCCCCGCTGGCGAATTGATGAGACAGAAAAGTCTAAAACACATTAAAATTTGTTCACAACCACCAATGCAAAAATCTTGACATATGATAATTGTTATAAAATGATGTCAAGTGTTATTATGATTTAATGATCTGTTTTGAAATGAACTTAATGAATAATTGCTATATTTTCACACACAAAAATAATAATAAAAATTAAAAAAAATTATGAAATGATGTCTACACAAACTAGTCATTATTTGGTAGAGGACACAACTTCACAAGAGGTCGATCGAAAACACCTTGTGCAGTCCTGACTGAGGCAGATCGAGGGATACCGTCACGCCCAGGATGTAGTTTAATTATTCTACCAAAATGCCATCGCAGTGGGTGAGTAGTTTCATTTTTTATGATAACGAGTTGATCAATGTTTACTGGAGGTGATGCTTTAGTCCATTTCAATCGCTGTGATAAAGTGGTAAGATACTCACTATGCCACCGAGACCAAAAGTCTTGGTGCATTTTTTGCAACAGTTGCCACCGTGTAAGTCTGTTCATGCTTATGTTGGAATAATCAAGAGATGGCACTGTTGTGAGAGGCGCTAATGTTAAGAAATGTCCTGGGGTTAAAACTGAAACATCTGAAGGATCTGAGCTAAGTGGACAGAGGGGCCTTGTGTTCAGGATTGACTCCACTTGAGTCAAAAGCGTGTTAAGTTCCTCATACGTTAGAATTTGTGTGCCAACAACGCGATACAAATGTGTTTTTACGGACTTAACACCCGCCTCCCAAAGTCCTCCGAAGTGAGGTGCTCCTGGTGGGTTGAATTTAAACTCAATACGCTCCGTTTCACACGCGGCGCGCATGAGGTCTATCAGTTGCGACTGTGCGCCCTTAAAATTCGAACCACAATCGCTGTGGATCACATTACACCGACCACGTCTTGCTACAAACCTGCGTAGGGCAGCTAAAAATGCTTCTGTTGATAGGTCAGAAGCAAGTTCTAAATGTACTGCTTTGGTAGCGAAGCACACAAATAAGCACAGATACGCCTTCACAGAACGCGTACCACGATAACGTTGAAAAGTTATGTTAAACGGTCCAGCGTAGTCACAACCTACAGACTGGAATGCTTTGATCTGAGTAACACGAGAACGTGGCAAATCTGCCATTTCAGGTTCAAAATTATGGGGCTTTACACGAAAACAACGGTAACAATTTGATATAACTTGACGAATTGCTCGTCTTGGAGACAAAATCCAAAAATTTTGAAGTAGTAAGAACTGCATTGTTTGTAAACCAGGATGAAAATTTTCGTTGTGAGTACACTGAATGATAAGTTGTGTCAAACGATGCTTGCGAGGAAGCAAAGCTGGGTGTTTTGATTCGTAGCTAAGATCTGACTGAGAGAGCCTACCCCCCACCCGCAAAATGTGATTTTGATCCAAAAATGGGTTAAGTTTTCTGAATGATTTTTCAAATGATGGTGGTGATTGATCACGAAAGGGCAAGTTAACGATGTATCGCCCAGCAACATCCCGTTTATGAGTTGATTGAAATATATCTTCACATTGAATATCTTCCACGGAGTGAGATTGCTTGTTATCTCCAGTAGGTATGTTGTCTAACTCCCAAAATTTCTGAACCGCAATGTCCAGGTTGGTGTCCACTGACACATGATTGATTGATAAAGGAGTGGGGAATGATGAATTTGTCAACGTTTTTCCCATAAGAATAAATCCAAATATTGTATTGATAGCCGTCGCAGCATGATGTCCACCGTCAATTTTTCCTGGTATTAAAATTTGTGGGAATATCTCACCACCAATGAGGATATCCACCGGACGAGAAGAATGGTAATTTTCATCAGCTAGTTTCAGATTTGCTAAGTGTTCAAAGTTTTGAACATTCACCGGATGGGTGGGCATGTTACCACAAATTTTGTCTAAAGTCACTGCTTCCGTTGTGAATGTGGGTTCCACTTTTCCAACTGGTCTAATTTCCAGAAACACTTTGCTTGTAGAACATGCAGGAACCTCACCAATTCCAGACATAGGTGTTTGAGTCTTGTATTGGGACAAGCCTAAACGACGGGCACATGTTTTGGTAATAATGTGACTTTGACTTCCTGGGTCCAGCAGGATGCGCACCTTTTGGAAAGTACCTTGGCCATCCTTTACCTCCACCTCTGCAGTCGCAAGCATGACAAAATGACTACCTGATGATGAACCTGAAGACATATTTGACAATGATGTAACTGGAGTGATCACACCTTCCTTGACATTAGAGTAGGATGACGAAGATGTTTGATGGTAAGCAGCACTTGCTTGTTTATGTTGGGGGTTGACAGGACCACCAGTCTCTGTCCTCTTAGGAAAATGCAACAGACTGTTATGTCGCTGATTGCATGTCTTGCATGAGTGAGTTGAGTTGCAATTTGTTGTTATATGATTGGAACGCAAACAATTGAAGCACAATTTGAATTGTTTAATCACTTGAGACCTTTCTTGTGGGGTCTTTGATAAGAAGTTTGGACATGAGTAAAGAGCATGGCTTTCTTTACACAAAACACATGATTGATTGTTTGATTGAACCAAAAGCATTGTTGGTGTTGACTTTGGTTGATTGGTTGAATTCACACGCTTGTTATGATAATTATTTTGTTGCTGAACTACTGATTTGTTATTCTCATTTGAGAATAATGAGCGTTCTAGTGCACTGCATCGGTCTAGTAAAAATGATTTTAATTCATTAAAGCTTGGGAAATCTTTGCCTGTGCTAGACAACTCAAAGGCTTCACGAGATGCTTTATCTAATTTTGTTAACAATGAATGAAATAACACAAAGTCCCATTCTGAAGTTGGTAATCCCAGTGAACTAAGCATCGCTATGTTTTCACCGTAGACATCAAGCAAGTTCCGCAAGCTCTGGGCTGAACCAGAAGGCATGGCCTTTAAATTATTAATTTGTTCCCAACACATGAATGCTAAATACCTTTTGTTGTTGTATCGATTCACTAAAGCTTCATAAGCGCTCATATAATTAGCCTCAGACACATGAAAAGCACGAATTATATTTATGGGTTCCCCGGACAATGTTGTGATTAGGTATTGAAACTTTTCTATGTTTGTTAAATCTGTTCGCTGATGAACAAGTGTGTTAAAGAGGTCAATGTACCCCGGAAAATCTTTGAACTCACCTGTGAATGTAGGTAATTTAATCGGTGGAAGTTTAGTCTTTGGCTTGGGTTGATGACACGGTTGAGAAGGAGAAGCGAACTCCACTTTTGATTCTTTCAAGTATTTACGTTTTGCTTCGAGTACTTCGAAAAACATGTCATCAGCTTGCTCTTGGAACGCGGACTGCCCTTGCAACTCTTTATCATCTACACCGGCCTTTTGTAATTCACAAACCAAATTGATGTGGGCATCGTTAAAGCCCTCCAAGATAATGTCTAAACGGGAACACCATGTCTCTAACCGCGTTATAAGTTTCGGTTCGGATTCACAATTACGTGCACACAAAAGTGCATCGCTGAGCCGCTTGTGCGACAGGCTGCGTTTCGACTCCCAATGAGCAATCACGGTCTCACTCATTTTGAAATTTGATAGTTGTTATCACTTTTAGCAGAAATTTTACGCCTAAACTAACTTATTATCGCGCAAACTTTTAAAAAACACACTACGATTGAGTTTGATAGTTTTCAAACAGAAACGAACACGAAACTGTCACTTGTTTGTCAAAAGTCACAGCATAAACACTATGAGAATGACCGTATGAAATGATCGAACGAACATCGACGAATTTGATTCGGTTTGTTCGTATTGCCGGCACACAAACGCAATTTGTCGGCACACAAACAAACACAATCTTTGCTTGAGTTACTTAGGCGCTGTATGTTACACGTAAGTATTAACACAATTGTTTAATGATTTATCACGATAAGCTGTTATTATTAAGTGTCGCATGTTACACATAAAACAACGATTGAAATGATAATTAATGTTCAATTTCACAAAATTGAATACACGAACACAAATGTTTTGATTAAATGGACTCTCCCAATGACACGATATGAAGTTGGACTCACCCACAGAACGAACACAGGTCAATACTTCCAACCTACCTAAACTCCAGCGCGTGTGCGCAGATCGGTGAAATACAAAGTGTAGGTATTTTTACACCAACTTTTTGCAAAGTTCCTCACACAAAATGAATGACTGAGTTTGTTTGATGAATTAAACACAAAATATGATATGCGTTGTGATCGATATGTTGATATGATGCTAATAATTCGAATTATAGGTTTTGCAATTTGGTTGTTGTGTGCAAATATGGCGGCTTGATGACGCTAAAATTTTCACAAGTTGAAACGAGTTTACGATTTGAGCATAGGAAACCGATTCTAAGTCGAAATCCGGTTCGACGAGGACCAAAAATGATGTTAAGACGAGTGGACTGTATCTAGGGGTTGTTGAGGTTATGAAGAGGAAAATTGGTTGGAAAAAAACTCACCGGTGGTCGGCACTTAACTTCCTTTGGAGGCGTCGTTGGGGGCCCCCTTTTGCTAATTGTTGATGGTACACTGATGATTATTCACTGATTATATTTTATTTCATGTTTTTGATGGAGCGACGCACCGTGTCGGTTCGTTAGAGTTTTGGAAGAGTGTCAAAGAATGAAAGGGATTGGTAGAGTGAATGTGTAGAAAGGACTGAACGTCCATAATGGGAACGAATGAAAGGGCGGGAAGGTTTTAATTTGGAATGGTTGAATAAGAGGCTTTAACAGGTGCACTAAAAAATGCGAATTTTATCTAAATATGATAATAAAGTATTAGAAACTATGTTAAATGAACCTTTACCTTTACCTTTGAGTGGAATGTGTAGCAAATCGCTTTAAATATTGTATAATTTATATCGCTTTCTAATGGGCCTTATTAAATCGCGTTTAATTTTATAACTTACAACCGGCTTCTGGAACGTTTTTTAACTTTGCTAGCATATTTTAGTCTAGTGTTGTCTTTGTCTGGCTCTGAGAAAATGACAGGGACAGCAATAAACTTAATATGTTGTTAAAGTTAACAACCGTTCCAGAAACAGGCCGTTAATCTCTTGACCACCTATTTAAAGTGTGCCACCTCAGTGTCACTAATTGATATAAAGATTATCATTAATAAGTTTCCTTTGTGAAGTATACGACTTCAATATAACTATTAGTAAATAAATAGCTTATTCACCTTTTAAGCGTCTGATTTTAATCCATTAATTTGATTAATTATACTTATGCAATCCCCGTGTATACCCATCGCAATTCCCTAGATCAAATTATATCTTGCATAGCATAGACTTATCTACTACTGTAATTTAAAAGGACAAAGGCGTTATTGAATCATCCATATCTACATTTATACACTTTTTTGTAGTATTAGGCCTCTTCCGCCAGGAGTCCGCATGGGAAATTACTACCTTTGCCAAATATTCATCCGCCATGCAGTAGCATGCAAAAATTACTATGTTACGGTTTGAAGGGTACTGTTCCAGCAAAATTACTGATATGAGACTTTAGGACCGATATCTAAATGGATGATAAAATCCTCCAGCAGCCCTCTCCCTAAAAGCGTTCGTTAACGTTACCATTTGCCTTTTACAGAGGTGAAAAGATTCGAGAGCTAATCGAGACACTCGAGCATCGCAAACTTGAAGCGATCCAGTTCACGTTCAAGCAGGTCAGCAAGAACTTCACGGAGGTGTTCAAGAAGTTGGTGCCGCAGGGACGCGGCAGCTTGATAATGCGGGTGGCGCAGGACGACGGGACGGAGATTAATGCTGATGTAAGGACTCTTTAACTATGACTTAGGGTTTGACTCTTTGTTACTCACTTTTAATGCGAGTGAGGCCGCTTGCTATCATCTGTTTTATTCTCTCTCTAGCAAATAACGACCAAACTTTAACTAAAAACTATTTCAAAAAAGAATACCAAATTTTCATAAAATATATTTAAAAAATATACGAAACGTAACCCTCCTCTTTCTAACTTCACTACCTTATACCCTTTCAACTTTCGTTCGCCTCGCCCGATCACATTTTTCGTAACGCATTCACCAGCTTACTCAAGCTACCTCTCTTACCAAGTAAAGCGTGCGTAAAGAAGTTTTACTTCAAAAAAGGTAAATTAAAATACTCAAAAGAGCAAAAGCAAATAAATGATTTGATTTCATTTAACATCTCTTTGTCGCAGAAAGAGAAAAAACAACCGAATACTTGCGTTTCTGAGTTATCAACAAGGGCCTTCCCCGTCGCGTGTCGAATCTTATGCTTTTTTTTACGTCACAAATGGTATTTATTAGTAATTGAATACCTTCTTACAAATGTGTACATTTCATTGAACATATTTACAAAGGTTGGACCAATTCGGAATATTTTAATGAGCTTATAATTAAAAATCTGTGAATAACACACCAAAGTTTTAAAATACATTGCATTGATTAATCAAATGTTATTTAAAATATGAAACATGTCATACATACTCGTAACATTAGGTTACTGAAGGTACCTCATTCTGTCCACGAATTTCGGTTAGTTTGTTGCTGTCACATGTGAAAGTATCTTGGTATTATGATATTACTTTTCTGTGTTATGTTGCGACGATTGAAGAAAAACGAAGGACTGTTTAGGGGAGGAACATGTGTGTATATCATAATAAATACTTATATAATTCTACTAAAATAATTACTAACTTTGTTCACGGTGGTATTCTTTATTATATCGATAAGAGAATGCAGGTCACCACCAAAGCCACTGCGTCAGGCTAGATCGGCCTGCTTTACCAGGGCAGCTCGCACAAACATATTTTTGCTATCAATAGCTTGGTTTTCGTTGATTTTGACAGTTTTGCTACAAAGATAAAGGAGGCTATCGCTGCAGAGCGCAGTTCACTAACAATCAGTAATTAGGCCCTAGGGGTCGATTTTAAATCTCACCGGGTGACAAATTTCACTAAAAATGAGTGAGAATCAGCTATCTTGTCACCCGATAGAATTCAAAAATAGACCCCCAGCTCAGCTCGGATCCTTGTTATACATTAACACCTTCAGTGCTGAAAACACAACCGTTGTGTTTGTTGTATAGGAAAACACTACGGAGTGTGCAGAGCCGCACCCGTGGTTAGACACGAAAATCGGCTCAGCAGTGAAAGTGTTAAACTTAATATTTTTTTGTTTGATCTCGTTAACTAGCAGCGAGCGAACGCCGACCAGTTCACGGGCGTCGGCATCAAGGTGTCGTTCACGGGCGGCGAGGGCGACATGCGCGAGATGAACCAGCTGTCGGGCGGACAGAAGTCGCTCGTGGCGCTCGCGCTCATCTTCGCCATACAGAAGTGCGACCCCGCGCCCTTCTATCTCTTCGACGAAATTGATCAGGTCTGTACCGAATCGTTGGTCGTTACGTACGTGCTGCTATTATTACTACTTATAAGATGATAAGGCTGAATTGTTCTTTTTTGTCGTACATGCAAATCGGCTTTATATAAAAAGATAATTGGTTATATAATTGGAATGTATGCTGATTTCTGGTGCTCCATTTAGAAACGAGTCAAAGGTCACTTTAGATCTAATGTTTTTTATACAACAGAGTATTGAGTTTATGTGTAAATTTGCAGTATTTTTTACTATTGAATATACTTGTTGAAGGTAGAAGTGATTAGGGATTATCGTCTCGATAGTTTTTTTTAACAAAGATGACAGAATACAATGTTTTAAGCTCGTATTTCTAAGAGATAAAATCTATCTCTTAGCAATAGCAATATCTTAGCGCAGTATTTTCAATCGTAGTAAAATTATAGTTTCGTATTCTAAATTTTATTTTCAAGTACTATTACAGAAGTTTACAAAATTTAAATAGTATTGCAACCCTATTAACAGGTCACAAAACTGCAAAATCCTCTTAAACCCATTCCTCCCCACAGGCGCTAGACGCGCAGCACCGCAAAGCCATCGCCAACATGATCCACGAGCTGTCCACCTCGGCCCAGTTCATCACCACCACCTTCCGGCCCGAGCTGCTGGAACACGCCCACAAGTTCTACGGCGTCAAGTTCCGCAATAAAGTGTCCCACGTGGAATGCGTCACGCAGGAAGAGGCGAGGGACTTCGTAGAAGATAGCGCTACTCATGCGTAGACTGTTTAGTTAGTGGCGGCGGAATAAATGATGTTGATGGATCTGGAGTTTTTATTGTATTTGATTTTAATGTTAGTTTGTTGTGGTGTCTATTTTGAGTGCACCAAAAAAAGTAAAAATTTTTTTTTGAAACTTTCCGTGAATTATTTCGGAGGTAGTAATGTTATCCACCAATCCGGACCAGGCCCCCGTGGCGGATTACGGCCCGCGCCCCGCGTAGTTCCCCCTCACGAAAGTGAGGAGAGATCCTTGCTCAGCAGTGGGATGATATGGGTTGATTATTATGATGAGATACTTTCACATAAATACGTCGTTGCTGACCCCTAACTAGGATTCCCTGTATATATGTTAGAAAATCAGGAACTTCGCGGACCATGGTCGCATAATCAATAATCATCCAGACTCAGAGCGAATACTGTTATGACTAAGCGTCAAACTAAGACGAGATATCGTCTGAACCGGATCTGAGACCGGATTGAGCAGTCTACAACCTGAATATAATTTTGTATTTATTTTTGTGTATCGTTTATTTTGGTTAGCTTTGTTATAATGGGCAAATTACCCTTTATAAAATAATGATTAAAGAACTATTACGTTACCTGTGCTATTACCATACTACATACAACAGTTCGAGAACCTATTAGCCATGACAGGCTCATGTGTAACCTAAATTAGCTTTTACCTACTGAATTAATAAATTACAATGATTATATTTTTAGAGTTGTACTTAAAATAAGTTTAGTTTGGTGCATTCAGAATTGAAATGAATATAGCTATTCTAAATAGACGGTTAAAATTTAATTTAAGTAGGTTAGAGTACAGGGCAACCCTAGTACTCTCGCACAATGAGAACTTTTTTTTTAAGTTGACGAGATTTATTAAAGATTTTGCAGTTGAATTCATATTTTATATTTCTCGAACATATTGTAGTACCTAATTCTCTAAGTTTATAATTAGATGTAAGTGATATGAAATAAATGTACATTAAAAGGTACAAGAAATAAAAACTTTTATAAATATTTTTTGTTTCATCCTTACATACCTTCGCTACATCACAGACCAGTTGTTTTTTAAACATTGAGAAAGGGTTTAATAAAAAACGAAGTTATAAAATGAAATGTTTATTTACAAACCAGATGGTTACCAAACTCGTTAAATATCACCCATATTGTCCTTCAATAAAAATACTATTGCTTATAAGGCCTTAATCTAATGTCTAATTAATTTTTATTAAAATACTGCCATTGATAGAAATTATGAGCCAAAAACCATACATTAGACCGATATTAAAGTCTCCAAATAACAAAAGAAGCGACACGCCTTTGATATTTTGGTACTTTTTTTATTAGTATCATTATACGAGGGTGAATCAAAAAGTTCTTAGAAGTGCATATATATGAAACCTTTTTGGATCAAGTTCGATATTCAAATTAAAGAGTGTCTATCACACTATATTTATGCAGACTGTCACTTGTTTTTGTCAGTTCGTTCGCATGTAATAATTTTTTTTGTGCAACGATTTGCTAAAAAGTCAAAATTATGGATAAAAGTGAGTTACGTGCGGTGATAAAATATCTCAGTTTGAAAAAAATGTCTACGAAGGAAATTTTTTTGTACATTCAGCAGACATTAGGGGGTGATGCTGTACCCTATTCTACGGTTGCGTACTGGGTGGCTGAATTTAAAAGAGGTAGATCAAGCTGTAAAGATGACCCGCGTTCTGGGCGGCCTTCAACCTCCGTTACAGAAGAAAATGTCAAAAAGGTTGAGAATCTGGTTTTGGAAGACAGAAGAATGACTATAAAACATATAGCTGAGATCCTAAAGATATCTTTTGGTAGCGTTCAATCCATTTTAATTGATTCACTGGGGTTCAAAAAAGTGTCTGCAAGATGGGTGCCACGAATGTTAACCGACGAAAACAAAAAGCGACGTTTGGAAATTTCCAAGCGTAATCTCGAAATGTTCCAGCGTGATTCGGGTAATTTTTGCCGTCGTCTTGTCACCATGGATGAAACGTGGGTCCACCATTTTGATCCTGAAACTAAAAGACAAAGCATGTCATGGAAACGACCATCCTCTCCATCCATTAAGAAATTTCGAGTTGCTCCTACCGCTGGCAAAGTTATGGCCTCTGTGTTCTGGGATAGTGAAGGAATCCTTTTTATTGATTACATGCCAAAAGGCCAGACGATTACTGGACCCTATTATGCAAATTTAATCCCGAAAGTGCGTGAAGCGATTAAAGAAAAACGTCGTGGAAAACTGTCTTTGGGCGTGTTGTTCCTTCAAGATAACGCTCCTGCTCATCGATCGGAAGTTGCGCTCAACGCAATCCGATGTGCTGGCTTCAATCTCCTTGACCACCCACCATATTCTCCGGACTTAGCCCCAAGTGATTTTCACTTATTTCCAAAATTAAAAGAGGAAATTCGTGGAACAAAATTTCACGATAATGACGCGGTTATAGCTGCCGTAGAGGACTTTTTCGAGAGTCAAGAAAATAATTTTTTTTCACAAGGAATAAGGAAGTTAGAAACGCGTTATTCTAAATGCATTGCATTGGAGGGAGATTATGTAGAAAAATAAAATATTATTATTTAAATCTTTGCATTTTTTAATATTGATTCCAAGAATTTTTTGATTCACCCTCGTATATATTATAGTGTATTAGAAATATCCATTTACAGTTACAATCACTCTTAATTTTAGTGTACTTTTAAACTGTTATAATTAGTATATACATTTTATATTTCCAAGAAATAATGCCTGTAAGCGGTTAGGTTCCATTTCACTTTAAAATTTATTTTTTTAATTTATATATAAGGATAGCAATTACTTGTATTATAATTAATTTATTTAGTGATTTTGAGCAGACCCACCTGATAGCAGGTAGATTTATACAAAATGAAATCTATTGTATAAAAACTGTCTTGACTATCTTTTAGATAGCAATACATTTTTGTATCTTCGTAGAATCCTGCTAATTGAAACCAACTCAAATTATTGAGTTGGATTTCCACCGCAGCGGACATATTTGAATAAATAATTTTAGTCTGAAGCGTTGCTAACGGTTGTGAGCTGTGGGACACCTATGGCTGTATATATTCGCTAAAGATATCTAATAAGTTGTGATATGTCTAGCTAGGGATCAAATTTTAATTATTGCTTTGATACTACCTACTCACTTAATTACCATACGTCATGCCTGTGCAGTTCTAACAATCCTAATCAAGTTGGTACCTTAAGTATATAAAACTGTTACACTTAAGTAGATATAATATAAAAAATCTACACAATCACACAAGATGTACGAACAAATTCGTCACACTAAGTCGAAGGCACCCGTCGCGTCATCGTCACATATACACACGATTTAGATCATATACTATGAAGATACTTAATAGATATACATATTTTATTCTAATAATAGATACTAATAATACATTAGAATAGAACAATGCAGTCAAAGTGTCAAAAAAGAGACAATATAGTAACTAGATAGTTAACTAAAGAACGAAAAGTCACACGTTTTATTAGGTTAGTATTTTTTATTGCGCTATAGGCAAGCATTTGACCGGAGTCTCACCTGATGGTAAGTGACGACGCGGTCGACGGCAGAGCACGCCTGCCTATAAGATAACTATTCACTCTACTTGAAGACCTCCAGACTTACATTCAATAATAATAGTATAATAGTAATTTTCAATTGGTTCACTCTATGCCAGTCCGTTGCTAAATTAATTTTATGAAATCCATGAAGATATTACATAAGCTACGGTTTCTTAAATTTAGTTTAGATATTTTAATCACTGAAACTAGGGCCGATCAAAACCACTACAATCAGTAAACATTGTTTAAACTACATTCTAATATTGAATTATTTTTACCAACTCGGTAAAGGCTATGGGTATGGCTATGGGTATGGCTATGGTGGTATGGTATGGTTATGGGTTGTTGATGAAAGGCTAATTTTCGAGAATAGAAACAAAGCTTATTTAGATTACCTTAGTTTGTGAACACAGACCAGAATAATCTTGATCAACACGGTTAATTAGGTTTATCTTGAACTGACTTATTACTTTAACTATAGTATAAGGACTGAATCAACGGATCTAGTTTATAAATCAAGATAATCAATTATCTAATTATATCTCAACCGACAAAAATACAGTTCGATGCCATATCCTACACAATACCTACAAGAATAAATTTAAGATCAAAATGCCAACCTTACATAAAAGTGTTCCCATAATATTTGAAGACAATAGCTAATTCTCCAAAAACATTCATATACTTGGCCAATATTTACCATAGATCTATCAAGGTAGAATGTTCAGTAAAATTGTGCCGACCAATCTGGAGATTTGAGTAATTTCTACAATCAAACTTTCAGCGTTGGCAAATATAGTGTCCACCGGTCCAATGGTTAGCGGGTCCGATGGGAATCCAAATTCCCAGTGTCCCCACTGGTAGGCTAGTTAGTGGGCCCGTTGGGAATATACCCCTGGTGTTGGCGGTTAACAGAGCAGAAGGCATAGATAAAGACTTGATGTGCACCACCTACCCGGTATCAGACAATCTACTTACGAAAAAGATTTGCCTTAAAAAAAGACGTCTTGCAAGTCCTTGCTAATATCCCTGGTGGCGTTTCCATAGTACGCGTCGTCATTTTTGAAGACGAAAGCGACCCCGCCCTCGCCTATAAAGTTACGTGGTCGGCGCTATAAACTCCTCAGTGGGACAGCGTATGGCGAGTTCCAGTCTCTAAGAAAGACGTCTTGCAAGTCTTTCCTAATGTCCCTCGTGACGTTTCCATAGTACGCTTCGTCATTTTCGAAGACGAAAGCGACCCCGCCCGTGTCGGTGAAATAGTCCGCGGACCAGTTGGAAGTGCCGATGTAGGCCGTGCGGTCCGTCACCATGTACTTGTTGTGGTTGACTCGCGCGAACGGAATCTTGGCTTGGTCTGGCGTGGAAGGCACGATGAAACGTTTCTGTGGACAAAATGTGTAATATAAACATAAATGTTTCAGTTTATCAAGTTCTATTGAAATAATTGAGGTCCTATTTGAGTAACAGAACACTCAATAATATGACTCAGACCCATCACCATAAGAGTTCCACAAGGGAGTGTTCTAGGTCCGCCTCACTTACCACTTGTATATCAACCCTGGGGTAGGACTCGGTGAGGGCAGTGAGGGACCGCAGGAAGTAATCCTCGGAAGGTTTGGAGTGTTTCCACCAGCTGATCAGCAGCTTCACCTTGACTTTCCTCTCGAGAGCGGCATGGCGGAGCGCGTCGTCGATCTTCGGCCAGAAGCTGTAGCCAGAAGTATAATGTTATATGTTATTTATATTCTGAACTAGCTGTTCACAGTTAGAGGTGGATTTTAAAATTTCGTTTTTTAAGATAGTTCCCTACTAAAGGTGGGCTGGTCAGGCATATACAAAGTGTTTGATTAATAACTCGGCTTCTTATCCTTGGATTTAGATGCATAACGTTTTGACGTTAGACGTTTTTTGGGCCATCAGTTTTAAAGTCCGATTTGTAAGCTATTATATTGAACGGAAAAAAAAACCCCAATGAAATTGATTCAATACTATTTTACGTGATGCCAAAACAAAAATACACACGATTACAAAATAATACATTCTTTATCAGTAGCATAACTACGTTCCGTAATTCGTAAATTTTCAATCATAAATAGTTTTCGTCCTTTACTTGTTTACCATAAGATGTTGCGATATAAGCTTATATTGAACGAAACGCCATTGATAATTCACCAGCGAAGCAGGGTGTATGTCTGTATGTGCAGTTTATGTTATTCGTTCTGTACCGGAACACCAATTTTTAAGTCTGTTTATAATATTGTGTAGTGTGTTGCACTCACAACATCCTCGGCGTGAACTCGCTGGCGGGTAAGTACTCCATAACGGAGATGTACACGAATTGTTCCGCCGCGCCGATGATGGAAACGATCGCGTCATCGTCGTTGGTGCGTCCAGCCGGGCTAAATGGCGGCGGCGAACTCTGGAACAGATATCGTAGTCATACTTTAGTTCTGTTTTTTTTTACCCCCAAAATTTCAGTTTTCTCAAGTGCCTATTAGTTTTTTTTTTTTTTTTTTAATTTATAATGCTTCTTATCAATAAGTACATCATTAAAATTACGATCTAGCCTGAAAGACTAATGAGTAATTTGCGTTTAACATAAATTGCTAAGTAGAGTTATTGCTAAAATTGTGTCCATTAACACATTTCTTACTGTCTCTATTAAGGCGAAGGCACTTTGTTAATGTGTTCTTTACTAGTAGATTTAACCAAACTACACTTCACTGTCACATCACTACACTAACTCGAAAGGTTTCTTCCTTTTTAGTCTTCTCACTATATCCGTGTTGTCGAGGAGCTGGATAGCCTCGACGTTCACGTGGTGGTGAAGTCTATGTTCATGAGCTTCGGCAAACTTTTTAATGATAATTGAGACGAAGTCCACTTTTAGGTCCCGATGAAGGTCTTCGTTTCTGATGTACCATGGGGCATTGACAATACCTCTCAGCACCTTATTTTGAAATCTTTGAATGATCTGTATATTATTTTGGTTGGTACAGCCCCATAGCTGGATACCATAGGTCCATATTGGCATAAGGACTTGTTTGTATAAGAGTACCTTATTATGTACCGACAGCATGGATTTTCTCCCAATTAACCAATACATATTTCTGTAGCGAAGATCTAGTTCATCACGTTTCTTTTTGACATGTGCTTTCCAGCGAAGCTTAGCGTCCAAAGTCATGCCGAGATATTTGGCCGTGTTTTCGTATGGTATCACTTGACCATTAATGTACACCGGGTGGTAATTAGGTTTTTTGTTCGAGAAGTCTATATGGATGGACTTAGACTCGTTAAGTTTAATTCTCCATTTATCTGTCCAGCCAGATATTTTGTTAACGGCTTTTTGGACTTTTTCCACTGCTTCTTCATGAGTGACTCCTGTTGCCATAATCGCTGTGTCATCTGCAAAAGTGGCGATAGTGTTGTTTTCTAGCTCTGGGATATCACAAGTGTACAATAAGTACAAGACTGGACCAAGGACGCTTCCCTGTGGTACTCCAGCATGTATTGGCTTTAATTTTGAAAAGTGCCTATTAGTGAAAGATTTTTTAGAATTGGATCAGTAGGTTAGTAGGTTCACCTCCTTCGTATCCTTCATCCTTCCCCAGGGTTCAGACTATCGCCATACCAAATTTTATCAAGAACCTACCGTACATCCGTTTTACAAAAAAAAAGAAACAGAGTCCGACAGAGTTACTTTACTTTACATTAGAATAATCGGCAGAAAACTGATTGAGGAAAAAATATACGAGAGCATAGAACAATCTTCCTATAAGCGAATTTTCTGTATTACTACAATCTTAAAATCAAAATACAAACTTACGAAGAGAAATAACAAAACGGACGGACCTTTGCAGCGTTCATTCAGCTTATGAAACCAAAATGGTTTCGAGGCACGAAAGAAACGTGCATAATATCATTAAAATGTTCACAAAACATAGCACGCACGCAATACTCGTATCAATCGATTCATACACGTAATAATAAGCATCCAGAGCCGGTTATTCGTAACAACGTTGCAGGGCGTGTTGCGTATCAAGTTGCGACAACGCTGGACGTTACGTTGGATTCATGTCATGCCGCAGGACATTTTTTTTATATCAAGTTGAACAGGTGGTTTATCTGATGGCAAGCGCCTGCTTATACCAATTGGGTTGGGATAAATGAATGTCCCACCCGGGAACACAAAGCGCAACAAGTCCCGCAACATGGTTGTGAAAAATATCCAATAACACGCGACAAAACATGTCCAAATGTGCCCCAAATGACTTTTTACTTTACTCTGTTACTATGCGCTTTGTATAATATAATAGCCGTTGATCAATTTCCATAGCGCAACAACAATGAAGTTACGCGTCATGCAACTATCTACCTATGAGGCTGTATGATAATAATATAAAAGCGATGACTTTCGATACAAGCATCGAAGTAGATAATGCTGTCACTAAAATTAAAAATAGAGGACAAAACTCGGAACAGTTTGAGCCGATCAATATCGTTGTGAACGTATTCGAGTCAAACATTAAAACACCTATGGACACACCCACGATAAAAATCGTGTTTTATTTTATTGTCGGCCGCCGTGAATACTCTGACGGTATAATTATAGAGGGTTGGAGTTATAACACCTGAGCCACAGAAACTTTAGAAGGAAAGGGCTGTTTTAATTTAGATGAGATTTGCGTTATTTTATTTTAAAACCCAATTCGGGGAATACCAAGGAATTAAATGTTCTTTAGAATATTATGTTCCTTTGTCTGTACGGCGGACTTTACCAACTTTAATCCGCTTCAAGCGGTTTTCTTCGAAATGAAAATGTTCCAACTAGGGCTGTATTTTTGCAAGAGTTGAAAGCACATGAAAATATCCAGTATACGTAAAGGTTTAAGAACTTCTACTCCAGAATGGGTTCACCGGAATATGAGCGCAGTTTTAGCTCACCCAAAAAATAAATCATAGTATACCTACTGCATACTTAGCACTGTAATTTTTTACTATCATTCTCTGACGTCACATAAAAGAATCATAGAGCTTAATAACCGCACCGAGGTAATTTGTGTTAAAAGTAAAAAAAATACATTAACATAATTGCACCAAGGTTCCATTACCATGCTTTCCCTGGACGGCCATAAAAGCTAATAATTTAAACGGCAAAGGTCAAACAACACCTAAGCACCGAATGAAATTATCAAAAGGTATGCAAAACGACTTGGCCAGTTCATTGTGTTGTGGGAGAAAAGGGGGTTGTGCCACCCTGATATCTTTATGCTGTAAGCAGATAGCGTCGATGCTCCTTCCAGATAATTCTATTGAATAATCGTGACGTGTATTTTGAAAGGAGATGATTGGAGATATAATCAAGACATGAAGCTTTAAGATTTTTCGTAAATGTGATAACAATTTCACAATTAAACACAAACAATCATAATTTAACATTTAAATTTTATTTTTTTCAATTACTGGGAATATGAGACTTAAGAGCCGATGTCTCAGGGTGACGAGCGCAGTGCAGTGCCGCGCAAGATTATGCAATGCAAAGCTGTGGGTGGCACTGTAACTTTTATGGGCAGGCGTAGCGCTTACCATCAGGCGAAGGACTTGCTCGTCTCGTCACTCAGACAAATAAAAAAACAAAATGTGTGTTGTAACACTTAGTAGAAGTAAAACTTCAAATAAAAATATATTACAAAAAAATATATTTCATAAAACATATTTTAAAAAATATACAAAACGTAACTCTCTCTCTCTGTTTCTATCTTCACTAACTTGTATCTCCTTCTCAACTTAAGTTCGCCTCGCCCGGTCACATTTTTCGTAACGTGTTCACCAGCTTACTCCCCAAGTCAAGCGCGCGTAATAAACTTTTACTTAAAAAAAAATTATAAGGAACAAATATGACTTTCTTATTAGGTACTTTACCTGACATGTCCCATGCTTTCGAGGCTTACGAATCATGATTAGATTAGGCCTTAAATTAAACTTAAGGAGAAGCAAATTCAACGAGGTTTCACGACCACATAGCTCAATAGCTTAATTATTGTACAACTCAACAACTCGAGCTATGTTTCAAAGGTCGCAGTTATTTTCACAGTTAACAACTTAACAGCATGTAGTCCGCTCCACTAAGTTTTCCATTTTAGTGTTGAAGCCGTAAAATATATGACGTAACCTTGACCTGCCCAATACAACGTTCAAATACAAACTATGGCGTACTCTTTGATATTTTAGGACTATGAAGGCAATTTAATTTAGTTTAGGTGGTAGGTATAATATACCGTGGTATTAAGTCATCAGAGAGAATGATGGGTATGACTTTTTCAGTGTATGAAATATATGTATAACATGTAAAATTTCAACTAGCGGTGATAGCCTAGTGGTAGACCGTCCGCCTTCCAAGGATAGGGTCGTAAATTCCAAGCTCAGTGCGGGCACGTACCAATGTGTTTCATCAAAACATATGTACGTAATTATCACTCGCTTTTTGGTGAAGGAAAACATCGCGAGGAAACCCACATACCCGTGAATTATTTCGGAATTATGTGATCCACCAATCCGGACCGGGCCCCCGTAATGGATTAGAACCTGATCCTCTTCACGAAAGTGAGGGGAGACCCGTGCTCAGCAGTGGGACGATATGGTGATGATGATGAATTGCAATAACTTTACATTCTACTGGGTACGTTTTTCAACTTACGACAACAGATGAAGCTTTGTCCTAGTTAAGTTCCAAACGTTATAACATATGTGGTAGGTTATTTATATTATAAAATTTAATTTGTATCTCTATTTCGTAGTCCCGAGGACTTTTATTGCCCTAGCCGTCTCGTCCGATCTCAACACTAGTCACCTATATCAATAACAGTAAAAGTTTGAGTGTAGTGTCGTATAAGGTCGTAAAACAGGTTGTTTTGATTCGCAACATGTTTGGTTTGAACGTGTAAAAGTCGGACGAACGTTCGGAGGAATACCCTTTAGCCAGGTCATGCCCCGAGTCGCAGTAATTTTGTTAGTCAAACAAATGGAATAGGAAAACATCGTTAAGAAACTAAAACAGAAAATTAGGAGTTGTGACATTCACAAACCTAAATCGCTCTAGAGACATCAGGGTTCGATATTTTGACTATTTAAGGTGGTTCGTTTCTGTTATGGCGGGAAATTTAAATTTCAAACAGTGTTTTCGTTTTTAGAGCTACACCGGGTCACTAATATAAACGATAAACAGTCTCGTTTATATTAGTGACCCGGTGTAGCTCTAAAAACGAAAACACTGTTTGAAATTTAAATTTCCCGCCACAACAAAAACGAACCACCTTAAAGTAAAACTACAACTTGGAAATGTATTGATACTTGACACTGGCTTAAAGCACAACGTTGGGAAGCCAAACGCAAAAAAAAAGTTTATACCTGAAGGTTTCTCCTCTAGCTTTAAGTAGTGTTCCAGATTACTAAAAGGTATTCACTTGGGTTACTAAGTAGAAAGTTGTCCCTCACTCTGCTGTTAATTTATTCTACGTACGAAGGTAGCATAAAGCTTACGTTAGCTAGTAACCTTTAGCCATTAGTACCCTTGTTACTATAAAGCTCCAGACAACAATTCAGACGTTACTTTAGCAAGTAAACTAAATCCTTTGACCTTAGCTTTTCTTAGCTAAATTGCAATCCCTGACTATATCTGTTTTGTACACTACCTACTAATTTGTGTATTGTTGACTGTACACAGAACTAAAAATCCTTATTTAGGTATGTACCTAAATAAGGATTTTTTTTTCTGATTGGTAAGTTTAATACTGAAGTAGACATACTACTTCAGTATTAAATTTACCAATCAGACTTATAGAATAATGTTATGAAAGAATATAAGTTATTTTAATCGGTTTCGTCGGAAACGAAAACTCTATCTCAACTTTACCTATCAAAAGTTTGAACTCTGTTATAAATATCTCGCATTATTCATTACTCCACTACAAACAGCTCTGATATAATCACAAGTAATTTCTTTCTATGTAATAAATGTATGATGATAAATGATGCTTCAAGCGAAAAACAAAAAAGCATCAGTCAAACTCAAATATCATTAGTCCGTAATGGGCTTTGTTCTTTTCTGACCTGTAGTTTTAATGTCATTTTCTTAAAATATAGACTGTTTCAAGAAACTAATTTGAATATTTAGGTTTGTTATTTTTTAAATAATTTTTAAAGATTTCAACGCGATGACGTCACTATCAGCATAATACTATTTAGCGCCGTTGCCAAAATAAAAAAACCGTGGATTTCATCTGTGGATTCTGTGGTTTAATGTCATGACAGATAACTTTTTTGAGTGGGTACAGCATGCTTTACGCCATCACCAGCAAATCGAGGTAAATCATATTTATCCGAAAATATTCAAAATAAGCAATTATTTTTCAATAAATCTATTGTTTTGTGATCAGTGAGTCTAATCCTCCAAATGTATTTGCAAACACAATCTTAAAAAAAATTAACTATGTCCATTATGGTACAATTACACTTTTCCTTGCAGCATGCTTCTAATTGGATTGCTTCGAAGTTCGATGTAACATAAAGTGTCTACGTGACCAGCGTAGGAGAACCAACACGAAAAATCAAAGTGCACAAATGTATTACAGGAAACACTCTAGCCAGATTGGTTTTGCGAAAATGACGATAATATGACAATAAGTCGACCCTAATCTCGTATCATCCGTACAGCGTGTCGTAAAATTTGACATTGATACGTTTGAGTTATATAGTGCTTACATTGTTCTCACAGGCAACATTTTGATGGACAATTGGAGCGTAACCTGATAGGTGTATTTGGGGAGTCACCACGTACTTATTACTTATTCAACGCAGTTCATTTTAAGGCCTTAAACTGAACGGCCTAGACTGGCACCACACACTCATAAATGACAAACGTGACGTGACGTCACTCAAAAATAGACTGCAGAGAATGAGAGAGAAAGAGAATGAGACGGAGCTATAGAAACTTCCATAAATGCAAACAAATTGTTCCGATCTCTTTGGATAAATGTCTCTGGTCGACTTATGAACGCTGAGCGATATTGGTGGTGACAGTTAGTAGGGCCTTAAACTGTATGGATTCAACTGTTCGTGGTGAGGCCCCTGATCATTTGCAATGTAGGTAATGATGCCATGTCGTAACTATTTGGAAAGGTAAGTGAGTATTGTCCGAACAAAGATGATGCGGATGATGTCCATTGTCCACCTTGAACAGATACTTCAATTCCGACCTTGTTTGCTCCAGAGATGAGAGCGCAGGTGGCTGGCAAGGCCTAACTTTGTTTTAAAAGTCCTGTTGCACAGTGCATTTAATAGTTCTCTCTCAACTTATCCTTCATATGCGTGGCGCCATATCGTAGTAAGTAGGTGGGTACCTTGGCCCATTGTGTCACTTGTTATTCTAGTCTTTAAGTTTTCTTTGTTCTGTGGTATTTTAATAGAGTTTATATATATATATCTATCTATAATTATTTACCTCATTTGCAAACCCCTGAAGAATCGATTAATATTATTGCAAGTCACAAAACGATTCTGCAAAAGCTTCCCTACCCGATATTCCCAGACTAGTCTAAGGACACACCTTCAGACAAAAGTTGTCAGACAACAAAGGTTTAACCGCTTACACAGTGCTCGGTGAGTCAGCGAGCTTTTGCCTTAAACAATCTAAACAAAGGACTACGCAAGCTCACGCTTACCCCTCCTCTACTAAGATATGTGATCAACTGATCATGTAATGGTAGTAAATTCATAATCTCGAACTATTTTAATCGATCTTTGTTTCTAGCAATCACTAGTGTAGTTTATGGGTCTTTGTCCTCCGTGAACTTCGCCCAAAAGTGACAGCACTTTTGTTTTGTAGTCAGATCCGCGCCCGGTCCATAGAGTATATATAAAACGTTCTTGGCTTTTATCCACAGCTTACATACTAGTTACAATAGCTTTAGCTCTACAAGAGCTCAACCGCAAGGCTGCCGGATGGAAATGGCGTTAAAAGCATTAAAGCCGAACGACACCGCAGCACTTTCACGATATTGCCAATTTAAAACGTTATGTCTAGCTTTAACGACAAAAGTTACGACGTTTTTGACATCGCGTTTCAAGACGTGAACATTTTAAGCGATGTGAGACAAGATGATTTTTGGACCTTAAATCTTTTATGTCTTTAAGGCAATGAGTTTGTTCGGAGATTAGGAGTTCGTCCGACTTTCGTACGGAACTCCATTTTTCCGTTACTCTATATCGTTGTGTCGCTCAAAAATCCACTCAAGAGTGCGGACGCTTGCAAGCAATCTTTCTCGCTCTATTTGAGGACATATTTGTGTGACATAGAGACGGAAACACACACACACAGAAAGAGAAAGAGTCGGTTACAGAAATATTTCTGTTCCGTACGGACAAGTTCAAATTCCTATAAATCGATCAGGTACAATTCAACAGTCTTTGTCAACAGTTTTCCGCAAGTCATCACTCCACTTAACCAACTGGCAGTAGGACACCCTACTGCCAATCTCCACTCTAGAACTGGTCCTCCCCATCAGTTGTCTGTTTACTGCCACTTCAGCTTGTGAGTAAAATTGTCGTAATCAAAGTATAAAATACACCGTATTACAAAACGCCTGGTCAGCTTACAAAAGAGTACTCTACTTACAGTGATGAACGCGCCGTAGCTGTGTGTCGCGTCGGACACATTGACTGGATGTTCGAGGTTGATAGCAGTGGCGAGCTCCTTCGGCCACTGGTCGGGCACTGACGCGTCCGGCGCTCCCATCATCCAGTACACCTGCACACCAAGTAGTTTTTACAAGCTTTTATTTATGTAACTGTGTTCGGGAGGAATCTTGCAAGTCAAATTTAACCCTGCTCCCGTTGTTGAATCGAATTGAAATTTTGCATGCCTCTGAAGTTCCGATGACAAAAACATATTTTTACCAATAAATTATTTTACTATATAGATAGAAGAAAACTGCTGACTAGAGCAGCAAGACTACATCTTTAGGCTAGTTCGGCAATAATGTTACTATAATGTTTCACCTGAAACAGCGAGAGACGGTGCCCGAGCTACAACTTCTGCGCTTTGCATCTCAACGACACCGCGATCGATCCTCAATTTGATTCGACATGACTTTCGCTAGTTGCGTTCGTACTTTGTACCAGCAGCTTTGTACCGCACCGTTTACCCAAGCAAAGTCCACATAAACGTGTTCAACCACAGAGCAGTCCATTCTACCGCTAAAAACGTCGTTTCACATTTCCCATTCATACTTAAGTATCAGGGGATTAAAAGCGTGATTACAGCGCTATTCCCGCCAGACTCGCCTCCCAGACCACCTCCCGAAGTGCATACATTTTACACGAGGCTATTTACGTCGGAAACGAAAATAAATCCGACGCGATATCTCATCTTCGGAGAAAATTCGATAGCAGAAGCCAAATGGGGATACCTTTTGTTATCTTACTTGCGTACATCATAATTTATTACTTTCGGGTTGCTCTGTTCTGGGAACGATGAGATCACAGGATAGCGGATATGAATAAGTATTTTGTTTATTAAGGTCAAAGAATTTGTTCCGAGATGAAAAGGATACCTACGTCTCGTAGATATCTTGTTCCGAACAATGAAGAGCTATCAGTCGATTCCGAGTTAATGGAGTTTGCTTTGATCACCTTTTTTAGGAACATGAGATATGTACTATATAAACATGCTCTAAACATTCCAGAGAAAACTGTCAACTTCGGGTCAAGCATTACAATGCATCAGGGCAACGCCTTCTTTCATGGTCCAGTATAAATCTATCAAGGCAAGTATTCAATGGTTTATATTCTCAATATCGTATTGTATTGGAGAGGGTCGTGAGTTCAAATCCCAGTGCGGACATGTGTTAATGTGTTTCTTGTAAAACATACTTATGTACGTTATTATCACTTGTTTTTAGGTGAAGGAAAACATTGTGAGGAAACCCACATACCTACCCGAGAAATATTTCGGAGGTAGGCATGTTACCCACCAATCCGGACCGGGCCCCTGTGGCGGATTAATGCCTAATCCTTCTCATGAAAGTGAGAGGAGAGCCGTGCTCAGCAGTGGGCCGATACGGGTTGATGCTGATCTCTCTCAAACTTTACTTTAATTCCAAAACCACACAAACATAGAGGCAATTATACTATCACCATACCAAGTAACAATTTCCAACTGTAAATTGAATTCAAAACATTCCACCTTTAGAATTTACTTATAACTTATACGTATTCGTGGAACGACATAAATGAACGTCCCAACTTCGGTGCAATGGAGTACCAGTAGCGAAACAAGTTAAAGTTTCACAATTAAATTGACTGTAACAATATTATGTTGGCTGCTACGTTACAAACTTTAAGCTAAGAGTGAGCGAGCTCGTTAATAAAGTATTCCAGACACAGCTTCACTTCGAGATACAAGATTTACTTATCCAAGGTTTCACCGTCATTCTGTAGACCAAGTTAATTGAAACTTCAGTTTAACTGACAAAAGTTGGAGGTAGTTCTTACAGGGGCTATTATTCAAAGGTCATCGACACAAACTGCACTGACTGGGTAGAGAACTAAACATACTACGTATCTTTATACTGGGATAACGTTGAATCTTCTAGTGGTGTCCATGCTTGTATCTATGTATTACTTATTCTGTGTTACAAGGTAAACCAACGCGAGGGATTCGCTTCAAATTTTATGGCAGATAGTAGAGATAGTGCCACTGTCATATGCGTCAAACAGTCGCACAAAACATTATTTATTTCTGTGCTTGGATAATGGATTTCAGCCGAGATCGTTTGTGATTAGCCTGATAAGGTAAACTTAGTAAGAAAGGCGTTTTTAAAACGTGCGCTAACACCAAGACGGAAACAAAAACACGTTAGTCACACTTTAAGCAATTACGTACTTATGTTTACTGAAATACACGCTAACGAGGAGCGAATGCTCTATACACAGTTACAAGGATATCAACAGCGTATTTAATTACGTTATGCATTAGTTAAAAATAGCGCTTGAGTCAGGCCTCGCCCTTGCAGTTTGCAATGACACTATTCAAAGAAGTGACCCTATAATTTTGCGAGACATAACGACGGCACATGCACCCCTAGGGTGAGCTGGGAACTCGTGCAGTTGAATGTGTTAATTATTTTCAGGCGACTGCTAATTATATCTTGACACACGATAATAGACACGACTAGTGTTAAAAATAGGTCGATGGCATGAAGTCATGAGGCAAAAGTGTTTGGAAAATTATACTCAAAGGAGTGTACAGAGTTTTGTTCGACATCGAATAATAGTCACAAAGAGATAAATGTCAAGCTATAAAGGCTGAAGGCCGGAGCGAGGTCCTTGTCCCGGCGTCTCAATAGTTTAAGTAGAACAAAGAACTTTTATTTGTTGTTCAAGTATTCTCATGGAAATACAATAAGTTTTGTAGCTGTCCGATTTACAAGTGATTGGTGTCAAAAACGTAGTCTCATGCACATTATATTTTGTGATATGTTTGAGTATATTTTTATAATGTTTTTGTTTTAGGTTTAACATTACTGTGTTCCGATTTGAAGGGCATTGTTTCCAGCGAAATTACTGGGTATATGAGACTTAGGAGCCGATGTCTCAGGGTGACGGGCGCAGTGCAGTGCCGCGCAAGATTATGCGATTCCGAGTTCTGGGCGGTGCTATGACTGTTATGGGTAGGCGTAGCGCTTACTATCAGATGAACGACTTGCTCCTCTTGTCACTTAGTCAAATAATAAAAAAAAATTTAAGCTGAAAACGTAAGGGAAAGAAACGGGAAAAACTTTAAAAAGACACCGAAACGTGAATAAATAACGGGATTTATTTAGCTAACTCGTCTTAGATAGATAGATAAACTCTATATTGAAATACCACATAGCAAAGGAAACTTAAAACCTAAAACAAATCAAATTTAACAATTAGTGTCACAATGGGCGGTCTTGTCATTGAGAGCGATCTCTCCTAGAAAACCATGCATGGAGAGGAGCAACAAAAAAAAAATATGGGACGGTGGTTTACCTTTACGTCCCATCAATAGACCAAAAGAAGTGAACATCTTAATGTCAGTAAAATGAATGATTTACGATACTTTCTTACTGACTATAAAACCTTTACGATCGTCGCAAAACTCATTTATTACACGACATGAAAACGGTTCGTTTGCTGCGTCCTTTTAGTTTTTACTTCCGGGAAATGTCGATGTAATTTTACGATAGAAATTCATGCCCAATTCGTAGACGTGGCATATAAAATGAAATCTAAAGAATGTGCCTTAGTATAGCTTTATACTTAATAACCATTTCTTATAACCCGCATTTAAAAATTGCCGTCACGTACTTAAACAGAAAGCACGGTAATTAAAACTTTCTGCACAGTTGGGTAGGTGCTGAATATTTAAACAATGGAATATGAATATGACAAGTAAAACAAAGGCGGTAATTAGCCAGCCTTTCGTAAAGTAAAGCCTACGCCCGTATTAAATGTAGAATCCAAAATTAAAATAGTGCCTACTGTGAGATTATTGTTGGGTACGTATGTATGAGTAGGTCTCTTCTCTCTGACCCGGTTGATAGGGGAAAGAAAAATACGGATTAAGACCACACAATAAAAAAAAAATTGAAAATCTCTGACACATTTACTTCTCTTTCCTGCTCCATCATCAAACCTTGATCACTCAAATTTCAAATCGATCAGACCTGTGGAAGTTGCTCACGTGCCTTCATCGACTTGAAAAGAGCTGATGATCTTCAAACGGCTAACAGATTTTCTTGATTGATAGCTCATAACACGCTCTCACCTTTCCAACAAACTAAATCAAAATCGGTTCATCCGTTTGCAAGGTACGATGCGACGGACTCAGATACGTCAAACTTATAACACCCCTCTTATTGCGTACGGCGTTTGCTCTGTGTTACGTTCGTAGTCTATTAAGGTACGAATGAAATTATTTTTCTGTTCATTGTATGCACAACTGTTAGTACCAGGTCCGCGACCGCAACATCGATGCGTAACGACCGAAGTGGGTATTATACCAAACAATGAAATGATAACTTTATATTCAAGTATGTCAAATAATCGAAGCAAGACTACAAACAATACCTAGCTAGAATAAAACGGTTACTTAAAAAAAGCTAATTAGGTCTCAATAGACGTTTAATTTCCGGAATTTCCAAACCACTTCTACGAAAGGCGGTGGCAATTTTCCATGAAAACCTCAGTCAATTTACTACGAAGTAAGGGTACTTTTATACTATCTATGGGAAAAAAGTAACTATAATATATCCTTGTCCTTCAAACTGTTAATGATTTTTTTTGTCATGTCATGAGTCACGACCTCGATGTCGTCTATTTTACAAGTCGATATACTAGAGTCGTATGAGCAAACAAATCGTTACCAAAATTAAATCTATGTCGATGTAATAAAAATGTTCAGCTTGAATGAGTGTGTATTCGTGTGGGTGCTTGTGTGTGTCTGTTTATTATACTTACATCGAATATCTTCCCGAGGTCATTGGCTAGACAGGAGCAGTTGAATGCCACCATTCCCAGCTCTTTTACCTGGACAGATAAAGTAAAACATTTTACTTTGATTCCTCACCTCACTTTTGTGAGGAAGATGGCCTAATCCTCCTCATGAAAGTGAGGTGATACACGTGCTTAGCGGATGGGGCCATCCATAAATTACGTCACACGTTAAGGGAGGTTTGACGAAGTGTGAAATTACGTGGCTTACATTACGTGACGGCACATTTCAAAATTTTAATATAATTATGGTAATTAGATAAATGGAATCTAGATATAAACGACAAAATATTAAAATATGTGACAGGTTTGTCTCACAGATAACCACCTGCGGACAAGAGCGAGGGGAGGTCAAAAAATCATAGAATTCGTGTGACGTAATCTGTGTACAGTATGGTCTCATATAGGTTGTAATGATGATTATGAATATGCTAATAATTACTTTTTCCTTAGTCATATATTTGACCACCATCTCACCTGAGTGACGATGTGGTCAAAAGTGGTTAACACTTTAACAACGCCAATGGGACCGGCTTTCAATATTTTCTGCTTGATGGGGGAACGAAACATTACCTGAGTGATAGATCTCCAGTCCATGTTAGCACTCCCAATATAGAAATGCCTTCTGTCCACTATCCAGAACTTCGTGTGGAGTACACCGCCTCCCAGCAACTTGGAGAAGTTGAGACTTCTCACCTTACAAAGAATAACTAAGGGTGGAGTTACAAATATTACAATATGAACTATGATTAAGTCGCAGTTTTAATTTGTTAGGTGTCAATTTTGCCGTCGTAAATTATCAGGCCCAAACTACACGGGCGGTCCCCCGCCGTACACACTTTCATATTAAATTGTATCTAGTGCAGTTTTCAGAGGCGGGACAACCGCCCGTGTATTATCAACCTAACTGTTGTTAAGTCCTGTCAATGGATTTGTTGCCACTTTCAAAGCATATTAATTAATAGCTGTAAAATTTAATTTAGTTTGTGTAACAAAATTTAGTGCCAATGTTTCATATGCAAATGTTCTTTCATGTTTTCCAGTCTTAGAGAATTCAAGTGAAGGATTGCTTGAAGGATAGCAGATATATTGATTGATGAAAAATCAAATGATCCAGAACCAATTCAAGCTGATGGACCACAAAATTTACATTAAGGAACTAAAAAATTTACATTAAGGGACTAAAAAATTCACATTAATGGACTACAAAATTCACGATTTCATAGTTAAAGCTTTTCTTCAGAAGGACACTACTTTTGATAGCTGGAACGTAATTTACCTGATGATGATGAATCTTTGTAGCAATCGAATAAAAAATTTATGAGATTGATTAGGTGCTAGTTATTGGAAATCATTTGAAAGCTAAGTAAATATGTTTTTCAATATTACCTGCGCAGCTTTTTTCTTAACTAAATATTCAGTATCTATGTTTGGATACAGTTTACTGGGCCAGTTTTGAGCAATTCTTAAATTAATATTTCGCTTTGCCCCGGCAGCATATAAAGCTTGGAACACTTGCTCTCCCTGTAACAAAACAAATTGAATTCAAATAGAGTCAAAAATTTAATACAGCGAGTAAAATGTAATCAGATACTGCTACAACATAACTGATATCAGAAACAGCCATTTCGGTGTAAATAAGGTACAAAGCCCAATGCTCACCTCGATAGAGGAATTATAAGGATATTCTTCATTAAACCTAAGAGACCAATAAAAAGATGCTATTTCTATAGATGTTTGAGCTTCGTCTATTAGATCTAACCACACATTCTTTGTGGGCAGATGTGTGACGTTTGGCGGATACATGTGACCCTCTGGAATACTCTCCACTAATGATAACCTGGAACAAACAATTGTTTCATTAAATACTAGCCTCACACGGGTAGCGAAGCCTTATATAGGTATACAATTTATGAATGACATTTATGAATCGACAAACGGAATGCTTGTGGTTCATACGGAACACTACAAAAATCGCAGACTTAATGGATAAACGCTGGTAGAAAATAAGGCCAGTAAGATAAAAAAACTCCAGTCCTTTCTGGCCATGCCCTTTAGGTACAAAATGTTAAGGGTGCGTTGGGCTGGCGTGAGTCATTTATCACAACTCCTAAAAGTCACGTTTACTCCAACACTGTGAGAAATAACTGTTATTAATTTTGATTGATTAGCCTTTTGGACAGTAGGCCGGTTCACAGTAGCACAACTTGACGAGCGTCTTTTTTATTTAATAGTGTACTATTAGGAACTATGAAAATGTTTTTTTTTGTATTTAATTAGCTCATTGAATCAGCAATTCTATACAACTAAAGGGGTAAGTATAGTGATACCAACTTAACTGTGCAGTTGAGTGAGTGGGACACCTTTTTTAGCGTTTACCTACATTTGTGGGGCTGTTTAAGTGTTAATACAGAAAAAAAATCTTGGGAATTAGGTAATCTATGATCCCTGGCACTGCCGACTGAATAAACACAGCAGCAAAAATGATTTACAACATTGTCATTTTTATACAAAACTGGTGTTTGAACTCACAACCCTCTCTTTGGAAGGTGGACGTTGTTCCACTAGGCTATCATCACCTCTTATTTATATTATGTTCTGGGAATAAAGAATTTTCATTTTTTTTATAATCATCGTAAATATTAGTTATTTTTTCCTTATTTAACTACTAAAGTTTTATCGTCACGGACAAAGTTTGTTGCATAATTTTGCATGAAACCAAATTAAGATTGATAAATATTATTATTGAGGGCAAATTAAAATAGCTGGCCTAGTTATTGCTGCAGTCAGCAGTTCAGAAAATATTGCAATTTGCTCCTTATTGCTATTGTTTTTAAAGTTTAATTTCAGTCAATCAGTATATTTAAAAATCTGAAGTTGCAATTTCAGCTGTGTATATGATGGAATCATTAAAAAGTACCTAGTAACAACGATATAGTGGTTTTGCGTGTCCAATTTTGAATGAACACACATAATTATTTTTATGTCAGCAAAGTATAGAAACAAATAAATTGCAGATGAAAATTAAGCTTTAATGATATTCTGTTACAGTTGAAAATTAGCTTTGGCTTACATTAGGTACTTCGCTGACAAAACTTTTTAGTGGAATTTGCTTTGTTCAAGAATATGAACTGGGTCACAATAATATATAGTTACATAGTCTGGTATTCATTGCATTAAGGCTCTCCTACACTTAGGCAATATAATAAGCGATTTGGAATGAATTATTTAAATGCTTAACTCATCATCATTAACATTATATCATCAACCCAATCGTGAGGAGGGGTAGGTCATAATCCACAACGGAGGCTCAGTCCAAATTGGTGGATAACATACCTATCTCTGAAATAATTCTTGGAAGGCATGTGGGATTCCTCACAATGTTTTCCTTCACTGAAAAGCGAGTGATAATTACGTACATAATAATATGCTTTACAGATACACATTGGTATGCGCTCACACTGGGATTTGAACTCACAACCTTCTCTTTTAAAAGCAGATGTTCTCCTACTAGGCTACCACCGCAATGTTTAACCATTAAGTTGGAATTCTTGATAAAGCCTCTAAGTTTTATCTATTTAAACCTTTTGCTTTCCGTTTGTTTATATGTTGTATAGTAAATTAATAAATAGATCAGTGGTCTGGGGCCCATTGTAAATTTTTAGTCCACAGTCTTTCTCTCAACCAACCTAATCCATAGAAAAATTTGTCAAGATCAATTTGTGAAAAGGGAGCGAACAGACAGAGTAACCGAAATAGTTTCTTTTACTTTTATAATATTAAGGATTTGAATCATCACCATCATCAGCCGGGAGACATCCACTGCGGAACAAAGGCCTTCCTATAGGACGCCACAAGGAGCAGTTGCTAGCTGTTTGCACCTTGTGGGTTTTCGTAACTCGCACCAGGTTGTCAACCTACCTTATGGGAGCCCAACCTATGCTACACCTGCCAGCCCGCAGTTACCATTTGAGGATTGGTAATTTTAATTTTTTAGTTTTCTAAGTAACAAAACATGGAAGTCGTTCACCCGAGCACTACTAATGCTCACTGCTATGCTCGTGACCGAAAAATTAATAAATTAAATAAAAAGATGTAATTGATTCACTCACCTACACTCATCTGAGCATTGTAAACTAACTGGAGCAGTAGTGGCATTCCCGTGGGAACTGTTTGGTTGGTCCAACAGCGGCACCAACACAACTAGCACTATTAGAATTATTACTATCGACACAGGGATGCATGATGGCCGACACCATATACTTCCTTTTTTTCGCCTGTAACAATGAAAAAGTTATAAATACTATTGGCATTTTGGAAGCCAAGCTCTAAGATAATGAAAGAAAGATTTTCTTTATTTGTTTCTGAGGCTATGTTTGGTACTAATGAATACTATAATCTATTTAAAAAAAGGAATCTACATTTGTGTTCCATTTTAACTATTATATTATTATAATTATTAGATTACGTTTAGTTAAAAAAACGTTTCGTTAACTCACTTATCATTGTAGCTGTTACCATTTTCATCTCTCATCATGAATATCTGCTCCCACTGCTCCAGCTCCTCATCAGACGATGAAGCGTTCCCCAGACTCCCAGATTCTAGCACAGTCTGAAACAAAGGGGTACTTCAAAACCTTTAAAAAGGTTACATAAGTTTTGGCGGGATATAATTTTAAAATCCTGGCCATCAAGATACACTTTAGTAAACAAAGAAAACATTTTAAAAATATACCTACGTACGTTAACACTGGGTGGAAATTAATCACTAGTCAAAATAGAATACTAACAAACCTTTAAATTCCCGTAAAGATAAATCCAAAGCGATATTAAATAACCCATTTTGTTACAAATTAATTTTCACACTTTATTTTAAAAGTATATAAACAAAAAAGGAACAATAATTCGAATTCATTACATTACTTGTATTCAAATTCGCTAATCTAATCTGTTATGTACACAATCCAGGTTATCTATTTGTAATTCAATGTAATTCATTTACTGAATTTAACCTCGTATTTGTTTTCGCCAGCCCATCTGACCAACAGCTGACTGAGGCTGGCTGACTAGACTAACCTGACTTTGACATTGACAGTTAACCGGAAGACGATGATCATCGGGTAATGCTGCCATGACTCTACAACAATCGATCGATTTATTTTAAGATCAATCACTTAATTGAAAATATCTAATCTATTTGTAAATTTATTTATTTATTTCATTTACCATAAATAAACTGAATCTAATCTCCAAAAAGAAAATGAACAAAGACACAAGCACAACAACAGCTACTAACCATCTAAATTTAAAAATATTACCGCACTAGGTAACTAGATCGCGTATTTCAATCAACTTCAAATTAATAAAGTCACTAATCAAACTTTTAAAATAACTATCACCGAGACAACACGTTACAAACAGCATTTTTGTTTTTGTCCTGGCGTTCCTTACAAGCCGTGCTAGCGCATTAGTGGCAAAAATACTACTGCAAAGCAGATGACGTCGGCAACCACCGCATTGTACATGTATTGTGCATTTTAAATACTAGGTTACTACAAACCGTAAAACTATTCAGGGCACAACAGCTCCGACACAGTTATTATTCTGATACTAGATAAAAAATGTTCTGTAAATAATAAAATACGGTTTAATCAATTATTTATAGAAAATGTAGGTATGAGAACTTTAATCACTGACGCAATAATTATGATTAGTTAGGTTTCAACACGTCACTGTTTGGCAACTTTTATTTATAACTTTTATACTCTTTATTTACATTTTAATTTTAACAGTCATGTTATTTTGGCACCCAAGCTATATTTTACACACACGGATTTTTTTGTCGCACAATATTGGACCAGAATTATAGCGTTTACTTATTAAATTTTAACAATGAAATTGGCTAAGTAGCGTGTTGAACGCATATTAACGAAAATATTTTGACTAAACTTCCCAGATATCGTGTTAACCCGTCAGCTTTCGGAATATCACTGATAAAATATTTCAAACGTGAACTATATAAAATTGTGAGCGACAATAGGGCTGACTGTCATAAATAATTTACGTTAGAAGAAATGAGCCGACAATATGCTGCTATTCAGCGTCATTAAAGTTATAGCTGTATAAAAAGCTTATTTTTGTAACTGAATTGATACGAGGCTTCAACGTGAATTCAATAGGGTTCCTCAATAAAAATAGTACATACATATGTAGCCTTATCATACATACAGTCACGCCTTCCCGTGAATAGACAGAGACTACATCATTCAACGTGCTACGATTTCAGTGGAAAGCAGTACACCAACTCCCTGACTCAAAAAAGTAAAAACAGTAATTGACTAACAAAATTGTATGGGAACAATAATCTCTTGCATGTGTTATTTATAAAGTCCATAGATTTTTAATTTATTACTATTAATCATTATTTGTTATCAAGCCGGATCTGTGACTAAGCATTCTACAAGTTAACACGTTGACTGCTGAACCGGGTTTTATATTTAGGCACCGTTAAGAGCCGTGTGAGTTTTCCAGCATTGGCGTGCCGTCTGTGTGAGCCGCACTCTGTGTTTCGCCGCACAGCCGGCACGTAAACTGTGCTAACACCATAGGTGTGTTTTCCCGCACTCGCGTAACGTTATAAAAAACACAAACGACTATGTTTTCAGCAGTCAACTATTAAATCTATATTTCATTTGGGGACTTTTATTCAGAATGGCATGCAATTACTTATTGATGCTTAAACATGTCGAGTAGTAACCTCGCAGCTTCCAAAGCTTAATTCAGCTCTAGCTTCTGCTAAGATGTGTATAAAGGCTCCTACATCAAGTAAGCTCAGATTAAGTTTAAGCATCAATTAATATTTCTGTATCTTGTTCCGGATGCACTCCGCAAGTAGTGTACATACGTCTAACATTATTACACAAGTCTCGCAATTAAATGAAACTTCTTTTTACAGTAAAAATCCTTTTTTTTTTGATGAGATATTAGTTATGTCAACTACTATTTTGCTCATCGAATTGGCATAGCCATTCCACAGGGAATGCTGCCAGTATATTGGACCTACAATATAGGGCACGACTAAATAAAATTATTTTAAATATTTACACTGTTCCTACCAACAAAAACATCTTAAATAGTAATTAATACAATAGGTACAAACTGTAGTTCGTTACAAGTTTCATCTATTAGGTTTTATGTACCTACGTTTGAATATTCATAAAGAAATAAAATGTAGCTAAGCATATGAAAAGAATCGGACGAAGCAAACAACTTTTATATTCAGTTGGATCACAAAGAAAGTTAAGCGGTTGCTTTTACAAATTCAAACAGTTGTGACGAAACGGGACGCTCGGGGGAAATATCATACTGTAATGGATTCTCCAAAAAGGGCACACCTTACTTTTCTAAGCGTAGGTACCCTTAAAATATTCATGGCACAGGTGGATGTGGTGAAGTATTAGAGTCCTCACGAGGTCCGCAAGACACTACTTGCTCACCATTCAGAGGCTCAAGGTCGCATGCAAAATTTAAATACTTGTAAGTACAGTAAACAGTGGTACTGTCAGCAACAGAAGTCGTTGGACATGTTCAAACTTTAAATTTATCTTATTACTAAATGCGCCCCGCTGTTGCACCCGCGTAATTTCGGTTTTCCCGCAGTAACTGCATTTTCTTAGTTAAAAACAACCATGTTACTTGGAATAACTGAAGATCGCGAAAAAAACAAATGTCAAATCGCGAGTTCATACAAAAATTTCATAGAAACTATCATATTCAATTTTTCCTAATTTATTACGGGTAATTGTTATAATTTTTATCTGCATAGAACCTTCCTAGGACCTTAACGAATATTTAAAAAAAAAACCTAGCCGAATTAATCCCACAGTTTTAGAATTTTGAGCTTAGCATCGTATGATTAGGCATTCGTAAATTAATACCCACTGTCTACGTGCCAACCTATTTCCTACACCAGAACTTGCAAGGGACGAAAAAAGGGACGAAGGCGAACGTTATACCACTAAGCTACCACCACCTAACGTTTTTACTTGCGTTAAGTTTATTCGGAGATTATATGGACATGTTCAGGGACTTTTGTTATTAACTGTACCTTCCATGGTTTCAGTACTTTCAGTCCGTCGCTATAGAGACGGGGTACTAACAAAATTAGGCAAAATATTCGTATGCGTGGGGCAATGGAAATGACCTATGACCTTGGCTGGATAACTACGAGTAACTGTGTATACAAACTACTCAGTGTTTAATTAACTAGGTTATGTGTTAGTTTTATAAATGGGAGCTTTCTTACTCCATACTAATCTACACGGATATTAGTATGGATGGAAAGAAAGCTCCACACTAATGTTATAAAGAGGTGCCTCAAGTTCGTATCTGAGTTTCTATGTTCGTAAACCGTGGTAGCCTAGTGGGAAAACGTCCGCCTTCCAAGGAGAGGATCGTTAGTTCCAATCCCAGTGCGGGGACGTACCAATGTGTTTCTTGTAAAAACATATGTACTTAATTTTAACTCGCTTTACCGCTTTACCGCATACCCGAGAATTATTCCGGAGGTGTGTAATCTACCAATCCTCCTCACGAAAGTAAAGGGAGACACCTGCTCGGCAATGGGCCAACATGGGTTGATGATGATGTTTGCTAGGGTAATCACTGAAACTATATTGATCCAATTCTGAAAATTTCGAATTAAGCAATTTGTCGCGAACGATGTTGCGTGCAGTGCATGTTATCCGTAACCGAACTATTCGATATCGAAAAAAAAATTACGTATCCGTTTCCGTAGCTGATTTTTACATTTCGTCCATTACCCCCATTGTAGTGTTGAATGATAGTTAATGTACAAGTACTAATCTGAAAAAAATGTGAGTTCTATAAAAACGGGACTGGAAAAGAAAAATAGTAGGCAAAATTGAACATTAATATTTGAATTTCGTAGGAATAAGTGACCAACTTGAACCGCAATGACTGACGTACAAATTTCATGAACAATAGAGGTCAGGTTAGGTATATTGCTTACTTGGTAGGATCCATTTAAATGCAATTAGTTAGTACTGTCATAGTAAGGACGGAACATTTATTTCGCGAGGTCTAACTCTTGCTTTCAGCTTTTTTATCCTATATCTGTATCCGTAACCGGACCGGAACTATGTCCAACAGCCAACCTTTATATTAGTTAGATCTGTTTCCGAGTATTTTTACATCTTATTTTCAGCATCTGTGCTATTTCCGTAACAAAAACTATCACCAAGAGCCCTAATTTGTATATAGGTTCGATCTATTTGCGAATAATTCCGCTTTTTTCCTGTAAGCGTACCTGTATCCGTAACCGAAACTCTATGTCCGACAGCCAACCAACAGCCGGTATCTTGGTTGGTCTATTTGTGAACTAAGTTGGCCTCGTCATCAAACTAGGCTAAAGTTGTTTAATAGAGCTGATAGCCAATTTATCCTAACCACAGTTCACCCTCCGTTTCAAGGAAAAATAATAATAAGCTAATAATTATAATTTTAGTGAGTAAATGTGTGCCCAGTTGGGAGACTTATTGCGAAAAAGGACTACTATAAATGTTTTTTTAAACAAAATCTGTTTAATTGGCTTAAATACCCATTATGTCATTCCTGCTACCACGTAAAGCCTTATGTAATAGTTTTTATGGATTAAATTTATTTTTATGCGTTTTAGCTTTTCATTTGACTGTTTTACGTCTTAAACGGCATTAAACTTGTCTTACAGAACTTTTTTATCATGAGATTATAAATAACCATCCAAGAAGTCAAGAGTCACTCCATACCCGTAATAGAATATTTCTTTTACATTACGAGCTGCAGATAGAACTTTTTGTACATTTTATAATAACCTAACTGTGAATTAATTAGAAATAGATTTCATTTAAGATTCATAATCGCATGACGTATTCTAAATATGACTGTAGTTTCTACGCAGCTGTAGCATGTCGTAGAACCCACGTAGAACCTCTACACCTCTACAGCTTCCTTCGGTAATTGGTTTCTATTTACGCCCTGCGGTTTGAGACGCGTTGGCTATTATGCCTCAGGAACGTATATTTACGTGTATTTTTATAGTAAAAGGAGTTTATGTAATTTTTTTTTTCTTCCTCTATATCTATACGAAAAATCAAGTCAATCTGTTGCTTCGTTTCACTGTGTGAGAGAAGGGCAAACTAAGGAACACAATTTCACTTATATTTACGTCTTTTTCCCGTTGGGTTAGGCAGAGATTACATCTTTTCACGTGCTACGATCTCGACACACGTCTTTTGCGTCTTCCACTTTCACGAGTCTCTTCATACATGCCTCCGTCGTCGTCGTGTGAAACACACCTTCGCCTTTATAATATTGAAGTAGGTAGGATGTGGCAATCAAGCGTCATTGTTGATGTTGAATGCTCTAAGATTTGAATACATTAATTATTTCTCATTATAAGGGCTTCTCTCAGAGAGAGAATATGAGTCAGTAATCTTCGAGAATTCAAACAAGGTGATTGGAAGATTCTACGTGACTTTGAATTTAATGACGTTAGAAATAATTAAATTTCTCGTTCGTCAGTAAGCGAAATTCTAATACTATGGTTTCTTATGATTCGGGATCTTTTCTTTAATATGGTTATTAGAAGAATACAAAACTCTTTATTGTACACCAAAAATAATGCAACAAACTGTAAAAATAAGGTACTTTATCATCTAGCTAAACTTTCACTGCTGAACCGTTTTATTTTGCACTTTTGCAAATCTTCACACAACGTGTGTGTTTACTGTTAACTGGCGTTGTGTCGTAAGTAAACTCAGCAGTGCGGGCGCACACAACTGTTGTGATAAAATTGACAATACAGCAGTGCGGTTTCGCACGCCATGCGTGTTTTCGCTTGCCCTAAAATTATAAAAACACAAACGTGTGTGTTTTCAGCAGTCATCGTGTTAAATGAGTTACTATCCAGGGCCGAGACGATATGTGTATGGACGCGAATTATAGAGGACACACAAGTTATCGAATAATCGGGCAGCTGATACCATTTCTAATTTTATGTAAAAAAAATGTAATAGTTCCAAAATAAACGATTCCTTATCGAAAAAAAATAGAATAATTATTCTAATTTATAATACCAACGATTTACAAACAATTCGTTGATACAGGTAGGTCTGGTAGTCGTCACGCGAACCGACATCATTAAGATTCCATTTGAATAAAAAATTTACGACGACATTACAATGTTATCGTGACCATGAAAATGCTTCAATAGAGCTAGATAAACATTCGTAAAGCCCGCTTTACATACACTCGGCGAATTCGCCGCGCGAACCGTTCTGCCAATTAGAAGCTATGAAAAAAACAAAAAATATGCCGCAGTACCAGTCTATGCTCACAAATGCTCACTCACAACGTGAATGAAGAACAGTCCTAAAGTCAAAGACATATCAAGGTCGATAATTCTCTGGGCAAACTTTCAGGGATTCAGACTACGTCATTGTTTTTTTTAAACAACATCTGAGTAAATATTTGTGGGGCATGTTGGAAAAGGGTAGGTAGGCAATCAGCGGTACAATAGCTAGTAGATATACATGTGTTAATTCCTCAATATACCACACGTTCTTGTTGCAAATGAACAATATGTCTACCGTTAGATAAAGGTAGAGACTGACAAGCGTGCCGTGGCAGCTTCACTGCAAAAATGCAGTTTCGCAGTTCTGAGTGGCACTACAACTGCTATAAACAGTGACTAACAGCGGCCACGAACGACACTGAATATAGGTATATTTACAAACATCCAACGGCGGGGTATTGAGACAGAACCTCCGTCCGTCTGAATGTCCCATTGAAACCAGTCTGAGCAGTCGGTTGCAAATGTTTCGCCTTGAACGCTCGCTCGTCGATACTCTAATAAATGTCATAGTTCATGATGTGATCTCACAAAGTTCTTGGCATAACAAATATATACTTAGGAATAGGAGCCAGTGGTAAACAAGTTTATTAGCATAAAAAGGAAAAAGGAAACTCACCATTCGTAAGTTATTATAACACCGATACGGACGTAATAATGCCTATGTATATCTTATTCTTTTGTTTTGCTGATTTTTTTAACCTTGTGCATGAGATAGACAGTATATTGTTGTTATATCGCGGTGGATAGAATGAGATAACTGTAGAATAGAATAGAAAACTCTTTATTGTACACCAGAAACAAAAATAAACACAGTACAGAAGAATAACAATAGGTAAACAAGGGTAGTACATTGGGCGGTCTTATCGCTGAAAGCGATTTCTTCCAGACAACCTTTGGATGGACAGTAAAAACATTTACTGTACTGCAACAAAATGCTGGTTTTTGGTGAAGTACGGACTTTGCTAGCGGTGGTAGCCTAGTTGGCGAACCTCTACCTTCCAAAGAGAAGGCCGTGAGTTCAAATCCCAGTGCAGGCACGTACCAATGTTTTCTTGTAAAACACATGTACGTAATTATCACTCGCTTTTCGGTGAAGGAAAACATCGTGGGAAAACCTACATGCCTACCAGAGAATTATTTCAGAGGTAGGTATGTTATCCACCAGTCCGGACCGGGCCTCCGTGGTGGATTAAGACCCTCCTCACGAAACCGAGGGGAGACCCGTGCTCAACAGTGTGACGATATGGGTTGATGATGAGAAGTAAGATCAATAAGGAAAAAAAAAACAGGCGAATTGATAACCTCCTCCTTTTTTGAAGTCGTTTAAAAAGTTAGATGATGCCTGTCAAAATTGACTTCCGTAAATTTTTAGTAAGTAAAACAGTTGAAAGTAGGTTGTAATTATAATAATAAATGGTAGAAAATTGAGGGAATAATCAATAAACGCACTTGTTGTATATGACATACGAACAGATTGGTATCAAAAGATTTCGTGTTCGTGTTGTAGCTGCAAATAAAAATATATGAAAAAGGTATTCATTCCCACGATATCTACAAAATTTCTAGAGCAAAACAACGAATTCCGGACCGGAAACGGAAGAGCTCTAAAGCTGCCGCTGTCGGCCAATGACCCCAGCTCAGTGGGACAGATAGTGGACATGATGTTGTTTTGAAGCAACCACATTTGTTTCACTTAGATAGCGGAAAAAATACCAACGAAAATAATAAGATATAGCGCTCTTTCTGTTATAGTCTACATAATGTAATATGGCTGTCGCAGGTTATCGAACTTGGACATTCTTTCTATAGCTGATTTGATTGACAGAGATCGTTTTAGGTATAAAGCTTTTTGAAGTGAAAACTTCTTAGTCCCACTGATCACGTTATTTTGTGGGTATTGAATGAGACTGGGCCGTCACGCTCGGCTATGTAACGCACGTTCGGGTAAAGTCGGTTCGAGTCGCCTAAGGCAGCGAGATATATTCAAGAGATATATTCAAAGTCACTACTTTACTCGCTCGGAGAGCGTTACTTACCAGAGTAATTTATACAAAATTATAATTATATTATTTATAAACTTTATGGAAATAGAATTAAAAAAATAATTAATTAACCTCGCCTTGATGAAGTTTTTAATTTTATCGAGCGATCTTAAGCACACACGGTTTTTTTAATTTGTTTTTATATGACACCTAGTAGTTTTTTTTTGGTGTACAATAAAAAGTTTTCTATTTTATTTTAGTGTATTTTTTTAACTGATAAAGTATATTCATTCAACTCTTAGTATAACTATGTCCTATTTCATATTAATTTTAGCTACATCTTTTGTTTTACCCACGTATTGACATAGCATATTTTATTGCCTTTAAGTAACTTTCTATTAGTGAAAGAACTTACAGAATCAACGTTAAGTTAGTTTCAGAGATTAGTTGTGACAAACAAACTTTGCTTTGTTGTCTGGAAGAGATTGCTGTTTAGCAATAAGGCCGCCCATTGTACCTTTAATTATAAGATGTTTTTACTTTAGCTTGTATGTCTTGGAGTTGTTATGTTATCTTTGCCAAGAAGGCAAGGCAAGATGATCACTTATATTATAATGGTACTGTGCTAGCGTAGTTATCCTTTGCATGCAAACGTGAAGCGGTTCGATCGAAACATCAAGCTTTGAACGGAACTTGAAAAACAATGGAAATCCTAAATTCGGCTGAATTGTTGGGACCTCATAAAACATCCTTGGCTGAGACAATTGAAGGTAGATATATATCCGATCCCTACCATGGACATGTTTGTGCTGTCATCAGGTAAACGACTTGCTCGTCTCGTTACTTAATAATATTAAAAATTAAAATTAAAATTAAAAAAGAAGAAGAAAGAAAGAAAAAACATTTATTCTGAGACAACTGCACACAACAGCGAACAACGTACAAACTTATTGAGAGACAAGACAAGAAAAACTGAAAACACACGATGAACATAATAGTGTACGCAGATAGCCGGCGCGCAGTGATGTCAGACAAGGCCTGAGCTGAGCATAATGCTGTGGTCAAACCACAACGCTGATTTTCAGCTCTTGCCTTTGGTGACACACGGACTTAAAAAATATTTCAAAAAATGTCGTATTATAATATAATATATGAACATATTTAGGGCATTTTAAATAATAAAAGATAAGAAAAAATAACCCATAAATAAATTAATAAAAAAATAGATAATCTTAAAAAAAAAATACCTTATAAAAGCTACCTTGTAGTTGATTGTCAAAGGCTTAGTAAAGATGCTTTGAAATGTAAATCTAAACGCTATGTACCCACAGTCGGTGCGTCATCGTAAGCTACATTTTAAGTCTAGGAAGTGACTGTAACCGGTGACTCAGCTCAGGTACTGTTTAGCATAAGCCTAGGGTAAGCTTAGCCATAGTTGAAATGGTGAAGTGGGTCATCTCCACTCAAGCTTAAAGCTTGTGTCTAAGTGCGCATTGATACGCTGGATAGAGAGAATTATTCGAATGACAAGATAATATTAAAATTCTTTAAGAATCAATAGTGATATGCAAATCAATGCTTTCATGGGCTTGCCCATTTATAAAACTATCCGGTTATAGAAATGTTTTTTTTTAATTATTGTATTGTATCGTAAATTGCTGTTGTATTTTCTATAGTAGTTATGTTTATTTTATCCATTTTACACATCATAGTGTCAATAAAGAGTTATCTATCTATCTACTATGGTTTACCTGGTTCCTATCACAATTTTCCGCTTGAAATAGTGCCAAGCTATCATGATCTCATAACAAATACGACACAAGATTAATATCCCAGTTCTATTATTATTTTTATAACAACGTTAATTATTGTATTATTGACATATATAGTTACTATAAATTAACTATAATATAGGCGACACAATTTGCTAACATTCCAATTCCCGTAACAACCAATTGATCACCCACCTTCACATTTCGTAGTGGCAAAACAGGAAGTTACCTTGCTGTTCTCATTCCACTGTGGCTTGGTTTTAGGATTGCAAATCGCTACGAAATACGAAAAATAAGGCTAGATTAGACGAAAGAAATAGGGCAAGGACGCACGCTTCCACGATACTTCCATACTCAATACATGCACCTGTTCTAATATGGTTTTATTCGTGGGATCGCCAACTTCACAATATGTCGCTTCGGTTTTGTACGGAGAGGTAGAGTTTTTTTAAATATCTCTATAAACAATATGTCGATACGTCTCGGGGTAGAAAGAATTTACAGGAAAAGCCAAAAACGTAAGATACAAGTTTTCGATAATAACTTTTGGACTGTTTACTTTTATAATACTAGCTGTGCCCGCGACTTCGTCCGCATAGAATTTTTATTTTTTTTTCTAAAATACAGTCTACAATAAGTAGGTTTTGAGACAAGTTTTAGGGTGCCTAAATAAAGGTTTACTCCGAGGTGAAACCCTAATTTGCCTGGACTATAATGTTCAATTAGGAATGAACGTTGAACGTGTTTGATTTGTTTTTGGTATAATAATAGTATAGATTACCCAAATGTACACCAACAAAAAAAAATAGCTTTGATCAGGCTGATAAAGGCTTAAACTTCTATACAGCATTCGTAGCATTTCGTAGACATTTCTACGCCAGTGCTACGGTACAAAGTGCACGTAGACATTGCTACGCCACGTGCGCCGTAGCATAGCTAACAAAGAAACCAATATCAAGATTGCGAGTTGCTCGTAGCAAGTTACCTATCGAGACTTCTTGGAATACAAGCTCGTTTCCGCTATGCCCGGTACATATAGAATTAACATATTAGATATGTATTGTTTACGTAGAAACTAGAATTTCCGATCGCGAATCCCGAAATCCCGATTTGAAAATGAAAAAGCCAAGAACGAAAAATACATTTTATACATATAGTCAGTATGCATACTAAATGAATTTTATTCGTATTATTCGCCCTTTTTATGCGTTGCGATCTCGCTTTTTTCGTTTAGTGAGAGTGTTTGGTTTCAAGCTTAGCCTACATTATCATATTAATGACTTTTTTCCACAACACTGTACATATAGACTCTACCACTCGTGGTAGAGAACCCGTTCAAACACAGCTAGTCATTTTTAGAGATAAAATAAAAAGCTAGTTAAAAACTGTTTGTTTTGACGCGCTTTACTCTACTTCAACCATGCGTAGGTAGACTAGTAGAGTGGTAGAGTGCACTACCGCGTTGAGCTCAGCTCTACTGTACCCGCTACTATCTTTAGTAGGTAATCTACTGCTTTTATACAAAAGTATTTACATTATTACACACAGAGACACACACACACAGACACTTCACATTGTTTTTTCGAGATCTTCAATTGTTCTTCTTGTTCATCGCTTCCTTATTCGCAAGTGACGTCGGCTGTTTGAACTGGAATTAGGCGGGTGAAACCGCGGAGCGAAGCTAATACGTCAATTTGAAGGTCCCATCTCCTGAGTAATCATACATCTCACTAACCCCACAACACTTTGGCACCGCAATTTGCGCGGATAATGCATAACAAATTGAGTTCCAACGAAAGCCCTTGCCTAAGGTAATGGCTTACGCACACGACTCTCCCTCGAGCAATTTTCATAGTAACAGGTTAATCGTTATTATTTCAGACGTACCGACACGCATGGGTTAGCAGGGTTAATATATTTATGATAATTACTAGCTGTTCCCGGCCACGCTTCGCTGTGGCACATTGGCACATTCGCTGATATGTCACTTATGAAAAAAATAGATAAAAACAATCCTTGATGCGGATTATATATCATGGTAAAACTTCAGCTCGATCGGTGCAGAACTTTTTGAGTTTTTGAAGCGTACACAAACCAACATAACATTTATATATATATATATATATATATATATATATATATATATATATAGATAGATTGTGAGTTTGACTTGGGGCTGGGTCTCTTTTCTGTGTCAGTCACTTTTGAGAAAACTTCCTAGATTTCTTTCTTACATTCTTACATTCTTTTTTCGTACTTGGGTAACTCAGTTGTTCTAAAAAGTTAAGGACTATTTTGACATCTTAATAGTGAATTATTTGGTTGGCTTATGCTGCCATCGTAGCATGAATTCAACGCATTTTCAACGATACAACATAGGTTCATACGGGTTAAATTTGAGAATCTTCTAGTGCTTAAAAAATACCAACCTGAATGATTTATTATAATAAAATTCGGGCTTTAATTTCCTTATATTAATTAAATGATCAACCTCAAAGAAATTACATTCAACTTCGAAAAAATTTAGAAATTTGTCGGAGAAAGTAATCAAAAACTGAAAATATCGGGCGCGGGACTGCCAACAATCTATTTCCTGATTATAATTGAAAAGTCGCAGGACGGTGTTTGAACGGGGTCTCCCCCCCTTCAAGCTATAAAATTTGATAGTAGGTACATTTCGCCTTCAAGTTGTTCTTGACCCGATTGGTCGCTGCGCCCTTATCCGAGACATCTGATAGTAATCCATTACGGCTCGCAGTGGACTGTGCATCGAGGATGTGTAAACTGGTAAACTTTTGTTAAGTTACATACAGCTATACATTAAACCATCTATCTTTCTGATAGATCCATTTTTATGTAAATGTTTTGGTTTCCATTCACTAGGCTTTTCATCGGCCTATACAAAATGTCTCTGAATAGTATGCTATTCAATTCTTAGTGAACTAGCCTATGCTATACTGGCGCCATTTAGCATATAGACCTCACCAACTAGTCAATTTGGTCTTTTGTCACCTATTGAATGTAGTTATAAGATTGTCATTTATTTCTTTTTTATGTGTTTTAAAGGCAACATTGTTGTACAAAAGTATTTGCTGTGGATTAACAAAGGGTAGATGGGTCAAAAAATTGGTTCTGGACCAATTGGACTCTAAGCAGTGCCAAGTAATAATCTGTCTCACCTATGATGGTACAAGTGATATTATGGAATGGAATCTAAACGAGTTAAAACTCCGGGACTAATGACGTACTAAAATAGTTAAAACTCTATCATCATCATCATCATCAGCAACCCATAACGTCCCACTGCTGGGCACGGGTCTCTCCTCACTTTCGTGAGGAGGATTAGGCCATAATCCACCACGGGGGCTAGATCCGGATTGGTGGATCACATTACCTACCTCCGAAATAGTTCTCGGGTAGGTATAAAACTCTATATGGAATCAATATTTAGTTCCACTTGAAAGGGAAATATCCTTTTTCTAACTCAAACCATAATTAGATAATAATCATTGGTTTCGTAGATCATAATATTACGACTTATTTTTTTGTATTTCTATACTTATGTATAAGATATTATTTTTTTTGACGTGTAAAAGTGCAATATTTTGCCTATTTACAATAAATGATTTGAGTTTGAGTTAAATAGCTCATCGTCGCTGATATCACAAAAACTATATCTCTATATTGCACAATGCAGCGTTATAGTGTTTCTGTATAGGTATTAGGATAAAACGAAAATCCACAAATGGAGCAACACAAAACCGCTATCAAGCCTGCATTTAGCTTTAAATGAAAATTGTATTTCAGACCAAAACAGACAAAAGCAATGCTGCCTCTGTTTTGCATAAAGCAGATATTTCAGTGCTTCTGAATAAATATTGTTGAATAACAAAGAGGCAAAAGGTGACACGATGGAACGGAAACCCGCCAAATGGTGTTTTGGCTAAAAGCAGACGTGTTTGGTTAATATCTACTGAAACTAGGGCAGGGCGGATACACGGAACAGTGGACGATTACCGCCTCAATTTATCTATGATAAACTATCTGGTGTTACGTCTATTCCTAATAACAGCCGACGTAATTATGCTATTAACCACTATATGTTGTCTTTTTTTAATAGGTGACCAACAAGCATGCGGCGGCCAATCTCATAGTAAGTTGTCACCGCCACCCATGGCTATCTGTAACGCCAGGCTGTAAAATTGGCACTAGCTTTAAAACATTTTTTTATATATATTTCTTCTTTGCCTTGTCTTTGCCACCTTCTTCTTCTAAACCACAATTCTAAGTTAATAATTCGGCAAAGCTGCGCTAACTATTATCTATAACAAAATTAATACTAATCACCTATTTCATGGCCTAAAGAAAGGCCAAGAACCTAGGGCGAGCAGATATGAATGGACTCATAAAAATGGAAGAAACGAAAGAGGCGTGTCGGGATCGTAGGATGTGGAAAGATGTAGTCTCTGCCTGCCCCAACGGGGAAAATAGTGTCTGTATGATACCAACTGATAATGATGTTGATGATGAATGTTGTTTTAATTAAACAATTAAGAAAAATAAAATTGTTAGAAACAGTTTCTGAATGGTCACGTCTATTGAATATCTGAACAGTTTGAGCTAAGTGCAATTTTACGTGATCAACTGCTATAAATCAAATTGTGAATACGTTAGGTTATAATCTTATCTACAAGGGTCGATTCTAAAACGCTCTTTGAATTCGTAATGCCTGCAAACAAGTATCTATTATTACGTGTTGTATTGATTGTTTGAATTATTGAAAGCTTTTGGAGATGTGCTCTTTACATTACGTGAATTCGTCTCTCTTCTAAACTATACAATAATTGGATAAAGCGTATTTTATTTTCAATAGATTCATCTATTATAATGTCTTCAAATTATAATTTCCCTATTCCAATGCCTTTGTTTGCCGATAACTCTAATATGACAGTATTTAAGTAGACAGTGAATCTTCTAAGCGAGTCCCCACCGGCCAGATTCCCAACGTCGTTGACCGCCACAAAATAATGCTAAAATAATTAACTATTCGGCAATATTAAAAACTACAAACTATTAGGTACTACGTACGTAGGTATTTTAGTAAATCACTACGATTGCTTTTATGTTACGAACTTTCGGGTATAAATAATTTCTATCCATAAAGTGTGTTTCCAACTAAAGCACATTCAAATCTATAATTATAAATAGTAGAAATGAAAATCTAGATTCTAGGTATTATATAGGTACCTACCTCATGAAAGACTAAATTAAAAAAAAATTTGCTTTCGCGGATTTACGCCGTAGTGACTACGGTGATATGCCATAATAGCTACGGCAGATCTCGCAAATATTTTCAATTGTTCTTTTGATCGGTAGGTACAAGCAAACTTTCCATAATAGAACCCATGACCTTTTCTACGAATATTAAAAGGTTTTAATTTAATTATGTATGTCAAATTTGTGACTATGCCTGTAGGTGGAGACTCAGGGTTAATGTAATTATGGGTAATTTTAAAGTCATTACAATTAGAATCTTTCATTTTAATTTATAATTCTAGTCTTATTAAAATTGGTATTTTTTATCCAGGAAAAAGCTAGAATTCCCTCAGGAATACCAGAAAGCGGGTAGACATAGAAAACGATTACAATTTTTGTTTATTTTCATGTCCATCGCTTTGGCTTAGGTAGCTAATACACGGCGCAATTATTTGATCATTCAAAGTACATTTAACTCAAATTTTTCGTAGTTCATAAAGAGAAAGCTAATCATAACCGGCCACAGAATAACGAATAGCTAAGTATAACTGATGTTCGTGAAAACAGCGGCGTATTATGCTAGCATGATAAGCAGTCATTTGTATACCGGTTGCAATGCAAAACAGTATTTAGTTGTTTACTATGAGAATTGAACTGTGGCTTTTGTTTCTAACACATTCAGACTTCCAAGTTATTTGAAAAATTGCACACGCGTTAATAACCGATGAAAATTCAGTAATACCAAAAGTATTTTAGGGGTTATTTTGTTTTTCATTTTTTTCAACAGCATTTTTATTACGATATTCGACTGGTAGATAAATCTATAAGCAATAATTTCATCAATTGTACGATTTTTAATGGTTTATTATAAGCTCTAGTACTTACTGGAGCGGACACTAAAATTTCCATATACAGGGGGCCTACTCTAACCTATTAGTTAGCGGCTCAGTTTAGGCTCAGTTCAACTTAGGTTCCTAAACTGCACCGCATAATTTCGTACCATGACCTACACCTAAACAAAATCGTTATTGGATCGTTAACAATAAGAATGAATGAACGATAGTTTCTCACGTCTACTATGACGTCACTCTGTTGGAAAGAGACAACACTATATCAACATCCTTTGCTAACTTCGTTTAGCCGTGTTTCTTTCTTTTGGTTGCGTTCAGAAAAAAAAACAAAAAATGTTTCGGAAAATTACGCTTATTTTCATGTTGCATATTTTGTCATTTGTGTGAAGACACAACACCTAAGTAATTTAATTAAGTATTTAGATGTATGTATCAATAATGTTTATTGATTTATTATTTATTTAAGATCATTTTTAAATTAAATTACGAGTAAAATATTGTGGTCCTAGAATTGATATCGTTTTAGAACGTTCCTTTTATATTTTCGACATTTGACATTTGATTAATGAGTGACGGACGGATGAATGTTCTTCGACTCTAATTAGAAAATACAGGACGAAAGAGTTCGTATATTGAAAATACGCGCGCTTTTGTGCTGTTTTTTATAAAATACTATTTTCGATTTCTTTTTATGTGGTTTATAAATTCACTACAATGGCGTCAGTAATTCTGACTAATATTTTGCATATTATATAAAAACCTTATTTCTTAAGTAGGTACTTATACGCATGAATCTATACTCCAAAATTCCCAAGCTTACGTCTCAAGTGTTAGCTATTTTAAGTGGTTTTCTTTATATTATACAGTGAAACTTCTCGTCAACGAGTAAGCTACGAGCAACTTAAACACCTTTGGGATTTCATAAATAGGCACAACGAGATTGCAACGTGCTATAATAAAATCACGCAAGCCAGGGAATACTCTCGCCGGCTGTGGGAATCAGTAGCCCTAAGTTTAAACTCCCAAGGCGACAGTGCATACACAAATACACACACTTAATTATTATGATTTTTACACTGAAATCAAAATAATCCCTACTTACCTACTTATATTATAAATGCGAAAGTAACTGTCCGTCGTTTTGTCTGTCTGCTACGCTTTCACGCCTAAATTATTGAACTGATTTAAATAAAATTTGGTACAGCCTAGTCTCTAGAGCCTGAGAAAGGACATAAGCTACTTTTTAATGCGAGAAAAGGGTTGTAAAGTGTTGAAATAGGGGGATGAAAAAAGGTATGGAAGTTTCTTCATATTTTAAGCTAGAAGCTGGAAACTTATTTTTGTGCTTTTGATTAGATATAAATAAAAGTGTCATTCAAATTTTGTAAAAAAATTATCCACAAGGTAAAATAGCAATAGGGGAAGAAAGTTTGTATGGAAATATATAAGGTTTCGGCTAAACCACTGCACCGATTTTTAAAATTATTTATCTAATGGAAAACTACATTATGAGCGAGTAATAAAGGGTATATTTTATACCCGTATTTCCACTGGAAGAGGAACTACGCGGGTGAAACCGCGGGGTCGCCGCTATTAAGATATATAACCAAAAAGGCTCAACTTTGGTTGTGAAAATATTAACTTTTATTGAGACGCTAATTTTGACAGCTAATAGGATCAGTATAGGTTCAAATAGGTTTTAAATATAGCTCATGGTACGAAAAGAATGAACGAAATCATGACTTGCGATCCAGTTTAGGTTCAAAATGGCGGAAACCTAAACTGAGTCGCTAATAAGACGTCATGGTACGATTATGCGACGCAGTTCAGTTTAGGTCCTAAACTGAATCGCTATAAGACGTCATGGTAGGCCTCCTGGTGTGCATAAAAAAATAAAGCATTAAATAAATGAACAAATAAACATTTTAAGTTGATGTGTTAGTATTTTAAAACATTATTTAAATGGTTACGTAGTAGTGTAATAGTAAAATGTACCTAAGAACACGAGGCAGATTATATCGGATTTAATATTTATGTGTTATTGAATTTTATCGAGTCAGTTTGAACAAAGCAAATAGAACACACGAACAAAGCTTTCCATTATAATAATTACAATGACTTAGTCGCGTAATTACTCAATAATACGCGATTTAAAGAAAATAATAACCGAAGCAGATCGCTTTTGTAGCATGAGTAACTGGAACAAGGTCGGTCGCGACGACGTCTGCAACGACCGCGACGTCTTCCTTCTAAAATCGATACATAGCCAGCGATCGCATAGAGAATTTCTATACGTATTAACAAATACAAACAAGCCTTTATAAAGAAGCTTGGGGATATAAAAAACAGTGGCTAACCTCCAGCTCCGAGACAATCAGCTTGTAGTCGTGTGAGCGTCGGCCGCGGAGGCACGCTCACTACACGCACTCCTTTCGTACTGTTATCGGCCAGTTCGGCCACCGTTTATTGCCGATGGAATATAGAAGTGGACTGCACGACGCGCGTCGCGGCGGGCGGTGCATCTTTTACGAGGTGACAGGCCGTAAGTGGCGGGTGTATGTACCTATCTAAAGTTATGGGGGCGAATAGCCGACGACCGAATAGACGCATTCTTTTTATTATTACGAGTTTAAGACTGAATATGTTCTGTATTAAAAGTATTTCAGATTATTTGTTAAAGAAAAACTTTTGAAAGTAAGTTATTCGATAACTTTATATTTTTTATTGTTCTATGTTTTGGTAACGCATAGAAAGTATCTAAGTTAAGCTTTTAAAACGTATGCAGGAATTGTGTTATCTTCAACTAGATTTTGTAATATTTTGTACTAACGAATAGCGAGAAAACTTCAAAACAAAAATAAAGAACGTTCAAAGTAATTGTCAAAGTAGTTGTGTGACTTACAGATAATCCAGGGTTGCATCCCGACGTGATGGAGTTCTTCCTGAACTTGGGCACGCAGATCTGCATGGAACTCTTCCCTTTAGGGGGCCCGGCGCACCCGTACTCGTCGCTCCTGTCGTTCCTTGTCAAGTTTATATTGTTCGTATTATTCACTTTAACGAGGATATTACAGGTTTGGGAAGCGATTTGGAAGAGGCCTTCTTCTAAGTTTCTTTTGTTTTGATACTGCCTGTTGAGGTGGAGGTAGTCCCACCAAGAAGGCATGTTTCGCGCGAGGGACTGGTGCAGCGGACGTGTGTTCAGCCCGCGTCGCGTGCTCGGTGTGCCGACTGCCGAAACCGGCGGGCTTACTATCGCGTCACGAGTGTGAAGATGCCTTAGGGCTTAACGCTCGGACTTGCGCGTTAAAAGTTAAGTTATTTGGACATTGGACTGTTAAGGACGAAAGCGACTCAATTATAAAGTTCGCATCATTAAATATTTTCTATCAAATTTTAACTCTAAATTTGCCTAAACCTCAAGAAAGGATATACGTTCCGTCATCGTCACGTAAAAAAATACAAAACTTTTCGATAGTTTAATAAACTTTCGTAAGAACTTCCAGAATACAAAGATAAATGTGACTAAAGACTTGGGGAAAACCTTTGTGAACCTACAGTATTAATTTATGATTATAAATATAATATAAGCTTGAGTTTTTTCTTTTTTATTCATTCAAAAAATGCCCTGTCTTACCTCGCAGCTCAGCAGTGCGCTTCACTGAACCTCTCCCGACCTATATCTCACGTTGAATAAACGGCAGCGAGATACAAGTTCGTTTGCTCGACTTCATTTCAAGTTGGTTCAGCTGCAGATCTTAAGATAACGAGGCGGACCTGCTTCGTAACTTAGGAGGGAGGAAGGTGGCGGGGGCAGGGAACCTCATTTGAGCAGATACGGGTACTGGAATACAACTTAGTACGGCCTAATTACGTAATATGCAAGTCTTACTTAGTTTCTAACTCTTTTGAGCACTTACGTGAAAAAAAATCAAAAGTTTACAATCATGGCGTTTAATCGCATTTAATTTAAATAAATAAATCTCTTTCTGACCATCTTTGGAAGGAGATAAAGATACCTTTGTACCTAACTAACTAATTATGAAAATTCAAGAACTAATGCATAATAATTATTCGTCTAACAATTACGTAAACCTTATTAAAAATCAAGCGAATTGTTAGGTATTTGGTCCTAATTCATCTAGAACTTTAGATGATAGTTCGTTATTGAGTTACTATTAGGTATATGTAGGTTACTTATAAGTACTTATCGTGCAATTAAACTAAGAAATTTTTACCGTCCTAAATTTTAACTAGGCATATTAACTAGGTCCAATCATCATACCGATAATAATTGTAGATAACTACCGAAGTTCCAACTTAGCAACTGAGTCAAATATCTAGCATACGCACAACACAAATTTTATAGGAATTCATTCTAATTTAATATACGACCTATCAAGATTTCAAAAGTTAAGAGCTCTAATTACTTGCCAAGCGATAGTATTTAGATACCTTAACTTAAGCATTTGCTTAAATGTTTGTGGGACAGCGAAGGAATAGAACACTTTACCAGCGTCTATGTTTCCCGAAAACTATGATCTGAAAGTCTTCAAGGCAAGCATGCTCCATCATCGACCGTGTCGACACTTACCACCAGGTGAGACCGCGGTGAAATGCTTTACTATTATGCAATAAAAAAAATATATATATGTAGTGGTATATGAGTGATGGGTTGACTATTCTTAAACGTATTATGGATTATTATAAATTTAGTAGGGTAAGTACCTACTTAGGTACTAAATTAATTACTTATATGGGTAGGTACGTACTTAGATAGTTACCTAACTATCTAAGTATGTACCTACCCATATAAGTACCCCTGTTTACCCTATCTACCTAGGTAGGGTAAACAGGGGTAATCACGAACATGCAGCAAGTTAACTACATAAGTGGAACTATTTAGCTACTTCTAAAATGATGTTTTTTAGAATGCACAATTGCACATCAATCTAGTTAACTAGTGTTGTTTTTATTTGTTAAATTTATAGGTCAGTAATTATAGAATAAGCGTTGGTAGCCTAGTGGGAGAACGTCCGCCTTCCAATCAGAAGGTCGTGAGTTCAAATCCCAGTGCAGGCACATACTACCAATGTATTTCTGTAAAACATATGTACGTAATGATCACTCGCTTTTCGGTGAAGGAAAACACCGTGGGGAAACCCACTCGAGAATTATTTCGGAGGTAGGTATGTTATACACTAATCCGGACCGGGCCCCCGTGGTGGATTATGGCCAAACCCTCCTCACGAAAGTAAGGGGAGACCCGTGCTCAGCAGTGGGACGTTATGGGTTGATGATGATGATGATACCATCCCTGTCAGAACATTGTGGTAAAGTTAAATACATAGTTTTTTTTAATTGTAATAAGGTTCGCGTTTGACCACTATTTAGTAACACCAATAAAAATGTGGACTAAGAAGATCATCGCTGCTTTTGTAACTTTATAGAAAGCTTTGTGTCTACGAATGTATTTAGAACACAAGACCGACATGTCAATTTGACCCTGATGTCTACGCGTGTTTGCTCCGGGGGTGGGTAGCATTAATATTTGATTTGACTTTATTGACTTTTCAAAAGTATTTTATAGTACACACGTAGCGTCGCACCAAACGGAATTATCACTGGACACGCAACGCGGTAATGGCTACATTGAGCTACCAATGGACTATCAGATAGGACAGTGAAAGGGGTCGACGATTTTAGGATATTAATTAATAAAGACTGGTCGGGTATGTCCGGTCTATTGGCATGTGTTTACCGAATTTGCATATTCCAAAGTTTTGTAATTTACCTACATTTTTGAGAGTGGAATAACGCTATGCTATGAACTCAATTTAACTAACAGTGCTCTATACAATACACTAACCCCTTCACTCATAGAACGATACGTCTTGCAAACATTTGATAAAGGAAATGTTCTCTTCTTTTATTATTTGACTGAGTGACGAGACGAGCAAGTCGTTCACCTGATGGTAAGCGCTACGCCTGCCCATAACAGTCACAGCGCCACCAAGAACACTGCATTGCATAATCCTGCGCGGCACTGCACTGCGCTCGTCACCCTGAGACATCGGCTCTAAAGTCACATATGCCCAGTAATTTCACTGAAAACAATGCCCTTCAAGCCGGAGCACAGTTTTGTTGGCACACTACTGCTTGGCGGATGAATATCTAGCAAATGTGTGGTACTTCCCCAGACAGCCTCTTGCAGAAGAGGCCTCCCACTACTATTAAAATATTGTTGAAAAACTCATTCATAACTGATTTGAGTTTCTCACTTTTGCACCTAACACCTCTACACTAAAAAATTTAGACTGTGAATTTGCCAAGCACTCAACATTAATCTTCACTAGAAACGCTTACTGGATCCATGTAATTCAACATTCACCATTCAGGTCGGCAACATTCAGTTTATCATATTGCATATCTAAGTACCCACTTGTATATGCCCACATGAAGTGCTCAGACTAATATTTATATAGTTACAAATGGTCATATCTCCCTCAGGTAAGCTTAGCTCTTGTAATATTAAAAGCTTCGTCGGGTGCTAGTCCGACTTTAGGTGCTTAGGCACGTGTGTATAAAAAAATAATAAGCTCGAAAACACGTATGTATACCTACTGTATGTTGGTACTTTTAGCTAACTAATTAGGATGGCGGTTCAATGACTTAAAATAAGTGTAAAAGATGGCGGCCATCGGAAACGACAGCGAGTTGGTTTTTTTTTATTTCACTGAGTGGCGAGACGAGCAAGTCATTCGCCTGATGGTAAGCGCTACGGCTGTCCATAACAGTTACTGCACCACCCAGAACTTTGCATTGCATAATCATGCGCGGCACTGCTCTGTGCTCGTGGCTCTAAGGTCTCATAATTATGCACGGTACCCTGCATCAATAACTTAAGGTGATGTGCGCTTCTAAAGGCTCGTTAAGCCGTATATCCCGATTGTCATAATTGTTGTAAAATGTTGTCGCAAATGTTTTTCTTTTTTTATAGATTGATAAGTCGGTAAGCCACGTCTGAGGCCCTTGGGTGGCCTGAATATCTCTGACACATGAGTCCGGCACTACTTCAATTCAACTGGGAGTTATAGGTTAAAGCTCCGATCGTCAGAGCCGCTACCTACTTCTTATACCTAGCAAACTATCCAGCGAGATTTTAGACGGGTATTGTGTGTTCAATAACTTTTAAAAATATTTGTTATAATTCGAATAAATGCTCTCTTTCCTCAAGGCTTTACTGGGAGTAAACTCTTCATAAGGTTATACTCACATATGTAGATTATTTTCAAATGAAAGACTGTATTTAACCTCTATTTGTTCAATAAGCATAAGAACTTTTTGTTATGTAGACAGAGTAGGTAATCTGCGTTGGAAGTAGGTAGATCTCCAGTAGGCACGCAAGTTGAATGCAGTCGGGGCCTTGATACACAGAAACACAAACTCAGCATTCAACTCGCACGCCTACTATAGCTGTCAACATTACTATATAGAAGTGGCCCGTTTTATTAACTCCTAGCTGCGCCCCGCGGCTTCCCCCGCTATGAGTATTATTCCACAGGACCTGTTAATTTTTACCGAACAAAAAGTATCCTACGTGTTAATCCTGGAAATAAACCATCTGAGTGCCAAATTTAATCCAAATCCGTTCAGCAGTTTTCAGTTGAAATCAGATACAATATTTTAGTTGAAACTTTAGCTAGTTGAGTCCAGTATTTATTTTATAATATCAAAGTTCAATGGCTGGTACTAAAATAATGTTTAGTATAAGTGAGCCACATACCGTTTCGGAAGTAGGTATGTTATCCACCAATCCGGACTGGGCCCCCGTGTCGGATTACGGCCTAACCCTCCTCACGAAAGTGAGGAGAGACCCGTGCCCAGCAGTGGGACGTTATGGGTTGATGATGATGATGATAAGTGAGCTAAGGACAATTAATAACAACGTTTGGTAAGACAGTTATGTTTTATTATGGAGAAAATAGAGAAGTAACATGGTTACATAAATACTATACTAGAATCACAGATCCACATTGTACTGAAAATTCTATGTAACAAATTTGATTACAGATGAAAGAAGTTGTTAAAAAACCACTAATTTCAGTAACATTTCCAGTTTTCAGTCTGTAATATTTAACACTCTATCTATGTATTCATACAAATGCATTTTTCTAATATGAAGCCACACCCTGGACACTTCATACAAATAACTGATTTGACATTTCACACTTTGACTGCTAAGCCGATTTTCTTGCCTAGCCACGGTTACGAATCTGCACACAATGTTGCTTTCCCGTACTCGCCGCAAGTTATAAAAAACACAACAGTTGTGTTTTCAACAGTGAATGTGTTAAATGACATTTGAACATGCAACAAGTGAGTGTGTATGCACTCGAAGATACCACACAAAGACAATCCTCTAATATGAAGGTTTATGCTGACCCCATTTGTCTATTGTCATTTGTAATTTGGGTGTATAGTATTGACAGGTCTCCCGATTTCCCTCCGGATTGCAAGTAGAGGTGTGGGGAAGCAGATCACCAATGAGATGAGCACCGGGGTGGTGGTAGTTCTGCTAACATATGTGGCATTTGTTACCCATAACTGTGACTTTCTCTTTTGATATTTCTATCATTTTACAAATAACTTTTAACGTTAGACTATGTAGTCTTGGATCTGGGCAGACAACAATTAAAAATCAATTGTCTCTGTAAATGCAAGTGGTTAACCCTGCTGTGTATAAGATCTCAGGCAATACAAAACATACTAAAAACAAATATAGGACTAAACATCTGCTACATCATTGACCAATAATATTGAGCTTATTATGGTAATCGCTTTTGTCTTGGTGTAATTCTTACGGTTCATTAATCATATCTTTCATCTCAACATCATCTGAAATAGATTCCATATCATCCGGTTCATCTAACAACGCTTGCAACTGATGAATTGAAGTCACAAGCACATGAAATTGTTTCTTTCGCAGAGCTAGTCTGCTTTCCAACTGCTGTTTAGTGCTTTCCAAGCTAGTAAGTTCGGTTTTCAGGGTGCCTAGGCGCTCCAATGTCTCTTTTCTATCTGGCTGCTCACTTATAATCTTTGCTAGAACATCATACTCCGTTCTATTCCTGCGGACAGTCTTTGCTTGTGCCAGATCAGCTTTGCTTTTGTCAATATTACCCTTAGCGACTTCTATACCTGTCTCTAGGATCTTCGAAAGTGCTTCGTAGCTTGTTAATTCCGCCGACATCATTTCGGAGCCGAGCTGTGATTTGGTGACTGCAAATTCACATTGAGCGAGTTGGGCTAACATTCGGTCATGTGTCGATTTGCTGTAAAATAAGAAAATAAACATGTGTAATTATTTGACGGTATTCCTACATGATATATGTTATTTGGTTATTTAGAAATTTTATGGATTTCTAACCTCTCTTCAGGTTTTTCTTCGGGGTTATTACACCATTTTATTAATGTCTTTAGGAGCACGTTGAGTCTCCTGTCGTCACCGGTTCCATCGCCGTCGATTAGTAGTCGTCGGCGGATCACGTCTTCTAAAAAAATATGGAAAAGCGGTTTATGCCACCAAGAAAAATTATTGTGAACACAACTTTTTTCTTAAACCATCCAGAATACTTACCATCTCCCATATTCTAGGTAATTATGGGATTTATTTAGCTTCGAATGAGTAAAATGCAAGCTTAAATTGTATTTAAAAAACGTAAAAAACGTACAAAAATCTCACAGCGATGCATCCAATTTATATTGTTTACGTTTTATTTTTTTTTAAACGTCATGTCGACAGAGTACGTTATACATTAGAACATTCGTTCATGTCAGTCCATCTGTCAAACAGAGGCAGACAGCTAAGCTAGTCAATATCAGCATCACACAGCCAAAAGTAAAGATTCAAGTAAATCGATCGATTTTAATTCTGACCAACGAAACGCCTCAACACTAGTTAGTCTTCGTTCAAAAACCAAACTAATATTTATTTTCCCGACCTCACCTTAGCTCAGCATTGCATTTCCGCCGGGAATGCTCTACCACACTGCCGCCCAGTATGTTGAGTAGTTTGGGTATGGGTACGCTGAAAAATGGTAGTGGGCTTTTATAATTAATAGGCATTGCCCGTTTGATGAATGAATGCTAATGTCTTTTTATCTGTGCTGTGGATAACGAAAAGGTAATCTTTTTGAACGGAATTCTGATTGAAAATCTTGAAATGTCATAATATTTCAGCCAGAAAAATTTCAGGATTTTCATCATTCATGAAAAATAATGGCATTTTTTAAGGAATATCTTAAAGATATCATTTATTCCATACCCGTTTGTGATTGAAGCAGCTGATTAACATCACGAAGAAAATGGAAAACCCGAGTTTCAGTGATAAAGTGGAGGTTTATTTTTCAGAACTTGGGCGATGGCTAGTATATTCAATTTATTTTTGCATTATTCCTGTATGTATCTGTGACTAAAAATTAATGTTGGTTCAATGTTTTACTATGCAGGAAAGTGTGGCGGAGTATATTGCTGGGACAAGTGATATCAATGCTATTGAGCGTCAAATGTATACTTACGACGTTGCTACAGAGCGCTACATGGCAGTTTCCCACGACAGGGCAGCTAGTCGTGCCTTACGTGGTGCTATTTGTACTGTTCACTCCAACCCTGCTTTGTACTGACATGAAAAAGCTAGCCAAGTAAGTTGTTACCCATAGTGCATTGCTAAGTTACTTCCAACAGAAATTACACTACTTACTTATTTTTGGCGGCAATTCAACATAGTTAAATAATCTTTCAAATTTACTTGTCCATGCTCAAATCCTAATGACCGCCTTAAGTAATTGAGAGGTGACAGAGAGGAGTGAGCACTAAGTAGTAAATAGTAATTTCATATTGTAAAAATATGTTATACTTTATTAAAAATTAATAATATCCAAATCCATAGTAAATTTATTTTCAAAAATTGTTGGTATGAGTTAGTATATAAAGAAACATTTGTTGTTAGTACCTAACAAATACCTGTTATCAATTAAAAGTTTCCTGTGGGCCCCAAACTAGGCAATACCTGTCTCTTGAGAGCCCAGTGTATTGTATTGTTATATATATATTTGTAAATGTCCAAAAACAATCTTCAGGCGCTGGTGGATCCTATTAATTGCTTGCACACTGGATGTGGAAGCGGCATGGTTGCTCGTAATGTCGCAGCGGTTCACATCAGTGCTCAGCTGACAGCTGCTAGCATGCAGCGGGGTAGGCGCGGCCCTTGTGGGGGGCGCGTGGCGAGGGCAACGCCTCGGCGTGGTGCACGTCGCGGGAGCTACCATGGGCCTGATGGCAGTGGTGTGCGTTGTCTGGGCAGACGTGGAAGGAGCACCTACTGATGGTATATCTATTTGGTACCTTATTAGACTATTATGTGTGTGTTTACAAAATCTTGTATTCTAATTTATTGGTGATTGGTTAAGTTTTCGCACATCCTGACAATTAATTGAGTAATGCAAGAAATAATTAATTTACTAATGCAAGACACCCTCTACAATAGTGTGCGTAGCAGTGACTGACTCTTCCACTGAGAACATAATTTAATTAATTATGAAACTAACAGCCGCTCTCAGATATGTCAATATGAATTATTTATCAAGTTATAGATGAGCAGCATAGATGCTAATATTCTACATAACCCAGTGTTGAAAGTCACTTCATTAAGTTCATTTTTGTAACAATAATTTGCCAGTTATCGAGTTTATAAAGGTGTTTACTGAAGTGGCAGAAAAAACATCTCTCAAAATCTTTAAATCAATTTACTATAAACTCTATCAGAATCTACAGAAAACAGGATTTAATGCTAGTTCAAAGTTAATTAGTCCGAATCTACGAACAGTACAGTGTATTAGTCATCCTAATCAGTTTCTTTGATTTCAGGTAAAAACCAACTAGTAGGTGACATGCTCTGCCTAGCTGGATCTCTACTATTTGCCGTAGTCACCGTGCTCCAAGAGATGATGCTAGCAACACATTCTTGCTCCAACTACCTCGGTATACTCGGCTTCATTGGCAGCCTCGTGTCTTGCACCCAGACATTCTTCCTTGAGCTCAATGAACTGGTGTCGTTCAATTGGTACGAGTTTGAGACAATTGTGCAGTTGGGAAGTTACTGCGGAGTCCAGACCGTGTTTCAGATACTGCAGTGTTTCATGCTCAGGGATGCGGGCTCAATAATATTACATCTGTCGTTTTTGTCTGCGGACTATTATACACTCATTTCTGGGATGTATATTTTTCAATTTAAGGTGAGTGCATGTCAAGTTAAATATTCCAGAACATTCTAATGTAATGATGGTGTTTAAATCTATAAACTAGGTAAGGACATTCAGATTTAAATTTACCACTCAAAAACTATAGGCAATAGACAGTATATTAGTGCTGAAGAAGAATTTTCTCTATGTTTCATTTAGAACTCTAAATTAATGCCATTATTTCTATGGAAGGAAAGTCTATTCAAGATGCCAAGCAATAATGTACAAATGTTACTTTGTTCCAAGGGCACTGTTTCCAGTGAACTTATTGAGCATATAAGACTTTAGCACTAATGTCTCGATGACGAGATACCACGTTCTTGTCGCCAATGAGCGATATATTATGTCCTACATTGTAAATATCCCCGTCAATAATGAAGTTAGTGACCATGTTACTCTATAACCTTGTTTGCATCGGTCCCCAGTTTCACGGCTTGTACTTCCTGTCGTACTTCCTGGCGATAGTGGGCGTGTTCCTATTCAGTGGGCGCGACACGCGGCCGCCTCAGCCCTCGCCGCGGGACGCGCTGCCGCAACTAGTCCACGACTCCGCGCACTCGCAGGATAACGTCTCTATGTATGTACATCATCATCAACCTATATCCGCTCACTGCTGAGCACGAGTTTCCCCTCAGGAGGACCAGGCCACCACGGGGGCCCGGTTGTTGAGTAATCCTTTTCTAAATTTTTTTATGTCTCAGGGTGACGAGCACAGTGCAGTGCCGCGCAAGATTATAAGTTCTGGGTGGCACTGCAAATGTTATAGGCAGGCGTAGTGATGACCATAAGGTGAACGACTTGCTTGTCTCGTCACTCAGTCAAATAAAAAGCAAAAAAACATTCTAATTTTTTTTGCAGGGAGTATACTGTACCGACTCTCGACTGCATCCCGATAGAAGGCCTGGAGCCCCCTATGAGTCGAGACACCACCTTCACTTCGTTCCTGGGAGGGCCGCAGAGCATCCCCAACGGTAACATCTGCGGTAGTTTCGGGCAAAACGGGCAGAATAAGGACGCGTGTTAGGTATAGGACTGCTGTAGCTTGAGACCGCTCATTTTAAATGTTGAAATTTCTTACTAACTGCACTCATCAGTTTTGTCCGCGGAATACGAATACTCCCACAGGAACTTTACGTTTTCCCGGGATAATTTGTCTTTCTATTAGCGAAAGAATTTTCAAAATCGGATCTGCAGTTCTGGAGATTACTCCCTACAAAGTCACATACTAACAAACATACAAATTGTACCTCTTTACAATATTATCTTAAATAATAAGCCATCGTTTGGCCATAACCTTAACTGCTATTAAGTGATTATCTAGTCAAAGATTCTTGCTAAGCCTGAACCGGGCTGGGTTCCCAAAGACTTCTTCGAGAACAACCCGAAAACGGACTGGCAAACATTTTATATTCGAGGCGGCACTACACATGATACTAGTGCCCTACGAAAACTAAATTAAACGACCTCCTTTAAATGGCTTAATAATAAAAAAATAAATCACTCTAAGGGTCTTAATTTTATGAGCGGACTCAACTTTTATAATTCGATATTAAAGCGTATTCATTTAGGCCTGCGCTGACGAGACAGTCCTCGGTGTAAGTTTTTATCCACAAAAAAGTCCAACGAACACTGACAGACCGCATTGTGTAAAATAGTGCGGTAGTTCCCCGAAAAACATGACAAAAGAGACGTAGGTGTTCTGCCGAATAAATAATACAGGATGTGCGTTGAATATGCTCTCTGGAGACTTTTCTACGGTACGCAATACGGACTCTTATTTACCACGGACAAAATCCCCTCGTCTGCAAAGGCACGTCTGTATCGCGCACGGATAGCTACGTCGGTAGATGTTTAGACTTAGGTAAGTGGTACTATTATTTGTGACTTATTCTCTCTTCCATGAGCCTAAATTAATAAGGATTTTTGAGACTGAGCGATGGAAATACGAGAGTCATCATTTCTGCTAAATGTGAAACTGTTTGAACTTGACGTTGCCCAAAACTTCACCTTGTTATAAAAAGTAATAAGTCAATAGTAAAAACTCACAAGTCTATTCACACATTATGGCATACACTAGGACTTGTCCTCCAAATCAACGTCAGCTGCCAGGTGGACGTTGATTTTGTAACAGTCTGTATAACCAACGCCGCCTAAAAACGTCTTTGCGTGACCTCTCACTCGCACTCTGTTTCTAACGTTTGTAACCAAATTGAAATAGATGAAATTGAAAAGCGAACATACGCTATGTGTAGATCCTAATATTATTATTATAGAGTACCTACTATAGTAAAATAAAAATAAAAACATACTAGTAGAACGATACTAAGCATGCGACTCGACCGTCAATGTTGTATTCATTGCCGTATACAAAATACAAAACTACAGAGAGGTACTTACCCAAACATAATGGTACCTAGAATTCATGATACATTTTTCTAGTAATTTTTCAGATTTTAATTGCTTACAAAAATTATATCCCTTTGGAAGTTTATATCCGCTATTATATACAATCCAAAATATTAAGAATTGTACTACTTTACAATTATCACCAATTTTACGTAGATATAGAGACACTAACCATAATAGACTAGTTACTAATATTAATAAAGCCTAATTTTAGCGCACACTAAAGTTAACTAAATATAGGTCAATTCTGGGTGCACGAAACTAAACTAAAAATAAATTTGACGGTATTAAAATTATTGTTGTCGCTTTAAATACTAAAAAAACGGAAGGGATAACAGACGTTTTAGATGTGTCGGAATTTAACTTTAACTTAGTTTTATGTGCCTAAAATTGGCACTAAATGGAACCAATTCTGTTAGGACAAACTTAAATTTGAATGCTGTAGTTGCCATGTTTTTTTTTCAAGAGTCTCCCTAGATCTACAATAATATTAAAACCAAAAGCAATCTATTAACCCTAAACGACCTAAAACATTGCGCATCACCTAATATTGTACTATATTATTGTAGGCCTAGAGCCACTTAAGGTGACAGCAAATCATTAAAACGAAACTAAACTAAAATGTAGTTCATGCCAATCTAACATTGGAGCCATTATTTCTCAGTAATTGTCGGGATATAACTGCACGCCGCGCCGCGCCGTTTGAAGGCAAAATAAATTCCACTTTGACAAAACCTACGGAAATTGGCTTTCCTTATTTACAACTTATAGTAACTATGTATTTATCAATTGTTGAAATTGGAATTAGCAATACTATTTAGGTTGTCGTGGCACCGGTAGATATTATTTTTGGGGCATTGTTCATCTTTTGACTATAAATTTCTAAAAATAGCGACTCTGTTAGCTGACAAGTTAGCAGTTATGCTGTTTTTATGTTTCCCTAGTTTTGACAGCGTCCGCGCGGAGTCCTTTACATCGTGTCTGGTTACTATACATTTTAGTTTGGTAACCTTCTAATTTAAGTAATTGACCATTTCCAGAAACGAAACTGCCACATCTTCGAATTTTTTTACCTAGTTTTTTAATGCGAATATTCAAAGATAATGCATTTGTATGAACATTTTAATGTAGTTTTTATGAGAGAAATAAATTGTATTGGATTATATATAAGATTTACTATGTAGAAGTTTCTCGCATTGTATTTAGGATAGATCTCTTTGTATAAGCTGTGATTATTTACTATTATTATCAAAGTTTTTATGCCTTGAATCTCTTGTCTAGATAATTGATTAATTTTATCTACGAAGTTATTTTTATCTCAAATTCTAGCTGTGTTACGTATAACGCTCAATTATTAAAAATTAAGAATATTATATTATTATTATTATGCAGATTTAAGATTAGTCAAATTTAGTCCATTAGATAAATCTAAAATGTACTCATATATACTTAGTAAAAATGGAATTGAGAGCATAGGTAGTTCTGAATGTTATTTCACCAAAGAGATGGTTGTGTTAAAATTATGTTAAATGTTATAATATAGAAGAAATATATTAAGCTACTTTGTCTAGTTATATTATTGCTGATCTTAATAAATGTGAAATATATTTTGCCCCGAGTCCTGCATTTTAAATGTTTAAGTACTTTAAATTGTACCGATCTAAATAGATAATATACAAGGTTTTCATGATAAATGGGTTTTATTTATTCATCCCGGAAATTAAAATTATATACTTACATTTAATTCTCATCGATAATCTGGAATGCAATTTCGCCTTTTAGTCGTTTTTCTTAGACAAATGAAACCAATTAGTATTCACAATTGTTTTTATTTAATGTAGTTATAAGTCTTTAAACATATTCTGGAAAATAATTATTCAAATATAAACAATAGGCACACAGTTTGAAACTTAGAATCTCGACTCTAGCGTTGGTTTGAATATTCATATGAAGATCTCTTCTCAAGTCCATGTTAAAACGAGATAGTTTTTAGAATCTTAAAAATAAAATATTTCACTTCTATACAATATTAAGCTTTTAACGTGGGTTGTAGTTGTCGATTTGTTGGAGCTGAGTTATAATATCTAATAACACACAACTGAGTAAGCTGCATATAGAGGAAAACATGCTAGACAAAATTAAACATTGCAGCTTTGGAAATATGAATAATCTGACTATTTAGGTATTTCAAATTGGTATTACACGGTACCTATATACAACAGAAGCGACTACCAATTTTATTGCGTGCCAGGAGTAGCCCTTGATATAATACGTTTAGACGTAATACAATCATATTGTATCTCATAAGAAGTCTCAGACTATGGTGAAGTTGAAAGAAAAGTCAGTTCAATTTGTCTTTAATCAAACAGGCTAACACGATGGTACATTATGATCCTTACCTACTTGCTAATGAAGGTAGTTCGTACACATGGCGTTCTTGGCAATGCCATAATTAATACAAAACAAGCTACAATGTGATGGAGACAGGACGCAAAAAGAACTCATTTACAGATAGTCTCCATCAGTGCAGTCAAAGAAAATACTAATAATAAAGTCCGGTGTCTTACTAACAACTTAAAAATATTTACACAGAAAGCTAAGCTTCGTCCTCGCTAGCCGAAACAGATTTCCTGGACACAGGCGTGTCGGGCCTGGAGTTGCCTGACCGGGATCCCGAGCGGGATCGAGAGCGAGACGCGCGGGATCCCGACCGACTCCGGGATCCGCTCTTGGAGCGAGAGCGGGATCTTGAACGGGACACGCTCTTGGACTTCGAACGTGACTTGCTTTTGGACCTGTGGGTAGAATGCATTTGTTAATGAATCCGATATTATCGCCTGATGTCATAAAGAGGGTTCTATTTGGTGAGTTCATCAACTTTGTATAGATTTGACAGGTGTCGTGGCAATCAGGGGCCTCACCACAAACAGTTAAATCTATCCAGTTTAAAGCCTTAAACTGAACTGTCCTGCTAACTGTCACAATATCACTCAGCGTTCATAAGACGACCAGAGACATTTATCCAAAGAGATCGGAACAATTTATTTGCATTTATGGGAGTTTATATACCTTTGCCAAGTATTCATCTGCCAGGCAGTAGTGTGCCAGACATTACTGTGTTCCGGTTTGAAGGGCACTATTTCCAGCAAAATTACTGAGCGCATGAAACTTTACAGCCAATGTCTCAGAGTGACCGAGCGCAGTACAGTGCCACAAGTTATGCAATGCAAAGTTCTAGATGCCACTGTAACTGTTATGAGCAGGCGTAGCGCTTACCATCAGGTGAACGACTTGCTCGTCACGTCACTCAGTCAAATAAAAAATAAAATATTTTTTACCTGGATCGTGATCTGGAGACGCTCTTGGATCGTGAGCGGCTCTTGGATCGTGGGCGACTCTTGGACCGGGAGCGACTTTTAGAGCGCGAATGGCTCTTGGACCGGGAGCGGCTCTTGGACCGGGAACGGCTCTTGGACCGAGAGCGGCTCTTAGATCGTGAGCGAGATCGGCTTTTGGATCTAGATCTGCTCTTCGACCTGAAAAGTAATTACTAGAATTAATAAAAACTATTGATTGTCACTTAGTACTGTGCAGTACAATAATGTAGTGCTCAATTTTCTTAATTACCACATCACTTTTTATGAATAAGGGGGTATTATATTAATATAAGTGACTTACCTAGATCTTTTGGACTTAGATCTGGACCTTCGGCTTTTGGAAGCAGAACGTGACCTGCTGCGAGACTTTGACTTGGAACGACTCTTCGATCTCGACCTACAAAATAATACGGGTAAAATTAAGTAAACATTTCAATCCTAGATATGTTTCAGTAGGGAGTTTGTTCCTTCTACCCTGTGTATCACGTTATATCTCAAATACATATAAACCATTCGGTGTTTTGGCGCGACACCGATAATTGTGATATAGTTGATTTTGTATATTTCTCTTAATCTTATGCTTCTTCTTGTGATGTTAATATTCTATAATTTTGGTGGAATATTAACTCAAAAACGTGCAATTTCTTGTTCTCTTCAAAACTGCCAAGACGTTTTAGCAAAGCAACCACGACTTTACTGAATTGTTACATTGACTAAACTACTGACTATCTGACTAGCTAGGACCCGACTTGATTATTTCTCTAATTTGCGATTTGAATGTGCTATCTCCTCAAAGTGTTAAATATAAGATAACACGTTATTGTCGCAAATGATCGAAATATTTTAAAATTGGACACCAGCTAAATGCACAAATCGTGCGAAGCCAAAACCTAAAAAAAAACCTTACCTGTCACTGTCAGAAGCGGACATGATCCGCTTGCGTCCCTTGTTAGCAGACGGACTGCGACTGCCGCTACGACTGCGGCTGCGGCTGCGGCTGCGACTGCGACTCTTCCTAGACGCCTCCGAATCGGACTCGTCAGTGGAAATAGTCTCCTTTGAAACGATCTTAGCGCGCTGTTTCGCGCTGAGCTTCTCTTCGGCCGCTTTAGCTCTGGCCTTTTCGCGGCGACCGATGCCTTTTTCACCCTGATAAAAAAGGAAGGTATTATAAAAAAACCTCAATTGTCAATTGTCCTGAAAAGTTTAAAACAAAAGACAACATAGAAATGAACCAACGCGGTTTCTTATCGAAATGCTCTGAATTGCCTAGTTGATTTGGATTCTGGGAGCATGTATTTTTTGCCCAGAGCTTGTAAACAACGCGAACGTTTATTACAGAGATATCTTAGCAGGTGAAGGTATACATTTTTTTATCAAGTCACGGGTCTTTTTATACTCAAGTTCCGCCGATTTGTTAACAATTCAATTATCGATTGGTTTTTTCAGATTACATTTTTAGATTAGTATAAAACCTGTGTTACATGTGTTTACATACCCGCTTGCGTCCACGTTTCCTTGGCGGATCGCTATCGCTCCCGGATCCACGCTCGCGTCGTTTCTTGCTCCGTCCCTTACGCTCTCCTTCGCGCTTCTTCTTGTTTTTTTTCTCGCGACTGCAAGTAGAGAGGTTGATATTTTTAATCATACTCATAGGAATGAGGTGAAGAATTCCACTGAACAGTTGAAAAATAAAGTCGGTTACGGTTACGCGGTAGTTCTTTTTACGCGAAGAAACAGTTAACTACTAACACACACACAGTTAACTACCGATGTAGTAGAAAACACCGGTTTTTTGCCGTCCCATGGTGTCGTACCGTAGCGCGACAGAAGTCGCCCATCCCGCGCTCCCTCTCCGCACTCAACGCTCTCCTGGCTGCCAATCCAGACTGTGATTTGTTTGCGGATGGATGGAAGAGTATCTTGTCGGAGTGTTTGGATTATTGTGAGAAGAATGAATGATTGTGTGAAATTGTGTACTGTATTTTACTGCTATATGTAAATAATTAATGTAATTGGTAAAAACCGTTTTAATTATATAAATAAATAAATAATAAATAATAAATAAACACACAGACGCAATATCATAAGTTCTATTCTTTGTGTACCTTGTGTGTTTCTGAACTGGTCTACAATAAAGTATTTTCTATTTATCAGTCAATATCGCAGCGTTATTCTAATAATGCAACCAGTGTCCTTTTCACTTCTATAGAAACAGTATGTAAAGGTAGACTTCCGTGGGTCGCGGCCGACGTGACAAAACGAATGTATGGAGCTCGAAAGCGGCGCCATACATTGGCATTTCACGCGCATCAGTAGGGTCGGCCGCAGCCAAGTACCTTAAGATCGCGCGCATCCTAATGTGTTAAAATCAGATATCGTAAAAGCGCCTGCAATATTACCGAGTAAAAGGGAGAAAAAATAACAAGAAAATTAATAAAAAAAGCTGTCCTTACGGCTCCCCTCCTTCCCGCGGCCGATCGCTTCCACTCGGCGAGTCGGACACGTATTCGTCCCGCCTCCTCCCGCGTCCCTTCGACTTCCCCTCCAGGGGCATGTCCGAGAACAGAATGGCGTTCTTCGTCTTCTCGATGTACTCTTGTCGTTTCTGCAGAGCTTCCACTGTGTTCTTCTGTTGCGCCTCCTCGCGGCGACGGCGCTCGTCTTCCTGTGTTGTTAATATAATCAATGTGTAAGTAATCTATAAGTAAAGTTTATTTTTAGGTTCTATTTTACAACGAATACGCTATGCCGGAGTGTCGCGGAAGTCTCTACTTTATAGTAGACTTTCGTGCTTCTCGAACTACGCGCGCGACATTTCAAATGTACGGCGCCATTTTCTAGCACCGTATAATTGTATCGTTCTGAGCATGTCACACGCGTCAGTCACGTCAGCCGCGACCTACGGATGTCTACCTTGAGTATTTTTTTATTCTTCCAGTACTTTTTTACATTTTTTTGCAAGATTGAGCCAGATTGCTCATAAGGTTCGTAGTTACCTGCTGCTTCCGGAAGGCCTCCCGCTGCTCCCTCTGGCGGTCCCTGAGCGTGACCTCCTCGTCGTGCTGGCGGCGCGCGCGCGCCACGTGCCACTGCGCCTGCGACAGCAGGTCGGCGCACGTGCGCGCCTCCGCCGCCGCCGCCGCCGGCTCGTACCGCGCGCGCTCGGCGCCCGCCGCCGCCGCCGGCACCGCCGCCAGCCGCGTGAAGTAGCTGCGGGAGAGAGCCGTCAGTGGCCGCCCGACAGCTTTGTGACGGACGATGTAGTTAGTCCCTATATACTGTCGGACGACAGTGGGAACTTTTTAGACGAATTCTCTTAATATTTTGTAGTGATTTAAAACGGGCAGTGTTAATTTTGTTTTAATTATCCGTTCCTATAAAAAATTAGGTGATACGTGACGCGGCGGGAGAAACGTTCGCTCACTATAGCCCCGACTAAACGAAGTCTGCACGATCGAGCTAGTGCAGTTGGGGCGGCGACTGACCGGTGCGAGACCTGCAGCTCGTGCACGGCGCGCAGCACCACGTCCAGGTCGGAGCGCTCGTCCTTGAGCACGTGCGCGGCGCGGCGGCGCAGCGCCAGCGCCGTGTTGTACAGCAGCGCGGGCTCGTGCGGCGCCACGCGGCGCGCCCGCAGCAGCGCCGCGCGCGCCGCCGCCGGCCGCCCCGCCAGCCCGTGCGCGCGGCCCAGCCACGTCAGCCACTCCACGTCGTGGTGCATGCGGAACTTGCGGATGCAGTTCTCGTACTGGGGACCACAAACACTTTTTGTAACTATATCGCCTATTCCACCCTATCATAACGTCTTAGCTTAGAAACACATTCATTTTTATAGCATTCCATGGGGAGGCGAAAATAAATTACAAAATCTGAAATTATAAGTTCTTTTATTTAAATTCTCTATTAACAATAAATATTAGTGAATAATTAGATAACAACATCATGATAATACAAAAGAACTGATGACACTTTCTTGTTCATTTGCTAACTACATACCTACTGTTACCGGCGATTACCAATTCGTCAGGTTCAATATAGTGTTTGTATGTTTGTTGTGTTTGCAAAGTAGTATGATTTTATATATATAATTATGCGTGGGACACTAAACAGACAACTCTTTTGGAGTCGTCGCATTCTGTTTGTGGTATGAACTTCCATTAAAAATAAAAAAGCGCCATCCAAAGACGTATTCAAGCGATACAATCTTCATTTTCAACTTACCATTTGAATAGCGTTGATATACTGTTTTTGCTCTACGTAGATGTGCGCAATGTTCATCCAAACGTCAGGGAAGTCGGCTGTTGCTTCGCGAACTTGAGCGAAGATGTCACGCGCTTCGTTCACGCAACCCTACATGGAAGTTAATAGATATAAAAAATGCGGGTATCTATAAAAAGTCAACACAAGTTATGAACGCGACAACGTTGACATACAGAGTCGTTATTCGCTATACCCATCTAGACTCGTAACGCGCTCTTTTTCAACTGTCAAAATAAGATAGCGCGATTCGAAATGTTTTAAGGATCAAAATAAGTTGAAGGCGGATTATGACAACACGCGTTTTCGGCAAGGAATCTCATGTGGCAATGCGAATAAGGACCCAAAGCGTAGTGCAATAAAAACCACATGTTCAAAGTCATGTCTATCTGTTTGCACCATGAACCTGAAATCTTTTGTAAAATGATTAAATTGCATTAAATTGAATCAATAAATTTATTCGCTCGCTTCGCTCACAGTTCATTGCTTGGCCCACATAAACCAACTGTGTAGGATTAAAACCGCGCTCATCATCATCAACCCATAACGTCCCACTGCTGGCACGGGTCTCTCCTCACTTTCGTGAGGAGGGTTAGGCCATAATCCACCACGGGGGCCCAGTCCGGATTGGTGGATAACATACCTACCTGCGAAATAATTCTCGGGTGTTGGTTAATGTGGGTTTCCTCACGATGTTTTCCTTCACCAAAAAGCGAGTGATAATTACGTACATATGTTTTTACAGAAACACATTGGTAAAACCGCGCTAGGTTACAAAAAAAAATGAGCTAAGTCAATCAAATATCTCAAGGTAGAAAAGGAATGCAGTGCCGGGCGAGATTGTTTTAATGCAAAGTTTTGATTGACACTGCAGCTATTACAGACAGGCTTATCATCAGGTAAACGAAATATACAAAATGTATTTTAGGTTTTTCTTTAAGTCTTTTTCCTACCTTGTGGGCCAAAACACATCCTATCCCGTTAGCCGCCCAGATGTTCTTGGGGTCGTTCTTCAGAACTTGTCTGTACATGGCCAGCGCTCGCTCCTGATGACGCTTCTCGCGGTCCTTCTCGCGGCATGGCTGGTGGAGTGTTTGCAGCCACACATTGCCTGGACAATGGAATAGTGAAGTTGTGGTGTGGCATGACTGGCATATTACGAATTATTAACTTTAAAAAACATGGGGTGTGGCATATGTTTGTTTAGTATTTAAGGCTTATTCAATGTCAAATCTTCAAATTTTTCATTATATCTTTAATTAAAATCAGATAAGCCACCACCATTTTCTCACAGAAAAAAGGACACTTCTAAAAAAAAGTTATCTTACATTAAAATGCAGACTATTTCAAGCCAACTTACCAAGAGCAATCAAGGAGTAAGCATCACTAGACGTGGACGGATTCTGCAATATCCTTTCAAACTTCTTCTGTCCTGGGCCCCACTCTTGTTGAGCTAAATGCAGGTTGCCGAGCAGTGACCAAGTATCCGGGTGTTCCGTGTTCACCTCCAGGGCTTCCTTAAACCAATCTGAGGCTTCGTAGATCTGCCCTTTGTCACGGGCCATGCAGCCCAGTCTGAAGGAATAATAGTCATTGGTACCAATTCTGCTGGCACAAACTAAACTAAAACTTATTTTGACAGCTCTGCTGAAGTTTTTTTTCTCATTTTGGTTTTGCATGATTTGTGCATTTAGAACCCCAGTCAGTTGGTAGTTTGGTAGTCTAGTCAAAGCTAGGATTCGGTAAAATGGGGGGTGCTTTACTGAAACTAAATATTGAATTATGAATCAATAAAGGTCTCATTTTTCGTTCTCAGTGGCGGAAATACGATGTGAAGGTGATGAGCCGAACCGTGAGGTTGGGGATTCAAGCACAGGACAAAGATTTGTATGAACCACAGGTATTTGCTCTGAATTTGGGCGTTTGTGGGGCCATGGTCCACTGATTCCCTAGACACAGGGAATCGTAGTTAATGGTCAGGTTATATAATTACGTGATTATGAAGCTTTGTTCTAGTACAATGGACGGATTCACAGCTTAAAGCAATCTTTTCCCGTGAATCTTTCAACTACAATGTAAAATATTAGGAAATACCTCAAATAACAGTCTATGTAGTTAGGATGCTCCTTTAATATGTCCTTGTAAAGTTTCTCCGATTTGTTGTAAATGCAGAGAGCTTCGTTGAGTCGAGCCAAGTTGTACATAGTAGTGACCGCTATTGAATTGTAGTACTGTGCGTCTAAGGTCTCAGCGTCGGATTTCTCTCTGAAAAGAAAACATAGGTGTGAAACTCTGATGAGTTGACCTCAATCGGGAGGAATTAGATAGTTCTATCTCTTTTTGTCGCTCAGAACTGTCATTTGCTAGAGCAAGAAACTACTCTTTTATTGTACCAGCAGTGTTATTTGCCCTAAAAACCTTAACATAACTGCAAAATACCCTACAACTAATATAAAAGCGAAAGTAACTATGTACATCTCGCAGTTTGTTCCCTTTTCATGGGTAAATGGCTGAACCAATCTTGATAAAATTTCCTATGGAGATTGTTTCAAACTTTGGGGAAGGACATAGGTAAGAGCTAATTTATGATATTAGTGGGATGTCACCGTTTCACCCAACTGACCTTTGCAGCGAGTCCTCAAGATATTTCTTGGCCTCGGTCAGATTTCCCAGTCGGTAGTGCAGAGCTGCGACATTATTCAATATCTCGGCTGGGATATCTGCATCCACCTTCTCTTTGAGAATCGTCATTGCTGTAGTGTACGCACTTAGAGAACCCTGGATTTTGAATGTGTTCATATTAGTGTAAAATACTGCATGAGAATGTAGGACAAAATTAATAAAAGTAAACTTTTAAGTGAAAGAATTACCCATCTATCTGAAGGCATTAGTTTTTTTTCAATAACCAATAAAAATATGAAAAATTCGCACCTGCAAGTCATTCTGCTCCAATATCTGAGCCAGCTCGATCCAAGCTTCCACATCGTCTGGGAACTGCTCGGTGACTTTCTTTAGGTGCTGCCGAGCAATGTCACGCTTCGATTGAGATGGAGAGTTCGCATACAGGGAGCCTAATATCTTCATAGTTTCGTAGTTGCCGGGCTGAGCTTTCAAGACTTTCTCGAAACATTGTGCTGCCTGTGACATGAAAATATGTAACTTTATAATAAACAAATTCACTAGTAACTCATGTCATCACCCTAATATTAGATATGCGAAAGATAGTGTGTATGTTTGTCCTTTCTTTGCACCGCAATGGCTTAACTGATTTTAGTGAAATTTGGTATAATTTAGGTCTTGTGAGAGACTTTATATCCCTCAGGTAGTTTAGCCATATGTACTCACATTTTCTGAATCTCCTCTATAAATATACATTTGTCCAAGCCCATAATGTGGTAGTACAAAGTTGGGTGGTGCAAACTGAGTAGACTGGTAGTAATACTGGAACGCTTGATCGCAGTCTCCCTGAGCATGGAAAGCTCGAGCAAGATGGTGGCAACTCTCCGCTCGCATTGCCTCATTTTCTGTGTTATGGAATGCGTGGAGAGCTAGATGCTGGACTTTGCTGTAATCCTAGAAAATGAGACTATTTACAGCAACATACATTAGGCTGAACAGATTCTTGCCATATCATACGACTAGTTAAAGCCTCGTATTTATTAGGAGACAAAATGTTCTTTGACACTTTTCTCTAGAGATGTCGGCCGAAGCTGGGCATTGTCAACCGACGTCGCCAGACATCAACGCCAGTCTTGTGACTTTATTGTCCACACATTAAGTCGACAAGTCGAGTAATGTTGCCAGACATGTGGCCAGACATGTCGCCCGACATTTCTAGCAATACACACATAGCTAGCATAGCTTTGATATATTTGAAATGAAATTTGTCCCCTAACGAATAGGATAAATAGTTACATACCTTTTTAAAAAAGAAATGATTCGCCAAATGGTTCAGAACCATAGGGTTCTTGGGATCAATAGCATATGCCTTTGACAACATGATGACTGCCATTTTGTTGGACTCATTCTCTTGTAGATTTAGCTTTAGAATGGAAAGGCCAACTAGTGCGCCGACACATTGTGGATCTAACTGGAGAGCTCTTTCAAAGGCCATCCTGTAACAATTTTAAGATTAAATAAATGTAAGTAAATTGATCATGATCCAACTAAAAAGTGTTGTTAGATTGCAGTTTCTGATATTTAGCTCACTGTATAGCTATTCTATTATTTGTTTTGATCGCTTATGTGTTGCAAATCTTCATGATCACAGAAGAAATATAGTGCTACATAGAATGTACAGTCTCCACCTCACGGTATCCGCTTCCCCACACCTCGTTCCGAAATCCGGAGATCAGTCAATGTTACACACCCAAATGACAATGGACAAAACCTTCATATTAGCGGGGATCTTTTGTTTTGGTTGTGTAGTATATTTGATTACTTATTGACGCATTTGACGCGTGTACAATTGTCATTTGTATGTGTGAAATGTCTGATCTGGTGGTATGGAGTATTCATGCTGTGACATAAATAAATGCAACAAATACCTGGCTTTTTCTTGATTGTTTAGCTTCATGAAACAGTGTCCCATTCCCAAACGCAAAGCGGCTGGACTGTCCGGGTTCGTCCGCAACGCTTTCTTGTAGAATGCCAAAGCACCTCTATAATCTTTCCGGTTGAATGCAATACAGGCTTTACCAAGCAGTGAAGGGACATTATTAGGAGACTGATTAAGCACAAAGTTAAACTGGGCGTCTGCTTGTTCCATTTTGTCACCTTCTAGAAGGCAGAAATATGCTCGACCCAATAGATGGTTCTGGAATTAGTTAGAAAGGGTTTAGTAAAATATAGGCCACTCCTTTAGAACTGTTTATGGCTCGTTCGTAATTTATTAATGATTGAAGTGTGTAGGCCTACACTGACGCAGCTTGGGCTGTTCTGTGCATCTCCTTTATAATATTGTGTCGCAGTAAGCTGAATGTTTCTACTAAAATTCTTACAATTGAACCTTACCTGATCATACATTATGATCTTATCAGCCATGGTATAGAGCAGTGTTGCCTTTGTAAAAAGCTCTTTTTTCTTGTCCTTCGACTTCTCCTTGTTTGCCTCTTGGACATAGTATGCGGCAAGCATGTCAAAGGCGCGCATTTGATCCCTTTCAAAATCTCTATACTCAATATTAGCATCGGCCCTTGATGCTTCCAGGATTTTGAGGAAATCATCGATCTTCTTTTGTTTGTAGTATGCAAGCTGAAAATTAAGGGTAATAAAAGCAAAATGAAGAACATTTAAAGGGTTATTTTTTACAAATTTTTATTAGTTTGAGTAAAAGTTCTTCCTGTAAACTGAGATGTTAATCAACTTCAACATTAGTCACTGATCCAGCCATACAACAGTTAAAAATCTATTATCTCTGTCAACATTCACCGGTCAATGATTAAATGAAAAATATATTTAAAAATCACAGTAACCTAAACACAAACAATACTCAAAACTTAATTTTTTTATTGCAAGTAAACCAAAATAGTAATTCAATTTTCAAGTCAAACACTTAAGTCACATATAGATAGAGAAAAATTAAAAATAAATCAAATATGATCTATTTTTAAACTAATGAATAACTGATTATGGTTTGAGTTTGGAAAAGGAAGTTCCCCTTCAAGTGGTTGTGGTGGCGAGATTCTGCAATGAATCATAGCTGAATCTTGCACAGGAAAAGAAAACTACATTAACATGTTTAGTGCTGAAAACACAACTGTTGTGTTTGTTGTATGGGAAAACACTATGGAGTGTGCAGAGCCGCACACGTGGCTAGACAAGAAAATCGGCTCAGCAGTGAAAGTGGTAACTCGACCAGTGCTTCGTAAAAATATGCAATGTATTTGTTTAAGTTTTCTAGATAATATGGGGCTTCTTGCAGTCAGGATCTTTTGATTGTTAATGAATAGACCAGGGATTCCCAAACTTGTTTTTGTTATGACACCCTTGAGAGTATTCACTTTTTTTTCCACCCCTCTTGCTAAAAGGAACCTACCAGTGTGAAGTACCAACCTAGTAACAAGTTATGAAAAACTCCAAATAACATTTATAATTTTTATTAGAAACTAAGAGCAAAAATTAAATAGTAATAATGAATCATTTATTGACACGTAATAAAATAAGTACATAATTATTAAATACATACATAAAACATAAGACCTTACAAAAAATTTTAATTAAAAAAGATTATGTTTTAATTTTACTTTCTTGGCCGATTTTGAGCTGAGCTTCTCAAAACAAGGCTCAAGGTTAGAAATTGCTACTCTCATCACTTTCTCTATATTTATTTGCAACCTGTGCATGTAAAGAAAAGACAGGTACAGTTAGGGAAGCCCTGGACTAGACAATTCGATTCTTTTTATGTTGCTTCTGCGGATAGGCCAACACAATTTCAGCAGAGGGTAAACTAAGGAGGTAGGTAGTCCAAGGAGAAGTTTGGACGGTGATGAATTAAATATTCCAGATAGGTAGTATTAGGTAGGTAATCGCAAATGAAGAGTGAAAATGGCATGACAGTAAATGTCTCATGTCATTCTGATGAAGAAACCCTCATCAACATGACAACTTTTATCAATATTAGATCATTACTGTAAAAAACCGAGAATCAGCGAACGTGTCACCGAAACAACGATACATTTTAATCAATTTCTCTAAAATAGAGTTAGGGAGTTGCGCATCAAGTTACGTGTACAAAATATTGATGTAAGATTGAGGTTAAGTTTACTTACAGCAACATTGATCCAGACATTGAGCTGGGACCGCTCTTGCTGCAATATACTGAGCACTTCATCGCCAGATGGTAATTGTTCTGGATCTAGCTCAATCACCTAAATAGATTAAAATAAAAATTAAATTTCTAACACTTGACACCATAATTTACTAACACATTAAAGTATTCATTATGAATTAACACAATCACCTCATCGGTGGTCATCAATGGTATTTCGAGAGACATATTGATAGTTTTTTATAAAATGATTACTTCATTACAAGTTTTCTTGTATTTTTTCGTAAATAAAAACAACACACTCCAAGTTTCCAACCGACGCCAATCACGGCACGGCATTCTCATTTCTCTGCCGGTTAGTGTTGCCATTGCCAACGCTGATTTGGGAAAAAAGAGCTATTTTTATCCGTTTTTCTTCCTCGTTATTTTAATAAGAATGACGAGCCCGTGACAATCAAACGTCAAAATGAAACGAACTCAAGCTGATCCGCACCGTGCTGCATAGCCCCGCTAATAGGGCCTACTATCAATAGCACATAATGGTGGTATTGACAATATCTCGATAATATTGACGGATTTTAAAACGTATTGAAATCCACGATCTACGATTCAATAATAATAATAAGTAATAACAGTGCAGTCAATCTATTTCAATATATAGTCAAGCATATTTAATTAGTTTTTCAAATTATTTTTTTCTGTTATCCATACTGAAGTGAAAGCGACATTACCTCGATAATTATTGATAGTGTTTTCACGATAATAACATAACATTATCATCAATACCTATTATTGTTAATAGTGTAAATTGGACCATATACTACAGTCTAGCAGATAATTTTATTGAAGCCATTGTGATTTGACTCGGGAAGTTGGGATTGGAACTGTAATTATTACACGTTATATATATATATTTTTTAATGGTTTGATCATGAAAAGGAAGAGAAAGCTCCACCCATGCCACAAAATAAATAACAGAAACCGAATTAATTTTCTCTTCTAAATTCAAAACTGAAATCGATCGATTTCAGAAAATGAAATATTAATCTCTACCTAGTCTGTAGTCATTGTCATTTTTCTGTGGTAAACCACAGAAAAATTCAGCAGTCTGTGGTGGTGCGCGAGTGATCTTGTAATTTCGTATTTCAATTTTTGTTTTGATAAATTTTAGAATATGTTGATATACTGATCTTTCTTAGAAGGTTTCAGACTTGTGTTTATGTAAAATTTACATGTTATAATTAATAGAGCAGGACATATCCTTTGTTTCACTAAGAACTCGAAGTTTGTGATAATTTGTGCGGAACTGCGGATGTGAAAAAGTGCCATCGGAAGTTGTTTGAATACATGAAATTGACCCATTCAATTACTATTTTATTGTGGCGGTATGGTAGCTCATAAATGTTTTAAATACCGACAAAGCGTATGAGATAGAGGTCATTGCGCTTAGATAGAACAAGCCGGGGGTAGCGAGTGAGGGTGCGCGCCTGCGCGTTGCAGCCTCACCCGGACCTGCCTTCGGCTGGGATGCGATTGCATTGCAATATTGATTGACAACCTATCAAATGGAAGTAGATACCCAATTATTTTCAGCGTTGTGATCTCCAACAGAAATGACTGACCCTAATCGGGCTGAAAAGCGGGTGACGTGTAAGCGCCCTCATCCCAATCTACATCTGCTGGAGCTGCTAAAGTCCTTATACAAAGAAGCGGTCGACGTGGGAAGTCCCTATGTGCCAAGTCTGAAACTAGCTATATCATCATTAGAAAAGTATCCATTGCCTCTCAATGCCGGATCTGAATGTGCCATACTCAAAGGTTTTGATGCCAAACTATGCGGGTATATAGATTTACATATAAAGGAAATATCAGATAGTAAAAAGAGCAAACTTAATGACAAGGCTGATCCCAACAATGTAGTAGAAATATCTTCAACATCAGAAGAAAGCTGTTCGGATTCTGAAATGGCTTTAGATTCAAAGAAAAATCCCAAGAATGACAATAATTATCAAGTAACAAATGCAGCTACCAATGCTAACACTAAGAGCAAAGTTAATGACAAAGTTGATTCTAACAATAAAGTCGAAATATTTTCAAAAGAAAGCAGTTCTGACCCTAGAATGACTTCTGATTCAAAGAAAAATCCCAAGAAGGACAATTATTGTCAAGTAAGAAATGCAGCTACCAATGCTAACACTAAGAGCAAAGTTAATGACAAAGTTGATTCTAACAATAAAGTCGAAATATTTTCAAAAGAAAGCAGTTCTGACCCTAGAATGACTTCTGATTCAAAGAAAAATCCCAAGAAGGACAATTGTCAAGTAAGAAATGCAGCTACCAATGCTAACACTAAGAGCAAAGTTAATGACAAAGTTAATCCTAAAAATGAAGTAGAAATATCTTCAAAAGAAAGCAGTTCTGACTCTAGAATGGCTTCTGATTCAAAGAAAAATCCCAAGAAGGACAATTGTCAAGTAAAAAATGCAGCTAGCCATGCTAACACTAAGAGCAAAGTTAATGACAAAGTTGATCCTAACAATGAAGTTGAAATATCTTCAAAAGAAAGCAGTTCTGACTCTAGAATAGCTTCTGATTCAATGAAAAATCCCAAGAAGGACAATTATCAAGTAAGAAATGCAGCTACCAATGCTAACACTAAGAGCAAAGTTGATGACAAAGTTGAATCTAACAAACCAGAAGAAGCCAGTTCTGATTCTGAAATGACTTCTGATTCAAATTCCACTAGCAATGCTAACACTAAGAGCAAAGCTAATAAGAAGGTTGATCCTAATAATAAAGTAGAAATATCTTCAAAATCAGGAGAAAAGAGATCTGTTTCAGAAATGGCTTCTGATTCAAAGAAAAATCCTAATATGAAAAATGTTCAAGTAACAAATACAGCTAGCAATGCCAAGACTTCTCAGTCTGCTGATAAAGACACACAATCCGATCATGCAAATGCAGAGAACCCAACCACTTCATCAGCAAGTAATGGAGAAAATTCACAGCAAACTCACAATGGAGAACAGAACAACAATGTAGATAAGTCTTTGTATGTTGACAATCGAAAGGAAGCTGATGAAGACTTGGAGTTGGGCTTGTACTTGCACTCTTACTTCGTAAACAGAAATAATAGAGTTCCAGAAAATGAAGCTTGTAGGCCACTATTTCTGACTGAGAAAATGCAAAAGGATTGCTTCCATCAAGCTAATTTAGCATTTTCCCAAAACTGGGAATCTCTTAATGAAGACAAAGCCAAAAAATTAAAAAATAAATGTGAAACACAAATTAAGAACTGTTATATAGCAGATCAAGTGGTAGATATTAGTGAAGATTCAAGCTCTGACGAACCAGTAACTGAAATCAATTCAAGCAGTGATGAAGAAATTGCCGACCGACCAAAGCAAAGTGAATGTCGCCACCAAGAAGAAGTTGTATACTGCAGGCAGTGTGAGTTGATCACCGCAGCTGCAAATGCTTTTGAATCATATTACAAGGAAAAACTGAAAAAAGATGCAGAGGAAATTGAAAAATGTGTCCTTCCTCGCAAAATTTTTGTGCCAAACTACAGAAGTGGTGCCTATGCTATACTAATAGCTCTTCTAGAGCAACGCTATGAATGCCCGTATCGACTTGTGTTGACAAAGGATGAATTGATTCTAAAGGCACAAAAGCACACTGACCACCCATTTACTAGCCCTGACCATAAAACCAATTACAATGCTTGGACAAATGTAAATAGGCTTATTAGCAAGGGTTTGATACAAATGAAGGAATGTAAGCATAGAGGTGAAGATGTTTATATGTTGACTACGATGGGGAGAGCTATAGCTATTGAGCTTTCTGGACTGCAAGATCCTAAAGTGACAGTAAATGATATCATATACCATGGGCTGCGTAATGACCGCGTGCCGAGCCTTGATGATATTGTCTTGATGCCTCCGCCACCTTTTGTAACGCTCAATGAAGATGAAAACTCACTGTTCATAGAAATGCCGCCCGGCACTTTTGATATAGTCATGCTGATTGACAAGCGTGAGAATTTTAAGTAAGTACCTTGCTCATTTTAGTTTCGTTAGGATTTAATGTACTACTATGGGCTGTGGCATATCCATATTTATTTGTGGATAACCACAAATAAATTATATACACACACTGGACAGACTGGGCAGATGGGCTCAGAATCGGGAGGAATGGCGTAAGAGGGTGGAGGCTTATGCCCTGCAGTGGGTGGCTCCAGCTGTTTGTGATGATGATGATGATGCTGTGCACACAATAAGTAAAATGTTAACTTTTTTAACACGCTTTTATCAACTTAACCTGTAACTATATTTGTATGAACACACATACATGTTTGTAATGGAATCTTTGAACATAATTTTAAAAATTTGAAGACGTCTGATTAACTAGAAAATTTACACACAAATTCAGTACCGATGACAATGATCTTTGATTTTAAAATAAATACCAAAACTTAATTTAAAACTGCTATTTATAAATACAAGGCCTAGCTGATAAATTAACATTTTTAGAATTTTTGTGTCTGTCTAAAAGTTTGTTCTGAACAGGCTCCGAAACAGCTCAACAGGTTTCAAGATATTAAGATAATATACGAAAACAACTCTTTATTGCACTCCAAGACCCACATGTAAAAGTTAAAAAGATCTTATAACTAAAGGTACAATGGGCGGCCTTATTGCTAAACAGCGATCTCTTCCAGACAACCTTTGAATGGAAAGGATTAACACCTTCAGTGCTGAAAACACAACTGTCGTGTTTTTCATAACTTGCCGCGAGTGCGGGAAAACACAACTGTTGTGTTTGTCGTATGGGAAGACACTATGGAGTGTGCAGAGCCGCATCCGTGGCTAGACACGAAAATCGTCTCAGCAGTGAAAGTGTTAATAATTTTAAGTGGTATATATATAGATACTGATAGAAACATGATCATTACTTTAGTTCGCCTTAAAACGTGTTTTTAGGGATACCACAAAAGGAAAATGGAACCCCTATAGGATCACTTTGTTGTTCGTCTGTCTGTCTAGACCCCTTTTCTCAGGAATGTGTAGAACTATCAAGTTGATATTTACATCAAATACTCGGGACTATGGTCTCTTTCAGCTGTGAAAAAATCAAACTTGTAAGTCAATGCGATCAAAACATATGACATTTATGTTGCATAATAATGCTTATGTCACGATTTCACAAGGGAATTAAAACATATAGGGAACTTCCGGTTGCCCTAGAGTCACCAAATTTAGCAAGAAGCCACACCTTACAGCACATGTAAAGGAAAAAATCTAAAAACCGTAAATATAATGTAGTTTAATAACCAAAAATAAATGTGAATTTACTATTACAAACTCATTATTTGCGGTAAGTTTGTCCTCTAACTTAGAGCAATAATGTTAGATCCTTACGACAAATTTGTCCGGAACCCTCGGTGCGCGAGTAACTGAAAATAGCGTTATTTTAATATTTTTATCAAAAAGCGAATTTACTTCTGTAGCTATACATTATTTTGTAAGCTGCATAGCAATTCTGCAAATGTATCATAGATAGTTATTAGAATCAGGCTTTAGTTTGCGGAAATCCATATTCAATAAGGAAAAGTGGAAATATAAAAGCCCTCAAAGCGGGTAAAACGGGTAATATATATAAGCGGTCAATATTAGACGGGAATTTGGGAAGGAGTAAGGTTTTTTTTTCTGCAGGTCTGTAGTATTCTGTGCTGTACGTTGATTAGGTAGAAGTAAAATAGATAGTTAAAGATGTTTCTATTTATTTTCTATTCAGCCCGTATCCACCCACTGCTGGGTATACCCAGCAGTGGGCCTCCTCTGTTTCACGCCATTTGTTCCGGTCCTGTGCCAGTCTCATCCATTCAATCCCGACTTGCTTTGCTATTTATTTTACGTTAGTTCAATTATTTTGGTATGGGGTGATATGTTAAGGTTAAGGTTGTTTGGGTATATAGATAAATAAGGGGTAGCTTTTTATTCAAAAGGTGTTGCTAGAAGGTTTTTTTCTAAGGTAACAAGTTCGGGATTTTTAATATTTAACGTAAATATCAAAAGATCAGATTAGCTTAGGGGTTAGGTCTTTTTTTTTTTTTTTTTTTTTTTTTTTTTTTTACCCGGGGAAATGCATTAGGCATACCACCCGGCCCCGGGGGGGGCGGGGTGGTTATGTGGGACTCCCCCGCCAGATCGCAGTCTGACGGGGCTTACCCACTAAAACCCCGGGGTGTTCTCCTCTCCGCATTATGGAGGTGGTCACGGGTACAAACGGCGCTTCCGCGACCACCTCTGCGGGCGCCCTTTCGGGCTCGCCACGTGAGGCTTGGGCCTCTTTCTCCGCTGGGTGCGTCCCGGAACACACGAGCCGCACCTCAGCTCGGGACTTCTAACTTGGGCGTTGGACCCCCGATCCGCAGCCCAAAAGTCCCCGTTATTGGTCCCTCGCTGTGCCCTCTGCTGATCAGAGGGACACGTGAAGGACCTCCTCTCGCCAGGTTATTTGCTACGGCCACCAATTCTCCTAGGAGAATTGCTGACCGAACCCCAGGGTGCACCGTCCCAGCTGCTGCCCTTCCCTCCGGATGCAACGCATCAAGAGGGACGAACAACAGCCGGGCACTCGTGGAGGTTACCTGGCCCGCACCCCAGGGGTTAGGTCTTTTAATAATCCTATCTAACATTCATCTGATAACTTAAACGGAATTTAACTATGTATTTTCACTTTTTCTTGCATCATAGATATTTTTACATTTTTATGAATATCAATGTCTAGAAAAATATTACAAAATAATATTTAGTTTCGTTTGAAAAAAAAAGCAGACGCCTAAGCAAATGAGCTTTTTAATTGTTATCTTCTGTGCTGTTAATTTGATAATTACAACTAGCCTGTATCTTAAAAACCTTGCTAATTTTATAGTACAAAGAAATGTATGACAGATTCCTCATTGAAATTCACATAAAAAAATTCAGAATCAATATCAGTAACTGTTGACCAAGTCCCAGCATCCAGAATTGTACTCGCTGGTTTATAAGAATAAAAAAAATGAATGTGAACAAAACTGAATTTTTGTAGTGCAGGCTGCATTGTAGTGCATGATTTTACTCGTCGCTTTTAAACGTTCTAGGCACGCCCTATTGCAGGGGTGGCCAACATGATTAGACCCAAGATCTACTGTTTAGTGACGAAACCCTTTGCGATCTACCATTTACATACTTCTAACAAAAAACCGACATCTAAGAAAAGGAGGAATATTTAAAAAACGTAAAGTTTAAGAGTAACGTCTGCATTGCGCTCCATATACCCAGTAGAACATTATGAATACAATTGACGAATATTAAAAAACTTAACCTCCTTGTTTGCAGGATCAAAATGCCGGCCAACCCTGACAACTATTACAAGTACGAGTCAAGAAGCCTCAACATAGGCGACTTCCTCTGGGTGGCTCGCAGTAAAAAGACTGGCCAAGAAATAGTACTGCCTTACATTGTGGAGCGGAAGAGAATAGACGACCTGAGCTCCAGTATCAAAGATGGAAGATATGACGAACAGAAGTTCAGATTGAGAAAATGTGGTTTATCTAATGTGCTGTATTTGGTTGAGAGCTCCAAGGCTCAAGTTACCTCAGCTATGTTACCGCCGGCGTCTCTGATGCAGGCCATTGTAAATACAAGCGTCATGGATGACTTTAACATTATTAAGACTGAATCGTTGGACCATACATTCAAGTTTTTGGGGATGCTGTCTGAGAGCCTCGTTCATGAGTATTCGGTATGTATTTTTTTTATTTTTTTACTCAGTGACGATGCGACCAAGTTCTTCTCTAAAGTATCATATGCCCAGTAATTTCGCTGGAAATAGTGCCCTTCAAACCGGAACCCAGTAATATTTGCACTCTACTGCTTGGCGGATGAATATCTGGCAAAGGTGTGGTACTTACCCAGGCGGTCTCTTGCAGAAGAGTTCTCCCACTACATTTTAATGACTTCAATTTTATTTCCACACCACTCTACTACACCTTTCAAAGCCCTGAACCTTTGAGAATAACTTCTGTAATCACAGCCAACAGTGGTACTATTCAAGCATTCGGTCAAACTACTTGGTCACTTCTGCAAGTCCACCGGGGAAATGCCACGCCTTTGCCTGACATTCAGCTGCCAAGCAGTAGTGTGCAAATATTACTGAGTAACGGTTTAGAGCGCACTGTTTCCGGCGAAATTATTTGGCATATGGGCCATTAGAACCAATGTGTCATTGTGACGAGCACAGTGCAGTGTCGTGCAAGATTTTGCATTGTATAGCTCATGGTGGCATTACAACAGACTGTTCTGAACATCTTATTTCTCTCATTTACTTGCATACAAATACTTTTGGCTCTAATTGTGTTTGACGTCTTTACGCACGGAACTAAATCATAATTCTATACTACTAAATAGCGGTGGTAGCCTAGTGGGAGAACGTCCGCCTTCCAAGGAGAAGGACGTGAGTTCAAATCCCAGTGCGGGCACGTACCAATGTGGTTCTGTAAAGCATATGTGCGTATTTCTCATTTGCTTTTCGGTGAAGGGAAACATTGTGAGGAAACTCACATACCTACCCGAGAATTATTTCGGAGGTAGGTAAGTTATCCACCAATCCGGACCGGGACCCCGTGGTGGATTACGGCCTAACCCTCCTCACGAATGTGAGGGGAGACCCGTGCTCAGCAGTGAGACGATATGAGTTGATGATACTACTAAATATGGATAATTTTAAAATATGTACTGTATTTTTTTATGATTAATATATTATTATAGTTAACACGTTCACTGCTGAAAACACAACTGTCGTGTTTTTCATAACTTGCCACGAGTACGGCAAAACGCAACTGTTGTGTTTGTTGTATGGGAAAACACTATGGGGCGTGCAGAGTCGCACCCGTGGCTAGACACGAAAATCGGCTCAGCAGTGAAAGTGTTAAGTACTGTAACTGTTGTGTTATATTAATTTATAATTATTATTTGATTACAGCCAATATTTCTGAAGGGATCCAACACAAACACTCATGGCAGAGAATTGATGACCTTTGACTATTTCAATAAGCACTCATCAAAAAATAGGCCGCTCACAGTCAAGGATACATTCATCAAGATGCTCCTCCAGCTCAAAGGTCTATCTGTGGAGAAGGCTTTAGCTATAACGAAGGTGTATAATTCTCCAAAGTCTCTGATGAAGGCCTACGCCAGAAAGTCGCCCCGAGATGGAGAAATGTTGCTCGCCAATCTTAAATTTAACAATTTCACTCAGAATGTTGGTCCCACTATTAGTAAAACACTATACAAACTGTTTTCTACGTTAGAAATATAAATTTAGTTTTTAGACTTTCACCAAAGAGGAAATAAGTGCATGTAGACATAGCTGTTGTTTTTAATTATGCATTGTGTAAAAAATGTTTGAGGCTTCTGTGTCCGGTATTGTATAATATAATATTCAGAAGTAATCTAATAATAATATATATTGATAAAAAATCCTGGTTATAGTCATTCTTACATTTTAAAGGAGCAAAAATGTAGTTATGATACATCTCAGTAAATGAGCTCCTGTTCCCTGTACTAGTATTAACTGTGTTACAGGGTCCCTTATTTACTATTAAGATCTTCATATTACTGTGTAAACCAGAGACCAACATTCTTCGTTACGTACTGAGTTAATTATGTCAAGCAGAATCTAGTGATTTATTTTGAAGGAACCTTGCTCAAACAAATTAATATGTTTTATTTATTTAATGCCGTAGGCAAATCCGTTGCGTGAAGCTAGCTGGCAGAATCAAAACTTGTGTGGCTTGGCGTACGCGCGACGCCTTTTGTTTTGATTAGAATTTTCGAAAACCTTCTAAATGGCTTCCGCTCGGTCGCAGCCTCATTCAGATCGCCACTGCGACGGCGAATGCATGTTCATTTTCCTGATCCCAAAAACGCTTACTGACGTCACTGCGCGCCGGCTATCTGCTTACACTATTATGTTTATCGTGTGTTTTCATTTTCTTGTCTTGTCTCTAAATAAGTACGTTGTTCGCTGTTGTGTGCAGTTGTGTCAGAATAAATGTTTTTTCTTTCTTTCTTTCTTTCGCCAAGCCACACAAGTTTTCATTCTGCTAACTAGCTTCACGCAACGGATTTGTCTACGGCATTGAATAAATAAAGCATATTAATATGTTTCAGCAAGGTTCCTACAGTGATATAAAACAAATTCGGAGAGAGATTAGAAAAGATTGTGAGAGTAGATGGTTTATTCCCAGAATCCCCACTAAGAGGTAGTATGACACAAAAACGGGCTCCCATAATGCCCACCAGACATTTCAAAGCAGTTGGTGGCAGTGTTTCCAGGTGTAGTTTATGAATTTCCCCATGGGACACAAAATAATTCCCTAAAATGATACGTTAGGCAAATTTTCCCCAGATGTTATGAAATAAATAGTAAAATAAATGTGTAATTTATTTTACTATTTGTTTCATAAATTAATAAATCAATAATGAATTAATAAAAAAAGAGGACTTCGCAGGCGCCACGCACACAAGAGCTAGTAGTGAAGGTGATCACGGTGGAAACCTTTCAATTTGTTTTTTTTTCCGCGACTTACTCAATAATTCACGTGTGGTTAAAAAAATATTTCACCCAATTTTAACGTCAAATAGAAATTTTATTCTCCAATAAATTCCCCAAGGTTTCAGTGTCCCCAAAAGTACCTACTTCAAGAATGTTTTTTTTTCCAAAATACGAAAAAAATCCCAATTTGGAGACCCCGATTGGTGTGTATTATGGGAGCCTATTTTGGAAAGTGTCGTAAACCCCAATCGAAGCGGCCTCACTTCTTGTGCCGTATAATATGACTGTATTTTGGATCTAACATATTTATACCAGAAGTACCGGGGCAGCATAGGATACAAAGGGGCTTTAGGCACTCAGTATAACAAGAGATGAGGCTTTATGATCTATGCTACCCTGGTACTTTTGGTATACATTTATGCTACCATAAACCAAAACAGCCATACTAGACAGCATAAGAAGTAAGACCTTGGAGTGGGGATAATGACACTTAGGGCTAAATTTTAATTTCTCATATAAACGATTGAATAATTTAGAACGAATAAGTTATTAGGTTCCTTTATGAGATGGATGATTAATAAATTTCAATTTTTCATACAGCGGATAGAGGCAGATAGTTATTTGAAATTTTATTCCAATGCATGCAATCACTAAGAAACCAACTTCACACTGATTATACGTAAACTGGACACAAATAGGTTACCTTACGAGTAAGAGAAAGACAAACATATCTACAGATTTCTTTTTTATTTCGGCCAGTGTCAATAAGATATTTTAACTTTTTAGTTATCAAACTTGAAACTCTTTATTTATACCACAGATGAGCTTATCTGAGGCAAGAAGCTGATAACAAAATTCCTCAGGCAAAGGTATTTTCTTCATAGAATACCTCTATCTGGCTGATGAAAAATTCTAAATCGTACTACCAATGGAGTCTTAGCTTTATCAGAGGAATGAAAAATTGGCTCTAACTATAACTAGGGTGTCCCAATCCCATAATCGACGCCAATGGACATTGAATGTTTCGGTGGGGATTAGGGATTATGGGGATCCCGTTTGTGGATAGTGTCGAAATCCCCTAGTAGGGACAAGTTGGTGAGCTTTGTGGGAATAAACCGAATAGGTGAGTGGTGTAACCAGGGGGGCTAACTGCCCCGGATGACGCCATAATAGACAGGGGCCGCGAAAGGATAGCTCTTAATTTTCGAGCTCGATTTAATCACGCCTAGTCAACATAACATGAAAGCGTGAATAATTGTTTCTATTGTTAGATTTTTTATTAGCTCTCACATTATAAATGTACAGATTTTATAACTTACCTACGTAAGCATGATTTGCATTTATAGACGCCCACTGTTTATTGTTAATTTCATTCCACCCCGGGTGTCACCCACTCTGTACTGTACGCGTCGGTTAACACGGTATGTTATGAGTAAGCTATTAATAGCAAAATTGTATAAGGGCACTCGCACACGTACCACTAGCGACAGCCACAATTGTTGCGCGACTTGAACTCAGTCGCGGCTACTTATTGGCGGCGTGTCGTGCGACACTAGATAGTAGTGGTTCAAATAACTTTTAATGTTTTGTAAACCTCGGTAGCCGCAAGAGGGGAGCGATCCCCTCTGCCAGACTCGTAGTGTGAGGTGTGTCCATAGTTTCATAAAATATATGGACAGATCGTTACCGGCCACATGTGACTCGAGAGTGGCCCGTGTGTGGGTGGCCTAATCAGTATAAGTCCGATTATTTAATTTTGGCTTAAAATGCAATTGTCATTGAATACATAAAACAGTGTGTGGCTCAAAGCAGCAGTAGAACCGCTTAATCAGTGTTGTTAACTATATTTAGTAACTATGTACTATGTAAGTATAATTCTCATTGTATACCTATCTACCATAATGTGTCGCGAATATTATCAATTATGTATTAGTAGCAATGTGAATTTATTGTTAAAAAATATGTTAGTAAGGATATAAATTATTTGCTGAAGATAGATAGACTCCTGATCTCTTAGGTAGGTTACGGAATAAGAAGATATGAGGCAAAGTTCGCGTGCGGTATATAATTTTGTGGTAATACTGCGTCGAATTATTTCGTTTAGAACGAAATTCATCTGATTTTGCTTTTATTCGTATTGGCCTTAGGGGTCGAATTATTGTATTTGGTCGAATTAAGTGTATTTTATATTAAAAATATGACTTTTATACTGATATAATTTGTGTATAGAGTAATAATTGTGCTGTTTAGTTTAGGTGTGCCAGCATGGTGGCAAGGTTCAATGCAACGGTCGTAATTGGCCGATGGAATACAAGGCTTGTGTACATTTCGCCTGTTTCACAAATTACCGAATTATATCTGGGGTTGCAACGAATGTGCATTGACTATTCGGTATTCGAATAGATACATACTTTTCTACTATTTAACTAATGTAATTTAAGTATTCATAATTAGCACAGTTCAGGGGGCCTACCATGACGTCTTATTGCGATTCAGTTGAGGACCTAAACTGAGCCGCTTCGCATAATCGTACCGTGACGTCTTATTTTTTATGTTGCTGCCATTTTCAACTTAAACTGGATCCAGTTTAGGTTGAGATTGGCTTATTAGCGACTCAATTTAGGTTGCTGCAATTTTCAACTTTAACTGAATCAAGTTTAGGTTGAAAATGGCAGCAACATGAAAAATAAGACGACACGGTACGCTTACGCAACGCGGCTCAGTTTTGGTCCTGAACTGAATCGCTATAAGACGTCATGGTAGGCCTCCAGTTCTTGCAAAGTGTTGCAAAAATGCATTTATCTATCTTTTATTAGAAACAGTATATCTTTGTATGATGGTGTGTTATTTTATTATGAATAAAGTTATTAAAGTAAAACTTTGTTATAACAATAATGCAATCCGCAATATAATCTCTAAAATTACATTTAAGTTATGAAAACTTAAATTTACCCATCGCTGTGAGCGGCTGATTTTAATGTAATTGGAAATACACGAAATATCTAAGAAATTCCAATACTAATTTTATACAAAACATATCTAAATATTTAAAAGATATTATTTCTTAAATAGCTATTTGAAGTATTTTTAACTAATACAAGGTAGGTAGGTACTTTATTGTTTCTTTTAAATAAACTATCTATATTTTTGATTACAAGTAGGTACATACTCCTGTACTTTTGTTTATTCTGTGATAGAAATTGTATGTAGGCCAAAGATAAGTTTTTTTGGTAGAGGATATAATTGTAAAGATAATTTCTTGTTTGGGTAACACTGAACAAAAATAGTGTTTGTTGCAACCCGGGAGTACTCCATTATAATGTTATTAGTCTTAGGTTTATTTTACATCACAAGGCTAGTTTTCATTCGTCGATAGGATGCATGCGGGGTGCAGATTTCTGATGCAGTCATTAATCCGCCTGCGGGGAGTCCCCATTGCTGCATATTGACAGTTATCAACTAATGAAAATGAGCCAGTAATGTTACATGTTGTTCTTGTGTGTAAAATGGTGTACATTAGAATGTCTGTCAGTAAGAATTATCTAACTTTTAATATATCTGTAAAATAAATGCACAAATAGGCTAGTTTTAGAAGTTTTTAAACTTTCACTAACTAAATTCACATTACTATGTGAAACAGGCCTACAACTACCATATTACATTGTAATAAAAAAGTTATAAATTAATGTATTACTACTCTGAATGTTAAATTTATAATTAAAATAAAATTTGAATATAATTGTATGTATAATCAAAAATATTAAATGTGAACTTACCTATCTCAAATCATGATATAAATGTGAACTTGGTTGTCCACATCAGCGATATTATAAATGCTCATGGAGGCAGCCAGGGCTAAGTTATTATAGAACTGTGGTATAAACCTACAAAGTATTTTCGTGTGTATTGTAGATGTCAAATAAAACATGAATTTAATACATATATACCTTTATTTAACGTAACCATCAACTGTGACGAACATGAGAAGTAGCAGGAGTTACAATACAGGAAAATTTAAAGTGGCTTTTAATACAATTTTGATGAACTATCCATAAATAGTTCAGATTTTAAGAGCACTTTAGGATGGAATCAACATCTCCCAGTTTATAAATAGCGTGTAATATCACGAAACGAAAGATACAGCTTGATTTGGCACAAGCAAGTTGTAAATTCAAGAGATTCAATGGGTTAGAAACCGTTCCGAGTTCTGTGAGAAATGAACAGTTGTTACTAAGCCGAAGTTAGTCAAAACATTTTACGTATTAGGTGTAGGCCGGGCATCAGAAGTGATGCTCATAGACTGATCTGTAGAAATATTTTAACTAGACGAGTATTTATCTCGGCCTAGTAAGAGATTCAATAACTTAGTTATGCCAAATCATGGTAGTTACTACTTTAGACCCTTATTTTCATCATCACATTGCGTTTCCTTACAATAACGCCTCAATTTACACTAAGAAAAAATTCCGCCATTATAATTTTGTCATATCAAAAGACGTTTAACTTTGTTAAATAAATTTCGTGAAAGTATTTTCGTATTATAAACTGAGGCTTTAACACTTAAAGTTAATAAAATATTATATATACCTATAGTTAGCGTTGAAATGCAACCCGCACATGTGTAGCCGCGTAGAAAACATTGACCAAATGCAGTGCAATATATTTGAATTTCCTAACATGGCACTGCTTTATGAATACGAGAATCTCACTTTAAACAACTAAATTGCACTCAGATACACAAAAACTAGTATATATTTGTAAGCCACTAAAGAATTGCACGATTAAACATTATTGAAAATAGTAAGTAAAAAAATTAAAATACTCACAAGGAAACTATAAAAAATAATATCACTAAGTTTCATACATGTATATTTTTATAAACCAATCTTAGATACCATATGTCTTAAACATAATATATAGATAAGATACATAACCATCGACTTACATCTAAAGACCATGCAGAAAATAATAATGTTAAAAAAATCAAAAAGTTCAATAATTAAACGAAATTTAGATCCGCTTAAAAATATGTAGGTACTACTAGTTAGGTATCAGAAAGTAGTAAAAATAACTTTAAATTCGTACTTATGCCAACCACCGATACGTAGTTCTTAATACGAGTTACTGACAAATTTTAGTAATTGAGATTTTGTTGAACCCTGTTATAGTGCACTCAAGGTTAAAAGAAAATTTTATGAAGTTCTATGCAAAAAGAAACTTTACTCCTACATTTGGTGCACTTAGAAACATTATAAGAGAGTGAAAACATAGAATAATATTTTAGAGAGTGTGATAGTTTCTCTCCGTTTGGTTCTTGTAGTATTTGAACCCCATGAAGCCGATAGCTAGAAGGCCGAGGGTCAGGATGATGCCACCGATGAAGCTGGGACCGTCGAAGCTGCAAACAAAATTACTAACATTAGTAGATAGTAGACACAAACTTTTTTAATATTTATCCACTCATGTTTGCCTGTCTTGCGACTTGTTGGTTTTAATAATACAAAGCAGGTTGTAATAACAATACTTAGCGGATGAAAAAACATTAAACAATGGTTAACGACTTCAGTATGTAATTTAATAGTTAATCTAATCAGCCTATCTCCCGGGTTGTGCACAGGCGCAATGTTTGAAAGATCAACACATTCAAAGAAAGTCACCTGCATAGCTTCTTTTCGGTATAAGTTGTGTGTATGTATGTCCAACTTATCAAATTACAATCTCTCTGATATTGTGAGTGACCCTAGAATCAGCCCACGATTTGTACGGCCACAGTATTCTTAAAAGCATCATAAATATCTAAATATATCATACATAACATTTTCATATTGCCTGTTTTTTATTTGCATAGGTTAATAATAGTTTCAAAGATAATATCAGTATCAGACTGAGCATTCAAGTTTATAAACCAGTTCCAGGTTATTCCTAATAATAATAGATCTTAAGTTGTACATAATAGAATCAATTTTATTTTTTTGCTGAAATGACTACAAAAAATTGTTAAAACTAACCAATAATCTATGCAACAACTTTTATTTATAGAATCTAATAGAGCACTACTATGTAATGCCACAGAATACTTAACAGTACATTAAATACCTACATTCTCAATGGAGATTACTCAACTAGGAAACCAGATTCTTCCACAAGGTGATGAAACCAACTTTTGTTACATCATTAGCTACAAGACGCTTGGTATATCAATGACAAGACTATCTGCATCAAGATATTTGTTAAGCAGTGAATATTAAATTATTGGTTTCATTAGTAAAGTGAGTATGTAGTACCTTACAATTAACACTGACTGCAGAGCCGATTTTCTTGTCTAGCCACGGTTACGGATCTGCACACACCATTGTGTTTTCCCGTACCGCTAACACAACAGTTGTGTTTTGGCGCACTTGCGGCAAGTTATAAAAAACACAATAGTTGTTTCCAGCAGTGAACATTTTAATCTTAGAATGGGACTAAACTCGGAAATGCAACAGCCGAAACATCCCAAAAGTAAAATGACTAATATACTTTCTTCTTCCATAACGTCTTTCTCAACAAACAAGTTTAATTACATAAAAATAAAGCTTACCCTCTTGCTGCAACTAAAGGTTTCACATTAGTGTCCTTAGGTGCTTCGGTCGACTTTGCTGGCACAATCTTCTCCGTTACGGGAGCAGGGTCTTTGTCTTTTTCCCCCGGCTTTGTTTCTTCAGCTGCTTTAGTTTTGTTGGCATCGATCTTTGGAGGCTCCACTTTGGTTTCAGTGGCATTATTCATTGCCTCTGATGCTTTCTCTGTCTTATTATCATCAAGTTTTGTAGCATTCTGGGTTTGAGTGGTAGGTTGGACAGCACTACTTTTTTCAGTTGCGTTAGAGGGGAGAGATTCAGTTGGCACAGTGCCATTTGTTAACGCCGGAGGTTTAGTGAGATCGCCAGGCTTCTGTTCTTGAGGGGGTGAAGCTTTCTCAGTTGCATTTTTATTGGTGGTTGAATTTGGTTTAACATCTGTACCTAATGGAAGGAAATAACGACTTTTATTATAATAATTAGTTAATCTCTATTAAAGGTTAATGTTAGAAATGGGATACAATTGAATGTATAATGGGAATGTCCTGTGCTTCAGTACAATACCTACATAGTAAATGTCCCAAGCGGTAGTAGCCTAGTGGCAAATTCTCCGATTTCCAAAGAGAGGGTTGCGAGTTCAAATCCCAATGTGGGCATGTACCAATGTGTTTCTTGTAAAACATATGTACGTAATCAGTACTCCCTTTTGGTATAGGAAAACATTGGGAGGAAACCCACATGCCCGAGAATTATTTCGGAGGTGATCCACCAAGGCCATACCTGGTCCCTTGGTGGATATGGCCTAATCTTCTATACCAAAGTGAGGTGAGACTTATGCTCGGCAGTGGGCAGTAATGGGTTCATAACAAAGTCCCATATTTAAGATAAGATTCTTGAATACTTTCATTTTGTAACATAGAATACAGAAGGAAGGAATGCAAAGTGACTATGCAATATCCTTGGGCATGACAACGCAGTTGTGTCCACCGATATAACATTGCATTACACGTCTACAATTATATGGTTCTGTACATTTTTTAACAGGCTTCTTCTGTATTCATGGTTTTACTATTGCTATACCAGTTTGCACACTACTACTGATATGTGGCAAGTGACACGGCAGTTGTGTCAAGAAGAATATTTATAGAGGGTCAATGCCTTTTCACTGGGTGTGTCAAGATAATAAACTTATAAAAATGTTAAACGAGAAGATTGTCTTTTAATAAAAAGTATAGCATTATTTTAAGGTATAGATGATATTTCCTTATCACTGACTGCTGAGCTGATTTTCTTGTCTAGCCACAGTTACAGATCTGCTTGTGTATTCCCCGTACCGGTAACACAACAGTTGTGTTATCCAGTACTCATGGCAAGTTATAAAAAACACAACAGTTGTGTTTTCAGCAGTGAATGTGTTAAAGTGCTTCTGAATATGAAAATATAAACGATTTGGCCAATTCAGAAGGCATTTAGACTGGGAGGCAAGCAATCAGTTGAATCATCATCAGCCCTTATTCGTCCTGTGCTTGACGTAGGCTTCTTCTAGTGAACACCACTGAGCCCGATGTTCGGCTCAAAAATCAGTTGAATAGGAAATTTATATATGGTTCATTGTGATTGTTGTTAATATAAGAAAAGTGAGCCTCACAAAAGTGAGGGAGACCCGTGCACAGCAGTGGGACGATATGGGTTGATGATGACGATGATTGTTAATATTAAATATTCACAATAGTAGATAGAAGTGCACAATATCCGAATGTGAATATTTCTGCCAGCATAAATCATTATCCCTCGCAACTTAATATCATAATTATTTTATGCGGAATGCAAAATATTTCTACATATAAGCATGAAAAGAAAGATAAAGAGTTGAATGAACTAGCAGTGTTCATCTTATATACGGGTTTGTATTGATGACTCAGTGCTTGTATACTGGGAAACAAATGAGGATGCTCAAATTAGGTATAGTGCAATAATTCAATAATATCAAATGATGGCTGATTATTGGATGTTGCAATTGTGATCCTACAGGAAATCACCCACATCATCATCATCATCAACCCATATTGTTCCACAGCTGAGCAGAATTGTCCCCTGCAAGGAGAGGTGAGAAGGGTTTAGCCATAATCCACCACGGGAGCCCGATCCAGATTGGTGGATATCACAACTATGGGTTTGCTCACAATGTTTTCCTTCACCGAAAAGCGAGTAATAATTATGTACATATGCTTTTAAAATACACAAATTACCTACGGTTTATAAGAAAATCTATATTTAATTGAATGTCAATTTGTAGGTACATATACATAAAAACTATAAATCTGAATTACAACTTTTTAGTTCTGGAAGTCTAGTATCGAATTTGAATAAGACAATACAACTGTATTTTAACTTTGTAATAAACACAGAATGAATTTAAAATTAGGTAGTCTGAATAGTTTTGGCTTTCCCTGGATGTAGAATTTTCTAAGAATAACAATTTGAGTATTTTCCTAGTAAAAGACGAACATTTGATAATTAGTGACAGTAGTTGGCATTGAAAAATATAAAGTTAATTCTTTGTTTGGTCTGTTCGAACTTGCAGTAATAAAAATCTGCAAGTTGAAGGTCAGAATCTGAATGGAGATCAAAGAAATAACTGCTTAACGCGATCATAAGTCTGGCGGGCTGGCAATGCTGGCATTAGCTGCCGTGTTCGAATAGTGTCGAAATCTTAATCATGCTAATGCGGGGACAGTTTTTGCGTCTCACAAAATACCTACCATGGACAAATCGAGTGGTAAATAGGAAAAAGTGAACCCCATTATAATTTCATTGGAAATCAAATTGTTAGATTGAATAATCAAACCCTAGATGTTCGATAAACATAATTTATTCATAGCGATGGAGGTAGATACTACGCATAGTTTGATCGTGAGAAAATTCCAATGAAAATGACGCCAGATTGTAAAATGTACAAAAGTTACCTGTCTGCGATGTTGCTTGACTCAGACACAGCGAGAACGTTAATAAACAAACAAACACTACAGCCTTCATCTTTATTATTGTTAAATAAAACAATATTTCTAAATTCCAAAAATCTAATAACTACGTTTCTTCTGATTACCGAAACACAGATTGAAAAGGAAAGTGAAGTTACTAGTGGTGTGCGATTTCCATTCCACGTTGCTAGATTGCGAGTTTAGTCGATGACTGTTGGTTGATAGTCGATTATTAGTAGCGATGAGCGAGTCCGAGATATTTTAGTCGATTGTTTCGATGAATGTTAATAATCTCGATAGTTATCGATGATAATAATTAAATAGGCAAGTTCTTTCTTTTGTTTCTTTCTGTATTAATCGTGCGAGCAAAGCGTCTCTGCTTAGAGCCTGGGAAAATTTGATTGATAAGTTTAGTAGTAATAATAAAATATGAAATAAAATATTAATAAAAAAATATTTTTATTTTTAATATATTTTTTATTTTATTTGTTTGAGTGACGAGACGAGCAAGTCGTTCACCTGATGATAAGCGCTACGCCTGCCCATAACAGTCAGCACCACCCAAACTCATTGCATTACATAAACCTGCGCAGCACTGCACTGCGCTCGTCACCCTGAGCGGCACTAAAGTCTCAACCTAGGCCCAGTAATTACGCTGGAAACAGTCCCCTTCAAATCTTAACACAGTATTGTTTGCACACTACTTGGCGGATGAATACCTGGCAAAGGTGTCGTACTTCCCCAATAATATAAATAATATTATCTATTATTAGTTGTTGCAAAATAGTTTGTGCTTGCAATGTCTAGTGTTCGTAGAACTATTTAATGAAAAATTGGTACAGAGTAAAAATATTTTATGAAACGGATGCCTTATCAATAAAAGGTAGGGATTTAGAGGAATCCCCTGAAGTTTGGCAGTACCTCTTCTTCTTATAATGGTAATTCCCCTAAACTAGTTGAAGTTGATATATTACAATAAAATAGAAATAGCCTCGCGTTGTTATTTTTTATGTTACAACCTCGTATGATTTGTGCATTTAACCAGTGTGTAATTTTTTTTTTCAAACTAATTTCTTTTACTATACTTTCAAGTAGGAAGTTTCATTAAAGTAAATACAACCCATACTAAATTAGCAATTTGTCACCAGTTTGTCCACTTGTTTTGTTTACTAAACCATCCACAAAGTTTTCAAACATGACATAATTCATTCAGGGAGTTGGCATTCTAATCAACTCTTAGCCAAGGTCACGATTCAGTAAAATGGTTTACTGAAACTTCCAGGAAGTTTGGGAGAGAGAACGAAACAGATTGTTTTGGGTTTATATTATTTGACCATACTAGAGCACGATAACGAACACATGGAACTTAGGTTTGATAAAAATACACATCAATAAAGGCACGTTTTCGATATCCCGTCAAAACTATCTAAAATCGTATTCATTTCATTCGATATTAATTCTAGTTTGTTCAACGTACCTCATCTCTATCCATTGAAATCGGGCATGTTCGACAAAACTCGGCGGAATCTAATTATGTTGTCTCCATCACTCGTTCTTCCCGACCGAGTACAATACAAAGGTTAATCTGGATTCTGGACTATTTCGTATTCTTTGGTTGTTCTATGGTAATGGTATAAAACATTGTCCAGTTTTGGCGGAGATTCGTAAATGATTTTGTACTCTTTAAGATTGATATCCTAGGACTGTATTTTACTGTTTTGTACCTGGCCAGTACCAAAATGCCTTATCTAATAGTTTTATTTCAATTTCAAACTTAAAAGTTCAGTTGGGGAGAGGTTATGTTCCACACAGCTACTTGGGGACGCATCCCCAATCACAGTCCAGATTCTTAATTATAGGAATATAGCTATCTACTAAGTAGATCCTTATCATTACTAGATAAATAACTTTTATTGAATGTTTATAATTTATATTTGTTTTTTTTATTACTTTTTATGTGTATAGTATACCTGTAACCCGCATCTACACCGTTTGAATGACGAATTATATAATTTTCCGATGACATATTATTACCCAGTAAGTAGGTATACTGTTTGATGACAACCGTCAACATATAGCTGAGTAAGTAGGTATACCTAACAGGTTACCTGTGATTCCTAAAATCATTAGCGATGTGAATAACCGCGACTCGAGCTTTCGTCGGTTCGCTAATCGCTTGCTAATGATATGTTAATGGCGAGCAGCCATCCTGGATTCCCGGCAGTTGAATTAATTCCATTCTGGATGGAAGGTGAATTAATTTCTCCTGTTCTTGGGATAGCATGTGATGAACATTTACTAATTTCCCAAATTTCTTGTTGACTGATGTTACCGGCATCAATGTTTACGGCATCACAGCATACTTATAACAGCAAGCATAGCCAGGCATGAATTGGGTAACCTTGGTAGGTTGGGTTATATACCTATAATTTATCGGCAGTTCCACATATCCCCACTGATCTATCCCTACTGGTAGGGAAGAATGGATTTTTTTTCCACCTATTACTACTAGGGGGGAAACGTGGATATTTTACTTCCATGTATTTCTACTATGATCAAGTACATATAGGAAGAAAAATCAAAATAAAAAAAGGAATTAGGTTTATTTTATTATGAGGTAGGTACCTAGGAGATAATCAAGAATATGATAGAAACGTAGTAGGTTGATTAATCTGTCTATAAAAAATAATAATATGTTTCTTTAAGGAAGAACTTTAAAATAGTTCGTAACTCATCGGATTTTATTAATGAATTATAATCCCGTGAATTTAACCGTATGGCATCAGATCAAATATAAATAAAAAATAAAGAAATCTTATACTTAATAATAATACATAAATCATTCCCACCTTAGCTGTACCTACATGGTTTAACACGTTAACTGCTGAAAACACATTTTTATAATTATATGGCATTGTCAAGTTAGCTGTTTAAGTTTAATTACGACACAACACCACTAAACAGCAAACACGTTTTGTGAAGATTCGCAAAAGAGCCAAAAAAAGTAATACGGTTCAGCAGCGAACATGTTAACACGTTCACTGATGAGAACACAACTGTCGTGATTTTCACAACTTGCCACGAGTACGGCAAAACACAACTGTTGTGTTTGCTGTATGGAAAAACACTATGGCGCGTGCAGAGCCGCACTTGTGGCTAGACAAGCAAAACGGCTCAGCAGTCAAAGTGTTAATAAACGCCAAGTTAATATTCCATTAGCTCTGCTATCATAAACATTCATCGTGGTGTCGACAGTATAGATTTTACAGCCTATAGTAATCCTATGGCTGTAAAGTGGGCCTGCAATTTCCGTGGCTTGATTTATCATGTGGCATCCAGCAGCCTCCGTAATGACGCCGCGGCTCTAACGGATATTATCTAAGCCGCTAATACCAGTTGAGCGTCGGCATCCGACAGAACTGGTGCATTTCAGTTCTAGATTGTCTGATTCGGCTCTCCAATTGTGGTCTGTTAAGTAGATAGTTTAGTATTAAACAGGTTCGGTAGTGTGGATAGAGACAGAGAGAATACCACATTCAGACGTGCGTGTTCAAACAGACGTAAGCTAGGTCGCATTTCACTTCTTGACTTCATTAGAAACTAACAAATGAAGGTAAAATCTTAGCTGCAGAACACAATAAAATTAGACAGTACCTGCGTTATTGTGTTGAACTTTGTAAGGCTCGATCCTAATTAGTTGATATGGAATCATCGTTCAGCCTTAACTAACAAAGTCATTGGTCATACTTAACTATACTTAGGTAATGCACCTTTTTTGACACTAAGGAGGTATTTATCTACCAAGTTAGGCACTAAGTACGTCATCATCAACCCATAACGTCCCACTGCTGGGCACGGGTCTCCCCTCACTTTCGTGAGGAGGGTTAGGCCATAATCCACCACGGGGGCCCAGTCCGGATTGGTGGATTACCTACCAACCTCCGAAATAATTCTCGGGTAGGTATGTGGGTTTCCTCGCGATGTTTTCCTTCACCGAAAAGCGAGTGATAATTACGTACATATGTTGTCACGACCTTCTGATTGGACTAAGTACGTACTTATTTGTAATTTCTTGATGAATCTCGACTCTTAAAAGCGAAGCTTCCCTTGGCACCCATTCTAAAAACTAAGTTACACGAGTTATAATGGACCGGACTGGGTTTAAGCAGAAAATAACGACACTCTACGAAATTACTCCGAGAGATGGGAGAGATTTTTCACTTTCACTCCGGTTAAAGTTTCAATGGAGTTTGGAGTGCGCCTTAAGTAGGTAGCTCTCAATAAATAGAGCGCACATTTTTGCGGGAAAGTACGATGAAAATGCAGCTAAACTGAAAACTACTGGTTTTGTTGGATATGAAACTTCGAGTATTCACCTAAAGTTAGGTACCTACTTCGCAAAGAAACTACAAGCAAGATGAACCACTCGAGCATAATAAGACTGATATAAAAAGATATTACTTCTAATACCTAGGTACGAAGTAGAATATTCACATCAGAAGTATAAGTTCTTTGGCCCTCATTGTGAGAATAATTCTAAAATAATCCACGTAGAAACTGCAGAGATGCTTAGAATTCCATTGCAATTCTGTTTGCAACCAGCTTAGGCCAAGATAAGCTTTACTTGGCTCAAGCACTACCTTGTCATCGTTAAGGACGTCATTTACAACCTCTTATTTTCGAATGAGCTTTATAAATAAATAACACTTTGTCTGCTGAGCCGATTTGCTTTTCTAGCCACGGGTGCGGCTCTGCACACTTCGTAGTGTTTTCCCATACAACAAACAAAACAGTGGTGTTTTCCCGCACTCGCGGCAAGTTATGAAAAACACGACAGTTGTGTTCTCAGCACTGAACGTGTTAGTTAGTATCATCACAAGACAGTACAGCCTCTAAGGTTTAGCCTGGTAATAAATACTAGCGATCCCAATATTCGTGTCCTGAGATAACACAACATAAAAGCGACTGAAAGTGCATAGCTTCTCGCTATTTATCCAAAACCAAATTAACACATTCAGTGCTGAGAACACAACTATCGTGTTTTTCATAACTTGCCGCGAGTGCGGCAAAACACTACTGTTGTGTTTGTTGTATGAGAAAACACTATGGAGTGTGCAGAGCCGCACCGGTAGCTAGACAAGCAAATCGGTTCAGCAGTCAAAGTGCTTACCTATGTTACTGTGCTGAATGTTATTTCAATTCGAAATAAATCAATATTTGTTGCGAAAGGCTTGAAAGGAGAAATGAAATATGATTTGAGAAACCTGCTGTTACCTACGTGATTCATGATGTAACTTCTCATGAGAAAATTCAATTCCATGTCTTGAAATCGACCAATAAGTGGCTCATTTGCAAGTCATAAACTCTCGGATGTGTTAAACTCAAATAGAAAAGAGACGATCTAAATTGAAAGAAAAAAAATACTGGATAAGCAAAGTTTCAACTTAAGAGGAAACGAGTAAACTTTTCGGTGACGACGAGCAAATTGAGACTTCAAACCAAGGAATGACAATTGTAGTACCGGTACCTACAGTTTTCTTATTCACTGTAATAGCGGTGACGGAGAGAAATGATTACCGAAAAGGTACTTAGGCTTACCCAAATTTAAAAAGGCATTGGGTTTCAATAAAATGTTAGTACAGTATCCCTGTATTACTGTACTAACTTTTTAATCTCTTAAATTTGTACAAGGCTTATATCGTTTTTATAGGTTTTGCGGTCCTAGCATTCTTTCAAGTGGGTACCTACAAAATAAGTTTCTAAAAAGTAAGATTGAATATAAAGGGGCGCTGAATACTGATCGTTGTTTTAACGGATAACTCTCAATTAACTTCTGGAGATCTTCCGGTTCTTGGGAAACTGTTGTGGCTGTTTAATGTACCTCCTACGGAAATCTGCAGGGTTTTGGATCAGTGGTTCTTTTGCAAAGATAATTTTAATTTTATGGTACCCACGCAGTTAGGGTTAGCCGGATAGCCGGCCGGACCGTTGCTATACACACTATACGTGAGTAGTTTATGCTTGTCTTGCAAAGCCGGCTGTCCGTTATGCGACTGGCCGCTTATGTACGTGGCCTTAGTTCAAACTTCGAAGTTTTTTATGCCCATATCTCAAACAGCGAGCGCGTATGTAGACTGTTTTGGTTGAAACAGTAGCGATTGCATTGACTAGCTAGACTGGGTAATCAATTCTACCTAAACCAGCCGGATTATATCCCTCAAAACCCAACCTCCTGTTCCTGCTATGTCGAGAGTATGTCGCTATTATTTCGATCCTTTTCAATTTAACAAAAGACAATCTACAAAGAGATAACCATTCATCACATCAATCTCCAAAAAACTTCACTACATGTAACGTACTACTACATCTAATTAAATATGAACGAACTAACCTCGGTCCTCTTCTATTACTCTACTCATGAATATATGAGCAGCCTTCCTGGAAAAGGTATACCCATGTAAGTGACGGTTTGAACCACACGCAAAATAGCCGTCACTGAATTCACTGATATGACAATCTGGACCGGTGCCGGTGGTGAATTGTGGCTTAATCCTCCTCACGAAAGTGGTCTCCGACCCGTTCAGCCGTGAGCTGATATGGATTGTGACGAAAGGAAACAGTGATCATCGGTATGGACCATAATATATTATGCCTACCAACCTATCTCTAAGACGGTATTACAACGGGGAGTGCTCTGAAAAGATTTTTAATCACACGCCACCATCCCGCTTTTACTATCGGACTTCTCGACATCGAGAGAATGCTCATCCACATATTTTAGAACCGTGGAAATCGCATAAAAACTGATTTACGCGTTCGTTTTTTCCACGTACATGCAAGATGTGGAATGATCTTTCTTCCCAGGTTTTCCCTCAGATGTATTGCATGCAGAACTTTAAAGCTAAAGCTAAAGTTAAAAGAGTCCTTTCTAATAAGGGTAAGCAACGCACCGGCAATGTCACTGGTGTTGCAGATGGCCATAGGCGGCGGTGACTACTTACCATCAGGTGGGCCGCATACTTGTTTGCCAACTATTTAATAAATAAAAAGTGTCGCTCTTCCGTTTTGACTATTTAATTGTGTGAAGATTCTTCTAGCTTGTGGGTTATGAGTATTTCGATAGACATTCTTTAGTTTCCTATGTGTTTATGAATATTGAAAACAGGTAACGCTTACCATCACCTATTTTCAGGTACAATCACCGTCAAAGGTCTCGAAACATGTCCTTACTTCCAGTTTAACTTTCACGAAATACCAAATAAGGCCAACACACTAGCATATCAAATAACATATGTTAGCACGTATAATTTATGTTTGCAGATTTGTCTACGTCATGGACCCTCACGGGACGTCGGCAAACATCTTTACCGACAACGGACGCCTCTTCGGCAGCATCCGGGTTGAGTGCGTGATATTTTATAACATTCTCATGGGGCCGGGAGCTGCCCATTGTATTTTTGTTGAGAGATGCAGGAACAGGATTTTGTTTGTAAAGTTGTGTCGCATAACTGGCGGTATCATCAGCCTAAACTTGTTTTCAAAACAAATCCACTGTTACGAACTTCCAACCGCAGTTAAGGCTGTGGGGAATTAGCTGAATGGTTTATAGTAGACGAATAAAATAACTTTTTATTTGACACACAAGAAAAGAGCGGTCCCCCGGGAAGCGTCACCTAGACTGACCCGCGAGGTAATGCGAAAGTAAATCACTCTTGGTGAGTGCAGGTGGATAAAAGCAATGTATTGCGTTGTTTTTATTGGCGATCCGATTCTCCCTCGAATCCGGTTCGCCTCGGTCTACTGTATACCTGGAAATAAGTTAGATTATAAAGTTTTAGTAATAAATTGATCTAGGTATTAAATGCCTACCGACTTTGTTCATTTCGAAATGCTCCTCGAGAAACTTGAGGAATTAACTAAGAATACTTAGCCTTAATGTCCTATGTTCTGGCGTAATGGTTGGAAACCAGAAGACTGGTCTCACGATGCTGAAGCTATGCAATCGTAGATAAAGCTACGTATTTGGTATTTACTAAAGTTTTTTTTTTTTTTATTATTATTATTAAAAGGTGGGAAAAGACTTTTTCTATGACTATACCAAACTTTAACTAATGTTAGCGTTAAGTGTATTTCTTCACTAGTTATCGGCTATTGTTTGATTACATTCTCACTTGATTATGACTGCGTGGTCCAATGTATTATTTTTTGATATTTGTTGCGAGAATTCTTACAGGTTTGTATACAAAATTTCGATTCGAAGTACTTTAGCAAACGCGGCAGACTTCCTTTTTAGTTTCATTCGTATCCATCGAATCTGAAAAGAATGTCAACAACTAGACTAGGTGGATTACTAGACACGAGAGATTTGGTTGAATGAAATTACACAAGAAGTAGTTTTCATCCACATATTTTCCCCACGTAGGACGGTGGCTTCCAAAGCGCGTGTGGAACGTCAATTTTTGCATTGGAATGCCCGCTGCCGCCCGCCCTCGCCGTCTTTATAAGGATTCCATCGGGCTCGAGAGAAGGTAAGGAATATCAGTATAGTAAGTATTTTTATGTATTCAGCGGTGGTAGCCTAGTGGGAGAACGTCCGCCTTCCAAGCAGAAGGTCGTGAGTTCAAATCCCAGTGCGGGCACGTACCAATGTGTTTCTTGTAAAACATATGTACGTTATTATCACTCGCTTTTCGGTGAAGGAAAACATCGTGAGGAAGCCCACATACCTACCCGAGAATTATTTCGGAGGTAGGTATGTGATCCACCAATCCGGATCTGGCCCCCGTGGTGGATTATGGCCTAATCCTCCTTACGAAAGTGAGGGGAGACCCGTGCCCAGCAGTGGGACGTTATGGGTTGTTGATGATGATGATGAAGTATTTTTATGATGATGTTGATATGATACCGTTACGAGCTTGTTTTTAATCTCTTTTATTATTAACTTGTATATATCTGTGCTTATAATAAGGCAGTAAAGGACGAAATCTTAAGGAGATTTGGTCTGGGACGATAAAAAAATGTTTGTAGATGGCGCATGCGTTTGCCCATCGAGCTTTGGAGGGAACTGTCTTCTAATATCGATATAACCTAAACAACGATCCTTTTAAATCTCAGAAACAGTAGATACAGTATCTAAATAACTTCCTCCCAGAATTTTTATCTTAATAGGATCAAAATAATGGCGTCCCACATTAAGGTTCGCATTATCCAAGGGTTAGATCGAGCGCCGATCCACATACGCCATATACTTTCCAAGAGTACAATTTCAGGGTCCTATAGTTCATAAAAAATGTACGCCATCGTTCCGTCCGCTCGGATTTGTATTGCTATGTGATCGTTTCACATTAAGGAAGGGAAATAAAGGTAGAATTTTTTAATGCCATTTTATGCTTCGTCTTGATGGGTACCTATATGAATTGAACTTTACGAGTTCACGAATGATCACGATGTTTGTCCCTGGAATAAAGGAAGAAATAGAACCAGTAACAACAGATCTACCTGAAGCATACGGTGCAGTGGATGATATTTTATTTAGATAAATAAAATTGACTTGCTTCCAAAACGCCACACTAACAAAATGCTTCACTTTTGTTGCTGTTCTGGCTCAAGTGGCGCACTCTCCAAATTTGTCTAGAAATCTCTCTTACTATTTTTTCTCTTTCTTCTTTTTGTGTATCTTCTTTTCTTCTCTTCTTACCTATATAATATTTTTTTGTTTCTTTCTTTCTTCAACGTCGTTGTCCCGTCTTCACCTTTTCGTATCCTTTGCTATGCCAATTCTATATTGTTGTATCCATGTGCTTTTAAGCAATATTAAAAGTACCTAGAAACCTATAGGTACCTACCTAATATGACCTACCTACCCAATTGGTGGAATTGAATGAACAAAAGCGTACGGTGGCACGCGGTTTTCATAACTTGAATATTCAGGGACTGAATGGAATCCATTGACTTTAATAAACTCAGTTAACGTTTTAATATTTCGAACTTGTTCTACTAATTATCCAGCAAGTGGCGAACGACTCTCTAATGCCCTCTTCAATTTTTACTTAAACGCATTAGGCAGGCCCTTTAAAAGGCGAATAATGAGACATGCCTACTTACATAAATTGTGAAGTCGATTGGAGTTAATGAATAAGAACTGCCTAATTAAATAATCTTTCGCAACTTCGAGCCCACTATAATTATTAGCTTATATCGATTGGGCAGTGATACTCCGTTTGGCTGAAAGCTGTCCGTTACAATTAGTGCCCCTGTGGTAATTACTTCCCGGGCGGAATATTACGGAATGGTCCAGTTTCACACGTCAATCCACTCAGGCAGGAACGTAGGTAGTACAATTTTGGATGGTATGCATTTGAAGCCATTGAATTCAGGATTATCCGATTAGCACTCAGACATCAGTGAGCTGTAAGAAAAAGAAAGCACTCCGAAAACATAAACAATGAAACCAAATGAAATAACTTGGACAGTCATTCGCGATCTTTGACTTATCTAAATCTCACGGAGGTCGACGCCTCGCGTCCGAAGGATCATAATTCCAGAAGTTTCTGTTTTGAAACGATGCAAAGAGAAAGACAAACAGTGTTCGCTCGAAGCGACACGTAGTATTTGTATGCTCTTTGGACGTGTCGTCGGGACAAAAGAGCGCGGACGCGTCGCCGGCAAAGGAACTGTCATACAACATGCATTAAACAATGCCTCCTCGCTGTTGGCTTTACATGTTAGTTGCTAGGCGCTGGGGCACACTTGTGAGCTCACGAAAATGCAGTTTTGGTAGCACGTGTTGGCTAGTAATCAATATTTAATCTGTGGTAGAGTTATTGATCTTTCTTGCTGTATGTAGAGCCGACTTGTCCAAGGCCAAATCTTTTAACCATGCTTAAATGCTGCAGCCCAAAATTCAACCATGGCGATAAAGGTATTAGATAATCTAGTCAGTCTTATTTGCATGATATCAAAGTATTTTAATTATTTTTCTTTTTTGTGTTAATATCGACCACTGTGCCGTGTGACGGGCGGTTTGGATTAAAATGTCTTGGTGGCCTCTATAATTATTATTTTATAATTTACAGCTAAGCTAACTGTCAAAATGAAAATTTGCCGAAAATCCAGGGCCATTATTTATTATAGTTTCATCTGCGATAAATAATAACAACCTTTAAAGGTTGCTAGTAACACGTTACGACAATGACCCGGGACGGGTGGAAAGGTAAATTAAATTATGACCAGCTGTTTCCGATAGTCGTCCCTTCTATAGAATTATAGAGGTACAAATACTCATACACATACGTTATCGAGATATTATTTGCGTCGTCATCAATTCAAATGTGTTATGTTTTGGCTCTGGTAGCTTCAAGTTGGTTATAAACGAGGGATTCTATAATTTTAGGAGGACATAATTTATTTACCTGTAGTAGAACTTCGGCGGGTATTTTATTTGAGAATTTACTATGATCTCTAATAACATTTTTGCTTAGAAGATACGACAATAGAGAGTTTTGATTATTGAGAATCCAGTTTTCAAAGAAGTCACAATAAAACTTAATGTATTCCACCTCCTGGGTTGAGAGTCGGGTCTTCGTAAAATGTATTGTACCCATGTACAGTTTACCTTATAAGTACGTAGCTGAACATTGGCATTTTTCTTTCAATTTGATTTAATTACGCATTTTTTTCATATAAAATTAGTGGTAAACAAGCATGCGGCCCACCTGATGTTAAGTGGTCACCACTGCTCATAGACATTTGCAATGCCAGGCGCATTGTTGGTACCAATCTTTAATACAGATACCGTTATTTAACTTTTGCTTTAATAATAAATAACGCGTCACGATCACATACATCCCCTAACTAGGATTCCCTGTCAGGAACTACGAGGAACATGGTCCAAAAAATTAAGAAATATTCAGCATGTTCTGCCGTTTTTCGCAGTACAGCCAATTTAAAGATCAGCCACATTTAAAGCCAACCGTACCCATCTGTTGTAACTTGACACACGTTATAACCATGTCGACAGAGTGGCTTCACAATCCAGATATTAATCTCGGCGCGCATTCACGGCTGATTGATGGCGTTAATAGCGATTATACCTACATATCACAAATCGCCGCGAGCGGTTAACCAATCCGTTATACGTGCTCATATATCAGGTGTACGTAATACGCGGGTCGACTCTGTATACTTGATTGAACATGCAATGATTAATGTTTAGCGGTTATAACAAACTTAACTGAAAGCATAAGTAATTCTCTAATTTAAAAGTACCACGCTACTACTTGGCAGAACCCGTGGGCATTAATTTTAATTAACTTTATGACCACGGTAAAAGACACTTAAAAAAACTTTATGTCCACGGTAAAAGACAGTTATTTTTCTCGCAACCATGTTTCTAACTAGCACAGTAAGTTTTATGGACAGGGTTGGATGGCGGTTACCATCAGGTGAACGACTTGTCTGCTACGACACTCATGTGTTTATCTTTGTGTATAAAGTTGAATGCCGATTTCCCTTGGTTATGATGCCATAACTGGAGAACGCATTTCTTTTTAAATTTTCGTCGAGATCTGTGGATGGTCATGATGAAGAGAAAATTTGGAATAGTTGCCCGGAAAATTGAAAAATTTAGGAAAACCTGTAAAAAATAATTCTTTAACATTTTTGTATGATCTCACCGAATTGACGTTTGATTTTTTCGCTATCTTCAGCTATTTGTAAGTAAAAAAGTTCCGTCAGCAAATCCGTTCGGTAGTTTTTGCGTGAAAGGGTAACAAACAAACATCCATCCATCCTCGTAAACTTTCACATTTATAAGTAGGATAGAATTAGTAAGTTGGCTCAAAATCGAACCCAAATAATGTTACAGTACTTAGAATTATACAGTTTTGGTTGAGCTATATTGTATTATGGTATTCTATTTGGCAAACAGTCAATGTCATATTCAGTGCCGAAGTTAAGCCATTAAGTTTACACAATGGAATTTGGCTTATCAAATAGTACAGTAACATGGACCAATAAGGTATAGGTATCCTAAGCAGCCTCAAACAAGAGATTTGCCAGAGCCGATTGACCGAAAAGATTGGAGGATTGCCAAAGTATACAAAACTGTTTCCAGGAATTAAGGATTTAGGGTATCTACGCAAGAGTTTAATGTTTGAATGTTGGTGTTGCATGGAAACGTTGCCAAGCTATCAAGATGAATCTCGTCGTATCACTTTGCTGATAAAATGTTGGAAAATAGTTATTATTGAGCTTGCTTTACGTCTCAATGTCAAACGAGCAATTATTCTCGCATTCAAAAACTGTAGGTTTTCAATTGATAGCAGTCGTTATGTCAGATTAGAAGCTCTACAAGATGGTGACTGCTAACGCGACTCCGTCTTACCCCACCTCGGCGGAGGACTGCTTACGGGGGTTTTAGTGGGTTTGTGTCCCACACATCCCCTCCGTCACCCCCGCGGCGGAGGGGATAGTGCGAAGACATAACCCCCTCAAAAAAAAGGTCAGAGGCTCTTCGCTCGCCTGACAAACTTTGTCACTAGATGACGCTACCACCACATTCCAGAATGATTGCTTGATTTTGACTAGGAATCTATACACATGTTTTTTTTTTAATCTAGTTTAATTAGACTCGGAAAATTCAAATGTTACATTTCAGAGGTTGCAACTGTACAGTACCGCTATAGAAGTGTACTTATTATCGATAATTAGCCTCATATGCTTTCTACAAAGTTCATTCAGTGTTTCAGGACTACTGATTTTTAAACAAACTACTTTCATCTTGTACCTATTCAAATAATTACACAAGAGTATACCTAACCTAACCTTATACCGACGTAAGTAAGTTCTTTGTGTCCACATATACACGTTTCAATCAGTATCTATTGACATTGAGGGATACTTGAATGGACTATATAAGCCGATACAAGACCAGTAAATCCGCCTCCCTCACTATTCTAACAAATAAAGCTCTCATACTTTAGCACCCTGAGTAAACACTACGCTAGAGAGTATTGGTATCTTTAGAAAACACATTATTTCGCGTGGTCAACCATCGAAATTGCCACCTTTTTATTGTGAAACATATTATAGGTAAAGGTGATTCAAGATGGGTGTTAGCGCGGCAGCTAAGCTGTATAGGCTGAGCGCGCCTCCAATGGCGGGGGAAGGATGGCTGGTAGAAGAGTAGTACAAAGGAACTTGGCGACTAACCTGGTCTCCATGCAACTGCAATCACCTCGGTTCGGGTCCGTCTCCAAGCTGCTTGTTCCTTCAGGATGTTATGACGTTCGATGTAGTGGACTGTATTTTAGGCGGTTGGTGCGTGTCGGCAAGGAGCGTTTACGCGGCGGGTTTATAGCGGGTTTTGTTTATATTTGCGCGTCGAACTCACGTGGACCACCACAGAGGAGCAGCAGATCCAGTACTTTGGATTCGGCGAGAGCGGCAGCCGCGAAGGACGAGGGTCGATCGCAGACTACTTGCGGCGGCAAGAAGTTTTCTCGTGGATACCACGATATGAGCGACAGAGATAGTCGCCAAGAAATGATAGGAATAGGAAGGTAGGAAGGTATTATGAGTGCCAATGTAAGTGGCGCGAACATTTGCCCCCGGCCTAAAAACCATTGGTTTTTAAAAGAAAGCGGGAAATAAAAAAAATAAAAATAAGAGTTAAACTCTAAAGCGGTCAACGGGTTAAATATAACATAGCGGTTGACCGGGGAGCAAGGGGTTAAATTATTGGGTAGGTAAGATACATAAACGGACGACGGGTCTCTGGTAGACGCCGGTCGCCGTTTTTACTGACGCTACTCGACAGATGCCATCGCCGCCGACATGAGTGGCCACGACGACGCCGAGAGGCCAGGATAGCGGGGGAATATTATCAGTGATAATAAGAACAATAGAACCCATTGTAATGGGATTCGAAGGTGTATTCCATTTTCCTCTAGATTGAAGTAAGTGAAGATATTCCAACTTCCACCGTTTGGAAAATGATTGTACCATTTGATCCAATAAAGCGTACCGTTTCAATAAGTGTCCAGGTTCATCGGGAACCGTGCAAGCGGGCAAATGCTTCAGCGGTGCGGTCATTAAGAAATGTGAAGCACTCAGCGCGGTCGGCTCAGACGGATCTTCGCTCAATAACGTTATAGGACGAGAATTGATAACGCATTCTATCTGTGTGAGTACGGTTAACATTTCCTCATAGCTGAGTGACTGTGAACCGATCGTTTTATGAAGATGACTTTTAAACGCTTTCACATATATTTCATAATTCCCCCCGAAGTGAGGACTTCGCGGTGGATTGAATTTCCAGTGTATGCGATTAGCTGATAACTCATCTGAGATAGACTTATTATATTCGTCGGAATTTAAAAGATCCGTTAACGCATTTTTCGCATTTTTAACGCATTCCGTTAACGCAGAGGCGGGAAGGGAGTCAAGGAGCGCGGGTGAGTTACTAGCCCATTTGACGAGATCGAAGCCCCCAGCCTTGAGCAACTCGCAGAGATCGTCTCTGAGTTGTAAACAAGCAGACAGAGTAGGCATGGAGTAGCACACGTCGTCCATGTATGTGTTGTCGCTGATAAGAGATGCTGCGAGCTGGAAGTGGGCACCGTCGGCGGCGCACAGCTGTCGCAACACTCGCATTGCAAGGAACGGACTGCTACGTAGACCAAAACAAACGCGGTTGAATTGGTAGGTATCAAGCGGAAAAACGGGATCGAATCGATATAGGAATTTTTGATATTTGCGGTGGTCCTTATTTATCAAAATTTGTAGGTACATCTGTTTAATATCGGATGTAAAAGCGATTGGGTAGAGGCGGAAATCCAAGAGGATTGTAAAAAGATCGTTTTGTAAATTATCCCCGGTATATAAAACTTGATTCAAGGAGAGGCCTGAGTCAGTTTCAGCACTGGCGTCCATCACCATACGCCATCGAGTTGTTGTTTTTTGTAGTCTCGCAATGGCGTGGTGTGGCACGTAATATCCAGTAAAAGGACTATCATTGTCGATCAGTGAAATGTAACCCTTCTGAATGTACTCTTTGATTATAGCATCGTACTCTAAGCGCAGAGCAGGTGTCGCGGCGAGCTTACGTTCGAGATACATGAAGCGTTTTTTAGCGATAGGGTAAGAATTACCCAGAGAGGTCGCGGGATCGCGGGAGAAAGGCAACGCTACAGAATAGCGTCCCGTAGGATCGCGGGAAACGTTATTTGTAAAAATGCGTTCACATTCTATAGCGTCTGGGCTCAAAGTCGGCGTGCATTGCACCTCTTCAAGCTGCCAGAAGCGTTGGACAAGATTATCTAAACGTGGTCCTTCCGTAAAGGTACAAAGGGAAATATGAGAGCGGCATCTATCTTCAACCAAGGGGTCAGTGATAGAAACAACGGTTTCAATATGAGCGGGCGTAACATGAGCGGGAGTAACATGAGCGGGAGTAACGGGAGCGGTCCCGATTACGATAAAACCAAAAATGGTTTCAAAAGCGGTTGGAGTACCAGGCGGACCAGCGGCGCGGCCTGATAGCAATATTTCAGAAAAGAGCGGCGCGCCTATAAGTATGTCGATCTCGGAAGGCGAAGCGAAACTGTCGTCTGCCAGAGGCAGGCAGTTCAGGTATGAAAGGCAGGATACGTCAATTTTCACTGCCGGTAAATTGTCTGTTATGCGGTCGATAACATAGGCGTCAATTGCAATAAAATTATCATTTAGGCGGGAAGATAAAGTAGCAGAAACTGCTCCCTTGATTGGGTTAGATGCGGAACCTATCCCTTTAACAACGGTGTTCGTCACCTTATTGCATTTTAAATTTAATTTAGCGCAACATTTTGAAGTTAAAAAGTTACTTTGGGAAGCCGAATCAATTAAGGCGCGTACTACATGGCGGCGACCATTTAAATCCGTAGCATAAACTTGTACGGTTCCCAGTAAACAAGTAGTGTCATTAGGCTGCGAAGCGGGGCGTATATTACACAGCGACACCTGTTGTTGTGATGACTGATAAGCAGTTGTAGGTAAGTTCGTCAGCTGAGCGCTAGCGGAGCCCGCGACGGGCGGCGGCGATGCCGAAGGCGGCATGTGATCCCCGGCGGCGGAGAAGTTGCCAGTTCGCGCGCGCGGAGGCGGCGCGTGCGCCTGTGACGGAGCGCTAGGGTACGGGCGATTGTCTTCACGGGAAGATGATACTTTGCGGCATAACATAGAATGATGTTTACATCCACAATAACGGCAATTAAATTTAGAATTGCAAGCAGTATTTATATGCGTAGTGCTTAGACAATTAGTGCAACCTTTGCTTTGTTTTACAAAAGTGTACCTGTCGTCGATAGAAAGCTTATCAAATGCAGGGCATCTATATAAGTTAGCGTGATCGGCTTGTTTGCAAAGCGGACAGTGAGTGACACATGATGCTGCAAAAGACTGCGTAGACCTTGCAGTACCCGGCCTGTTATCACGGCGGCTAAGAGAATCGGTCGTAGTGCGTTCCAATATTTTGCTTTGTTCGCGGATGAATTTTAAAAGTTCATTGTATGTAGGCATAGATTTACCTCGCATGTGCATTTCAAACGACCGTGCAGTACTTGAATCTATTTTCTTCAAAGCGAGCGATAGTAAAATAAAATCAGACACGTTATCGAGCTTGAGAGACTTCAAACTTGATACAGCCGTGCAGAATTTATCTAGGAATAATTCTAAGTTTTTATTCGTCGCGGTGTTAAAAGATTTAAAATCAAGCATTTGATCAAGATAAGCGGAGGCTAGGTTACGTTTGTCGTTATACTTATCGACGAGCGTCTGCCATATGATCGGATAATTATCACCGTTAGGTACGATACCAGAACAAACTGCAAGGGCCCGGCCTGACAATTTATTAATTAAATATTGGACGCGTTCGTGATCAGTGAGATCGGGATTTTCGTGAATCGTGCGTTTGAATGACTCATAAAATATCCTCCAGGTCATCGGATCTCCATTGAAGACCATCAAATCGAGTTCAGGAATTCTGATGGATTTACGTTGCGGGGCAACATTGAAATCAGCGGTTTTTAAAGGCGGGTTAAGTTTATTATAAACAAACTGACAACGGCAAAACATATCTTCGAAGACGTTTATAGATTGGTAGTTTACCGTGTACGAAGCGTTGAGAGTCAACTCGGTGACATTTAATTTGTTCACAATTTCATTGAAATCGGAGCGTAAGCGGTCTAACGAGATCATTCCACATAGAAATAAATCTTTCTCAGTATCATCAGTGAAAGCCTTTAAAGATCGGTTAAAAATATCTTGTAAGCGAGAAAATATAATGTCACGTTTACCTATCAAGGTCAAACGTTCGACCTGTAACGTATCGAGCGCTTTTGCGTCCTCGTATACTTCACTATCTTTGTCTTTTGAACGAGTAGCCATAGCCATCTTAACAAAGTATAAAAAACTAGATAAGGTATGAAATTCCTAATTTACTGCAACTGCCTACAGCATTTACCTGCCGCGCGCGCGGCGTATTGAATACCCACGTGGAGACGCACGGGCGGTCGTTAGGAATACCTTCACTTTTTAATAAAAATTAAGAATTACGGAAAATCGTTATTTTTACTATTTAGGAATGCGGAATACACGAAATAAGTATATAAGAGCGTAGTAGGATAGTACAGGGTACTATCTGAACTGTAATTGCGGGCGGGAACACGATAATTATAGGAAATTATCGTTGGTAAAAATACCAATATAAAATTGCGGGCGGTTATAAAGAGGACTATATGAGGCCTAAGAGGGGCCAGAGAATAGCGGGAGGACCAAAGAAGATCCGGCGGCGGAGGACCAACAATATGTTAGCGCGGCAGCTAAGCTGTATAGGCTGAGCGCGCCTCCAATGGCGGGGGAAGGATGGCTGGTAGAAGAGTAGTACAAAGGAACTTGGCGACTAACCTGGTCTCCATGCAACTGCAATCACCTCGGTTCGGGTCCGTCTCCAAGCTGCTTGTTCCTTCAGGATGTTATGACGTTCGATGTAGTGGACTGTATTTTAGGCGGTTGGTGCGTGTCGGCAAGGAGCGTTTACGCGGCGGGTTTATAGCGGGTTTTGTTTATATTTGCGCGTCGAACTCACGTGGACCACCACAGAGGAGCAGCAGATCCAGTACTTTGGATTCGGCGAGAGCGGCAGCCGCGAAGGACGAGGGTCGATCGCAGACTACTTGCGGCGGCAAGAAGTTTTCTCGTGGATACCACGATATGAGCGACAGAGATAGTCGCCAAGAAATGATAGGAATAGGAAGGTAGGAAGGTATTATGAGTGCCAATGTAAGTGGCGCGAACAATGGGTTAAGTTTGACTACTGACTTTTTGATAAAGCATTTAACATTCTACAAAATAAGTTGTGGATGATGATGAAACTATTCTATATTTTATTCCGGGACTTCAAGTATACAAAGTTATATACCTAATTAAAATCCAACCTATTGCTTCATCGGTGACTAGTACACAAGACACAATATACATATAAAAACTTTCGTATTTATAATTTTAATAAGTTTATTTTGATTGCAAAAAGAGATTTTAAGGATATCTCAATATTGCCATACTCAATTTGCAGTAATTAAGAGCTAGCAACAACTAAGGCCTGCTAATGGTCGATACGTTTTGCAGCGATTAGCAACTCATTGCCTATTCATCAGTGAATTTTGCTCTTTGATGGCACAGGACGTAGTAACGAGTGTTTAATCTGTGGCAAAGGAAGCGTTCATGCTGGATTAGTGCAGGTCAGATCAGATCACTGATACGTGACCATTCAGTCGGTATTGGCTTAAAAATTGGAATAACTTAGAAACTAACATTATACTGTACCTATTATAATATGTTTTTCAAAGAAATGTGTTTGAAATGTTAGTTTTTATGGCCTTTTTTAATTGACCCTGTATTTGATGGAGGGATTTGAAAAAACCACAATCTAGGATAATACTACATGCTTAAGTTTTATCTTAAAAACCATTTAACACACTAATTAGTCGGAAATATAATATTTATCTTAAAGTACATTTTGTAACTTGTTTATTCTGTGGCCCAGTGTCCTCTGAACCGAGCATTGAACAAAATGGCGGACCCAAAACGCATTTGCCAACAAAATTGAAGTGCGAACCTTTCTATAAAAGGCGAACTGGGATTAAGAGGTACAATTATCTGTAAATTGATTCAATTACAACTGAGATTTCAAAATACGCATACTAATCTAAACTTTGTTAAGTTCTAGAGTTCTAGAATAATTACTTTAGTATTTACGCAATGAGTTAGCTATTTCAATTTACTAATTTTACTCAGGGGGCGCTTTGTATATTCAATCGCACAAAAGGACATTATTACTTTTAATTAGTTAATCGCACCTTCGTATCTACTAATTACTCGATACTTACTGTTATGTTCATTACTTCTATAAAACACGCCATATTAATTTTGTGTGCTTTTCATAATTTCCTTTGAGCAATCCTCGTTATATCTAGTTAGTGTATTTTTATTTTATTTATTACCTTGAGCTATTTTTCGACTCATTAACTACTAAGAACAATTAAAAAATTTTTTTTTTTATTATGAGAAAATCTTTTTTTTTCGGTTTATTTTCTTGTACTCGTATGTAATACGACCGTACATAAAGTAAGGTCTATACACATAGGTACCTAATGTGACAACAGACTCTCATTGTACCTTAATAATGATATTTCCAAAAAGTAAATTGATCATCTATCTATCTATCTATTCAGCCCGTATCCACCCACTGCTGGGTATAGGCCTCCTCTGTTTCACGCCATTTGTTCCGGTCCTGTGCCAATCTCATCCAGTCTGTCCTGGCGTGCTTGGCGATTTCGTCCGACCATCAGACTGGTGGTCTGCTTCACTCCTCTTGGCCACCACTCCGTAATCTCTTTTTTCCACCTTTGGTCTTCCCGTAAATTGGTAAATTGATTATAGTTAATCATAATTAACTAAAAACAAATTTAATGTTTTTTGTCAAATCTTCCACATAGGTGCAATGTAAACACAGTTCTTATTCTTTACAGCTTATTATCTTTATAGTTTTGTAGGTAGGTATAACCTAATATTGAAAGCACTAGACCAGCTGAATATTTCTTTGAATAATGTTCGATTTATGAAGATTTATTGTTGCTTATTACTAGCAGTAGACTATAATATTTTATGAAAACTTGAAGAACCTAATAAATAAATTCATTGATATTTTGTATTATTGTCTTTGTTTGATTCATAACCTTTTTGTAAGGTGACTTTGAACATTCAGGGTTACGTCTGTGGATACATATATATATAAATATATATATATATATAAATGTTATGTTGGTTTGTGTACGCTTCAAAAACCAAAAAGTTCTGCACCGATCGAGCTGAAATTTTAGCATGATATATAATCCGTGTCAAAGATTGTTTTTATCTATTTTTTCATCAGTGACATATCAGCGAATGTGCGAATGTGCCACAGCGAAGCGTGGTAGGGTACAGCTAGTTATACATAAGTATAGAACTATTAGTTTCGGATGGAAATGACTTAGATGCAATTAATTAAGAAAAAGTTGAAATTTATACCTATATATCTAAATATATATAGGACGAAAGAATAAAACAAAAAGACGAATAAGATAAGGTGGAAGATGAATTTAAGCAACGTTTGATTCTATTAGTTACTATGGAATTTATAGTATACTTTTTTCTTTGGTAATATACTCTGTATATGCGGACTGCAATCGAACCCGTAATATCAGGCTTCACAGTCAACCCTTAACAACCTACGCTAAGAATGCAGCCATTCGAATATAATATTATGAGTATTGATAGGCTTCTCTGAAAAAAAATATTATTTAAAATTGAAAGTGTTCGCACATTCTACATAATACCGTAGCATGCTTTGTTATTCGTCACCTCGTTTGTGTCTGTATTCAGTATTTATGCATTGAAACAGCTACTGCAGTAGCTAGCTAGGATGTTACGAATTCGACAGTGAACTCCTCGTCCAGTCTCATCATTAATAAAGAAAAAACAATCTTAACAAATCAACAGGTTCAGCCAAGAGCACTTCCTCAGAACAAAATAAAGGAATTCTCCAATCCTTCCTTTCCATTTGGCTTCAATACGGTCCGAAGGCCGAAGAGCGATTTACGTTGGATCCCGGCCATGACAAAGGAGAGTTGATGGTTTTGTCGGCTTTACACCACTCGATCACGACTCAGTTTTTCCTTCTACCAGTCACGACATCTGATCAACACGTTTTTCTTTATTCGGTGACCAAAACCCAAAACTAATCTTGGGGTTAGGTAAAATTGGAATAACATTTACTTTGATTGTTTGCGAATTACTCTTAAAAAACGGGTAGGTTGAGTTGCGTGGGGGCCTTACGCCCTTCGCATAGGATGATTGCGAGTTAGGGCGCCCGGAGCTAATTTCCGCCGAGCTGCAGGCTCATATCCGAAAGCATAGGGCCCGGCGCAAATATGGCCCGCGAGACCCTTTAAAAAATTCAAAACTTTTCTTGATCTGGAATTCCATTTAAATTCAACATTCTTATTTCCTACTTTATGTTCTTGATTTTAATAATTAAATGAACGGAATACAAATCGTCTCAGCCGACCTAAAAGCAGTCAATCTCAAGGGCGTTCCGCCGTTGTTGGACCAGCTACACGTCCATTCAATTTTTGATTTATTGAGTGCCAATAATAGAACCCTGATACATGTGCCACGGACCGAGTATATTACTTTTTGCAACGAAATAGATGAAGCTTAGGGGTAGATGAGAGTGAAATATGCCATGACGCAACACGGATCGTGGTGATGTGTAAATTTTATAATCGCCTGTGAATAAGGGCTGGGACCCGACTTGATTATATGGAACCGCTATTTTATGTAACTATAGCATTGTTCTGATGGCATATGGCACATTCGTGCTGCTGCTTGTTAGCAATGGATCAACTCAAACAAAAAAATAACGTCTACACATTTTTTTTCTGTTTTTTTTTACCACTTCTACGTCGCCTTAGCGTCGGATTTCCAGCCCAACTACAGCAAGCAAATGTGGGTTCAGAACCAGTGTACGTTGCCAAATGACAGTCAATTAAGAAAGTCTGAACGACATACATTACGAGCATAGAACAAGTCATGGGCAACTTTAAGTGTCAGTCTCGTTAAATTTAATGAGGCGGGCTGCTGTTCAAACTCGTATGAAAAATTGTGTTTCTGAAACAAGATCTATTGAAGCAAATATTGAACACAATAGTAAACTTCTGCTAATGAGGTTCTATTGAACTCGATGTGATAGGGTCTTTGTACAAGTGTCATAAATTGTGAGAAACAATGCACCGGGGCCTCACCACGAACAGTTAAATCCAACTGCCCTGCTAACTGTCACCACCAATATCGCTAAGCTTTCATAAGTCGACCAGAGATTTATCCAAAGAGATCGTGACAATTTATTTGCATTTATGGGAGTTTATATAGCTCCATCTCATTCCCTTTCTCCCTCATTCTCTTCAGTCTATTTTTGAGTGACGTCACGTCACGTTTGTCATTTATGAGTGTGTGGATGAACTTCATGGAATAAGAATAAGTTCGTGGTTACCCCCCAGGTCAATGATATTTTTATGAATACAAAGATAATTCATCTGGGTTAGAGGAACAACGCGTATTGTTCTCTAGCTGATGTGTTTTTATATTGTCCTTATTTCAGGTTACAATAAAGCACACAGAGCTAGAAGGGTAATGCCCTACTCTTTTGTATAAAGTTCTGACCACAAACTAGGATCCTCTGTATCTAGGGTACCCGACACTACACCCACTTAGAAACGGAACAAATAATTGGGTTTTAAATTTTCCCAAATATTATTCCCTCATTTTACCACCATGATACGAATCGATCAGTTTGTTCAACCACTAACCACGGAAGCGGTAAATATGCAGAAATATAAATGTTAGTCGTATAAGGCATGAGCTTTATGAGATGAAGGAAAACTCTATTCAAAAGTTTGATAGTAGAGCAATAGTGGCTGTGGAGTTTGTTTCATTCTACGCTTAGCTGTTAAATAATGGACAAAGGCTAGCCTATGATAAGGTGTATAGCTAACAATGAACTTTCGGACGGTAAGACGATTTCGCGTTAAGTTTTGCGCTGTAGAGAGTACTAAGTTTCCAAATTGTAGTGCTAAGTTAATACATCATGTGTGCTTGAAGTTGACACTGTTTTGACTAACTTGAAAACCCTATTTTATAATATATGACATAAACTTTTTCAAATACCTCTGTGTGCGTGTAAATGTGAGTGAAAGTGTGTGTGCGAGATGACTATTCTTAACCTGATAAATTTTCACCCGCTTCATTTTAACTTAACAAATTTTTCACATGAGCGAGTGCATTTCACACGTTAATTCTCATTCAATATCGCCTTAAATTTTTCGCGCTCGTCATTCTACGCCCATTTTAAATCTTTCGTGTCTCTATTCTCGCGAACAAAAACAGTGACCCAGTGACAGTGGGGTCAGTAAGTAAGGTCCATTCTGATGGCGTAAACTTTAAATCACGCACATTTGTATTATTAAATCGAGGCATCTGTTATACATTTATGTAAATTCTTAGAGTTGACATATGACATAGGATTATAGTTGTGATTAAGTCAGTAAAATGTATTTTAAAGTTACCAGTAGCACCGCACGAGAGTATTCGTAATTTTTTTTTCGTAGATAGATTTTACTTGTATGCTGTAGAAATAATTGAGGTGCGGCGGTGATTTATGTGGAAGCGGGTAGGCTGGAAATATGAGTCAATATTTGGATATGATGATGCTGATGATGATGATGGTCATATTCACAGATATGAGTGTGCTGCCTATAGTTATAATAGTGTCAGAGACGGACTACTGTCTAACAGATTATTTAGTGACCCAGTTGTGACGTTGCGAGGAATGATATTTTTTCCAGGTCGTCCCTCCCGCCCCTCGAAGTACAATTGCTTCGTCGCTTGTTTGCACAGTCGAGAGCAAATAATGAGACGTCAGATAAACAATTATGGCGGTGGAGGCAGCCCTGATTATACGTTACCTTGTTATCTATGTTTAGTATGAACGGGATCGAGGGAAAACTGCGTATTGTGCGAGATTTCGTACGTGGAAAAATGTTTTTATATTTTCGTGATTCGTGTACCTTCTACAAATAAAGGGAATTTCAACGTTTTACCAAACTGAGTTTATATTGGTTGGTCAATTAATGTATGAGTAGGTATTTCAATATAATATTATAAAGAAGGATCCAATATTGCTGCAAATTCCATTATCATTTAGATTCGTTAACCAGTCTACCTCTAAAAATTAAAAAAAAACTGTTTGGTATTTAAATTTCCCGCCATAAGTGAAACGTTTCACCTTAACAAGGAAAATTGCGTCATAATACTTGACACCAACTAAGTTTCCGTGAGAGGGCACCAGGTGGGGAGGTATTAGGGAGATTCCTTGTCGCGAGCACTCAAATACTCCAAGTTTGTAAGGAGCTTTGCCTCGTCGGACGAATCGAGGAATAAAGCACAGATCTGCGAGTAATATAACCTACAGCCGTCGACAGTTTGGCGTCTCATCGCAATAAAAACTTAAATTTGCCAGGCGACGAGGTACTAAACTTTTTATTGAATCTGATTTGGACGAAATTGAGGATTGAAGGGAACCAAACTCCATTATAGGTTAACCAACTTTGGTAGTTACAAGTAAACAAACAGGTTGAATAGATTTTGTTTGTAAGCTGAATTCATGTCAATAAATTAGTCTAAGAGCTTTCGTAAAGGTAAGCTACAATGTGCGTTTTTTTTTAACATCCATTATCGAAAATCAATGGCGTAAGTGAGTGATGAGCCGACTGCAAAGTGTGAGGTTGAGGGTACCATTCCCGCACAGGGCAAAGGTTTGTGTGAACCATAAATATTTGCTCTGAGTCTGGGTGTTTATAGAATGGTCCTCGTAGTATCTGATACCCTAGACACAGAGAATCCTAGTTAAGGAGCAGGATCTATGTGTGTGATCGTGGCGCTATAATTATAAATTTAATTTTACATTGGATTACTGCTCCAAAAGTCGACTCAATTAGCCAGCTTTTTAAATTCCAGATTTCATGTAATACCAGTAATTCCCACTACAAAGAATCGTGACTTGCTCACCTATCCAGAAGTTAATTAACTGTTAAATTATTATATTTGCCGTTAAACGAGCAGAACTGCAATTATTGTCCGCTTGAGCGTGTGTTACGTGTACCATAATTGCATGCATTTCAGGTGTATTCAATAGCACATTTATTGTCATGCCGATAAAAATAAATGTCCTCGTTTAACGGTTGGTTGGCTATACTATATCGAACAATTTATACAGTCACAATTTAATCATCAGTGATAATTGAATTAATTATGTAGCGGCATAAGTATGTGAGGGTACATGTCGGTCGTTTATCGAATATATTTCGAGGAGTGTCCGATGGAATTGTACAATTTAATTCCACAAAACCCATTCCATCATCGAACAACCAGACGTACAACGATGCGCCACCGTACATGGTGGACATTCCATCTGTACGCACGAAGCGGTTTGCCTCAACATTTATTACGTGTACCAAAAAGGAGTAGAATTCCATGTCTGACTCTGTGTTTTCCTATAGTAACAACCTAGGTAGTAACTTAATTTATATTAATATATTTAAAAAAAATTATATATATTATTGACTTTTCCATCAGTCCCTCAAAATAACATAACATAATGAATAACTCCATAAAATCCTTAGATTGTAACAACCGAACTCTTGCCCATGAAAGTCGATACCGAACTTAATAAGAAAAGGCATTGGTAAGCGATTAAATTGGAAGCGTTCTCGATACCAAAACCGCCAAGTCCAACAAAGGGTCTGCCGAATTGAAATGCTAAGCAGGAGAGTTTTGTTTGAGTCATCACTTTATTGGGAGCAAAATTCCAAAGTACTTACACCAGTAGTGTAAGTATAGGGTAGATAGCAGAATTGGTCGAAACAATCCACGATTTATCAGCGTCAGCGAAATGTTAGTAGTCGACTAAATTATTTAAGCTCAAGGCTTTATATTATGAACGAAGTGTGTAAGTTACAACCATATTTTCATCAACAGGCCGAGTTACAGCTCTGTTTGATGGTCCCAATTTATGTTTAGTTGTTAAAGTCAAATTAGTTCTATGTTATCTTTTTACGTGGCGTACTCTGTTCGTTCCATAAACAAGTTTTACTTTACGAGGTAAAACGCGGAAACTGTTTTAAAAAACTTTTACTTCTTTAAAAGCTCGGAGATAAAATGTAGTAAAAGCGATGAGCAAAATAATAGATAGCAAGTGCTTTGTATTATTTTTATGACTAACCCTTTTTTTTTTTCCCTGGGAAATGCATTAGGCATACCACCCCGGGGGGGGGACACGACTCCCCCGCCAGATCGCAGTCTGACGGGGCTTACCCACTAAAACCCCGGGGTGTTCTCCTCTCCGCATTATGGAGGTGGTCACGGGTACGAACGGCGCTTCCGCGACCACCTCTGCGGGCGCCCTTTCGGACTCGCCACGTGAGGCTTGGGCCTCTTTCTCCGCTGGGTGCGTCCCGGAACACACGGGCCACACCTCAGCTCGGGACTTCTAGCTTGGGCGTTGGACCCCCGATCCGCGGCCCAAAAGTCCCCGTTATTGGCCTCCTCGCCTTGGTGCCCTCTGCTGATCAGAGGGACACGCGAAGGACCTCTTCTCACCAGGTTATTTGCTACGGCCACCGATTCCCCTAGGAGAATTGCTGACCGAACCCCTGGGTGCACCGGCCCAGCTGCTGCCCTTCCCTCCGGATGCAACGCATCAAGAGGGACGAACAACAGCCGGGCACTCGTGGAGGTTACCTGGCCCGCACCCCTGCACCCCGGCGCCCGGCTCAAGTGCCCGCTACCTCTACACATATATAGATAGGTGATTTCTTGTTTATTTTGATTCTATTTCTATTTACTCTTTTTTTATTTTTATTTTCTACTAGCTGTGCCCTGCCACGCTTCGCTGTGGCACATTCGCACATTCGCTGATATGTCACTGATGAAAAAAATAAATAAAAACAATCCTTGATGCGGATTATATATAATGCTAAAATTTCAGCTGGATTGGTGCAGAACTTTTTGAGTTTTTAAGTGTACACAAACCAACATAACATTTTTATATATATAGATTTCTATTTGGATGACTTTTTGTCTTTCTTGTCTATTATTCTGTGTACACTTTTATGATATCTGTTTATTATTACTTTCTCACTATATGTGGAGGATTGTAAAAGGCTTTTCTTAGCTTTTAAGTCAACTTTTTTTTAATGATAGCTGTAAGCCCCCATAATACAATAAAATAAATATATAATAATTAAATATTTTCTCTATTGAAACACCAAAGAACAAAGAAAGCTTAAAAACTTAACAATCAGTGTCACAATGGACGGTCTTATCGCTCAAAGCGATCTTTTCCAGACAACAACGCATGGAGATCAGGGTAGAGAAGTATCGGGGAATATGGTTTTTAGTGTATAAAATAAATAAATCTCCACGTTTTTTCTTTTTTATTTATGCCACGGAACAAAACGAGATGAGCAAGTCGTTCACCCCTGGTCCCCGAGCTCGATCTGAATCCCTTACAATATTTTAAATAATCAATTATGTACGCGTAATTTACATGTGAATAAAGTTTAGAATCCATCCAACATAACACCCGACAATGTGAAAATCTATTCCACTTCTGCGAATGCTCAGAGAAAAATTCTCTATTTTTTGGGTATTTATATTACTCCGTCAAAGTAAACGTTATAAAGATCTATCGCTGACATTTGTTTAAGAGCTTAAAACACGGTATTTCAATTATCTTTCTGTCTCTGAGCCATGAAAATCTTTGCCATTTATCCTAATCTGAACTTACAAATAATCCGAATTTTCCTATAAAATGCTGTCAAAGATGTTTTATCATCTAGCGATTTCTATAGAGGAGTACTTACGAGTACATACCTAAATTAATTTAAATATTTTACTACTAGCTGCCCGCCCCGGCTTCGCACGGGTGGTGTAACTAATAAAAAAAAATAGACAAAAGTTTCCGTTCACAGTACGATCATGCAATGAAATCTCACCGTCTGTCTTCTGTCTCACTCATTTTCCATATTTAAAGATTCTAGAAATATTACCGTACGTGTTTTTTTTAATTTTTCTTTATTCTTATCCTGACAATAACAAATACATAAAAGAAAGATTTATCCAATTAGGTGCAGTCGCTTGGAAGTAATGCGCGTAAAAACATTTCGGTAATTCATTTTCATTTATATAGATTTAGTGGTACTTTGCTTTAATTTCAAACCCTAATTATTATTTTTAGGCATGATCTTCCTACTGCAGGCCTCTCTTCCCTCTTTTCATTTCTCCAGCTTAAACCCTAATGATAAACCAAAATACTCGGAATAAAAATACTGTCATCATGGCTAGATAAAATAAAGAAAAAAATAAGGAGTAACATAATACGGCATGGTAACTTAATGGCGACTGAAGTCTGTTGCTCACCTATAAAATGCCGCCTCACCTCCAATAATCTGATCATTGTTACAAATAAATAAATTTTCTTTCTTTTTTCCTTTCTTTCTTTCTTTTTTTCTTTCAATACCCTCTTGGGTCTATTTTGCATCACTTTGCGCCCACCGCGACGACAATCTACATTTTACCGAATAAACATCCCCGCAGAGTAATGCCTGTCATATTTCAGACTCAAACAAACTGGAAGGAAACTTAACAGTTTGAAAAATTAAGCTTAAATTGACAAAGATCAAAGTAAAACGGCGGCCCGCGGCGAAGAAGAAAGAAAAATTCGGATCAGTTGTCAGTCACGTCTTCCCTTCAGACGGATTGAAAGTTATAATGAAGCGGAGCGAAGTCGACGAGTTAATCTGATGAGTGATCACGGTGTGACGGGTTCCACGCTCAGGATACTTGTTTTTTTTTTAAAAATTCAATCATTATTTCAAACAAAAATAATATGAAATACTAGCTGTACCCCGCTACGCTTCGCTGTGGTACATTCGCACATTCGCTGATATGTCACTGATAAAAAAAATAGATAAAAACAATCCTTGATGCGGATTATTAATCATGCTAAAATTTCAGCTCGATCGGTGCAGAACTTTTTGAGTTTTTAAAGCGTACACAAACCAACATAACATTTTTATAAATATAGATCTAAAAAGAAACACCTAAAATATAATAAAAGATTAGAATTTTTTTATAACACAATATTTAAAATAAAATAGTTTTTTAGCCCGCAATAAGAAAAAACACTAAGTATGATAATTAAAAATAAAATCTACACTAATATAATACATCGAATGCAGTTCGCAACATTCCCAAAACGATTACGGCATTGCCACGTTGTACGGCAATGCCTAGGCATGAAAATGCAAAAATGCAAAAAATGCAAAAATGCAAAAATGCAAAATGCGGCCCCTAAAGACTAGTATTTAAAAACAAACTAAAACCTTTTTCCGGTTCACCCTTCCCTAGTCCGCCATCTTGACATTTGCTCATTCCTCTTCGTGCGTGGTAACTATCGCACACGTTTTTCATTCAATATGGCGAAAAGAAATGCCCAATCAAATATTGAACATTTAACATCGGGTCGCCGATATTCACGTCACTACTTCAACTGTGGTGGGGTAGACTTCAAAAGTCTAAACCCAAAACTCAAAACTCAAATCATTTATTGCAAGTAGGCAAAAATAGCGTCCACCTTCCAATCAGATGGTCGTGAGTTCAAATCCCAGGCACGTACCAATGTGTTTCTTGTAAAACATATGTAAGTAATTATCACTCGCACGGTGAAGGAAAACACCGTGAGGAAACCCACATACCTACCCGAGAATTGTTTCGGAGGTAGGTATGTGATCCACCAATCCGGATCTGGCGCCCGTGGTGGTATGCGGCCGAACGTTCCTCACGTAAGTGAGGGGAGACAAGTGCTTAGCAGTGGGACGATATGGGTTGATGATGATTATGAGACAAAAATAACTTTTTATTCCGGAAAAAATTACGGTCTCATAGGATAACACTCAACGCGGATGAAACCTCAGGTAGCAGCTGGTAACTCATAACAAAGTAATATATAGATACCTACTTATAGTAGTACTACCAAATCTTGAGAGTCCATTATAGCATCAAATTACTCTTCCTCTGTTACGCTGAATGAAAGCTCTACCCTTATACAAGAGCTAACTGTTTAATTTATCTTGACGTGAAAAAGTTAGATCGGCTGAATTTATTTTTGTTTAATTTTTCCATTTTTAAGTAGAGAAAGTATTTTATCTCTGACGAGATTACAGATGACTGATAGAGGATTAACTGATTAAGGTGTTTAAGCGACTGCTAATTAGATTAATAAACTTAATCTTAAAAGTAAAATTAAATCACCTGCGCCTGCCTTATGAAGTTATTTCAAACCTTAAACTTTGAATTGAAATCGTTTAGGTAAAATTTCCAGTTCATCTTCTTCTTCTTGCTATTCAACGTGGAAATGCAGCCAGTGTTCTTGGCACCATGCCTCATGGACACCCACCCTCTTTTGTTAGATTTTTATTTTTTAGTTTTAGATAGTTTTCCTTTTATTTATATTGTTATTAAAGTTATGTCAATAAATTTTAGTTCGTCTTCTATTAAACTTGTCTCACTCAACCAAATATTCAGTAAAGTTAATAAAAATATCAAAGCCCAAAGCGCAAAAGAGTTATTATTCAAAATTTTGTCAGCGTTCGCAAAGTACGATGTAGACGTACTACGGCGTAGACGGCAGTTGAGATTGGGTCGCTACGGAGGGCGCTCGCTACAAGCCGCTACGAATGTGCTACGCGGTATTGTGTTACGCGAATTTAAAGTTAGTTTTTGAGTTTACAGTAAATAATATTCGTTTGTTTGAGCTTTGTATTTTTTTGTAATAAACTTAATTAAGTAAAAAAGTGAAAAATGTAAACTTTACGTATATGTACTATTTAAGTTAATAGGAACTTGTATTAAAACAGTTTTGTTAACACTCAATTAGGTGTGCAGTAACTTTAAACACTTGAACATAAAAAGGAATGAATTAAGTTTTTATAATGTGTTCAACGAGAGAATAACATTGAGGTAAGTTTTAAATGAATTAATAGTATATTGAATTTTATAACTTTTTCCGAATTATTGTCACATTTGAATCAATAAAAAAATGCTTAGAAATGGTAGAGCTGAAATTACTTGATGATTTAGTTTAGACCAACAGAGAGACATTAAAAGAAATATGGAATGTTTTACAATAAATGTTAAAATACAATATAATAATTGATAAATATTATATAATATTAGTCAGTGGAAAGAACGAACGACAGACTAGCACGAACAAAGCTTTAATTTTAATTATAACATATAATTCAGTAATTAACGACTTATAAAAAACAGTGTTTCTAAAATTAAAAAAAATACAGTCGAATTGAGAACCTCCTCCTTTTTTGAACTCGGTTAAAAATATGTTTCATAGGTGTTTTGTATGGTTTTACTATATTTTTATTTAACTGGGCGACGATACGAGCGAGTTAATGCAGAGATTTACCTATTTTCTAAATTATTTTGATAAGACGGTTCGGATCCAAAATATTATAAAAAAAAATTTACGGTCTGAACCAAAAATGTTTCTTTACATCAATTAGAGCTTATAATTGTGAGAGCGGACGTCACTTTTAATAATCATACTAGTAGATCAATCTCTTATTATCTCGTAAATACCTAATGCAACTAAAGGTTGACTGGAAGAGATCGCTTTTAGCGGTAATTCTGCCCATTGTACCATTTGTTATATTTAGATAGATAGATAGATAAACTCTTTATTGAAACACCATAGAACAAAGAAAACTTAAAACTAGAACAAAACAAATTTTACAATTAGTGTATTTAGCTTTTTTACTAAAGCACCTTGTGTATTTTTTTCTTAACCGGAGTTCATTATAGTATTCCAATATATTCTATTCTACCTACTTATGTATTAAATACTGCATATTATATACAGAACGAATTAATTATGGCCATATCTCGCATGTCTGAATTTAAATGATATCGACATACATACCCCAGCCTAACTTTTTAATGAAAGTGTTCACCCTAAAATAGGGTCCAATAGGGTCCAGGGTGGCCATTATGAGTTGGCGCAAACTAACTCAATCTAATATTCTATTACAGAATCTTTTTTTAGTTTATACGGCCGTTGGGAAAATCATTAAGTTAATTAAAGTGTAACTGACATATAAAATTAAGAGAAATGTTAAAATATCTATTATATTAATGTTAAATGAAACATAATAAATAAGTTATACAAAGAAATATATATACATATTACACATCGTCGTAATAACATTATATATATATATATATATAATTATTTATACATAATATATATAAAAGTACTTACTAACTAAATTTATATATAAAACTAGCTGTACCCTGCCACGCTTTGCTGTGGCACATTCGCACATTCGTTGATATGTCACTGATGAAAAAAATACATAAAAACAATCCTTGATGCAGATTATATATCATGCTAAAATTTCAGCTCGATCGGTGCAGAACTATTTGAGTTTTTGATGCGTACACAAACCAACATAACATTTTTATATATAAAGATTACACATCATCGTAATAATATTATATATATAACTATTTATAGATAACATATGTAAAACTACTTAGTAACTAAATTTATATATATAAGTAAGTTTATGAAATAAAAGTTTGTATATTTATATGTTTGTTACTAAATCACGTAAAACGGCTAAACGGATTTGTTTGAAATTAGGCCCTCAGCTAGTTTATAAAAACATAGGTTTTTTATGTTAGTAAGTAACGAGACGTAGTTCACCTGATGGTAAGCGCCACGCCTGCCCATAACAGCTGCAATGCCACCCAGAGCTTTCCATTACAAAATCTTGCGCGGCACTACACTGCCGTCCAAAGGTTGTCTGGAAGAGATTGCTTTAAGCGATAAGACCGCCCATCGTACCTATTATTGAGTTATGTTTTTTTCTATCGGTGTGTTTTATACAATTTGGTGTAAATAAAGAGTTATTTATCTATCTATCTATCTATCTACACTGCGCTCGTCATTCTAAGACATCGGTTCTAAAGTCTCAAATGGCCAGTAATTTCGCTGGAAACAGTAAAACGATTCCTGTGGGATAATAATACTCAACATACCCATGTTGAGTATTATTATAATATTTAAGTTATACCCATAACTAAGCGGATAAGAAATATCTCGCGCAAAAGAAGACTGTAGTAACTTTATTCGTAAAACCTGCGGGCTTGGTCTAATTTTTTGTAAAAAAGAAATAGCTGTATTTACTAGTCCCAAGTCTAGTTTTTCATAAAGGAAAAGTGTATTTTTAAGAAAACTAAAACTTAAGCAATTATGAAAGCTTTATTTGACCCCTCTGACAATGTTTGTCCGGGAATCTGGATTTTTCAATAAAACTTTACTTTTAGAAAGGTAAACTCTAAACTAATAAGATAACTCTAACAGTTGGATTCAATATTAAAAAAAAAAAACTTTTTCTTTTATCTTGATGTTTGGGGCCTCACCACGAACAGTTAAATCCATCCAGTTTAAGGCCTTAAACTGAACTGCCCTGCTAACCGTCACCACCAATATCGCTCAGCGTTCATAAGTCGACCAGAGTCATTTATCCAAAGAGATCGGAACAATTTGTTAACATTTATGGGAGTTTATATAGCTCCATCTCATTCTCTTTGTCTCTCATTCTCGGCAGTCTATTTTTGAGTTCCGTCACGTCACGTTTCTCATTTATGAGTGTGTGGTGCCAATCTAGGCCGTTCAGTTTAAGGCCTTAAAATGAACTGCGTGGAATAAGAATGAGTACGTGGAAACCCCCCTGAAATGGGTTTGAAAAGCGAGTGATAATTACTGATATAAGTTTTAATATTGTTACGTGCCTGCACTGAGATTTGAAATCCAAAACAAAATTAATTAAGTACGCAATTATTCAAGGAGCTGTTTTTACTATGGGAGATTAAACCTTTTACCCTAGTTCTACCCATAAACCGTAGGTGAGGGTAAACGAAGGACCACCCCTTTCCATATTATCTCGGGCCCTTTAAAGTTATCTAATCGACAAACTGGTAATTTGAGTGGATGTCGCCTTTGACACACGTTCACTGCTGAAAACACACACGTCTGTGTTTTTTTATAATTTTACACGTCTGGCATGCAAACCCGCACTGCTGTATAGGCAAATTAACAAATTTATCACAACAGTTGTGTGCGCCGCACTGCTGATTGAGTTTAGTTACGACACAACGCCCAATTAACAGTACACACACACGTTGTGTGAAGATTCGCAGTAGAGCCAAAAAAAGTAAAACGATTTAGCAGTGAACGTGTTAACGGTGGTTGTAAGCTGCGGTGGCTATTGGCTATGGGGTTTATAGGCTATGGGGTTATCGGTTATTGTACCATTAGACTACATGATTTCCTTACAGGGATATTATATGCAACAAAATGTTGTTATTATATAACGCCGCGTTAACCATTATGAACCACAGCAACCGTAATTTTTTACGAGATTAAACTTACTCTACGTCACATTCCAGGACCTAAAGTTTTTATTCACTAAATTTCATCTAAGTCTATTCAGCCATTTTGGCGTGAAGAGAGGACAAACACAGAAACAGATAAACAAACTTTCACATTTATAATACTTGTAGCGCCCCGCGGTTTTAACCACGTTAACTATTATCTCGGTTCCGCATGATTGTTTGCCACGTATTTTATATGAAAAAAAAATAGGCTACACACCGTTGTAGACCGCATCGTCACTTATCATCAAGTGAGATTTATGACAAACACAAATAAATCACAATTAAAAAAAAACCACTGGAACCTTTGAAGTACGGAACGGAAAACCGCGGTGATGCCGTTTTCTTTAAACAAAAGAAATTTATTACAGAGTATTCGAAAATTTTACCACCGTACATCTCGATATCGCGAGAAAGCTCACCCGCATATAGTGGATTTGTGGAAGTCTCCCTGTTTCCGTTTTTTGCCTCATACCTGCAGAATGTGGAATGAGCTACCACCATACGTTTTTCCGAAAAAGTATAATATGGGGTTCTTAGAGAGAAGGGTGAAAAGAGCTCTAGTGAGTAGGCAACGCATCGACGACGCCCCGAGTGTTGCAGGTGTCCACAGGCGACGGTAACCGTTCACCATCAGACAGGCCGTCAGCTTGTTTCCTAATCAATTTCTAAAAAAGAAAACCAAAAGGAATAGTAATGAAAGCTAAATCTTTTCACGCGACTCAATTTATTTCTCACAGACGCGTAAATCATCATCATCATCATCAACCCATAACGTCCCACTGCTGGGCACGGGTCTCTCCTCACTTTCGTGTGGAGGGTTAGGCCATTTCCACCACGGGGGCCAAGTCCGGATTGGTGGATAACATACCTACCTCTGAAATAATTCTCGGGTAGGTATGTGGGTTTCCTCACGATGTTTTCCTTCACCGAAATGCGAGTGATAATTAATTATATATGTTTTAACGAAACACATTGGTATGTGCCCGCACTGGGATTTGAACTCACGACCTTCTGATTGGAAGGCGGACGTTCTCCCACTAGGCTACCACCGCTCAAATATAGACGCGTAAATAGTCATCGAAATCCCTTCCAGAAAGAAACACGATTCACTATCCACCCGTGAATCTATCCGCGAGTCCGTCGTCTTCTCGAAATAAATCAGCCCCCGACCCTAGGTCCGCAACAACTTGATGTCCTAGGGCTTACCCGTAAACTAGATTAGGGATCTCGTTCCAAAGGGCATAAAAATATCCGCGATAAACTGACCCAACGCGTTATTTTTATTATTATGTCCGAGTAGGGTTTTACGTAGTCCATAAAACGGGACTTTGTTTCTGTACCGAGCCTTTTCAAATTACTTTGACAAAAAGGGAGACCGATATTTCGGACGATAATGATGTATCGCTTTACGAATGTTTATTGAGTTTTATTTGCATATCTTTTTACTAGCATATGATAAAGACAAATATTGTGAAATGTATGAAACGGTTTGGTCGGTGTTGGTTTTTGCCAGCCGCACAGTCAATATTATCCCTACATACTGTAATATTTCACAAAATTTTGACTAAAAAATGTTGTTGTATGATCATAAAAAATATGAAATGTGGACTGAGATACATAGTAGAAGTAAAAGTTCAACTAAAAAATTATATATTAAAAAATAATTAAAAAAAAACATGGATGATGTTTAAAAAAATATACGAAACTTAACACTCTCTCTTTCTATCTTCACTAACGTATATCTCCCTCTCAACTTCCGTCGCCTCCCCCGATCACATTTTTCATAACGCATACACCAGCTTACTCCCCAAGTCAAGCGTGCGTAAAGAAGTTTTATATCAATTACTAGCTGTGCCCTGCCACGCTTCGCTGTGGCACATTCGCACATTCGCTGATATGTCACTGATGAAAAAAATAGATAAAAACAATCCTTGATGCGGATTATATATCATGCTAAAATTTCAGCTCGATCGGCGCAGAACTTTTTGAGTTTTTGAAGCGTAGACAAACCAACATAACATTTTTATATATATAGAAGATTATAAATTCAAGTCTCAATTTGAAATAGTTACTAAAAGTACTCCGCACGCCGTACCTTATTTAGAAGTCAGCTCTACGACAGTTCGAGTGCCGCGTAGGTATCTAATTTCGTGTTTAGTTAGAACGTTGAAATATTGCTTCGAAAATTGGTGAGTTCGGGACAAAGACAAATTAAAGGACGCGGCTGGGACCACCCACATGTTGTACACTCGACAAACGATGCCGTTCTATTTCTGTGCGCTTTAAGTTCAAACACAACTATACTGCTGTGTGTGTTCGTTAAACTTGAGTCTTTATGCAAAGTGTTTTGTGATTCGAATTTGTGTTCTGCCGTAATTTACGATAAGTTCGGTTCGTGCGTGATTTCTGCTACGAGTGCTACGCCACCTTCTACGTGTGCTACGTCAACGTTTTTGTTTATGAAGTAAAACTTCTTTAACTTGGGGAGTAAGCTGGTGAATGCGTTACGAAAAATGTGATCGGGTGACGCGAGCGCAAGTTGAGAGGGAGATATAAGTTAGTGACGATAGAAAGAGGCAGTTACGTTTCGTATATTTTTTTGAATGTCTTTTATGAAAATATTTTGTTTTAATAATTTTTTAGTTGAACTTTTACTTCTACTATGTGTCCCAGCACACATTTCGTTTTTTTTTCCATAAATGTGCTAATTTTTGACTTCTTTAAGTATTTATGCGTGAAATCCTATTTTCTTATATTGTCAGTTTTAGAATTGTATTTTATTTAGAAGTGTTATTTGGTTTGAGTTTTGGAATGCATCTTCATTATGTTTTCAATATCCGGGTGAATTTATTTCGACGGGTTGGTTGCGACTGCATTTCGCAAACGCCCGCTAAGCTGTCGAGCTTTCAATTTGGTGAGAAATTCAGGTCAACTTGGTGATTTGTTAACGGGTTTGATGTACGTAAAGCGTTAAAATGACATGGTTGAGAAATTATTCATTAGCAGCCAATTTGTAGAAGAAAATGTACTTACAATAAAATAAATACTTAGAAAAGATGATAATAATTCATTTTGGAAAAAATATCCACATTGGAATACTTCCAATTAAAAAATAACAATTCGAAGTTAAATATTTTTTCAGAAATTCACACCTCACTCGTCTGACCTCAAAACCTCTTATTAATTTCCCCTGAAACCCTTTTATTCTTTTAAATCTCCCATTCCAAATTAAGTCCGTAATACAATATTGAAATTAGCTATAACATTACTCAGAGGTCGTGAACAGAGGAAAAAGTTGAGATCTTTCCGAAGAATTAACATTATTTTCTTTATTGCCAAGGGAAATGACTAGGGAAGTATGGTTAGTATTGAACGTTTGATTAACGAGACGGCTGTCAAAACACTCTTGAGTTATTCAAATTGTTCTTATACTCGTATCATGGAAAGAGTGGTCGGAAAGTCGGACCAGGGGGGTAACCACGTACCTATTCTTATTCCACGCAGTTCATTTTAAGGTCTACAACTGGACGGCCTAGATTGGCACCACACACATAAATGACAAACGTGATGTGACGTCACTCCAAAATAGACTGCAGAGAATGTGAGGGAAAGAGAATGAGATGGAGCTATGTAAACTCCCATAAATGCAAAAAAATTGCAACGATCTCTTTGGATAAATGTCTATGGTCGACTTGTGAACGCTTAGCGATATTTAAGGTGACAGTTAGCAGGGCAGTTCAGTTTAAGGCCTTAAACTGGATCGATTTAACTGTTCGTGGTGAGGCCCCTGTTACCTAGAACGTGTGTTTTCATTTTCTTGTCTTGTCTCTAAATAAGTACGTTGTTCGCTGTTGTGTGCAGTTGTGTCAGAATGAATGTTTTTTCTTTCTTTATTTCTTTCAATATTGCCATCAAAAATTCAAATATTATTAGTATTATTATATTGGAGGAGGCATGAAAGATTAGATTGAGGAAGTATGCGAGATGATGAGTAAAATACGGATTGATGTTCTTTGTATGAATGAGGCCACGCGGAAAGGATATGACACCACCACGCATGGACCCTACACAGGTTATTGGTTTGGAGAACCAGAGAAGGTATCGGGGAGTTGGTGTACTGCTTGCCGCTGGTATAGTAGCGTGTGGAAAAATATACACCTATAAAAAAAAAACAGAAAAATACGTATATGTATTTGTGTGTATTTTCATATTTTCATATTCAAATCAAATTAAAATAGGATTACTATTATAGGTTCAAAAAGATCACTGACGAAAGTCACCGCTTCTATCTCTAATTACAGTATTGCAAATTAAGCTTATTATATGTTTACTTTACTTTTCCAATTCTAAGCGTTGATATCTTGTGTGATAAATAGTTGTCTCAAAAACTGTTAGGAACGTTAACACATCAAAAGCTATTATGGCATAAACACATTGTAGCTCGCATGTATCAAATGGAACGGCGTTAGTATGTTCATCGATCTTCTGTCCGGGGGCTTGCAGAGGAAATTAGCCCTTGACAACCGCGGAGATGTCCACACTATAATGCTCGGAGAACACTGGACAAGGTATCAAAGGAGAGCGATTTATTTATTTTAAATTCAATAGGTATGGAATATATTATACTAGCTGCGCCCCGCGGTTTCACCCGCGTCGTTCCCGTTTTGTCCCACGGGAACATACTATCAGGATAAAAAGTACCCTATTACTCAATCCTGGTTATAAACTATCTATTTTCCAAGTTTCATTCGAATCCGTTCATTAGTTTTTGCGTCAAAGAGGAACAAACATCCATCCATCCTTCCATTCTCACAAACTTTCGTATTTACTAGGATAGGATAAATTGAAGCAAATTCAGAGGTTTTTCCAGAGCTATACGATACCATGTTGTTTGCTCCATAGTGCTCTAAGATGAGTTGTTATTGTTCCAACGCTACAATCCTTCCTCCTTGTTGTTGTCCTTGTCAATGTTCCTTGGTTGGAACATTGTAGAGTTGGAACAATTTTTTTAGTAAAATGAAGCGGTTTCTATCTAGAGCTAGTCTGGACGCAGTCTGGTTCTAAACGTCATTAATCTTGGCGCTACATCTAATACACAACCCTTTTACATATAAAACCGCTTGGAGCTCGCTCTCTGCGAACAATACAAAAAAACTTGAACATAATAGCAGTGCTAAGTGACTATTTGCCGAGGATAAACATGCCATGGAAGTATTTTGTGAACATTATTTATTCTAGCGTTAGCAAAGTTCCAGCCTCTGTGGAATAACGTAATAAAACAGTTTGCTTGTTATCTGTTATATCTTTGCAAGTAATAAATAAAGAAGCGTGCGATAAAGTACGCGGTATATGTGCATAATAATTCAAGCGAGTATAATATCTCGGTAATATATATATTTATTAAAATTTATTTGAATTGGGTTTGAACGAGCTTATATTTTGTTTTTTTTTTTTTATTTGACTGAGTGATGAGACGATCAAGTCTTTCGGTAAGCGGCGTATAGCGGTTTTTAGATTATAAAGTTCTGGCGCTGTAACTGTAATGGGCAGGCGTAGCGCTTACCATCAGGTGAACGACTTGCTCGTCCCGTCACTCAGTCAAATAAAAAAGATAATTATGTTAAACATTTTGGAAAGTTTTATATTCCTATAAAAATGAACCTAAAATGTATGTTATTTTTTACATAGTTAGTATGATACAGCGTTTTAAAATCATTTCATTCAAATAAAAATTAAAAAAAAAATCGTTTCAAAGAACAACATATTGTCTTCTTTCGATGTTGTTCATAAAAAAAAAATGTTTGTCTACTCACACCATCTTAAATATCCGTCTTAACGGTCTTAATAAAATTATGCCATCAAAATAAGCTAAATGACTTTTTTAAGTGCGCGTAATATTCCCCTCGAACGGAACAAGCTTTAATTAAGGTGCGAATTTGCCAACAGTTGGAAAATTCAAACATTTATCATCGAAACTGGCGGAATTAGCAAATTAAATCGTCCATTTGTTCGCTTCCGTTTCCGGCGCTAGTTACGAAGTTGCGGCTCCAAATCAAAACCTTATAAACAAACTAATGAAATAGATCGGCTTACCGATAAAAGTTTAAGCCGGGAAAACATCAAAGTTAAACCATTAATATCCTAAATCAATTTGTGATGATTACGCAATAGCTAGTTTTATCTATTCCAAAATTTAATTAATTTAATAGTACCTTTAGATATTAAAGGTATTAAATTAAGGCTATTTAATTAATTAAATTTTAAAAGTCGATTCTTTATTGAGGTCAAATAGAAGATAAATACAATCTAAGACAAAGTTAGTACGAACTAAGTAATTTCTATAAAACGTTATTACTTAAAATATTCCATTTAAATGTCTATTCAATTTAACATTGAAAGAAATTTATTTTAAATCAAATAACCTTCGACATGAATAAAATAACAGACAATTAGGTTAACCTACTTAAATATGGAAGGGTATATGTTTACCGAATTTGTTGTCGGAGGCTTCGTGTTTACTCTAATTTTCCAAAACATAATATTTTAAAGAACAATTTGATGTAATTTATTTAAAATGTGAAGTAATTTTTTTGAAAATTGTTGGAATTTAAAATCTAATGCAAATGAGAATAAATTGCTGTTAGCTAATTTAAATACCAGGTTCGTAATGTTTTTGTGCTGGCTTCGTGGTGTTGAGATCCTAAAATGGAGAAAGTTGGAAAGAACCATTTATATGACACTAGCTGCGCCCTGCGGTTTCACCCGCATAATTCAAGTTTTCCCGCAATAACTTTCTTAAAAGCAATATATTTTCCCCGTTTTTGCCACATTTTTTATTGATGCTCCGCTTCTATTGGTCGTAGCGTGATGTTATATAGCCTATAACCTTCCTCGATACATGGACTATTCAACACAAAAATAATTTTTCAATACCAACCAGTAGTTCCTGAGATCCTAGCGTTCAAACAAACAAACATACAAACAAACAAACTCTTCAGCTTTATATATTAAGTATAGATATAGATAAGAACGTCATTACGAGATAACTCGGGGTTCGTGAAAACTGTCTACGATATGCGATAGTAGATACGAGCCCAAGGAAGTGCTAATTATAATTATACGGAAGAGAGAAATCCTTACTTATATTATAAATGCGAAAGTAACTGTCTGTCTGTCTGTCTGTTGCTCTTTCATGCCTAAACTACTGAACCGATTTAAATGAAATTTGGTACAGAGATAGTCTAGAGCCCAAGAAAGGACATAGGGTACTTTTTAATACGAAAAAAGCATTATAAGGGTTTGAAATAGAGGATGAAAGTTTGTATGGAAGTTTTGTCATTTTTGAAGTTAGATTTAAAAAAAATATTTCTCTAATGGAAAGCTACATTGACAGCGAGTAACATAGGCTATTTGTATCCCCATATTCCCGTGGGAACAGGACCTACGCGGGTGCAACCGCGCGGCGCAGCTAGTAAACCATATAATGACAACCGACAAATAGGTTGACAATATAAGGAAAGATAAAGAAGTAGCAAAAATGTAGATGAAGGAAGAAAGGGGAAGACAGTAGGATTCGCAGATACCTTGTAGACTATTGCGCAAACATCATACTCAACCTATATCGGCCCGCTGCTGGGCACGAGTCTCCCCTCACTTTCGTGAGGAGGGTTTATTCACTGCGGGGCCCCGAATTGGTTTTTTTTTTTTTTTTTTTTTTTTGTTTGGGGGAATGAACCTTATTCATACCTCGACCTCGGGGGAGGCCGGATGGTTATGTGGGGCTCCCCCGCCAGCGCGCATCCTAGGGATGCGCCTGACTGGGTGTACCCACTAAAAACCCCGGGGTGTTCTCCTCTCCGCATGTTAGGGTGGACGCGGGCTCACGAGTGCGCTTCCGCGACGCCCCGTATTGGATTGATGGATGTCATACCTACCTTTAAAATAATTCTCAGGTAGGTATGTGGGATTCTTCACGTTGTTTTCCTTCACCGAAAATCGACTGATATTTTTTTTAAATACGTACATTGTTTTTACGTACAAGAAATACATTGGTAAGTTCGTGCCCGCATTGGAATTTGAACTCACGATACTCTCCTTGGAACGTGGACGTTCTCCCACTAGGCTATCACAACATTATAAAAACATACAATTACAAAGATATAAATAATAATGGTACCTTTTGACAGATATTTTATTACACAAATAAAAAATACAGTTCTTTTTTTGTATAAGAACAATCGGGGTCCTTGTCATTGAGCAACAATATCTTCCAGACAACCTTAGGCAGAGACGTAATACAGAGGGAATAATATCTAAAGAGAAGAGCTTAATGATCTCAAAAAAATATAATCCGATCATACAAAAAAGTATCCTAAACTATTTCTAATAAAATATCAAACATATGCCCAATATGATCAAGTATTGACCGGCATCATCCCATCTGACGACCTTACCGTGTATAAAAATGGCCTACTTAGTCCTAACGCGGAACTTATTGCTCGCATTCCGTCTAGATCACAATAAGCCATCCGAATCTATTTCGATCGTCAATTTGTACATAGCAATCCCCCGAATAACTCACTTTTATTTCCCCTTTACAGAGAAGGCATTTGGAATTGATAAAAGGATGTCTATTGTCGTCTTATCTTCTATTTCGTCTTTTTTTGTGTGAAAATGTCGCCTTCTCACTACACTCGTAATGATGCCATCGTATATTTTTATGTCACGACAAAAAACGGTCATTCTGGACATGGATGGTTTCTGCGAGACCTTTTGTTGTTAGTTAAAATAGTCTCTTTTATGAAGCAGTAACACTAAACACTCTTTTGAATTGTGTGAAAGTGCGAAGCATTTTTTATGCTACAGCTCAGAAACTTTACTTGGAATTTTCATTGGCCCAGTCATTGCGGAGGGTTAATAAATGGAATGTTTCAATTTCAACCAGACGTATTGTTTGATATTTCTATGTATATTCAAATCGTGTTGCTGGATAGAGGTCGAAAAAGTGACTTGTCATGCCTTTGCCAATAAAAACAGCCGCGAATTTCCTAACATTAAAATGACAGATCAGAAATATCAGTACTAAAATATTGAGTGTTTTGGTGTTGGATTTTTTTTGATAGAATTTTCTACCACATTATTTTTATAGACTTTTTGGGTACTAACATCAGAAATGCTTGAACAAATAATGATATTAAAGTCATTTTTAAAGTCAAGTTCTCATTAGCATCTTTTTACCCCTAGAGATAAAATATAGACAGTTACTTTTTTGAGACTTCAACACTAAAATGTCAACGTTATATTTTTGTGGGTATGAGAAAATCCCTTGATCCAAGCGAATTAGCAAGGATTTCTCTACCTAACATTTGAAACGCCTTAACAGCCGTTAAAAATTCAATTACCCACCATTTAGGCACTTCACAGAAGCCCAACTCTCATCTCGATTCAACCCCAATCGATTAGGAAGCGGTTAAGGAGGAACCAACATCGATTTAAACTCCGACTTTCTTTGACTCTCTTTAAATCGAGGTCTTTAACTATTAAGTGCCGATTATACTCAGAAAATTGTCAAAGGGATGTTTTTACTTTTATATAGAGGTTTCCGTATCGAGTAATTAATATTTTCATTGCCTACTGTAGAAGAAATTTATGTAATTAAGAAGCATCAAAATAACGATATGATAAGCGAAGCTACAATATTACAACATATTGGAAACACGAGATCAAAGCTAATTAAATTACCGACAAAGACAAGTTAATCTAAAATTGAATTATTATAATATGTACAATAGAACTTACTGCTTTCGTAATAAGACTACTAATTGGATTGTTTACATTTCACATCTCGATTAAGTCAGAACCCTCTCAGAGCGGGGTTTTTAATCATTTATTGATACGTATGATTCTATAAACTTTCAGCGCACTCTGAACAGCTAGACTGCATCATTGCAGACCAGCTCTTAATCCTGCCACCACGATGTTTCAACAAACAATCACAAAACACAATATCAGAAACACTGATATAAAAAATGAGTTCTCCACCTATCTCTACTTCAGTAGATTATCGCGTTAATAAACCTCAGCGCGTCACATCTAAGCCATTTTTCTTTTCCTTTTACTCCTTTTATTTTGATTGATACCATTTCCGCCTTAGATTGGAAGCGATTCGCGGTGATTGCGGCGATTTGTAACGCGGCGATGACCGCGAGCCGATTAGCGATCGATGCCCACAACGATGGGCCAGCGTTCGCCAATTCATCCGAGTGGGCAGGTGATTCTGATGATTTATATTAGTTTTGTTGAGGGAAGATGGTCCTTGTTTGTTACACTTCGATAACTAATTCCAAAATATCAACTCGGCGTGTAATGATTGTGTACGTTGATAATATCTTGTATTTGTCCTAAGTGATAAATTAAATAAACATAATTATTTGATTATATTTATTGACAGAACTTAAATAACAAAATAAACAAAATGAAAATTAACTTAAACTAAAAACTTAAAAATGTAACAAAAGAGGGTGGGTGTCCATGAGGCATGGTGCCAAGAACACTGGCTGCATTTCCACGTTGAATAGCAATAGCTATTCTCTGTGCGAGAAATTTGATTATTTTAAATTATTTGATTTGCTTTAATTACTAATAAACAGGCATCTGTTTCCAGCGAAATTACTGGGCATATAGCCGATGTCTCAGGATGACGAGTGCAGTGCAATGCCGCCCAAGATTATCCAACGCAAAGTTCTGGGTGGCACTGTAAATGTTATTGGCAGGCGTAGCGCTTACCATAAAGAGAATGACTTTCTCGTATCGTCAATGAAAAAAAAAATCTTTTCTCCTATTTTTTTATCCATATTTAGACTGCGAGCTAGGGATCAAACAATTGGCCCTTAGCGTAAATAAACTAATTATGTTTAATGTCGTCAAATAAAGTGTTGGACGGCAATTGAACACGAAAACCATTCAACCTTTTTGTCTGCTCACATAAACGGGAAACAGCTTATGTAAACGGCTCTCTGCTGTCCATGATTAAATGGGATTTAAATGCAATAACGAGGAAGATCAGATATGTCCATTCCGACATGTCAGTTGTGATCAACGAGATTAATTATCACCATCAGTTACCTATTTTGTTTAAAAACTTTTTTAAGTATTTGTGATGATTGCATACTTTGCTTTTTGATATTAATGCTTTTACCTTGGGTAATATTTATTGAATTAGGCTACTGTTAGTTAGAATTATAATTAAAATAGGTATTTTTTTGTATAATATAACAATAATAATACTTAATAATCAGGCATGCTCCATCATCGACCGTGTCGATACGTACCACTAGGTGAGACTGCGGTCAAATGCTTGTCTATTCTGCATTAAAATTAACTCTCGATCCGATAAATGTAATTAAAACAGTTGACATAATAATATAGCTCGTTCTATAATGCGTGGTTTGAATATAAACAACCTAGAATGCCATAATTGTTGATGGGTTTAAACTTTATGATATGATGGTACCATTAGCACCTAGAACCTCGTATTTTACAAACTATCCATTGGAACGATCATAATAAATGATAGCGATGAGGATCATCATATTTCATTAAAACCTACTTTATATCAGTCGATACTTGTCACTGGCGAAATGCCAGATCTGTGATTTACTGGTATCCTTTTCCAACCAGTAATATTTATTCAAAGTTTATGTGCCACCATAAAATTTGCAAAAGACAAAGGCCTGAGAACTAAGGTTGAAATTATGGCCACCCTTATCGGAAAGGAACTCGGGCAGTTTCGAAAGTGTTATAATATTTTCACTTAATAAAGAAAATAATGGATGAAAATAGTCTTTTGGTTATGGCGTTGAATTTGTGGTGTTATGCGGGCGCCTGATTTTGCAATCAAGGAAAAATTATTGAAGTTTTTTCATTGAACAAAAAACATCTAACCTACGTTGTTTATTTTATATTATTATAGTCTTACTTGAGAAAGGTTCTTAGCCTGCAAATTGTTTTCTCCACTTCGGAAATTTTACAGCAAATTTCGAACACATGGCATCGCAATAAGCATTTGAAGCGGTTGTTTTTTTCCATTATACTGATACTAACCATTTTATTAGACGAATTTTTTATCAAAGTTTATTCAGCTGTTGCATAGTCCAGTGCCAACAAACACACAAGTTTACAATTTTTTACTGACATTTCTGCATTTGTGTTGAACATTAGTGGAATATTTCCTACTAGCAACTGCTCGAATTAACAATAATGCACCAGGAAAATAGGCAACGCGTCTCTAGCCCCCGTAATCAAATCCGGACCGAGAAATAGACGTGCGGATATATCTGTCTTCATAATTTATCGAATCAATAAAAACACATGAAATAGTGCCAACAAATACGGCTTCCGTGCGTCTCTTGGCGGTAACTTATTCATCTGACACTTTCTTCGCGCTGTTGACGAATATATTGGTTCATCTTGATTCATCGTGTTTTTATTCGTTTTTAAAAGAACGAAAATATTATTTATCTGTGTTGACGTCAATTGTTTTGTGCGTAATATTTGAAATTGTAACAAAAATATCTGCTACGAGTATGTTTATATATACCGAGAGCTTTTTATCCTTGTTTATCCACATTTATATACTGTATACTTCACGATGGCTTAAAACAGACCAAAATTGAGAGGTGTCATCATCATCATCATCATCAACCCACTATGTAGTACACTACTATGTAGGTATACATATATTTATATAAATTTCATTAGTTTCAGTTTTTAAGTTTTTTTTGTTCTGTGGTGTTTTAATAAAAAGTTTATATATCTATCTATCTAATAAATCATTTTCTAATCTATTGAATTGGAGGAGATGTTAAGCGATTTTCGTTGCAAATTGTACGTATCAATTTAGTACTATTACTTCCTTCTATTAAAGAAGTACGAATTTTGAAGCAAAACTTCTTTACGCACGCTTGACTTGGGCAGTAATCTCGTGAACGCGTGACGAGAGCGTCACGAAAAGTGTGATCGGGCGAGGCGAACGGACGTTCAGAGGGAGATATAAGCTAGTGAAGATAGAAAAAGAGGGAGTTACGTTTCGTATATTACTGTAGGGGCAAGAGAGAGAGAGAGTTTCTTTCTCTCTGTCTCAAGTTTTACTTCAGGCGTGTGGTCTGAAGCACACTCGTTTTACTTTACTAAAGTTCCGATCATACTATTTGTTAAACTACAGTCGACAGTTCCCGGCAGAGTAAATAGCGCAATTCCCACAAGTAAACAGTCTGCGCGCGACGTCACTCGTTCCAATCTGACGAGGATCTGCCTCGATCGTTCAATGAGGAGCTATTCTTCGCCGATTGTTTGTTCCGCAGTGAGAGGCTCGCAATTATTAACTACGTGCCGGGACTGCTTTTTCTGCAATATTTCACAAGCAAAGCGTAATTTTCTTTGAAAACTGAAGACGTGAGCAGGACATTAATTGTATGGTGAGCAAATAGCAATTGTAAGTGTAAATTTAACCTAGAATAGTCATTAGGACTGCACTGTTCTTAAAAATGGTCAGCGACACGACTTTGGCATTGTTGGCAAAATATTTTGTTATAGATAAGAGCAAAATGTATACAATACAATGCTTTAATTTAATGTAAAAAAAATACAGACCAATTGTCCTCCTTCTTTTGTGAAGTCGTTTAAAAATAACTGTAATTAAAGACTTTGAAGTACCTACTTCTTTTCCTAGACAATAATGTCTGAAACTTTACCTTGAATTTTGTAGCATGAACCGACGATGAGGATCAATGCTTCAAAGAAACTTTGAAGGAAGACTATAAGATCTAATATTTCGGATCCATTCAATGAGACAATAAGGAAAAATATTTAAACCATTACATATAGAACATTGTTGTAGACTAGAAACTGGTATCTCAAAACTACGGTAGAATTGCTAAGGTTTTTTGTAAGCTGGATATAAGTAGGTCTTCGATAGTTGGCTAAAATGCACTGTCAGCAGTTTCAGAGGAGGCAGAACGATGACAAAATATGAAGAAAGGGACCGTAATGGAGATTGGGGGTTGACTTTCAGCTTGGTTCAATTTGATTGGGGAAGGGATTGATTTCGCATAAGAGACTGATTGAGGATGCTCGGAATAGCCAACCGGAGGAGAGGTATTTGATCTGAGTATTTTTTTTACTTGATGATTTCCGATTAGTTAAGAATGAGAGGCTAATGTTGAGTATGATTGAATGAGAAATTAGCTTACTGTAATAAAACTAATTTCGTATAAAAAAATATTTTGAATTGAAGGATAGCTCGTGATCTTTTTCTGAGAAAGGTGACTGGGGAAATTGAATAGGCTGATGGTGATTGTTATTAATTGTTATTAATATTTTTATTAATGAAAAAAGATTCAATGATTAAAGCTCGGTATCGTGATTAGAAAGAGGCCCATGCGCAACAGGCTTACTGTTAACCAAAATTGGATTTATATCGGTGTTTTGGAATTGTGGCGTTTTGTACTTTTGGTATGAAGCGCCATAATTGGAATTAAAATCAGATCGGGCTCTTCCTCAAGAGTGGCTAACCCCTCAGCAGCCTACGCTGACACAGTATTATGGTTTCGATATGAAACATCCGTTACATTTTCCACTGAACTTCAAACAGAAACGCATAGGTGGATAAAGTCGTAAGTATTCATACAATGTACCACCGCTGCCATGAGTTATAGCGGGCTCAGCCGGCAAGATTGAACGCTGTTCGGATGACAAACGATCAAAAATGATTGAATGGGTAGACATTACGTCAGCTCCCCTTGTTTTGCTGCCATCAGTACAAATCTATACGATATTTAGTCATCGATTCAGGCAAACCTTTGAACATTGCGGTGTTGCGTGTAGATGTACAAGCCTTCAACAGAGGTGAAAAACACAATAAAAATGCACGTTATTGTATAGGTATAGGAAATCCGCAGTAGAACAAAGGTTACCGACATAGCTCTAAGAATTAGCACGTTGAAGTGGCAGTGGACAGGCCATGTAGCTTGTAGAACTGATAACCGTTGGGAAGAAAGGTTCTCGAGTGGCGACCGCGGACCGGAAGACGTAGCGTAGGACAGCCCCCCTCGAGGTGGTCGGACGACCTGGTGCGAGTCGCGGGGAGCCGCTGGATGCGAACAGCTAGCAACCGCTCGTTGTGGCGTTCTATGGGGAGGCCTATGTCCAGCAGTGGACGTCTTCCGGCTGATGGTGATGATGATGATGTATAGGTACAATCAAACACAAAGTGTCGGGAAGCTCTATGTCTTCACAATACCATCGTTCATTTCCCTTAGGCAAATCTTTCATAGTTTGTAAATCTTATTGGGACTCACTTCCGGTGATGATGAGAGATTTTTTAAGCCATGATCAGTTATTGAATTACTACTACGATAAGATCATTATATGTTCCATGAATGCAGCATCGTTTTTGTTAGCCTTTGAGTAATTACTGTTGCTAACATATACAACACGTAGAGATAAAATTAATGAAATTTAAATTAAACGGCAGCTTTTAATAACAGCAAATACTGAACGTAATTACAATATTTTTGGTGCATTGCTCATAATGGTTTACTGAAACGTCCATACTAATTGTTTGTAAAACGATATTTGCATTGACTAATAATGATTTAATATATTTTTGACCGGCTTCAAAGCAGGAGAAGGTTCTCAATTCGACTGTTTTTTTGAAATGTTTGTTACGCAATTACCCCACCAATAATGAATTAATTTTAATGAAAAAACAAATATAATAAAATAATCTTCTATATATATACAAATGTTATGTTGGTTTGTGTACGCTTCAAAAACTCAAAAAGTTCTGCACCGATCGAGCTGAAATTTTAGCATGATATATAATCCGCATCAAGGATTGTTTTTATCTATTTTTTTCATCAGTGACATATCAGCGAATGTGCGAATGTGCCACAGCGAAGCGTGGCAGGGTACAGATAGTATAATATAATTTATGGAAAATGTTTCCATAAATATACTACTAAACACATGACTCTACTAGCGTAATGTCGTATTTATGTAAAAATAGTGAAACTAACCCACACTGTCTGTGAAATAATAATATGTTGTAAATAACAATTTTAACCAAATTGTTTTCTTAATTAGCGAAAATGTTCTGTATTTTTTATTTTATTTTATTTTACACCAAAAAATCAAGTCGTTCCCCTGATGGTGAGCCCTACGCCTGCCCATAACAGTTACAGTGCCACCTAGAACTTTGCATTGCATAATCCGAATACCGATTGAAAACCGATGCAAAATATAGACACCAATTATATTAATTGAATTATACCCCGTTCTATCTAGAAATCATCAACAAACCACGTTCCGCAAAACAACAACAACGATGTTGCTCACGAAGGAGTTTCAAAGGAATTGGCAACAGATTTATTTATGTGTTTTTAATCCAATAAATAAAATAAGGTAAGGAAAGATAAAAGATAATTAAGGCTGATCTCACCGACATTTGTAACAAATTGGAAGAATAAAGGGAAAATATGAGAACAAAATAGTTTTTACTACCTATTTCAATTAAAATTTTACAAAGATAGATAAACTCTTTATTGGAACACTAGGTACAGAACAAAGAAAACTAGAACTTCATTATAACTACTACACAATGTATCTTCATGGTTGACTTAAAATAATTTGGCGCATCACCGTAAAATCTTGCTACGGGATTGGCAATATTGTCATAAGGTTTTTCACTCAAAGGGTGTATTGTTGGGTGTGTATTGTTGATCGAAGCTTAATTAATAATGATTTAGCCGTAATTCAATAATAGCCGTTAATTAATTATCGGACTTCATTTTTCCCCTATCATAAACAAGTAAGCGGCGGTAGCCTAGTGGGAGAACGTCCGCCTTCCAATCAGAAGGTCGTGAGTTCAAATCCCAGTGCAGGCACGTACCAATGTGTTTCTGTAAAACATATGTACGTAATTATCACTCGCTTTTCGGTGAAAGAAAACATCGTGAGGAAACCCACATACCTATCCGAGAATTATTTTGTAGGTGGGTATGTTATCCACCAATCCGGACTGGGTCCCCGTGGTGGATTATGGCCTTACCCTACTCACGAAAGTGAGGAGAGACCCGTGCCCAGCAGTGGGACGTTATGGGTTGATGATGATAAACAAAAGATCGCTTATACGGAATCTATTTATGTTTAGCGTGGAATTTTTTTTTTTAAAAGTGATGAATTAACAAGACATGTGATTGACATGGCGCAGACACGTATGCTAGCGCGGAGACGGTAGTGGCAGCAAAAAAAAACAGTCGAATTTAAAACCTCCTTCTTTTTGAAGTCGAGTAAAAATAGGAAATGTTTGTTTTCTCTTCGGAACGTCTGAACGGATTTTGATGAAATTTAGTATATATTAGATACTTTAGGTCCTGAAATAGAACATAGAATACTTTTTATCCCATATAAGTTAACCGTTCCTGTCGGAGACCCGGATAAAGCCGCGAGGCGCTGCTAGTCATGTAGAAAAGAATCAAAGACTTAAAACTTTCATGAAAAACAGAAAGAGCCTTTGGAATGATATTCACATAAACTAGTCTAACTAGTCTAACTTACGAGAGTTTTTTATAATATTCAAGCTTCTATAGTTTTTGTTTAATTAACAAAATACGCCAGGTAATGTCGATCTTTTCTCTAGCCATCCTAATTTACGGATTTTCCTTTATTAATTTCAGGTGTTTTCTAGAATAATAGTAGAATATCTTGGTCTCTGCCATTAACGCGATACCTGTAAAAAGCTTCAAGAGAATCTTCAAGGTCAAAACGGAGCACGTTTAACTAAGGGTGAAGAAAATTTGACATGCAGATTTCCTTCCACGTAGGAAGATTTAGTGAACTCCCCAGGACGTTTTTATTTCCCTCTAATTATGCAAAATTACCGCCCAGGTCTTCGCCCATGGCTCCTCTGGGCCTTCTTCCGAGTTAATTAATTGTTTAAATTAATTTACCAAAAATCCTTCGGGTAATATTAATTCGTATTAAAAGTTGTTGGCCTTATTTATTAAAGAAACGGCACTTGGAAAAAAATAATTGATTGTAAAGATGGTAATTACATTTTGTTAATTGTAGACGGAGATTCTAGAAGTATAATTTTGTTGGTAAACGGAAGTGGAAGCAATCCTTCACTATTATTACAGAATCGAAGCCCACACACTACCGGATATTAGTTATGTTAAGCTTTGGTTCTCTTTCAAATATGGTTAATTAAAAGGCGGATTCTACTAAAAGAAGCAAATTAAAGAAATAAAATTAAAAAGAATAAAAAGATAGATAATATTTCGATTAGATTTATCTATATATAAATCTATAGATATAGCAGTACGAGGCATACCAGAGGCCGTTCCATGCCCCACACACGCCTCTGTACTCCACCTGGAAAACGCCTGGTCTGACTAAAATCCTTACCATCGACATTAAAATGTTTTAATAATGTTGAACAATATTGTAATCCTGCCTTCGACAAAGTTTACCTTCCTAATTAGTTTTAGTTCTAATGATATCATCAGACACAATTCCGTTTTCAAGACCTCTAGATTTCAATTGAAAGTTAAGTTAAATTCTCGGATAAAGAACTTGATTGATGAAAGAGACTAAATGAAACACCAGATCTAGTTCGAAGGTAAGAGTTTATTGCTTTAAATCTGGTAAATGTTTATTTAAAACAATTTACTTTGTACCTTTGAACATTTTAAGATAGGTATTTTTTCGTAATCACTGATCGCCTGAATAGTATTATTATTTATTTATTTATTTATTTATTCTTTAGCACACAATAGGAATATACAAGGAGTACTTAATGCTATTTAATGTTTCCCGTTTATTATAACCTGGAGGCCTACCATAACATGTTATAGCGATTCAATTGAAGAACTAAACTGAACCGCGTCGCATAATCGTAAAATGGCAGCAACTTAAATTGAGTCGCTAATAAGCCATTTTCCACCTAAACTGTGTCTCGTTTAGGTTGAAAATGGCAGCAACATAAAAAATAAGACGTCACGGTACGATTATGCGACGCGGTTCAGTTTAGGTCTTCAATTGAATCGCTATAAGATGTCATGGTAGGCCTCTAGGTTATAATAAACGGGAAACATTAAACAATTAGAAACATTTATGGTGAATGTGTGCCAATGTAATATTTCAAAAAGACTTACGCTATTTATAATGATTAAAGCTTTTGGCACTGCCAGACGTACAGCGATGCGCCACCGATTTATGGTGGACATTCCATCTGTACGCATAGTTTGCCTCCACAGTTATTATGCGTGCCGCGAAGGAGTGGAACTTCTCTCGCCATACCGAGTGCTAACAGAATTTTGCGTCATGCTATCCAGCCGTATGCCACCTCTCCTTGCCAAATGACCCGACTCATCCCGCACGGAAGACCTGAACGTACACATTAACTTGATACTTGACGCCATTAATCCTAGGCTGTCTCTTCAGCAGGATTTAATAACGCTAAGAATCGTGAGCGTACCCAAGGCGGTTTCATATTGGGGGCTTACCCCCGTCTTCATGCTTCAACTCGGGGCTTCTTCTTTCGTGTCGTCGTTCAATCGGAATTGAAGAGTAGCAGGCGAGATTTTGAATTGCCACAGCTGGAATTATAAAATGAATTCTCTGTTTTAAAAAATATTATTACATTTATCCTTTTCAGGAACTTAATCTGCTCTACTATCGCTTTCTGAATATTGGCGTAATTATATTACTGGGCATGTGAGACTAGAGCCGATGTCTCAGGGTGAAGACCGCAGTGCAGCGCCACGCAGGATTATGCAAGGCAAAGTTTTGGGTGGCACTGTAACTATTATGGGCAGGCATAGCGCTTACCATCAGGTGAGCGACTTGCTCGTTTCGTCACTCAGACATATAATAAAAATTATTTAATTAATATCGTCAACTCCCCCAAAATCAAGTTCTAGCTACGTCCATGCTAAGAATGTTTACCGCAGGCTCTAAAACAATTTACGTCGGGTATTTTCGGGTAATTTCGGCCACTTTCGGGATCGTAAATTAGCGTCCTATGTGCGAGTGTCCGCCGATTTCGGCAAGATTGCGCGACGTGTAGTTACCGTCCATGATTTATTGTGTCTCTGCCTAAATTACTTCAAGCGTAGTAGAAAAACCAAATCACGTAGCTGCTACGCTTTTACGAAGTTATGAGGTTCGTCTACGAGCGCTACGAACTTATATAGCAAACTTGCGTTATGAAAAACTTCAAAGGCGTTGACGTTGATTTCATATGTTGAGCAGGAAGTACCTTTTATATACTGCAATTTACCCAAAATACGTTTGCGACAGCCAGAGGATCGAAAAAAAACCGAAATAGATTTTATAAATTTAATTAAAATATTGAAATTAGAATTAATTACTTAATTCTAAAAGTATGGTTCCACCTCGAAGCGGGAAAGTGGAATGCCTAGTACATTCTAACAATTGACACTAAACGACACATGAGCCGTCGCGATTGACGTCACGCCGCGTTCGCATAGCGACCGGTGCAACTGCAGCGTCTGCGGTCTTCATAGGGTCTTCATAGGATTCCATAATTCCCATGACAACCTATATGAAGTAAACAGACGAAAAACATTAGACGACAAAATATATTTTATGTTATTTATTCGTTAAGTAAAAATAACATTATTATTTTTATTCCCTTTGTGTATTGGTTTTAAGGATGGTGATGAAAGCTAATGCTTTCAGATTTTAATTAAATCATCCTATATAATAGGCTAATATCTCTCCATTGCTCGGTTACAAGTATTTAATCAGAGAATGAGAGAAAATTATTTTGGATATAATTCACACTAAAAAATCACCGAGCATTTCAGCGAAACTCTCCAAAACTAAAAAAAAAAAAAAACAATTATATTTTACAGATATTACAAAGAATTAGTTAGTCCCTAATCGCTTGAAGTGTCTATAAACCAAGTCATATTTCATTATGAAGTTATGTTCTGGCTTTGAAATCTTCAGAATTCAATTATGAGAATATGTCTTGTAAATTTTTATAAAACAGTAGCTGTACACTGCCACGCTTCGCTGTGGCACATTCGCACATTCGCTGATATGTCACTGATGAAAAAAATAGATAAAAACAATCCTTGATGCGGATTATATATCATGCTAAAATTTCAGCTCGATCGGTGCAGAACTTTTTGAGTTTTTGAAGCGTACACAAACCAACATAACATTTTTATAAATATAGATTTCATATTTTCTCACAATAAAATCCAATAAATTCCCTAAAAGAAAAACATTACTTCATGTTTCTCAGTAATATTTTAACTTTCCTCGTACAAAACATATAAGGGAGATTTCTTTTATTTTTTTTACTGAATGACAAGACGAGCAAGTCATTCACCTGATGGTAAGCACTACGCCTGCCCATAATAGTCACAGCACCACCCAGAACACTGCATTGCATAATCCTGCACTGCGCTCGTCAACCTGAGACATCGGCTCTGAAGTCTCACATGCCCAGTAATTTCACTGGATACAGCAAACCAGAACACAGTAATCTAATTATGCACAATACTGTTACTACTAATAATATTTTCCGTTCCATACAAATGTAGCCGTTTTATTAATTTTAAAATTAAAAAAGCAGTTAACATTAAAGCGACAACCAATTATTGGAATATCACGTAATTTTTCATCTCGCTTATCTCATAACTGAATGCACAAAGCACACTCGATGTTTCCATTTTAATATCGGGAGTTATTGCCTAGATGTTATAAATATTTACGTAATCTTTATCCGCATTAAACGTCACTCGAAATGACTTCTTATTGTGAAGGCGTAAAGCTGAAATTGATGGGACGGGTACAAAATTAATTTGATTGCTTAATGTTATTACGGGCTGTTTTAAATTAAACAGGACGTTATTGGCAGTTAAAGAAGCGACTCGCCGCCTTTGGGATTTGTCGCTTGTTTTTATTAAAGCTACTTATTAGGTTTGGGAGACAAAATGGGGGGTATCTTGTAACATTCCTTCATTTGGCGGCGTCCGTAGCGTGGTGGGTGAGCCAACTGTGAAGCGTGAGGGTGCCGGTTTGATTCTAGCACTAGGCAATTTTTGTAAACCACAGGTATTTGCTCTGAATCTGTGTGTTTATAGGACCATAATCCTTGTAATTCCCAATTCTTTAGATACAGTGAATTGCAGTTAAGGGTCAGGATCTTTTTATTATGATCGGGACGCGTTATTATGTTTTGTTATATTTTATGCTGTGTTTCCGTTTGAAAGGCACTGTATCCAGCGAAATTACTGAGCTAATTATTATGAGACCTTGGAACCAATGTATCAGGGTGACGAGCGCAGTGCAGTGCCAAGCAAGATTATTCAATGCAAAGTTCTGGGTAGCACTGGAACTGTAATAGACAGGCATAGCGCTTACCATCAGGCGAACGACATGCTAATCTCGTTACTCACTCAAAAGAAAAAAACTGCTGTACTAATATTGATCACTAAACTCTTGCATGCGCATATTTCCGCTAGCACCACTATATAATGAACTTTGTTGAAGCAACGTGTCACCTAGATCGATAAACCGGGCCTAGGACCAAACAGCATTGGGTAATGCATTTTTAATGAAGCGCAGCGGTGGTTCACAAGAACCAATCCAAACGTTATTTATTGATTATTCAGTAGCATACGACACTAACCCCAGCCGACACCTACTCATACGAGTAAGTTGAACTCCAAAGAATATATTTTATGGGAAATCCAGTTTTCTTAATTTGACTTAGTGATGAGACGAGCAAGTCGTTCACCTGATGGTAACCGCTACGCCTGCCCATAATAGTTACATGTAATGACATACCTACCTCCGAAATAATTCTCGGGTAGGTATGTGGGTTTCCTCACGATGTTATCCTTCACCGAAAAGCGAGTGATAGTTATGTTATAATTTATCAGTATTAATATTTTATAATAAATGATTTCCTACCGTCAGACGACATACCATCAATCTCAGTCTACGCTAGGTATTAAACTATTGTTCCCGTTCGTAACTTTTGCCTGAGTCGTGACCTCACTTGAATCTTTGTTCGACACTCACAGAGAAACCCTTTATGTCGAGTTTAAGAGCTTTTTAGGTCTTTTGTGAGTTTTTTGTAGTTTTTATGACGAGTCATATCCTCAAGTGAATAGAGGATTTTGGCGTGTAAGATGGCAACAGAGGTAGCAAATTACCAAGACTGTTACAAATTAGAAATAAGTACCTAAAATTAAGTAAAAGAATAATAATTAATAATATTAACATTAAGAAATAAGTAAGTACCTAAATAATAACTCTATAATCATCCATTTCTTGGTAAATATTTTCTCAAATCTCTATTTTTGCATTTATTCTTGATATATTTTTACCTTATTTCTGTTTTGTCTTTTCCATGGTTTATTCTGTTGTACAACAAAGACTTTTCTATTCTATTTCTGACCTCTTACAAGGATTGTCTGTATCTAGGTAAACACCCTTCTGGGTGACCCTTCAAAGAACCCCTTCAAGGAAAGACCCAGCGGACAAATACCTATGAATACCTTAGAATAAGAAATAAAGCTATTAGTTCAAATGGTAAGTAGCTGTGGTTCTCATAGTGTTTGCCCTGCATGGCACTTTGGCGTAGTTAAACGTGCGTCGTTTACAAAATTAGTTAAGTTCAGAAGTAGTGGAAACTAACCCAGTATATACTTAGATTACCAAAGTACGTGTTCCTGGTTGGTCGGTACCCCGTCAATTATTTAGTTTTGTAGTGTCTTTGTAGTCCTGTTTTCATTTATTTAAAGTGAAAAGGTACTTAAGAAACCAATCATTGATTGAATAAACAATTGATATAATAACCAAAAACTAAGATAAATATTTAGTTAGAACGGCATAGACCAACGTAGCAAAAATGTAGGTACGTACAAAAAGCACACCAAAAATATAAATATAATTAATGCGTTATGAAATTCACCCCATGCTCCCAATCTAGCTAAGTGTTTTCATACTTTTAACAGCTAGCTAGAAGTTATAATTTATACACAAATACGCGACCACGAGAGGTCCACTAATGTTTGTTTTTTCAACTTTGACTGCCGACAAATTGATTCCCAACAAAGAATGGAATAACGGGAGAACTCCCATTTGTTAGCGAAAAACTCTGGATTATACCCGAGATTAATAAGTGGTCCACAAAGATGAAAATGAGGGGCTTTAAAGGATATCTTTAAGCTCCCAACTTTGAAAATAGGTGGCGTTGCACTTTTCCTGGCTGTAAAATGGCAAACAAAGGTCGAGTAACGTTGAAGTATTCAGTAACTATTACTGACGTCGCGTCAGATTAGGTCTAGGTTCGCACCTATCTACCTATCTAGTATGATATTTTTCACCATTATATTACTATTATTATTATTTTTTGACCAAGCCTTCCGAGCTTATCTCCTAAATAAAAAAATATATAAGGTGAAGTACAGGGAAACTGGGAAAAGCCTTTGAGCCGCTCTTAAGGTGCAACCGATCTGCAACACTGTTACAGCAACAGATTTCGTCGCAACAGTCTCCCGTGGAACGGCAAGTGGGTGCCATTGGAAATTACTTTAGTGTTCTTCAGCCCTGGATTCCTGTTTATCCCGTTCTGAGGTACGAATAATAGGACAAAATTTTCATTAAAATTCCCGGAAAGCGAATTTCCGTGATTTCTGAGATTATTTCATCCAAAAAGTTAAACGGCCACAATAGAACCCTCACGGGTGTCCCGTGGGGGCCATAAACAGACGATTTTGTGTTATTCTGGATCTCTAACGAATAGATTGTCAAAGGATATTCTTCGGGCCCTTTCGGCTCGTTGACTAATGACTCCCTTTTGGATGGTATTACAAAACCGAACCTGTTTGTTGTGACAAAAATGTAAGGTGCCAGCAGCACCCCTTGCGGTTTCGTCCGCGTTTACCAGAATTCTATTATATTATGCTGGCGGACGTTGATTATATTTATAAAAAAATTACATTTATAATAATACAGCGGTGGTAGCCTAGTGGGAGAACGTCCGCCTTCCAATCAAAAGGTCGTGAGTAAAAATCCCAGTGCAGGCACGTACCAATGTGTTTTTTGTCAAATATGTGTACGTAATTATCACTCGCTTTTCGGTGACGGAAAACATCGCGAGGAAACCCACATACCTACCCGAGAATTATTTCGGAGGTAGGTAGGTGATCCACCAATCCAGATCTGATCCAGATCTTTTTTGTTTCAGGGATAATTATTTTACTCTGTGTTACGGGGAGATATTATGGCCTACGAACTTACTTGGGAAATCCGTCGATGGCCTCTCGGATGTGTAATCAGCGCTGTCTTCGGGTTAGATGGGGGATGATGGTGCACAGAGATATATCCATAGGACGCCGATGGGGCGGTTTCTTCTGATCCCGTATCACCTTCCTCCGGGATAGAGGTGTGATCAGGCAATCCACACTACACTTAATCCTGGAGCTCGTCTCCGAGGATGGGAATGGCGTCCACGAAATGGAGCTACCGGTGAAAGCTCAAAACACCGCGATGCGACAAGTGCTCGCACGCGCATTTGAAGGACGACTGACTTCCGGTTGGCCAACCCAAAGTCGTGGGCCATAATAATCTCGTACCAACACAAAATATTAAGCGGAATAGTCTTTGTGTAGTTACGTTCGAAAACACTCAAAATAAAAAGAAAAGAAATCTGTTTCAGTACGAAACACTCTGAAATGACAAAAAGTCATGTAGGCTAGGAATTTGCGACGTCATCTTAACCCTCTAAATGTGAGGCGTGGTAAAATTACTGTTCAGGGACTGTTTTGAAGCGCTTCGGAAGTTTTTTCTAGCCTAACTAACGTATGAAATTATGTATACCTCCAAAAACATGATTTTCTTTTACAATTTAATATAAATATCAGCTACGCCCCACTATTTTACTTCCAGATGTTTTAAATTATTTAAGGCGATACTTAGTGTCGCAGATGACGCACGTTGCTTATCTAAGTGTAAGTGACCTTTTATATAAAAAAAAAATAAATGCTCTTAGCGTTAGGTCCGCCATTTGTACTAGTTAGTTAATCTGTGCAATAAAGTATTAAATAAATAAATAAATATATATCAGAAGGCTAGAAACAACCTACAAAGATTCTTGTATAATTACGTCCCACTGTATAATAAAAGCTAACATACGAGCAACTTTATCTAAACATTAAGTTATATTCTTGTCAATGACGTAAGCTACATTTACTTATAGTTTAGATAGATATGATAAACTCTTTAGGTATTGAAACACCACAGAACAAAGAATACTTAAAAAAACTAAAACAAATAGAAATAAAGTATAATAAAAAAAAAAGAAGAGGAAGCAAATAAGAAAAAGAAGAAAAAGATGAATAAAGTAGAAGTAGATGAAGTAGTAGTAGAAGAAGTAAGTAGTAAGTAAAAGTATAATAGTTTAATTCTTATTGTAGTTTCTTTAGTCTCAAATTGAGCACCAAGAAGTGTATAACTCTTTAATTTGATTACCGAAGTTGAAATATCAACTAAATATAAGTTGCAGACTCCGTGACGTCAAATTCAACTTTGATATTTACCCTGTTTATACGGAGACGGGTTGTTTTATCAAAGCCTTGCTAATTCTCGCATAATACCTTCCAGACTTGAAGCTTAGGAACAGCCTTGGGACATGTTTATAACATTGTGCCCACTTTAAGAATGAAAACAATTCTCACTTTCTAATTTTTGGGAGGAGCAAAGTTCAAAAGTCTCGGTCATTAATTAAGTTATAGTTCAAAAGGATTTTTCTTGGCGTATTTGAGTAGGTCCTTAACTTAAAGTCGCTCTTCAGATTCCTATTTGGTACGTCGCAGCTTGGCATATGTGTCTTCCTTCGTTACAGGCACAATGCCGTGGCTACACATGGGTGTAGATGTGCGTACATGCGTCTAATGCATTGGGTCCAAACTTGGCGCCAAATAAAAATGGCTGACCCATGTGTAAAACGAAAAACGATGTTGGGTCTAAGGTGTACGCTCGCACTTCCTCTTCTTTTACTAACATGGCCAATTATCAAAAGCATTGGACGAAAAGTCAATCCAATATCCAAAATCTGTACAAGACTAGTCCACAAATGGGTATATTGGCTGTAACAATAAATCTTGGTGCGACTATATGGCTAATGTGTGACCACAACATAAGTACATCTAGTGGTAGGAACCTACACCGTACAAAATATAATTTCAGAGAATGTTTTCATAGACAAGATAGGTACACAAACGGTTTACAATAAACTGTTTAGTCAGTTGAAAACTTTAATATTCCGTTCGCGTATTTCAATAACCCGAAGTGAAAGTATTGGTTATCGATAATAAGCGGAAAGCCCACGTCTCGGCCCGAGCCTATCCAAAGCAGAAAACGGTTAAAAAGGTCGCTGTTTTTGTTAGTGATTATAGTAATAACTGATATTTCATATTTACTAGGCGTGCTCTGCGTTTTTACCCGCAATTTTCTCGTTTTCCATATAAACGTAGACAATCCATTTCACCCTTTATGTATGACATAAATATAATCGCTTAGCCCCTCAATCATAAAAAGTTATGTAATGCTTACTAAAACTGTATAGGTATTGCAAAATTGACCTGGGCAGGAGTAAGTGACATTAGTAATTTTTTTATGAATAAAAAAACGATATTTTTTTGTAGCACATAATAAATAATATTTAAGTAAATGAAATAGCAGAAAAAAAAATTTTTTTTTCGCTTCTCCTGTTTATTTCCATTTATTATTAATAAATCTCCCATATGTCACCGCACGTTTTGCCTTATCTTATTATGTGAGTTAGAGAGAAGAATGAGTTAGGTAGAGAAGCTATTTTACGATTCGCAATCCAAACATGAATCTAGGTTAAATACTTTATGATAACACACCCTTAACTTTAACCAACAGATTACCTCTAAAGCATTCGGCTTTTAAATGTCGCGACCCACAACCGTCAGGCTCCGGGTAATCAGGATAGTTCCATGTAGCTCCAGCAAATTAACGAAAGTTAAAGTTAATCACCGGATTACCGCTAAGCTCCAGTTTATATTATAGTAACTGGATTTTAGAGTTGTCATATATGCTTCGGTTCCGGATATCGATGTGGATACTAAAAAAATATACTTGAATACGGGTTTTTTATGTAATTAGAGATCTAAATGTGCGTATTTTAATTCGGATAATAAGATTATGACATGTTTTTTCCAAATATGTAATTAGGTATCACAAAAAATGCTAGACACAAGGGCATAATAATATAATAATCGCCAGACGATTTAACTTCGTGCGTGGTTATGGTAAGCTATCTATTGCATTACGAGCAACCTTTTGATAAGTGGATAATCATGACTAATGCTAAAGTAGACCGCGGCCGATGTCTCAGGGTGCCGAGTGCAGTGCAGTGCCGCACAGGATTAAGCAATGCAGTATTCTGGGTGGTGCTGTGACTGTTATGGACAGGCGTAGCGCTTATCAGCAGATGAACGACATGCTCGTCAAAACTCAGTCAAAAAAAAAAGTAGACCGCGTCATATCCGAAACTGATAAACCTATTTTTTTTTTTTTTAAATCTGATGGTTTCGGTTCAGATTTACATCATCACTACTGTGGAAGCAACGGTTTATCTCAAGGGGTACAAGTAATGTAATTTGATAGAACATGGTGGAAATGTATAGGGAATTCAATTAGAGGATGATCGTAATCACGGAAGGTAGCTATTTGCGTTTCTCTAATTATTCACGTTATGTTTATTTTGTGCAGAGCTTGGCCTCTGTAGAGCTGATTTATTGAACAGAAAAGTAATATGTAATCCATCGGGAATAGATGAGAAATATATACTTTACTGAACACCAGATTTTCGTTACAAAATTTCTCTAGCATTGACAAAATAATTCCCTGAACAAAATGGGTCAAGTTTGAAATCTGTGCTACGTGAAGGGTAAAAAAGTAATCATGCGTTTATTCTTAAAAAAACTATCACTGGATAGGGATTGGAATCGTGAGGTTTGGCATTGAGTCAGAGTATGAGGTCTCACTTTGAGACAAGCTTGAGAAAAAAATATAAAAATTAGTAATATTACTCCCAAAACTCGAGATGTTACTTTTCCAAAATTGATCTTTCCAATTTTTTTCCAGAATAAACCCGCCCATGTTCCCATGAGTAGTGAGTTACCTTTCTATAAGCTCTGAATTTTAAGTTTGTCGGTAAAACGCCCAAACTTTTACTTAAAATACATGAACCTTAAGTTTGAGACGATAAGCTCCATAACTATAAATACCTTTACCATTGAGCCTTTTCTCTACCTTTCTCAAAAGATTTTCTATTCCCAGTTTAGAAGGGAGTCATCAGAATACTTTTCTACGCACAAAAAGTTGGTGAAAATTAAGGAATTCAGCTGGAAATGTATTTTGGTATCGTCGCCAGCACCTCCGCAATGGGCAAAACTATCAGGTTGCCTTTTCCTTTGTGCTTGCTTTCATCCTTTTCTAACATTTATTTCCAGTATTAAATATTTACGGTAAAATTACTTTTTTATTTGTAAATAGGTTCACGTTTGATCACTATCTCACTTGATGTTAGGCGGTCTACGATGGCGCATAAAGATTTCGCTCGTGGCTTGAAGACTCCCAGGTTATAACTATCGGGAAAGACTGAATCAGGCAAGGAGTTCCGCTCCTCCGCACTACGCATACTAAATATAGAACAAAATCGCCAAACTAGAACATGACTCAATATTCTCCAGTTTCCAGGCTACTTAATAAACAGCTTATGTTAAATAAATAGAAGCCTCCAACCGAAGAGGGTAGTCATTATTCAACAAATAATATTCTGAGGTATTTAAGTATAATTAATAGGCTTGGCAATCTATTACCTAGGCCAAAATTCAACCAATTAGAGTTCTTGTCTTCAGTGGGCTCAAACTTGGATGTCCTTTGTAATTGATCGAGAGGTAAACCTTGTGGGACCGGGACAGTCAACCTCAATAAAAAATTTTGGTTATATTGATTTAGGAAATATGTAAAATTATTGTAGTTCGCCCTTCCGCGAAAATTTCCAACCGTTTGTTTACGGTGTAATTATAGTTGAGGTTAGAGGCTTTTATTGTATTTTTTTATTTGACTGAGTGACGAGACGAGCTAGTCGTTCACATGATGGTAAGCGCTACGCCTGCCCATAACACTCATAGCACCACCACCATCTCTTAGAATATTTGCAATTTATTTGGAAAATTTTAGGAAATTACACTGGGATAAGTGCCGTCGACATAATATAAAAGAATACGAAGAAGAAAAACCGCTACAGACACGCCCGTCTACGACGTCATGTACCTAGAGAGCGTCAGTGACGCGCACTTAATTACGCTAGTATCCAAAGTGCTTCTATACTTTAACATAGTGCATAGAACGAAGTAGTACGAACGCACGTGTGTGACGCCTTATGTTCCACGATGATCAGAATGTATTAGAAAAGTTTTGTATCAGACTGTCAATACCTGCCGTCTGGAATGGAAACAAATTGAATTCCATCTGTTTGAATCAATCTATGTCCTGAGAGATTCAACCCCTTATATAGATAACACTTTACTAACTGAAGGTTATAAGGTAGAAGGCTACTGATATGATCTTCAAAAGGTCTGAAATTCACTGCTTTCCTTCAGTTTGCCCAAGAAAACTGAATACATTTGGATTGTAATATATATGTCATATGTATGTCATATGAGGTTAAAAAAGTGACATTTTTTAAGTTGTAAATGACGTTCTTTATATGCTAGTACAAAGAATTGGCCGTAAACCTGTGTGGAGACGCTTATGCAGTTATTATTAAATTTAGTGCCGCTACGGCGGCGCGGCGGCGTGCCGATAGCTGCGAGACAAGCGCTTGTGGAAATGCAGCCTAAGAGGTGCGCAAACTCAACGTCTTTGATGTGAGATAAGGCCCATGTTGCTTAGTTAACTCAGACGTGACAGAAAGGACTTTGAAACTTAAAGGACGCAGCGCTATTTATCTTTGAAGCAATCCGTTACCTTCTGTGGCGACTAATTACTAAGGTACTATGTTTGCTGACAGATCAAAAACTTATTAATTAATACAGTCACCTCTCAGGACCTCTTGATAATAATAACCCTTGAGTAATGTAAAAGCGTGTTTCGGTGTTTATTACAAGGGCTCTTTGTGAAATTAACTTAAGGACGTACTTATTCATTTTCAACTTAAATTCGAAACATTCATCTTAGGTGATAAAATTAATTGTATGGCAAAAAATCGTGTACGGCAATTTTATGCCTAACCACGATAATATCAAAAACTGTATTATTGGCAATATTTATAACAAAAACGTTTTGACACTACATATAAAACCGCCAAGGAGTGGAACTCCTTGCCTGAGTCTGTGTTTCCCGATAGTTATAACCTTCAAGTCACGAGTAAATAAGGTACTTCTAGGTAAGCGTGTACAATCGTAGACCGCAGTGTCACTTACCATCAGGTGAGATAGTGCTCAAACGCGAGCTTATCCTTACTTATATTATAAATGCGAAAGTAACTCTGTCTGTTGCTCTTTCACGCCTAAACTACTAAACCGATTGAAATGAAATTTGGTACAGAGATAGTCTAGAGCCTAGGGAAGGACATAGGCTACTTTTTATCGCGAAAAATGCATTGTAAGGGTTTGAAATAGGGGATGAAAGTTTGTATGGAAGTATCGTCATTTTTGAAGCTAGAAGCTTGAAATTTATTTTTTAGGCCTTTGATTAGATATAAATAAATTTGGCATTCAAAGTTTGTAAAATTTTACCCTTGAGGGGTAAAATAAATATAGGGGATGAAAGTATGTATAGGAATATGTAAAGTTTCGGCTTTACCGCTGCACCGATTTAAAAAATTATTTCACTAATGGAAAGCTACATTGACAGCGAGTAATATAGGGTATATTTTATCCCCATATTCCAGCGGGAACAGGAAGTACGCGGGTGAAGCCGCGGGGTACAGCTAGTTAACAATAAAAAGAAAAAAAACATAAGCGTATTTCCACTAGCACCCCTGCCCTGACAAACATCTGCTATTTATGTTATATTTACGTCTATACTAAAAATAAAAGGTGCCAGTCTGTCCTTATTGGACATGATTTGCTTTTGCTTCCGTGGTTAATATTTTTCTATTCATAGCAAATATAACGCAACACATTCGTTTTATGGTTCTCGTGTAAAGACAGCCAGGTCTATATATTTCAGAAATCAGTAACATGTTACTGTCATGATTCCCGAAATAGAAATCTCTGCCCTTTAACGTTTCCTCCACTGATCCAATATGTGAATCGGGACCGTGGATTTGGAATCAATTCGAATCGTTTCACTTTAATCGGTTCGGCGACTTCCGTAATAGTTTCCGTTAAACCCTTTAAGCCGGAGAAGTATGTCATACCGTAATCACACACGACTGTAGCTGTAAACAGTCGACGAAGCTTTTCTATGGAGGAATGTTGCAGAGAAAAGTGTTTTCAGCGCAGGAAGTGTTCTGGTTTTTTATTTAACATGCCGCACAAAGTTGAGGGAGAGAATCAGAGTACGATTCTGATTCCGATTTTGATCATTTCAATAGATGTTTATTAAGTTAAGTTATATGTACTGAAATGTTCAATCTGCTTGTCTGACCCAGTTTTCACTTTTCTTTATTATCAGGCCTCGTTATCAAAAGATGGGAACGACAAGATACAGCTCTTATTTTTTGTAAAACAGGAGTTTGTTTATATGAAAAGAGCTAAAAACAAGCATGGTCTGAATAATGGTGGGCAGTCACCGTCGCTAACACTTGAAATACGGAGATGAAGTCGTTAGAAAGCTAACCCTGACTCTAGGTCCGTCACGTTAATTGATATTGAACGAGACAGCACCATCAGAAGATGGCTAACTAACTTTGAAGCTAGAAAGCTTCAAAGTTAGTTTGTGTGACTGTCCAAGGCCTTATGACACGGCTTAACGTACCCTCCGAAGCATGGAAGCGGTCACACGCTATGCCACTAACGGTCATCTTGCCAAGTACGCCGCTGGGGGCGTTACTTAACTTTGATGAGCAGTTAAAAACCCTCAGTTAAACTATGCATAGAGTGCTTCGCGATTGCACAATCATGAGCCGTGGCTTGTAAGGCGTCTTCTGTCTGGTCTGGCTTGCTGCTAACACTTTCCTCGCCGCCTGTCCCGCACAGAAGTAATTACACGTGTCAATGCGTCCAGTTGGCTCGTATTGTGCGATGAGACTTGTCGAATGAATGGACTTGTTACTTCTGTATCCGATCGAACCATTGTTATCAGTCTCGTTCTTTGATAGTTCGTTCAATGCGCTAATAACTATTTAAAAAGTTCTGATTTTGAATGATGAGTCATGGATTTCGGCTTTTACAAGTTTTACAGGGAAGCAAAACTAAACAGAGTCAGAGAAAGTTGTTGCATAAAAGACAATCCTGGCACGACTGATTGACACGATAGAAATTATGTTAATTTGCATATTGTATGTAAAATTTGATAGAGTAGATAAGTATTTGTCATTAATCCCGCAGTTGATAAAGCATGAAATCGTAAAGTTGAACCACCTCGTTAACTGTTAGTTTCTCTCACTTGCTTTGCTCGCTTTGCTTTTCACCCGCGTAGTTCCTGTTCCCCCGGAAATATGCTGATAAAATATAGCCTATGTTACTCGCTGTCAATGTAGCTTTCCATTAGTGAAATATTTTCCATTAGTGAAACTTCCATACAAACTTTCATCCCCTATTTCAAACCTTTACAATGCTTTTTTCGCATTAAAAAGTACCCTATGTTCTTTCTTAAGCTCTAAACTATCTGTGTACCAAATTTCATTATAATCGGTTCAGTAGTTTAGGCGTGAAAGAGCAACAGACAGACAGACAGAGTTACTTTCGCATTTATAATATAAAAAAGTAAGGAAAGTAAGGAATAAGGACTAGCTGTACCCTGCCACGCTTCGCTGTGGCATATTCGCACATTCGCTGATATGTCACTGATGAAAAAAAATTATAAAAACAATCCTTGATGCGGATTTTACCTATATCATGCTAAAATTTCAGCTCGATCTGTGCGGAACTTTTTGAGTTTTTGAAGCGTACACAAACCAACATAACATTTTTATATATATAAGAAATAAGCCGACTTAATTGGGGTCCCTGAGTACGGTAAATAATAAAAGATCTTAATTAGCTTATATTTCCGGGAAATTCGTTACTTGAAAAAGTAATTAGGTAAACGAAAGTAATCAGTTGTTTTGTGGTTCATTTATCTATTCGGAGTATTTCCAAGTAACACGATACGATCAGTCTATAACGAACGCATCACTTTTCGGTTCCCAGCGAGGCGTCTAATCAAATTAGTGTGTGGGGCCGTTCCTTTGGGGCCGACGGAGGAAAATCTGTAAACGATTTATTTATTTATTTATTTAATACTTTATTGCACAGATTAACTAACTAGTACAAATGGCGGACTTAACGCTAAGAGCATTTTCTACCAGTCAACCACCCATAGTGAAGGAGAGACGGTGTAGGCGTGCATCAAAATATCTCATTAAGAAAAAAAAAAATAAAAAAAAAATAATAATAAACAATAATGGAAAATAATACAGCTTAATACAAAAACAACATGAATGTAATATAATAAAATATAAAATAATATAATATAGTAATATATATAATATAAAATAACGATTGAGAGCTGAATACGCTCACACACCGGCCAAAGCTGATTGCTAAGTGATTCAGGAGTAAACAAAGTTCTACCCTCGTTTAGGGTTTGTTAGCAGTGCGTAAATTTCGTCAGAAATAGCCTTTTTCCTTGGGACCTTATTTAATTTCCGTGTCTGATGGTTAAATGAAAATCAACGACTGCTGTCAATCGATAACAACTGCGAAAGACCGCTTAACGTGAGTTATGAATTTAAGACGTTGACTGCAGCTGAATAGATTTTTAAATTTGGGCATCGTTACGAACCATGTGTATATTTCCCAGCACTGGCGTGCCGTCTGTGTGAGTCTTACTGTAGCAACGCCGCGTTAAACACACACGTCTGTGTTTCGCCACACAGCCGGCACGCAAACTGACACAAAAGGTGTGTTTTCTCGCACTCGCGTAACGTTATAAAAAACACAAACGTGTGTGTTTTCAGCACTAGCGTGCCACTATGCTTAACACTCTGCCACGAACGTTCTGTTCTAATTTTTTTTTAATTTTGAAGTGTTTTTACTTTAAGTTTTAGGTCCTATTATTATTTCATAGGATACAGCGACAAATTCTTTTGTAGATTTCTCAAAAGTATTTTTAGGTAACACCAAAACTACCTTGTTATCTTTGCTGTCGCTTCCGTCAAGTTTTGCAAACAGAAATGGTTTGACAACTGATCAGGGCTTCTCACTTCGAGAAGCAAACTTGGTCCATCCAACCCTTCGCAACTCTACGGGTATCGTGTAACTTCAACTCTATTTAAGTAAACGTCATTTAAGTTTCCGAACTGATAAAAATCATGGATATTTTAAACCCGCAGAGGAATCCCTGGGGAGGAAACTTTTTCTCAGTTTATTTACGTAGCACATAGACGTAAGTATTTATGTGGAATTACCTTGAAGAAAATTACACGGTATTTATGGTTGTAAAACTTGGTTTACATAAGTTTTTTTTTCTAAACGCCCAGATCCCTAGGTGCGATGACGACGTCGCGAAGGCGTTTTTAATACAAACTTCAGTACCCGACACAAATTTTAATGTATAATGAATGTATGCAGATAACTATGAAGTTGCATCGGAACGCTATCTTTCTGCAATATCTCGACGTCGTCGTCTGAATAATGGATAAGAACTCGCTAGTCCTTTATTAAATCCATGTCGAAACAAAATCAAATTTAATAAAAAATGAAATTGGATTGAACCTTATTGAGAAACTGCAGAAACTGCAGTCTTCGACGAAAAAGTGCTAGCGAAATAAACTTCCACTGCACAGTTCATTTGTTTCAGTACGATTAATAAAATAATTCATTTCATGAAAACTCGTAACATTTCTGGATTCCATTGTTATAAATCTCATTTGCATTCGATAACAGTTCGTTAGCGTTATACAAAACCCGCCGACAAAAGGGATTATGGGTACAAAAAGCTTAGACAGGTAATAGGAACGGGAGCTCACTCGGATTATTACAGAATGCATTAAGAATTTACTATTGCGAGCACCATATTTACCAGGAAATTGATGGCACTAGCAATAGTACCTATTAGAATATCATGGCTCATGAGGTCGTTGCCTTGACTGTACTGACGTCGACTGTATAACATTTAAGAACGCATTGACCGCGTCCGTACCGGCAGCTACCGAACGACCGACGCTCAGTACTGACCGCCAGAGTAAATCTAAATATGGCCTAACAAATACGCGGTAGCTATACATTCCGTTTCTAACTTCAATTCTTCTGTTATCGAACATGTTGGCTTAAAAACTTATGGGATGAGTTAAACTGTGCAGTTTGTAATACCTGATTGTTTGATTCTTTATTGCAGATACACACATCCATCATAATCATCCTCATCGTTATTATCATCATAACCAACCCATATCGTCCCACTACTGAGCACGGGTCTTCCCTTTTGTGAGGAGCGTTAGGCCATAATCCACCACGGGGGCCCGCTCCATACCTACCTCTGAAATAATTCTCGGGTAGGTATGTGGGTTTTCTCACGATGTTTTCCTCCACCGAAAAGCGAGTGATAATTACGTACATACGCTTTTTACATAAACACGTTGGTACGTGTTGGTGTGTTTTTTTGGTGTACAATAAAGAGTTCTATTCTATTCTATTCTACGTGGGATATGAATCCACGACCTTCTTCTTGGAAGGCAGACGTTGTTCCACTAGGCTTCCACCACTACCACTACAATACACAGAGCCATTAAAAGTAAATAAAAAGAAAACCTAAGACATATTGGCAATCTTTACCCGGGGTCCCTACGCCACTATCAGTAATCTTGTCTCTGCAGACTTCTAGCATTGGCTTATCGATTTAATTAGATCAAATACCGACATACGAGTATAACGCCCTTCCTACGTAAAGTTCGCTTCTTGTCTTTGTTCGACGTGGTGATCGAGGTCGCACTCCTCTTTGTTTGCGGTTAATGACCTTGAGCAGAAGTCCAGGGGGGTCTACCATAAGTTCGATAAGCGATATATGGATGTCATTATCATCGCAAAAGATAAGAGAACCGAAGGCTTCGTCTGCGTTTTAGTCTTACGTTCATAAACCTAAATGCGATCTCTAAAGTCACCGACATGGCATTTCAGATTTTGCGTCAGCATGACTATCGCTTATTGAATCTAGCGAAGCCATTTAAAAATCCCAAGTATTTCCAAGTTGTTTTTTTTCTAAATTGTTTAAGTGGCATGAGGGCACGTATCAATGTGACTCTGTAAAGAAAATGTACGTAATTATCACTCGCTTTTCGGTGAAGGAAAACATCGTGAGGAAACTCACATACCTACCCGAGAATTATATCAGAGGTAGGTATCCACCAATCCAGACCCGGCCCTCGTGGTGGATTATGGCCTAATCCTTCTCACAAAAGTAAGGGAAGACCCGTGCTCAGCAGTGGGACGATATGGGTTGATGATGAACAGACACGAATAGCTGAAACATGTTTGATCGAAAGTTTGCTTGCACCTTTGATTCTGTCAAAAGTTTTGACTACCAAAGCCTACAATTTAATAAAGTGATTTTATTGTAGTATTTGCGTACTCTTTGATTGTATTAGATGGTACGATTTAACCAAAAATTAATTGCAAAAACAGCACCATTCCTTTTGGCTTTGCCGTAACGCACTCGAAAGGCAATGTTATTTTCAAATGAACATAGAGAGGAGAGCAAGTTCAAATTTAGAATGAATGTTCACAAAGTTAGCTCTCGGATGATGGTATCAAAGGATCTCCCGTCACAGAGGATTATTTCATTTGTGGAACGTGCCCCTTGACGTAGCCAATTGGAATTCTAATTTACGAGTAGATGGCCAAAAAGGAGCAGCGAGGAAAGCAATGATATAAGTAAGATGAATTACTGGTAAAGAAACTCTGAGCGGGGCTGGATGAAACGGAGAATCAGAGGATTAGCCGCTTTCTCAAATAAAGCAATATTTATAAATTTTCTTATTGTATTAAAAGTAGTAGGTATATAGCGGTTGTCAATTACCTGGAGCCTCACCACGAACAGTTAAATCCATCCAGTTTAAGGCCTTAAACTGAACTGCCCTGCTAACTGTCACCACCAATATCGCTCAGCGTTCATAAGTCGACCAGAGACATTTATCCAAAGAGATCGGAACAATTTGTTTGCATTTATGGGAGTTTTTAAATTTTTGGGATACACCGGGGAGCTAATGTTTGAAAGTTAACTTTTCGAGAACGATGGAGTGTAGATTTATGGAAAAAAGCCATACTGTGGACGTTAGGAGTTAAAACATAAATACGTAACTTTTTTTTCAAGTTTACGTGTAATCTTTCAAATTTAAATTAAATTCTTATAAGCTTTAAACCAATAACCAGAAGATAGAATGTTCACCTCTGTATCAGTTGTACGCACCGACGCGGGAACCTGAGGTTTCGCAGTTGGATCTAAGTGGAAAATTACACCACCGATGCCGTAAATATTAATTATTGTTTCCTCAAAATTGAAAAACAAAAGTGAATCACGTATAATATTTCCATTAGAAGACTAATCTTGGAAACTTCCATCTCCTAAATTTCTTCCTTAATAAATTCCTTATTTATTTTAACAGCGGCTGTCGCAGGCTTTAAGATATAACTGTGGGCAGAAAGAAACGAGTTTATTCCGCCATGCGAATACATTACAAGGGGAAGAATACTGCGTTTGAATACAAAATAATACAGCCTTTGAACGCTTGATTCCATCAAACAGTTCTTTTTGACGAGCCTCGGAATTATTTACATCAGATCTTCTGGTTCTATGAACACAAAGAAAAGCTGGTCGTCTGTTTCAATTTAGATCAATTCTGATATCTATTTGTAAATTTACAGAAATCCTCTTAATATTCACCAGGTTGAACCGGAGCTGCTTATTCTATTACTCACAGAATTTCAATTCAGGAAGAGATGTATTTTACATCGACGTTTAGAATGTTCAAGTAGTAACGTAATATCTATTCACTTCAGTAATAGGGTTCAACATCAAACAAATGGAACCTGTCAATAACAGCGCTATACAATAACCACTTGACCTAGATATTTTGCTTGAATGATGTGCCAAGTACTTACATGGATAACTTGTGGATTTTTAGATTTTTAGATTAGTTTTTTTATTGAGTAACAAGATGACCAGGTGGTTCCACGATACGCCTGCTACGATGATACGAACGCTACGCCTGTTCATAACAGTTACAGTGCCACCCAGAACATTGCATTGTATAATCTTGCGCGACACTGCACTGCGCTCGTCACCCATAAACATTGGTTAAAATTGGTTATCAAACCGAAACACAGTATTGCTTTCACTGCTGCTTGGTGGATGGATATGTGGCAAAGATAGTTTGTGTTAAATAAAATACATTTGAATATTTAGCTTAGGGTACGCCATTCACTTTTCTCCATTAAGTAACGGGCTAAGTTGCAAGTCGTGCTTCGCATATTCTGGGTCGCATACCAAGACCTTTTTACTCCTTTCATGAAACAAAAAATGTAGAAATAAAAACAAAAATTCTTTTTTCCTTTTTTGTTACCTAGTGTATACTCGTATTCAGAGTCATCTCTCACAGAGACTAAGGCGAGTGACGTCACAGGCGCGTCCCTACCCTCGTGGCAATAAAACAATGCTGTCAAACTCTTTGCGATTTGTTTTTGAAAATGTTTTTTTTTTTCGTTTATAGAATACGGTCATGATCGTTACAAGCCGATAAAAATGAGTCCAAGCACACTCCATCTATACTGTTATTCGTTGAAAATTTCTGTTGTCTCCTGTTGTTTCTGAATCAGGCCCTGGTCACCATAATGTTGTATTGTTATTGGAACTTGACAGGCATGCATAACGTTAACTTCATAGAACAACGAAAATTGACTCGCAGGATTTGATTTTAAAACACATCCATCCATCCATCCATCCATCTTGTAAAAAGAAACTGAGATTATTAGTAGTTAAAACTGTAGGTAAACAACGTAAACGTTTCACTTCCGATGGAAAGAAATGATTGAATCAAGTAAAAATTATCTTCTTCCTAATCCACTTTAGCATTACTGTATGGTGAAGTTAAAGTACCCTCGTCAAGAAGACAAATTACTCCAAGTTAACTTTAAAATAACTTCTAAAACTTGGCTACCACTGTAGTAAATCAGAGTGCTTACACCTGGCTCGGGTGCCTTGTGGACTAATGACCACCCCGTTACAGTAAACTGTAGAACCCTGATTTTTTATTTCGTAGAAATAGGTTGAAAGCTCTGACGTACTGTATAATCCCGGCTAATGATTCAGGGCTTTCACACGGCATCTCCACAGCTGTTGTATTACCAAAAGCGCTTCGCTGTTGTCAATACGTCGAGTCTTTCACATGACATCTGTTCCTTCCAGCAAAAAAATGCGGGGTCGTTTGGCGCATGGGAGCGAAATACTATCTATGATTACTGTGATATTAACTATGCTGTGTTGCTATGGAAACTAATGTGAGGGACAAAGAAACGCATTAATGGGTTGCTTCGTCGAATAACTCGACCAGTGGTACAAAGTAAGAGACACCGTCCATGAAGGTAGCGCGTCGAGCCCACGCCGCGCCAGCTCACTTACTCTGTTGGTTTTAAATCCTAACCCTTTAAAAACGCCGCTTTCAGACAATTATGAAAATATCCATAGGTAATTATGATTTTTAAAAGGTTCACTGACCTAAACGTCAAACCTTATGATGGTGTATATTTTCGAAATGATTAATTGCTTTTTCAGGCTTGGCATTATCGGCTTGAACACGTAAGCTACGCGTTCATGTTTGAACTCTCTGACATTAAAATATCATAACCATCATATCGATCAAATACAAGATATTTTGAGCGCTCCGTTACGTCTATTCGCGTTTTAGCAGTCACATTTTTATATTCGACTAGCTGTACCCTGCCACGCTTCGCTGTGGCACATTCGCACATTCGCTGATATGTCACTGATGAAAAAAATAGATAAAAACAATCCTTGATGCGGATTATTTATCATGCTAACATTTCAGCTCGATCGGTGTAGAACTTTTTGAGTTTTTGAAGCGTGCACAAACCAACATACATTTTTATACATATAGATTGCCATCACCTTCGTTATTGGCAGCTTCGCCCAAGTCTGTTTTCGCATTTCTAGGTACTTATGTGTATGTGGACTTTGTAGCTTCACATTTTTTATTTATCACAAGATCGAAGTTAAATATTGGATTCCCATCGCTTACGAGATTTTATAATTTTTTTTAATATCTGATTCTTTACCTCAATAAACGAAACCTATGAAACAATAAAAGATTGCAAACAAAGCGCCAAGAGCGCTGTACTGAAAACTCCTTCCGTTCTATTTCTCCCCCATTCTGTATTCACTATTCTTATCCGTTTTAAAACAATATTTTTCCTTAGTTTTTAAAGTCAGTTATAGAAACTGCACTAAAACTACAGCTTCCAACACGTTCCAATCCAACTTCGACATCGAGTGAAGTTGGCGAACTCGACGTTCCGTTCCTGCAAACAACTGCGAGCTGGGACATAGATATTGAAATTGTATTATCTTATTGTTCTTTTGAACTTTTCTCTTATACGTAAATGGGTAACTTACTCTGATATGAGAATTGGATTGGATAATATTTTCATAGAGATAGGGTAGAGTGGCCTTTGTTCTGGGAGTTGGCTACAAAGAGAATAACAATGATAATCACTATAGTTACTAGTTATTTGTTCTTTGTAGTTGTTGTATTAGTTTGGGTTGGGTAATTACAGAAATCGATATTTAATTACACCCTTTCTGAAAGCTATTACCACTTTATAATACTGTTTAATCCTCGCATTGAAAGAACAAAGCAATTACGTATGACATTAAATGTGATAAAATCGAAAAGTGGCAATTAAGCAGTAACAGTCAAAAACTCTATACAAAGAAGACCCAGTTAAAAAATAGGTCTATGTGACTCTAAATAAGATACAGCACAGGATCTTTTTTAAGAATTAAGTTACTCTGTCTGTTTGTTTGTTCACGCACCATGAATAAACTACTAAATGGATTGCAATGCAGTTTGTACCGTTTGGTAGCTTATAATCGCACTTGTGAAATAAAATCCGCTTAAATCCGTTAGAAGCAGAGCTATTGATAAAACCAGCTTAAAGGCGGCGCGCGGCGTCCATCTTTCGACCGCTGGGCTTTGATGGGAAAATGTCCTCTAATAACGATACAAATAAGTTTATTAGTAAAAATGTTGTTTTCCAGACAAGCTTTTGTAAAATATGTATTCGGTGCGGCAAGCTGGTCAGAATGAGTCTAAGCACCATGAATCTACTTTTACTCACCGTGGAGTCCCATTATATGCCTTCCGTCCCTATCATCAGATCAGCTTGTTGTTACCATTATATCGTATTGTCATCGGAACTTGACGGGCATGTAAAATTTCAACTCAATTCAACAACGGGAACTAGGTCAAAATTGAGTTGCAAGATTCAACCCGCACAAACATACATAGAATAGAATAGAATAGAAAATACTCGATTATACACCAGTTCGGAAACACACAAGGTACATGAAGAACACACACAACAACACAAGTACAAGAACAACACAAGAACAAGTACATTAAGACACAACAACACAACAAGGTACATCGCAAGTTAAATAAAAGCTTATAAAAAATAGCACCATGAACAAAATGGCGGGTAACAGCCGGTTCTAAATACGAATAGACAAAGTAAACAAGAGAAAAGCTTAAGGTCGAGCGTCATGAATCTAAGAAAGCACTACATCTCACTCAGTCCGCAAACTAGCTGCGTTGAAAGCAACTATGTGGTGCAAACTGCAAACTCAGTGCTGCAGCATGACAGCGGTTAGATGAGAAACGTGTCAGATTTCGTACCTGACTTTGTATGTATGCAAATAAGGATTTCACATTGAGTATAGTGTAACTAGTAACTTAACAAAAGAGACGCAAAACAACATTAGAACTTAAGCCAATGCTTGTGTATGCATTGGCTGTTCTAATTTTGTCGTAACAGTAAAGTTCTTATTTAAATTAACATTTTAAGTTCTTATTTAAATGAATATTCGTTTGCGCCATTGGAAATACAAATGCTTGAGAAGAACCAGCGAGAAATTACTAATCAGCGAAATTGCTGCATGGATTATTTTGGAAAATCGTTAATAATGAATATTGAACATTATTAGCAACATAGTTAATGACTTAAATCCGCTGACAAGTTGCCCGGTTCATTGGTAATTTGCTTCACCCCTATTTCACAAGTAAGAGCTGAATTTACCACTAGCAACTTGAAGTTTCATCTGACTTTAATTAAGTTGAGCTAAAATACGCCTTCCGCTTTTTCTTTGAACTCGAGGCGTCGCATTCGTCAAGGTGGGAATTGTTTGTGCCTTGAAGCAAGTGACCGCTTACTTTAGTATTTCCGGTCCCTTTCAGACGCTCTTTACTTGCGAGAGTTGTGAAACTTTCCAGTGACAAATAGAACTTTGAGATCTTAAAATTTTGAGCCTCGAATCAAATATTAACTTTTGTTGTAAGGTGCAAACACACCGAGGACAAGGTATAGGGAGTGCGGACAGTGACAAAAAAAAGAGTATTTTCGTCACTGTTAACCACTCGAGTTCGTTTCATTTTGAAGTTTGATTGCCACGGGACTCGTCATTTCAATACGAATGACGAACTCGTGCTCGTGCTGATCCGCACCGTGCTACATAGCCCCGCTAGTCTTGAAGTATTTGTTATAACTATGACTTTGGGAGAAAACAGGACGCGAGAAAAGCGAATATTGATTAACCTTTTCTTGTCAGCCACAACGCCTTTCTCTTCTCAGCCAGGCGCCAGCTTTTTGAAAACTTCTTCGAGGGTGGTTGTGAGAAGTTTTAGGGAGAGTGGATCTATTTAACTTTTTTACCGATACGGAAGGAAAATTCGGTGGTATGAATGTTTGCTAAAGCTGTGCCGATGCGGATGATATTCGGAATAAGTTGAAAACTTGTATAAGTAAAGTATAATGTAACGTAATGTAGTGCATTATATAACGTAGAATGGTTGTATTGTCGAATGCCTTTAAATAGTCTCCAAACGCCATATACAAAGAGAGTTTAAATTCGTGGATCTTCCTTATTAATTAGTTGAGGAAGAAACTATGGTACGTAATGGAGAGACCTCAGCAAAAACTTGCCTGATATCTTGTTCCTTAATTTTACATAAAATATCAAGTTAGTATTTTTATTCCTTAGTCATAAATCAAGAGAGAACTCAAATACGAGTAGCCTAAAAACTTCGCTCTTCATAACTTTTATTACAGAGTCTAGCTTAGATATTTTTTTTGCTTATTCAGCTATATTTTTATGAAACCAAGTTTACTACAAAATTTGGATGTTCTTGAATGTGAAGGATATTATTAGCCGTAGTTCACGTAGACTTACTATATTTTGCGCAATATATGAGACCAATACAAAAAACGGAGCATCACACCATTGTAATATGTATGTATACACATAGTTACAATACCTACCCGAGAATTATTTCGGAGGTAGGTAGGTGATCCAACAATCTGGATCTGGCCCCCGTGGTGGATTATGGCTTAACCCTCCTCACGAAAGTGAGGAGAGATCCGTGCTCAGCAGTGGGACGTTATGGGTTGATGATGATAATGATAGTTACATAGATGATTCTAGTCATAGGGAGTGTAATAGGTTTGTTCATAACAAACACAGTAGGTATGGACTAGGTAACTCAAATACTCACATAAATGGGGTTCATTACACGGTAGAGGCTTAGGTAAGCATATGTTTCTGAGAAGCAGACGATTCAGCCAACCTTGTTACACATGGATCCCACGTTTCACCCTGTGTCGTATTCCAAGAAGGATTTATATTATATTAAGTCTCAAGAAAGAGTCCCGTATTACTCGCTCCTAGTGGACAATCTAATAAACTAAGTTACTGTAATACAATGACCTGATTGTACCAGATGTAAAACTTATAAAAAATTGGGGAATCTTATTGGGTATTAATTTGAGTAATCTGTCGATGGGTCGCACCAAGATGCTGATGGTTAAAGACGACAGATTTTTATCGATGTTATTCAATTTCATTACATTACCTGACAACATTGAAAAAAAATCTCCTAATAATAATAACATCATCAGCGTCACCAAATGTCTAGTTGACCAATCCTTTCACCACAATATTTCAACTAAAACAGCAGGACACAATGGTTGGAACATCAACACGAAAAATAAGCGGAAGAAAAACCGCTGCCTATATTTAGATTACAAAGACGCAACAATTACTTTAATGCCCCTTAAAAATACTGTAATTTGTGCTGCTAATGCCACTGTCCTCAACAGAATCTGTATTCCTACACTTGAGTGACTCTAACGAATGGTTTCTTTGTTACAGATCCGTTTACGCATCAAAACATGAACAAGCTACACAAATGGGACTTCTTGGAAAATATATCGAGCAAGAGGTAAAATCACCTAGCTTAAGCGGACCGTTTCAATCAACAACACCGATGTAAATCTATTGTGCATTCAGGGTTGGTTTATTGTTGCAGAAAACTGGCGTGCCGGAAAATGTATCGCGAGGAAAACTCCACTGATTCGCCCAGGAATCATTTGCAGTCCGTAACTAAGTCTCTCGAATCAATTTCGCGCTTTCATAATACCACATGATATGTAGCTAAGAAATACATAAACATGGGTCAGACATCCACGCGCGTCGGCTATAATTACACAGCAATAAATTCCACGGATATTTACGACGTAATTAGCGAAGACGCTTGCGCCGTCACCGATGACCCCAAATTTCCGAGCAGTTTCGGGATTACGCTTGCAGTGCCGGAATGGGAAGCGATTTGCACCGCTATTGTGCTAACTCTGATAATTGTCTCGACGATAGTCGGGAACATTCTCGTCATCCTCAGCGTGTTCACTTACAAGCCGCTCAGAATCGTTCAGAACTTCTTCATAGTGTCGTTAGCTGTGGCCGACTTGACCGTAGCTATATTGGTTCTACCGCTAAATGTGGCGTACTCAATATTAGGACAATGGGTGTTTGGAATATACGTGTGCAAAATGTGGCTCACTTGCGACATAATGTGCTGTACTTCGTCCATACTAAATTTATGCGCGATCGCTCTCGATAGGTATTGGGCTATTACTGATCCTATAAACTACGCTCAGAAAAGGACTTTAGAGAGAGTGCTGGCCATGATCGCAATCGTTTGGGTGCTCTCGTTGGTCATTAGTTCCCCGCCTCTATTAGGATGGAACGATTGGCCCGAAGTGTTCGAGCCCGACACTCCCTGTCGCCTCACTTCCCAACCCGGTTTCGTGATTTTCTCTTCGTCGGGATCATTTTACATACCGTTAATTATAATGACAGTAGTGTATTTTGAAATATACTTGGCCACGAAGAAAAGACTGCGGGACCGTGCGAAGGCGACTAAAATCAGCACGATATCCAGCGGTCAGAATAAGTACACCCAGAAAGAAAGCGACCATCACGACCAAGACTCTGTAAGCTCAGAGACCAATCACAACGAACACCAAGGAGCCACCCGTCTCGTGTCGGACGACAAAAAGAAAAGAACGAGGAAATTAACTCCAAAGAAGAAACCAAAGAAGCGATACTGGAGTAAAGATGATAAGTCGCAAAACAAATTGATTATACCGATATTATCAAATGAAAATTCTGTGACAGACATGGGTGAAAACGTGGAGAACCGAAACACATCGTCAGAGAGTAACTCGAAAGAGGCGCACGAGGACGATTTAATAGAAGTCAACGAGACAACGATAGTAACGAAGCCTCAGAAACGACCGAAGACAACCACGCCAAATGCCGTTTACCAGTTCATTGAAGAGAAGCAGCGCATCTCGCTGACACGCGAGAGACGAGCGGCGAGGACGCTCGGCATCATCATGGGAGTGTTCGTCGTGTGCTGGCTTCCCTTCTTCGTCATATACCTGGTGATACCCTTCTGCGCAAGCTGTTGTTTGTCAAATAAGTTTATAAACTTCATAACGTGGCTTGGTTACCTTAACTCGGCGCTAAATCCACTTATATATACGATATTCAATATGGACTTCAGACGAGCGTTCAAGAAACTGCTTTGTTTGAAGCCATAAAGCATTTATAGTGCCAAAGGCTGTAAGATATTATTTCGTGTTTATTGTATAGCGCATAAGTTAAAGCCGCTGATTTGCTCAAATAACAATGTTTTGAATCTCATCGATACGTAGATAATTTAGTATCTAATTATAAAATTGATACTTATTGTAAGAAGCTCTTGTAATTAATCATGTTATTGTAGTGAAGAAATGAATGTATTATAAATATTTCATGTGTATACTTAATTCTTTGCAATACTAAACCATAATTATATAATAATATATTATTATCTCTATAAAATAATGTACATATTTTGAAATTTTGTGCATAGCACAGTAGTGTACTAATACATGTTGCGGTCTTGTGTGTGTGTAAATAATATTGTATGACCTTTTTGTATGTTAACGAAACATAATTCCAACGAAATTCCATGATTATAATAATAACATTTTAGGTATATATTGTACATATCTTGGTCTCTTGTAAATAAGTGTAGAATTCTATTGTTACTGATAGTTCTTAGATGTTTTTCTAGCACTATTAAGTAAGATATAAATAGAGTGATATCTCCAAAGTAGAATTTGAAATATTGATTTGTATATCACTATCCCTTTGAAATAATTTGAGCCCTTATTTAAAAGGGATATTAGATTCACTTATATTGATTTCATGGATGGTAATAAAATGAATCTGGTAACTAATTTGTTTTTTATTTTATTACAAAAACTATAAATATATCAAGTCTTTAAATTATCATAGTTAGATTGAATTGCCAATATGAACAGAAACTGTCGTTGCCTTCCACGAATAGAGTTGCAAAGATGTGGTCATGCTATTGAACGAGATATCTCTAAAGGATTCAAGTTGGAATATTAAAACTAACTATCGAGACTGGAATTTAAAGCATTTGTAGATTGCAAGCTGGAAGACTCGTTAGAAGTTTTCCAGTAAGTAGTATGTTGAACTGCGAATTCATTCCAGGCTCACACGAGAAGTCCCAAGTCGACTCACTGTTTCAGCTTCACACAAGTAAGTTTTTGCTTGATGAACTTCAAGTAAACTTGTTCTACTATGTTCTTTGAACACTGAAGCATTGTAGATTCTGGTTTTCAGATACAAATGGTAAGTATATTCAAACAAAAAGGATTAGTTTCGACTGGGGTTCATAAAATATTGACAAGAGGTTTTAGTAGTAGTAGGCCTCTTCTGCAAGAGACCGCCTGGGGAAGTACCCAGACCCAGATATTCATCCGCCAAGCAGTAGTGTGCAAACATTACCGTGTTCCGGTTTGAAGGGCATTGTTTCTAGCGAAATTACTGGGCATATGACACTTTAGAGCCGATGTCTCAGGGTGACAAGCGCAGTGCAGTGCCGCGCAGGATTATGCAATTCAGTGTTCTGGGTGGCGCTGTGACTGTTATGGGCAGGCGTAGCACTTACAATCAGGTGAACAACAATAACATTGGCCGCGGCAGACAATGGTGCGGCTTGTAGCGAGGCGATAAGGGAGCTTCCTAGGAAGAAAATCGCAGTGAGCCGAGGTATACGTTACCATCGTGGCGTGGCGCTTACCATCGGGTGGACAGTGGATCGTCTTGACACTTAGAATTAAAAAAAAACTGACATTAGCAGATATAGCGTGCGCAGCACCTATGTTCCTGGCGTTACATATGTCCATAGGCGGCGGTGACCACTTACTATTGGGTGGGCCGCATGTTTATTTGCCAGCAATTTTATTTAAAAATAAAAAAATTCTGTATAATCAAAAGAAAAGAAACCTGTTACAAAAACTTTTGAAAAAGTATAGAAAAAGTTACGGTATAACATATCCCATGGCGGTGTTTAGCGAGATGAATGATTTAATCTAAAAGTTCTTGTTTTATTTGTTTTTGTGCGGATCCCTCCAGGAAATAGAGGAGCGTTATCCTTGAACGATAAGGTAGTCAAAAGAATTATGGATTTAGAACATCCTGTTTTGAGGTTGTTGATATACCTACGAATGATATAGCGCTGGTTTATTTTTTCAATATCGATAGCTATGCATTGTTTTGTTATTGACCCCGCGAAGGGGTCTCTATATCAACTTGGACATATTCAACCTTCATAAAACGTAGAGCTCGTTCCCAATTGTCGGGTGTCGGATCCGTATATTAATCGGCATTATTAGTGGCAGAGCATTATATATGAAGCTATTCACACTTATCGGAATCCGATTTTGTGTCGGCTCCGACAAGAAATGTCGTGTGTTTTGCCAGCACTCTACGCCCGGAAAAAAATCGTGTCGGATCTCTCTCGTCTATGATTAAGAATGGCGCTGTTCACATTTTACCTGATGTCGGGGCCGATAACCTTAGAAATATAGCCAACCTTTCTTTAGTACAAACGCAGTCTCTAAATCTTGTATTTTGGTAGTTTATGCTCACTGATATTTGTGCCAATAGATGGTTGAATGTAGTTATCGACATTCTAAAATAATTGAAAAACTTAATTTCGTCACTCCTCAATTCTGTTATTAAGTTCTGAAATGTTCCCAAACTAAATCTTTCTCTCAGGATTGGGTGCACCCAATATTTTCTTTCCTTGGCTGTCTTTCTTCGTTTTCTTATTAAATAATAATACATCACAATAAGAATTTCGTCGACGTCCATCGTGCTTAGTCGCCTCGCGTAGAGTGCTTAAAATTGGCATATCTTTAAAGTGCTTAATATCTTTCGTTGGACACGGCATTATCTTCAACCGGTTATTATTCGTGTGTGTGAACAAATACGCCGACATCCGATTAATATACGGATCCGACACCCGACAAGTGGGAACGAGCTCTTAGGGCAATAATAACAGAACTTCTATAGATCCTAAGAGCCTATTCCTATATGAGAAGCCGGTCGAGGGTCAAGGGTCATCATTTCGGCAAACAGTATGGAGATAAAATGCTAAGTGACAATGTAAAATCAGTACAGAATATAGATACCATTCACATTCGATAATGGCAAGATCTGTATTTGTATGTTTTAAAAGTGTAATAAAGAGTTGTTATCTTATCTTATCTCAATTATTCCCCTTATTCGTAAAAAAGTAAATTCATAAATTGCGTTTTACAATTATGAACTGCGCGGTACTAAGCGACGTTATGACGTTACTCGTAGAACCGATAACCATTGGGGAAGAAAGGTACTCGAGTGGCGACTGCGGACTGGAAGAGGTAGCGATGGACGGCCCCCCACGAGGTGGACCGACGACTTGGTGCGCGAGAAGCCGCTGGATGCAAACAGCTAGCAACCGCTCGTTGTGGCGTTCTATAGGGGAAGCCTATGTTCAGCAGTAGACGTCTTCCGGGCTGATGATGATGATGATGAAGCGACCTTCGATAACTTTTTATAAACCAAGGTTTACATACAACTGCCACCACTAATTTTTGAATATAATTATACACACGATTGAGAATAATATTATCAAGTTCACGATTCAGAGCATAATTGGCAGTCATTATCGACCTAGCGGTAAAAAACAAAGAACTCACAAGCACGGATGGGTCACAAGCAAAATACTTGTCAAGTTAAGGTAAATTAGCTGACTCTGCGACACAGACTTGGCACGCGTACCCTTTCGTGCGAGACAAATAAAAACACCTAGGGAACGTTCCCAAGTAACGTTTATTCCAGCGCAGCTTTATAAATCATAGAGCAAGGCAAAAATAATAAAACACAAGCTCTATTTCCTGCTTTACCGCCTTAATATATCACGTGTGTTGTGAACGATTTATTTTTATAGGGCACCAAAAATGAGGGTCAACAAATCAGGGAGCGTTGAGAAATGTGAATAAGTCATCGCGGACATTCATAAAACCCTTTTTTCTTGTTATAAATGGGGTGCGATAGGATTTATTTCATGTTAAACTGTAGGAAAGGCGAAGAAAGGCCTAGACGGAATTTTCTGATGCTCCGTCTAAATCAATCATTTTCGTAAGTATATGTGTACGTAGGGTACCTTTGTTGATAGATACGTCTAGGACTAAAGGTTTTTCTAGACCTTCTAGGCTTTGTTTTAGCGAACACACCGTAGACAAGAAAGGTTCGAGCTATTTATGGCTTACTCAAATCAATCAATCTTTTTCGGGTCTTAGAGAACGTTTGGCGGAGTCGACGTGTGACCAAAATGCTGGCTCCTATTTAGGCCAAAAATATCAGCATTGCTATTCAGCGTAGCAATGCAGCCAGCATTCTGGGCACTTTCCCCCCAATAAAGGTCTTATAGATTTTTAATAGTGACCGCTAGTGACATTCTCCGTTTCGTGGTATAATAATCGCTGTAAATTTCAGTTTACTTTAACTTATCCTATTCTCTCCTACGAAGCTTAAATTATGTATTTCAATACACGTGCGTCCAACCTCGAAGCTACAGCAAAAAGTAAGGACTAACTTTAAAACTCCATACAACCAACTTTGACCGCATCTGGTTTACAAAACTTATCTCAGTGGTCAAACTAGGGTAAAAGTTTTGTATGAACCGGTGTCTAACAGATGTACTAGAGTATAACACCGCTCGCAGCCAGGTCTATTGTATGTATGGAGCTCGATTTGATGTAACTACCAACTAGGTGAGTGGAGGGTTCTATTGTTCCTTGAATGCCTCGCTGCCGTTGTCTACACATGACGTTTTCAGGTGCCCTAGAAATCTTAGACCTAGAAAAACATTAGGTTCCGATTGGACACCATGTAGAGCACCACTAGTAATGAGGTATGTCAACAAAAGGACTGGTTTCGATCTCACTAATAATTAAAGAAAAAAGAAAGAAAGAAAACATTTATTCTGACACAACTGCACACAACATGAACACGTACACATCGAAATACAAGACAAGAAAATTAAATATAAGGAAGATAATAGTGTACGCAGATAGCCGGTGCGCAGTGATATCAGAAAAGGCCAGGGGGGTAACCACATACTTATTCTTATTTCATGCAGTTCATTTCAAGGCCTTAACTAAACGGCCTAGATTGGCACCACACACTCATAAATTACAATCTCTTTGGATAAATGTCTCTGGTTGACTTATGAACGTTGAGCGATATTGGTGGTGAAAATTAGCAGAGCAGTTAAATTTAAGCCCTTAAACTGGATGGATTCAACTGTTCCTGGTGAGGCCCCTGAGCTCAGCATAATACACTCCTGTTATTTCCTTTTATACAATGTGTCTAAGCTAACTTTGAATAAAAAAAAACCCTAAATATACTTAGGACAAATTGATTGGCATAAAGCTCCAAACGGAAGGGAAACGGAATTAAAAATATTGTGAGGTTATAAAGATTTTTAGGGCAAAATAATATTCATTTTGAATTTTTCTACGTAGAAAGCCAAATATCAAACGGAAAGTAACTTTTTTTTATGTTGTAGAATCAGCTTATTTGTATAGTGTCCGGGTGTGACTGATAAGCTCTCTCAGGGTTCCGTTTCCTTGACATGACAGGTGTTTCTAATTCCCACAGAGATGAGGAAAGCCATCCAAATACCCCCAGAAGAATGGAACAGCAAATCGCTAGCTTAATCTCCACTAATTGCTTGCACAGCGCATTGTAATAATGAGTTGGAAAATAGAAAGGCGCGGAAATGGACCGGTTATTGTAACGGAAAATAGCACCAGTTTGCCTTAATGAACTCAATTCCGTAGCTGTTATTGGCATATTTGTATAAAAAGGCTGCTATTAATTACAGAGATCCTGTTCCTTGCTTGTTGATCATAAGCGAGGCTGAAGTTTACCAACGTTTGAGCAGGGATTAAAGTTGTTAAAATGCGGAATGTAGACAGCTTCAAGTTAACCGCTGATAATGATGGCGGCAAACCTGTCGATGTTGCCAAGTTTTGGTACAAAAGTAAGGTTGTGGTGGTTAGTTTGTATATCATCATCATCATCATATGCAGCTCATTCAACCCACTGCAGGGCATAAGCCTCCTACCTCTTACGCCATTCATCCCGGCTTTGGGCCCATCTGGTCCATGTATTACCCAACAACATTTTGATGTCGTCGACCCACCGTTGTATCGGTCTTCCGCGGCTGCGCTTATCCACACGTGGCCACCATTCTGTCAGGGACTTACTCCACCTGCCATCGCCACATCTTGCCAAGTTAAGTTAAGTTTTGATATGCTAACACTTATTCCATTGGTATTACGATTTAGAATTTTTTCAACAGTCAGATAGAGGTATTAATACACGGAATAAAGCCTTTACACGAGGAATTAATTTATCTGCCTCTTCATGCCTCAGATAAGCTTATCTGTGCAATAAATGAAGTTTTCGACGTTTGTTGATATTTGATTGATTACTAAAAAGTATAAATATCTTATTGACACTGGCTGAAATAAAAAAGAAGATACCTGTATCTGTCTTACTCTAACTCGTAATCTAACCTATTTGTGTCCTGTTTACGTTTAATCAGGTTGAAGTTGGTTTTGAATAAAACTTCAAAAAAATATCTGCCTGCTATCTAAAAATTTAAACGACCTATTCATCTCATAAAAGAGCCTAATAGCTTATTTGTTAAATAGTTATTGAATCGTTGAATGTTTTTATCTACATTAAAAAACTCTAAACTTAAATCATTTGTTGTAAATAGGCAAATCATTTATTGTAAATTCTTGTAGTATCGCTTAGGGTAGAGGGCAATAACATGTTAACTTTCAATTCCCTCAGTACAAACAAGTGTTAAAGAGAGAGGTTGCCAAGACCATTTAGTTTGCATCTTGGTCTGTGAAATTAAAACCACATAAACACATTAAAACTTGATAATGGCTTGAAAGGCGTAGTTATGAAATTCTTTAGATTATGCTGCTTGAACTTTAAATTAGCTCAGACAAGCGCATTAATATAAAGTGATGTATCAGAAGTTTCAATACTAAGCTTTAAGGTACACTAATATTTTAATAAGAGTAGTCAAAATTTGAAGTTCTTATTTTTTTTTTAATTCTTTATTTACTGCTTTTTTGCAATTTTTTTTTATCTATTTGCGCTAGTCACCCTGAGACATCGGTTCTAAAGTCTCATATGCCCAGTAATTTCGCTGGAAACAGTGCCTTTCAAACCTGAACACAGTAATTTTTGCACACTACTGCTTGGCGGTTGAATATCTGGCGGAGGTGTGGTACTTCCCCAGACGGTATCTTGTAGAAAAGGCCTACCACTACAAATAATTCATTGTTTGAATTTGGTCTCTAAATTTTAAATACTAATAAAACTAGAATAAGGTTACCTTAGCTACATAATCTCAGTTCAGGAGGCCTACCATCAGGGGTGGTCGTGGAAGCGCAATCGCGAGCCCGCGGCCACCCCAACATGCGGAGAGAGAACATCCCGGGGTTTTTAGTGGGTATACCCGCCAGCGTGTGTCGCAGGACGCGCGCTGGCGGGGGAGCCCCACATAACCAGCCGGCCTCCCCCCGAGGCCGAGGTATGCTAACACATTCCCCCGGGTTAAAAAAAAAAAAAAAAAGGAGGCCTACCATGACGTCTTATAGCGATTCAATTGCAGACCTAAACTGAACCGTGTCGCATAATCGTACCGCGACGTCTTATTTTTTGTGTTGCTGCCAATTTCAACCTTAAATGTATGCAGTTTAGGTTGAAAATGGATTATTAGCGACTTAATTTAAGTTGCTGCTATTTTCAACCTCGCGGTTCAGTTTAGGTCTTCGATTGAATCGCTATAAGATCTCATGGTAGGCCTCCAGTTCCTAGTCCAGTGTCTAGTTTCAGTAGAAACTGGGATCATCAAATCAGTACCTGTTCTCATGACATTTCATCAGCCTCACAATTGTCATTGTATGAATAAGCTCCAATATCGAAGGGCAAGGGGTTACAATAAAGAGGTAATAAACAGTGCTATAACCAGCCATGGACCCAAATGGTTTCCTTATATAACCATGACGTGGCATTGCGTGAAAGAAATTACTCAAACTGGATTAGAATAAGGGCATTAAAGTGATTAATGTTGGGCTAATGAAGAGAGATTGTTGCTTATGGGTGGGCATAATTAGGTGCGAATTGAGTTCTTTAAGGTCAGTCGTGAAGGTTTTAGTTTCCTTTAGTGGAATGATTGATGTTTGAAAGGATATAAGAAAAGGAAGGACAGTGTATAAAGGCTTTGGGGCGAGCTTTTCAGATGGTTCTTTATGATGGTGATGCTTGCGAGGTAAAAGGTATGATTTGACTTTGAGAAAGATATATTTTGATATGGCGTTTTACATTTTTTGTATTGCTTAGTAACGAGATGAGCAAGTCGTTCACCCGATGGCAAGCGCCACGCCCGCCCCGAACAAAGTAGGTAGGGCACAATAAGAGATCGCTATATGTGATAACGCCAGACATTTTCTCTTGATTAGCCTTAGATTAGGTAAGCGTGCAGAATTTTAAACAGTATCATGGGATTATTTAATACTAGCAGCGCTCCGCGGCTTTCCTCTTTCATGTTCGGATAAGAAGTAATCTAGCACTCTGGGATAATTATTTTAAGAAGTTTTAGAAATAAATTAGTAGTTAGTTCAAGAGATTACCTCTTATAAGCTCACAAACAATCCTCTATTACCTCTCTACAAATTTATGAAGAACTATAGATAAAAATATCCTCATCTGCATTTCAAGACAATGTTAAGATTACATATTTTGGCGACCAGGCATTGAATCATCCGTAGCGACTATTGTGGCAACACTCTGCCGAGACCACAAAAAAGAGGACTAAAATAAAGAGATGATGGCCCCGCAAACAACCACGCTGGCTAAGTGGCTGCATAAAACCTATTTCAAAATGACTAGACAGACTAACTAAACTGTTTTACTGCCTAAACCAGACCAATACAACTTTATTGCGTCCGCGACAGCTGTTTGATGAATTCTGCAGATTGCTACTAATCATCCCACTATAAAACGTTCACGTAAACTTTGCCGTAAACACGAAACCTCAAATAAAAGCCTTAATAGGTATTGTTGTGTTTTGCCTTTATTACCAGACTGTGAGGACGTATTAAGGTAAGAACCAAGAGGGGCAACGCCGCTAACGACAGCAAAAATTACAGCTACTTCGAATTTTTTTACAATAACCAATGACATGACTTCTGTCGCCAAAAAACAATCACAGATTTCACTCGCTTTGGCCCCTTCCTAGCGCCGTCTCTGTGTAACAGTCCAGATGGAGTCATTTCGTTACAGCTGTCTAGTTCAAGTCAAGGTTTTGTCGAATACTTGATGCGGTTATTGAATTTATTTTTCCTTTCATCGTCAACCAGATTTTTCAGTTTCACAGAAATTCATGATTGAGCATTTGCTCAGAATTTGAATTGAAACTTGCTACTCAACTAACGAATTTGTCTTTAATTAGCTTCAGCTCTGCAGTTCTGCTCGCTGTTCTGTTTAACAGGAACTTAATTCTAATTTTGGATCTTAATTCTACTTACCTACAGATAAAATTGTAATCAAAAATATTGATAGAACTGGTTTTTGTCTGTCTCGTTTCTTTATTCATGTTTTTTTTTATTGATTTACGCATGTCGATAGTTTTTCTTTCTTTATCGGTTCTAGAACTGTTTTATAAAAATGACGAAGAGTTGTGTTAACGTTCACAGATTTTGCTAAAGTATAAATCAAAGTTCTCAGTAGAGGGTCACTGTGAATATTTGGCGACAGCTTGTGAACCTTTTTGTTGAAAGTACTTTTAAGAGCTGATGGCAAACATTTTGAGATATTAAGATGCTATATAGCCACTGTGTTTATCGATTATATTTACTACGAGTATCAGCTTCAAGTTGCATATGGCCCAAACAACGAGGAAAAGGCAGTGTAGTGATTAAAGCAAAAAAGCAGTGCAGGTAAGCAGAAAAATCTCAATTATCAGCCAGGGAGTGAATAGGACTCAGAACCCGGAATCCATTTAGTGCTAGCTGCCGTAAGTAATATTACTTTGACCAGAGGAGCGATCACAAATTATATCAAAAGATGACCTTTAAAAAGTAGCGGGCAGCATCTGGACAACTAAACCGCGAGCTGATAGACTCAGGTTAACGATTTTTTTCTGTGAGTATTGGTAGATTTATGGTGAGGCTCAATTTGATCAAGTTACAGTACCAAATACGTGTCTGGCAAAATATATTTTTTAACAAAGACTTGTTCATTAACTTAATAGCGTCATGCTATCTCCATTTCTTTGTATATCTTTAGGTATGTATCCACATAATTGCTAGTGTCATTTTTTTATACCATTTCTTTGTTCGTGCTATGAGTCCTTGTTATATTCATAGGTAGGTATAAAAAAGTAAGGATTTAACCTACAAACTCATTATATTAATTTTTGAAAGAAGGCGTTTCGGGTAACAACGCCGAGTACAATCTCGTGCAAAATAACGAAAGCTCGGTTTTATCTAAGCCACGAGCTTATTATCTTAAACCTAATTATTTATAATATTGGTTTTACTAATAATTCGTGTATATGAATTTGAACGTGACATTTTACATTTTTTTTTAATTGACTAGACGAGCAAGTCGTTACCATGATGGTAAGCGCTACGCCTGCACATAACAGTTACAGTGTCATCCAGAACTTTGCATTGTATAATCCTACGATTCCCATGAAAACTTTTTTTTAACTAGCAAGGTAAGCGATACAATTAAGGCCTACCTAATTTTAAACACTGTTAACTTGATAAAATAAATTAGTTAGCTAAGAAGAGCAAATTAATCTAGCTATATCTAACTTTATACATACCTAAGTAACTTTACACATTTTAAAAGTGCAAGCAAGCGTATAATATTACAATGTATTATATAAAGCCGAAATATTCTAAAAGGGCAGGCGTGGATTAAGGCTAACCTGATCGGTTTTAATATCAGTGATATTTTTAATAATCCAATTGGACTCTGATCAACACGAGTCTAAAAAAAGATTGTTGATATATCGGATCAGGAAAGCCACCGTCCGATGTCCTAATTACTCCTCTCCGTGCATGGTTGTCTGGAAGAGATCGCTCTGAGCGTTAAGACCGCCCATTGTGACACTAATTGTAAAACTTGTTTTGTTATAGTTTTTAAGTTTTATTTGTTCTGTGGTGTTTCAATAAAGAGTTTATCTATCTATTTATCTAGTATTCCAATAGTCACCGGTTCGTGGTAAAAACAACCCTATCGCAAGTAGTTAGTCTTATTTTTTAAACGGTTTCCTTTGAGGTGTCATGTGACCACTCGGCAGAGCCTTCGACTGAGAGATTGATTTATAAATGCCTTTAAATAAGTAGTCTAAATGTATCCTAACATCAAGGGATCGTTCTTAGCGATATCAACCAACCCAATTATCTACCGTTGTCCAACCCAAGTTTCTATATTATGTATGTGTTTGTGTTTATTAGTGGAAACTTTTTTTTATATTTATTGAAAGGAGTTTGGCGCTAAGCGACCACATCGTTTTGTAGAAACAACATACAAAGAATAAACAAAAACATGGATGGACACCCTCTTTTCATAGATTTTTAAGTTTTCATTTTAGTTAGTTTTCTATTTTATTTAATTATATTGTTATTTAAGTTGTGTCGTATTTAAGTAATAAATGCCACAAAAAAGTAACAAAATTAACAATTATAGTGGAGACTTATTGAATGCGAAAGTGACATAGAATTAAATTCCCTTAAAGGGTTTCTTTCTCGACCTCTGTTATTTAAGTAAGAAAAGAAAATAATCTACTGAACAGTTATAACTTGGTCCGTCTCTGAATTTTACACGTTCGCCGCAGGTGTGGAATCGAGTGTGATATCTCGAATTCCAACGTCATATCGAATATTTAAATTGAAATACTCATCCTTATATCTCGAATAGAGACGTTCGGGCAGACACGGTAGAAAATTTCATATTGAATTTTATAGTGTTTCAGCGAACGGTTTTAAATCTACTCTGGTATGGAAAGAATTGACTTTTTGAAAGCTTCATTCTAGATTTTGTAATTTCGTTGGAACAAATTTTGCACCAAAATCCAGATACAAAACCATCAAGAATATTTTAGAATTTATATTTACAGATTTTTTTTATCGTATAGGTAAGCGGCAAGCTAGATAAAAGAGACGTGGCGCATGGCGTGCGGCATTTGACATTTTTCACACAAAATGTTCCAAAGTGACAGCGCCGCGCTGCATTGATCTGTCTTGCGCCTTATATAGAATAGAATAGAATAGAAAAACTCTTTATTGTACACCAGAAACAAAAATAAACACAGTACAGAAGAATTACAATAGGTAAACAAGGGCAGTACCATGGTATATAATTATCTGAATAATATGGAATCTTTGCTGTTACCTTTTATTTAACTTGCAATGTATGTATGTAACTACGTTTGTTCGGGTGGAATCTTGCAACTCAATTTTGAAGCAGATTCTTCAACCGATTGAGAAAAAATTTTGCACACTTGTGAAATTCCGATGTCAATACAGTAAGCACTATGGATACATCGAGCTGGGCCCCAATTCTATAACGTAGAGTAAAGCAACACGCCATTGACATACTATCGACACACTACAGACATTATATTGCCCCTGTTGCAAATTTGGCATTCTGCGAAAACTCCAATGGTGTCTCAGTGGTGTCTCAGTAGTGTGTCGATTGTGTGCCTGTGGTGTGGCTGTTGTATGGCAGTACAATAGTGATAGTGATCTGATGATAATGACAAGTTAGATAACGGAACTCCTCAGTAACTAAAAGTAGATTGGTGGTGTTTGTACTCAGTTTGATTAACTTTCAGTACCGATTACGTATTTTTTAAAAGCTTGTCCGGAAAAATGTATTTTCGCCCACAAACTTTTTATTACTTTTAAATGGTACGCGCGTCTCTCTAAGGTTTACTTCCACGAATGTACCAATGTAAATAATGCTATAAATAATATCCATTAAGAAAAAGCGTTTTGCACATCAATTTAACCCGACACTGTTTACTATTTGATTCTATTTGAATATCAAAATAGGGGTTTTGATGAACTATATTCATTATTGAAGGCAAAGGGCATCTTTTATTACGACGAATAGATTAATTTTCGGGGTATTTCCCATTAAACGTGTACATATATTATACAGTTCAAAGAACAGTAGGGATATTTCACAATTTCACTTTGAAATTGCTCGATTACTATCAGACCAGGAGTTCAATTCCTTTGCGGTACGGATGATAAATGTGAGCACAAAACGCTTATTTTGTATATGCTGGTGCACTAAACTATTATTGTCTGAGACTAAACTGAATTAAAACTAAATTTAACAGGTCTAAAAGTTCTGGCCAAAATGTCGACTTGAAAACATTTTCATTACAAATTAAACACAAAGGTACCCTCACAAACACAGCCAATTTAATTATGCATATCATGATAATGTTTGCAGCAACGTGAAGCGAATCAGATCGCCGATAAGGAATTTGGTCATATGTCAAAATCTACCGTTAACTAAATGGAACCAATCAGCGAAACACGTTGCTTCTATCCAGCTTTGCGCGTTGAGAATGATTCAGCTTGACATTACCTCTCGGTTCAGTCTGGGCGACGCTTCCCAGAGGACCGCTCTTTTCGTAAAAACTAACCCGAACCGCTTCGGCCTACTAGAGGTCACTTCGGTACCATATCGAGGCCAAAGGGAGCAAGTCGATTTAAAAAAAAAGTATCAACGGCTCCGGCCGATGAAACTTTGCACTCGCCAAAACACCCCTTACTGTTTATTATGCTACAGCATAAATACAAACAGCTAAACTGATTATGAGAAGGCCGTTCTTAGAATTCGTTGACACGGCCTCTGATTACCATTTTGAAGGTCCGTAATTGAAATTCCAATTGAAAACAAACTAAGTGCAAAAATCAAATTTGAATGCTTTCAGGAAGGATGGAAGGATTAGTGGGGTGGAGTCGATGAATTGGGAAAATATAGGGACGAAAAGGTGCAAGGTTAATGATCTGTCAAATTGTGAGCTAATGGGATGGGGGTAATTTTTTATACATGAAGTAGGAGCCGAGAAGAGTGTTTGAATAAGCTTCAACTTGAACTCATTCACATGGATGGTAAGTGTTTACAAGAACAAAACAAACCTTACAAATTCTTGCAAAGTTCTGCACTGCGCCTATAACCCTGCAATATTAGTGTCTAGTCTTATCTTGCCCAGTAATGTCGCTGGAAGCAGTGCCCTTCAAAGCGGAACACAGTAGTGTTTGCACTCTACTGCTTGGCGGATAAATATCTTGAAAAGGTACTTCCCCAGGCGGAATCTTGCAGAGGAGGCCTACCACTACTAAGTGTGCCACTTAGTCAAATAAAATGTCAACCGTCCGACGAACCCGTTCTCTTAATATGTCACCATGACGTAAAATCCCATAATTTATGCAAATGTCCCCTCATCCTGAAAAACATAACATCTGAGCAACCCGAGTCGGGTCACTACCCATGTCTGAATTTATTATTGTCCAATAATAAATTCATAAAAGGTACTTTGAACTAGGGTGATTATGTCTCAAGTTCGATTACGGATAAAGATATTGAAAAAACCTGTTATCGATATTATAAAATCGGTTTTTTTTTCATCCGTAACTTTTGGTTAATTTTGGATTAGAATAGCATTTTAAGACTGGGTTGAATCAGATTTACTTATCACAGTACCAGAAAATAAAATAAAAACATCGGCAATACCTATTGCTCTTGAAGATGTAACCATAACTCTACTAACTGATTTAATTACACATCAAAATCTCGTCCTTGTTTTTTTTGTCGATGGTAAGTGGTTACTAGTGTCAGAAACTATCAAGTATATGCCACGGATACGAAATAGATAAGATATTTTTTTATTGATATAATTTTCACTTCAGTTTTCCGATCATTTTAGTTGCGGATGTGAACATCACTACTTTAGACCCTCATAATATAATGTGACATAATAAAGTGGAGCACAATCTTTGGATCCTTCTTAAATCGTTTCCTAATCTCACGGTCTGTGATGATTCTATTTATTTCTATTCATTTAGAACATTAAGCCATCATGAATTAGTAGTAGCCTCGAGTTTTGCTAGCGGTTCGGAGAAAAAGATCTCCGACATATGCCAAGATTTAGGTTACTGAAAATAGGAATAATCATTAATATTCAAGGTTTTTGAGGTCGATTATGATCCTCGGTTATTCTATTAAAGTTTTGTTTAACACTTTGACTGCTGAGCCGTTTTTCTTGTCTAGCCACGGGCGCGGCTCTGCACGCGCCATAGTGTTTCCCCTATAACACATACAACGGTTGTGTTTTGCCGTACTCGTGGCAAGTTATGAAAAACACGACAGTTGTGTTTTCAGTAGTGAACGTGTTAAGAAACAGTTGTCTATACAAAACTAAATACGTACGTAAACAACGCGTCGCAATCACGTACATAGATTCCCAACTAAGATTTATTTGTATCTACAAGGATCGTGGTCACACAAACATCTGGACTTGGAGGCACGCTACCTTTGGCACAAATATTAGCCCTATGCGGAAATGGAACCCGCAAGTTCAATCTTCGCAGTTGGCTCTTCACCAAAAGACATGGTGGGATGCTGCGTAACTAAAGATTGATATGGTATCCTAGTTGTATAATTTCGCGTTAATGTTTTATGTTAGATGCGATGTACGCTGTGATCGGCTTCTCGTGCTTTTTTTTAAAACATCTGAAGCCCAACTGGGGCGGTTTCTTGGACGGGGTGGCATAAGCCCTAATCTTTCGTGTTCTATAACAACTTCGTGCCAACTATACTATAGTAAAAACGTATTTGCACCTACGGTCACAGCTGCAAATGCCGTATTTGCATATTTCGTTGGTGCTATCTTCTCTGACGGGCGTATTTCCGAAGCACTAGTAGAGTTAATGGAATTTCCTTTTCCTGTACGAGATTCAGCCATTAAACACCACTTGAAAGGGAAAATTCCTTTTTTATACTCAAACCATAATTTGCTGCTCATTAGTTTAGTTGATCATATTTGATTTATTTTTATTTTTTCTCTATGTATAAGACTTCTAAGAGTGCATTATTTTTGCCCACTTGCCTTAAAATATTTGAGTGTAGTTACCAACAGAAGTGCCGTAAACCTTCTGGAGCTATTTTAATCACATTTCTGCCGTCGATGATTTACCATCGAAGTCTAAAGGTGATCGGAGTAAGGATGATGGAGTGCTGCTAAATGTTGTCGATTAATCTAACTTGACCCTGTCTTCAGGTAGAGCGCACTAGAGCTGTCTTGAAAATGGTTTTTATCATACCTCTATTTACTTTGTAAATTGCTTGTCGCGGTATCTGATACATTTTAAGTGGATAAAGACTTACAAAAACTTTATTGCAATTCATGGGTCGCGACTTTTATAATTACTCAATGGAATATTTTTGATAAAATATAATTGGTCAAGTACGAGTGGCACTCGCTCACCGCGGGTTCAAGCCACTTAGTCAGAAATATAAAAAAATACATGGTCTGTTTAAATTAAAACATCTTATAAAACACACGTTAAAATTTTTTAAGGGGCGATGTCCATGAGATCCATATAACAATTGCATCGAATATTGTCATTGTCTTTTATGATGGTTTATTTGTTTTTTTAACTTAATATTGAAAAAACATTTTCTCTCTCGTTTTTCTCGTGACAGATTTTGAGAATTAAGTTAAGAGCTTCCAAGTCCTAAGATGCATTTGCCTAAATAATATTATCACAGAGTCTGCGCGTCTTGCAATTTAGTCTGTACCTAACTCTAAAAATAGACAAAAAACACCGGCATCGTAAAATGTAATTATTATGACGGCTTCACCACAATATTTTATTACATTAACATACGGGTAGGTGCTTCTTATACTAAAAACTAGTTTTTAATGTTGGCAATAATTTAAGGTATAATATTCTGTATGGGTCAATAGGGTAATTGCGAATAGTGGCACCAATTGGTTCTAATTTCTAACTTTCTTTTAAGTGAGTTACAATCAGCTACAGTGTAATTAGTAGAAATTGATCCCCCAAGTAATAGTAAGCAAATATTTCTATGTTTCGGTTTGAAGGCCATTGTTTCTAGCCAAGTTATTGACAAGGGGCATGTGTTGTGAAATAAATTTACAGGGTTTCGAGCGCAGTTAATCAATCAGCGCCAATAGTCACTAAACATTTCTAAACAGCTTTACTATTTTACGAAAAAGATAAGATAGCAATACCAGATCGACTAGACTAGAATATCAGACCAGGTGGGCTCAAAACCGGGATGAATGGCGTAAGAGTGAGGAGGCTTATGCCCTGCTGTGGGTTAAATGAGCTGTCTATGGTGACGATGATATAAAAAATATTATACTAATAATGATGTTGTGGTAAATTTAAACCTACTTTGCGTGAGTAAAACTAAATTGGAAATTTGACTTTTATAGTTGACTGTATCTGGCAAGTCATCAGCTACCGATTAGTCACAGTATTTGTTTAATTTTTCAAATAGTTGATAATCAATGATATATACTACATTTCCGTGTAAAACACACGTCAAAGACAACGGCCTTTGTAAAAAACCAGAGATGAGTCATGACATCTTGTGGTTTGTGGTAAACATACTTAGGCTGTAGAGTTAATTATAAATTAGACATCGGATTTTACATCCTGATAAATGAATCAAACTAATGAATTTGAGAATGCTCCGGAGGTTAATGAACGGCCTTAAAGTTAAGGAAGGACTGGGAAGTAAATGAGTCAAACACGTGGTTTTGTTTCCATGAGTTTGTAATTTGATGCCGTTTAGGTGTTTTTAGAGTTTTGTAAGTTTTTTTTTTATATTCACGTGATGGAATACGTTCTTGTATAATTAGCGTTATTAGGTTTTTCTGGCGGGAAATCAAAATTGTGACGTTGTTTATTTTATAAGATTCGTTTTCGCTTGTCTGTATGAGATGCCGCTTCAGCGATAAGACCAATTGTACACCAATTTGTATTTAAACAATACCAATTTGCTTTTCCTGCGGTTTCCCGCAGCATAATGCTTTCATATCAAATTATATCTTGTAGGGTTCAGGAGCGGATTCCCGCTGCGGGAGAACCGCCCGTGTAGTATGAACCATATCATATTATCAACAAAAAATAACTTAATGCAGTTTTAATGTGTTGTTACTTACTCGTTTTTTTTATCAAACTGGCTACTAATAACCAATATGAAGGTCATATTTAAGATGTTGTCATAATCTGCAGTTTCTTTTGACGCAGCCACAGTAGTTATGTGGCTTCATAAATACGATACACAGACTAATTAAATTTAAGATCCGTCCCAGACCGGCGTGTAGCGGTTGTTGTTTATACTTTACTGACCACAGAGTAAGAAATACGTACCAGACTACAAACTGTACTTAGATATTTAACCTGTGACGCTAAAATGAAGCGGTTTTAAAAGTTTGATGTGTCTCTGGTGTGTGTGGCATCGTAGATCCCGAACGGATGAACTAATTTTAATTTAGTTTTTTTTGTTGTTTGAAAAGTGAATTCAAGAAGATTTTTTTTTTAAAATTTACTATACTATAAGAAAATCACAAAACCCACGATTAAAAGTAAAATCTATTTATAAGTAGGTACCTATCATGTTATGTATTTAGGACTGTGTGGTTCTAAGCTATATACAACAATTATCGGCTATATGGGAATTCAAGAAAGAAGAAAGAAGAATAATTAAAATAATTAATATTTTCATAGAAAGGTACATAATTTATTACACAAAATATACATTTATATCAGTCAGTCAATAAACACATACATCACATTAACATAAAAATTACATTTTCATACAAACGAGTCAGACTTTTAATTAAGTTAATTACAATAATATTGTATTTAGATATTGCTCTATTACCTAATTCCAGAGCAAATAAAACTACGACACACGCGTCATTCGGGCATCGCCCTTGACCGTTTTTGTAATCATATCCGTAACTTTATTTTAGGATCCATTTCCAACAAGGCCATATTTGATAACAGAAATATAGCAACAGAATTGTATTGGAATATATTTCGGAATGCTTATTAGCCTTATGGACTAGGTGGGTTTAAAGCCTTATTAATTGACCAATTCTGTTTATGGGGTCGAATTGATTCGGTTAAGGTGCATTATGCCTAATTCTGAACATGGCACACGTGTCTCAAAAGGATCAATTTTCATAATGGCAAATTTCCCAAAGGTCTAGTTCTCAAAATGGACAATTCTCAAATGGACCAATTTGCAAAACTGACAATTCTCAATTGCACCAATAAACAAATATTCTTGTTCCACATAGAATGAAATGAAAAGAATTGCGGATTTTATAGTAATATTCAGACTTTGGTATTGTACTTAATAATTGACAATATTCCAGTTAAAATCACTTACAGAAGACAAACATAAGGAAATATAGGTACTTAGTATAATGCTTAGGTAGGTACTTAGTTAAGCACATACTTGAGGCATTGATGATGTAATGCTCAGTAATAATACTTCACTTATTATAGTTAGTGGTTCTGCGATAGTAGCCGCACTTCAAACAACACAAGGTTAAAAGGCTATTATGGATCAGTAAATATTGCCATTAAAAATATTTTTTTTAAACATGTTTTGAAATGTTACTGGTTATTTCTTGATTATTGAAGCAATAAAAAAAGATTAGGCTTAAAACAACACCACGAATATCTTTAGTTCACACAATGATCACAAAATAGCCGATAGGCGTCACTGAAATATCATCACCGTTTTTTCACACTCACACAACTCCCAAATAGTTTTAAGCCTACGTAGAAGTGATAAAGGAAAATGTATAATAAGTTAATTTAACAAAAAAACATTTTTAATTTTTAGGTAAGAATATCACATCCTGACAAAGTGTATTTTCACCGATATTTCCTCTCCCAGGGTTGCCAAGGTTTACACTCAGTATCATTAATCCTCGTCACCTAAAAAGGTAACACTAAACTTATGGCACAACAATGCCTGTCCACTAGAAATGTCACGTCGTCCTTCGTCAAAAAAGACGCTGGAACTTCCGAATACCGTAACCACGCGCTCTCCCCAGCTTATTTATTCATCCGGAAAACACAGGTTTCCTTGCGAATAGTATCCGCCCGGACAGCTTCTCCCAAACCTGACGTCCAGCTCGTAATCTTCATCTTCGTCAATATCATTATCCACAGTGGGTTCCGGTAGGTATTCCGGAACTCGCCGCGTCTCCGCGTTCGTCGGTCCATCGAACACAATGGCATTCGGGTCTTTAGTGTCCGGATAGTAGAGTTTCCGGAACTCTCCGGACTGTATCAGAGCGATGAGCACGATTGCAAACGTTGATAGATACATATTGCACAACTTTACTTGACGACGGTCAGTAAACAAATGGTTCCGAACTGGTTTTAGGAGCGGTTTTTAAGCGCACGAGATTGATATGTGGTCAGTGTTAGCACTTACTTACTCATGTCGTGGGTATGAGAGTACGGTATTGAGAGAATTTGAGAAATTCCGCAACAAGTTAGTCATATATTTTGCGGTTTGTTGGGCATTCCACATGTCTTTGAAAGAAACTGAATGGACCGCTAACATCACTTGCGTCGAAACCAGCATAATTATTATGCTAAATAACAAATCAACAGATTTGACAGTAATACCTATTGAGAAAGCTATTAATAATGAGTTAAATTTCAACAATATCTTAATTATGATGTAAAATATTCCATCATTTATGGTGAAGTCCCGTAAACTGGTTCTGGTAAACGTACGGTAATGTTGTTTATTTCTTTAATTATTGTATTATACTGTTAGTAAGTACCATTGCAAAATAAATTGTACTCGAAATGTACTTATTGACGATAAATAAGTCATACAATTATATTAACGTATAGGTTCTTGTTTTATTGTCGGCTTCTACGTCCCTTATTGTCAATTTCTTGACATCTTCCGTATTTTTTAGTGGTAGGCCTCTTCTGCAAGAATCCGCCTAGGAAAGTACCAAACCTTTGCCAGACATTCATCCGCCAAGCAGTTGTGCGCAAACATTACTGTGTTCCGGTTCCGAAATTACTGGGCACATGAGACTTTAGAACCGATGCGTCAAATTCATATCTCCACCATCGTCTAGGCAAGCCACTTAAATTTAAATAGCATCATTATAATCTGGGAAAGTCCCCCATAGCACAGAAACGCTCCGCTTTTATAGTATGCCACTTAACGGTCATCCATCTAAGTTCGTGGCGCTTTGAACTTTGCTTAACTTTGGTGATCACTTATGATCTAGACCAACTATACCAACGTACCCTTTTATAATATATCCTTCTTAGGTAGTATTTTTTTAACTAGATTCCCGCTTGACCTCTGCCTCACTTGACGTTAGGTGACTATGCGGACTACGATGGTGCACGTTTACTTAGAAGTAACTTATACACTCGTGACTTGAATACTCCTAGGTTATAATTATCGGGAAACACAGACTCAGGTAAGGAGTTCATGATTTTATAATTAATCATCCAACTATAAAATTATAAAAGCGAAAACAACTCTGTCTATCTCTGTATATTTACTCCTTTTCATGGCTAAACAGCTTAACCGATCTTGATAAAATTTAGTATTAAGATAATTTGAACCATGGCGGAGAACGTAGGATGTTTGTGGTCTTTTTTTACGTGCGGATGGAGTCTCTGGCAAAAACTAGTTGAATAATAGATTTAAATGTAACATAATTTATTATTCATCATTTGATATTGTTTTTGCTATAGTTCCGTCTGTATATCCTTTTCTATGTCCGGAGATCCTTCTCTATTTATCGGTAATTGGTACTGACAGGGGTCTGATTTCATAGTAGATTAAATTAAGACTCCACGTTTTTTAGAGACTTGAAAATACCGCCTCCTTGACTTTGTACTGAGTCGATAAAATCTGTTATTCATTAAATTGTTGTAATTATTTTTTTAAATTCAAATTTGTTTTTCTTTAAGATAATATAGAAATATATAGTTTTATTTCCGCCTAAGTACTTTTACTATTAGTGTAATATTTTTATTGATTATGGATTTCCGCAAAATAACGCCTGATTCTATTAACTATTTGTTTTTCTTTGCAATAAATACACGACCTTTTAAAAAAAGGTACCATTTTGGATATTTGGTTTCTTTTATTTCTATGCTATTTACCTGATTACACATTTAATTTATATTGATAAAAATCTCAGTTATTCTATTACGACGAGACGTAGATAATGTACCTGTTTTTTTATTTTTTTTTTCGGTATAAAAAAAAATGTTCTTATTTACATGTAAATGTATAAACATGAGATAGAATTATGACGTTATTCTGAGGACCGTGATAATTATCCTCTAGCAAAATTGCCACGGATGGAGACAACCGGATTTCCCGCGGGCATGGATCGTTGATGCCGATCGTAGATGGTAGGCTCGGGACTAGCCAGAAAATTAAAGACAGTGGGTTATTTAGCTACCTCCATTGAGATCATACACACTCAAACAAACAAGCATACCATATGTGTATATCTATGAATGCCTCTGTATGTGACAGGGAGCACACATTTGGTAGCTCTTGGAAGCAGAGAGATGCCAAAATTATGTTACATAAATGTGTGTGAATTGAACTTTTTCACTGCGTAACTCGTGATTTAGGGTCGGATATGACTTTTAATTTCCTATATAAGTTTAAGAAAAGTTTAAACCATTTTTTTAAATATAAAAGTACCTTTTCGAAACAGTTGATCGATAATAGCTTCCTAAAAAGCGTGTTGAAACTTTATAACTATGGAATTAATGTAACTGTAATTGATTATTCTGTGGCAAAGTCAGGAAAAACGGGGCGAGTAAATTTGTTGTCGTTCCCGTGAAAACTCGGAAAAGTAAATAAAGGTCATTTACTGTACCCAAGTGCTGAGAAGCGAATTTAACATAGCTATACTTGCGGATGTACAAATTTTAACAAACTGTATGAATAAGAAAAGTATGAACAGGGATTTCTTAAAAATGTCTTAATTTTAAGACAAATTTAAAATGTACATGCGCTAAATAGTAGTCAGTTTGAATCCTCTCAAACGATAAATAAACTAACGGTTGATCATTTAGGATGTTAAGTGCACAAACTCTCAATTTTTTTTTATATGTTTTTTTTTCATACTCTTGCTCTTTCTCTCTCCAAACGTAATTAGTTTTAGAACGGCCTGCGTTAGCGCTTTTATTATTTCACTATATTATAAGTATTAATCCTAGAAAAAACCCAAGAAAACCTTGTCAAAGCCAAAGAAAACAAGGAAAATTCCTACGAGGAATCCTAGTTCCTAATTAGGGATCAGATTCTATATTATAATTATTATGTAATCGTGGTGCGTTATTATTAATGTCCTACTAATATTAAAAATGCAAAAGTTTGTGAGTATGGATTGATGGATGTTTGTTCCTCTTTCACGCAAAAACCACTGAACGGATTCGATTGAAATTTGGAACACAGATAGTTTATAACCAGGATTGAGTAATAAGGAACTTTTTATCCCGATAGTATGTTCCCGTGAGACAAAACGGGAACTACGCGGGTGAAACCGCGGGGCGCAGCTAGTTTATTATATTATTGTGGACACTTCGTCAAAATGAAATGTGCATTTAATTTAAAACAGCACACAAGTTTTATCACAATAACGAATCCAAAGAGAAATTCGTTTAGTTAAAACAAGTAAAAAATCCTTTAAAGCTTTAGTCCGGCAAAATGCCAAACTATTTGGAAACTTTTTTGGCATTTTGCACCAAAATGAAACGGCTAAGCTTCGTATTGCATCTCATTTGTTAAAATGGTTTAATTCAAATGTTTTTTTCTGCATAAAGTAAAATGTGGAAACTTGGCAAGCATTTTCGAGGAAGTACCTGCACTGAAATAAATTAAGTCAGCAGTAAAAATATTATAATTATACATCCTGTAAGCATTTTTACGAGACTATTAATTTTTACGTAATTATCACTCGCTTTTCGGTGACGGAAAACATCGTGAGGAAACCCACATACCTATGAACCCACACACCGAGAATTATTTTGGAGGTAGGTATGTGATCCACCAATCCGGATCTGGCCACCGTGGTGGATTATGGCCTAGTCCCCCTCACGAAAGTGAGGGGCGACCCGTGCCCAGCAGTGGGACGTTATGGGCTGTTGATGAAATAGTTTATGACAACAAATGATTGGAAACCAAAATAAATATTTTTTTTTAATCTTAAAAGTTAATTAAAAAATTAACGTCGCCCAATTTAGGCAACTGCGTCGAGCCAAGGAAAAACATTGTTTCTTGATCAATTACCTCTATTTAACAGAAACACGGGTAAATCAATTATGATTTAGGCACCTACCTACATATATATGATACCTTTAAAATAAACCTTCAAACAACTTTTCCAGATATTCATCCGCCAAGCAGTAGTGTGCAAGCATTACTGTGTTCCGGTTTGAAGGGCATTGCATCAGTGAAATTACTGGGCATATGAGACTTTAGAGCCGATGTCTCGGAGCGACGAGCGCAGTACAGTGCTGCCCAAGATTATGCAATGCAGGGTTCTGGATGGTGCTGTGACTGTTATGGGCAGGCGTAGCGCTTACCATCAGGTGAACGACCTGCTAGTCTCGTCACTCAGTCTAATAAAAAAAATGTCATATGATACAAATTTTATATAATTTATACTGCGTTAATTATTAATGTCGACATAAACGTTTGAAAACGATCCAAAATCGGTTAAGTGCGAAATCCCCGCCTTTACTAGACGATGGAGGTTTTAATAAAATTCCAGGCTAGGTACCCAAATCATCTAACCCCAGAATTTCATCAACTCGGGAATAATCGGTTTGACCCCAAACAAGTCTCGGTCGCCTAGTTTCTAAATGAATCACAGCACCCCTAAACCCAAGTGTCAGAACTAGTTTTGTCACTGGCAATATTTAGAAAGGTACTTACTACCTAATACCTAGTACGTACCTAACAACACCTACGCAGAAATACTCTGCCTACATGAATATTGACATCATCTTTTGTATTATTATACTAGCTGCGCCCCGCGGTTTCACCCGCGTATTTCCCGCGTAGAATGTCATATTTATTTATATCTAATCAAAAGCCTAAAAAATAAATTTGAAGCTTTCACACAAACTTTCATCTCCTATTTCAAACCCTTCCAATGCTTTTATCGCATTATAAAGTACCCTATGTCCTTTCTCAGGCTCTAGACTATCTCTGTACCAAATTTCGTTTCAATCAGTTCAGTAGTTGAGGCGTGAAAGAGCAACAGACAGACAGACAGAGTTACTTACGCATTTATAATATAAGTAAGAATTTTATGCCACAACATAAAACATAAAAAAGAGTATGCTTTAGACCACACGACAGAAGAAAAACTTCTTTAGCTCCATCTATATGTAAGTTTGTATGTATATATCTGGGTATGGAGAAAGAGAGAAAGGAAATGTGTGCTCGCACCTCTCTCTTGCCCCTACAGTACTATACGAAACGTAACTCTCTCTCTTCCTATCTTCATTAACTTATTATCAGGGAGATAATAAGTCAACTTCCATTCGCCTCGCCCGATCAGTTTTACTAAAAAGTAAAAAAAACACCTACCACCATTAACCTACCATTTAATCTCATCAACCTAATTTACCTCACAACTTTCATTCGCCTCGTCCGGTCACATTTTTAGTAACGCATTCACCAGCTACTCTCCAAGTCAAGTGTGCGTAAAAAAATTACTTCATAAAGCAATGACATTTGTTTACTATTTTGCCTAGTGGTTATTATTTGTACTACAATGCAGATTAAAAGTCCCCGTGTAGAATGTTTTTCGAGTAAGGTGCCGGGTTATAGACATAAATATTACAAGTCATTCATACTAGTATCATGACGTCATAATACTTAATGACGTCACTATAGTGCTCGAGGCGTTGCATAACTTTCAATAGTACGTAAATAACACGAATACAAAGCAGCAATTAACATTTTATTATTTATTTTATTACCGGTGTAGAATCGATCGTTTATCCAGTTTTTTATTTGTTTGAGTGACGAGAGGAGCAAGTCGTTTACCTGATGGTAAGCGCTACGCCTGCCTATAACAGTTACAGTGCCACCCATAACTTTGCATTGCATAATTTTGCTGGAAACAGTGCTCTTCAAACCGGAACACAGATTGCCAATGTTAAACCAAGTTTTGTTCAATACCAAGAAGTTGGAGACACTGATAAGTAACAGAAAGTGTAGAGTAATTGTTCTAGTTAGCTATCCGTACATGAGCCTGTCTGTTGTACTGGAACAACTGTTAACTTTAACGGCAGCTTAAGTCTATTGTTGTCTTTATCCGGCACTAAGCAAATGACAAGGACAGTAATAAAGTTAATCTTTTGTGTAAGTTAATTAAGGTTCTTGAAACTGGCCGTAAGTTCCGGTTTTACTTCCTCGGAACACGTGCAATTGAAGCGAAAGTCACGGCCACAAAACGTCATATCTACCTAAAGGCAGCTTGCGAGTTTAGTGACTAATCACAATTTATTCACAGTAAAGTTAACACCATGTTTTGAAATCGATGACTCAAGTTCTAGTTCACCACACTCATACTTTATGCCTTTCTCTTCACATCACGTTCAACATCGAAAAGCCCCACCAACTATTTTCGTAAGCCCATTAAATTCGCTCACATAAAATTCCATTTTTTTTTTAATTTATAGCTCTGGGATAAGTTTGCAACACTATTTAATGCAAAGAACATTGCACGTCAAAAAGCCCGAGAAGGGTTCACTCAATATTCAATAGCTCATTAGATTCATTAGCGAGACAATTTGGGTTTAAGAAGCATTGTAGCCTCCGAAATTAGGAGGCAAATATCCTATTTATATGTCTATACCACACATCAACCAACAGCTGGGTATATAGGCTTCCCACTCTTCTTTTCTGCCATGCGCTAAGCAAATCCACTGTCTTTTTTTTAATTCGTCTGATTGACGCGACGACCAAGTCGTTCACCTGGTGGTAAGCGCTACGCCTGCCCATAACAGTTACAGTGCCACCCAGAACTTTGCTTTGCATAATCCCGCGCGGCACTTCACTGCACTCGCTGCTGTCTTTCTGCTATCGGACTATCTCCGTCCTTCTCTTGGTTATCTTTACGCTTTCCACTAGTCCACCAGTCCACTAGTCTAGTTACTCCACCATTTGCATTAATCCAGCAAAGTCGACCAATAGAACTATAGCTGAACTTCCTCCTTAGTGCAAAATATTTGTTCAAACTATTTCAATATCTAGAATTCTTAATCGACCGCTTAACGTTTGCGGTACTCCGGAATTATAAGGAACATTTAGAGAAGGAAATTAAATACGTGCCTCAGCTGATCGGATTCAAGGCCTCGGATATAAATCAGGCTGAAGTTTGCTTGAAAGTAAAAAATAATTAGATTTCTTTGGGATCATTTACATTTCAAATTAACCGCCTCATTTTGTGCCTTGGTTTTTGATTATCTGTACAAGAAACAGTGGTTGTTTTGTTCGTTTGTTAGTCGTTTATAGGGTCGATGGTCTCGACAGAGCATTACCCGTTTACACTATGGTATTACCTCGATGATTCCATCTTTAATGATGGTAGTTGGTACAATTGAGAGCATCGTTTATCTTGGCGTCTCAGTTTTTCATTACCACCACCCCTCATTTAAATTTGTATTAGGAGATCACTTCTTCTTTAAGTGCCGTTCCATTATTGGAGGTTGGCAGTCAGCTCGTCCAGGGTTAATTTTAACAGTTGTTTTAAGGTTTTAACGATTGTCCACTTCCAAACGACTTTTATAGTCCAGTTATAATCCGAACAGCGAAGGAATGGCCCACCTTATCAGCGTCTTTGTTCCCCAATAACTATCTTCTCGAAATTTTTGAGTCAAAGATAAAAAGGTATCTTCTAGGTAAACAGGCTGCGCCATCACTTAACATCAGACATGCCTGTAGTAAAATATTAGACTATTCGATGGAATAGATGGAATAAAAAGAAGTTACGGAACCATGACTTCTTCTGCATACCGATCTTTCATTTACCTAAGAGTTATGAGAACACATCAACATAAACCTGACTATTTTAATCTAAGTACTAATACTAATTGGGTAAACCACAAGTATTTGATCTGATAGGACCATGGTCCTCGTAGTTCCTGATTCCCTAAATACAGGGAATACTAGTTAGGGGGTCAGGATCTATGCATGTGATCGTGATGAGTTATTATTGTTCTATTTTATAGCTAGTACTTCTTATCATACGCTTTTCGGTGAAGGAAAACATCGTGAGGAAACCCACATACCTACCCGAGAATTATTTCGGAGGTAGGTAGGTGATCCACCAATCCGGATCTGGCACCCGTGGTGGATTATGGCTTAACCTTCCTCACGAATGTGAGGGGAGACCCGTGCTCAGCAGTGAGACGTTATGGTGTTGATGATGATGATGATGACTTGTTAGATGTAGGTACAACAAATTTAATAAAATCTTTTGATTAAACCTTTTTCAGCATGACTATTCAAGAATCCTATCAGAATTTCCTGCAATTATATTATGGGCATGAATGATCAAAGCCAAACGAATTTCCCGCAAGAACGCTGTACAACCACCTGTTTTTGATTACCTGTACCTAGGGTTTGATCCAACAATTTCCTTAAAAGAGAATTATTCACAAAGCGCCGGAACATCTGAATAAATGGGCGGCAAAGGCAGACTTAACCCCAAAATATCCCATTAGACGTTTAACTAAATATAGGACTTTAATCTCTTGTTAGAATTGAAAATCTTTACTGTTTTTTGTTCTGCTATTAATATCGTGCAAAGCAATAATATTATTACCTAATTTTAGGAGCGTTTAGAGATTATGACCATTCAATTTTTATTTTAGGTTATAGTTTCAAGATACCTTTAGTCGACCATGATCACAAGATATTTATAGCGAAATTACTTACTTACGGAGTGTCTGTCTGAAATTACTAACTTTTATTCTCAATTTCAAATAACTTTTTTTTGTAAATGGGTAGGTTTACGTTTGACGACTCTATCACTATGTCTCTAAATGGCATGGAGTGGTGCGCTGCTTGACGTCATGCGGCGCACTGTATAACCTCCATCGACACCTTTTCCATACCAAATTTAAAAAAGTAACAGTACCACTGTTACAAAGTGACGGTACTGTTTCCAGCGAAATTACTGGGCATATAAGTGCAGTGCCGCGCAGGATTATGCAATGCAGTGTTCTGGGTGGCGCTGTGACTGCTATGGGCAGGCGTAGCGCTTACCATTAGGTGAACGAACTGCTCGTTTCGATACACAGTCTAATAAAAAAAAGTACCGCACGCTGCGCTGCAATGATCTGTCTTTCACCTAACGTAATCTAGTAAAGTTTGTACACGGATATTCATTTTACTCAAAGGCTATAGGCAAAATTATTTGAGTAAGTTTAGCTCCAACGTCCGAGCCAAATACCTACCTATTAATGAACACAGACAAGACCTAAACTTCAAATTGAATGCCGTAGAACAGCGCAAAAGTTTCGATTAATTAACAAATATGAGTATCTTGTCCTGACACCAACCAGGCATTATTGTCATTAATCACCAATAATTAATCGATTTAAACGGGTTTAATCCGATGCCGAATGCCGACCTAACAATTACCGATACCGGCACTACACGACGACGGATGTTTTGTTTGCATAAAGCAATCGAGATGAACGGGCATTCGAATACTCGAATACGGAGCGGGTTTACCACTGGACCTTAATCATAAATCACCGAAGGCAAACCCTTTAAATAAATTGGAGCGTTTTTTATTTTGACACCAATTTCCGGTTGGATGTACTGAATTACCATTTAGATTTAGATAGCGTGAGTAATTGGGTACTAACGTCTAGAGTTTGGAATTTTCAATGTGTTGGTTTCTAGTATTGATACCAAGTATCCGTTTGGTATCGTATCGGGTGTGTCACATGTTAGTCACACGTAAGTGTGACGTGACAATGAAAGTTCTTTGGCATTTTACCTATGTATTAGTGATCAATGTTAAATACTCGTATTTACCTATATCTGAGTGGCTACTGTAACGTTACACCCCTTTACCAATTTTGGCAAAAGAGTGTAAAGTACACGTTATCAAGGGCTACCTCCCTATCCCTATGAGAAGGACCCAAAAGGAGGAAAAACAAAGGAGACAGCTTAAAATATATATATTCAAATAAGAAATTAGAATTAAGGATTAAAGTCTTTAAAGATAGAAAGAGTAAAAGTAGTCACACGCGATAATTAACAGGAAGTTGTCTTTAGAAATAAATGGTTAGAAATAGTCGGTCTAGAATGAAGCACTGTTAAGACGATAAATACGTAATGTTCTTCATGAGGATACTTATGAAGAATGACCCCAGGCTAGGGCAGGCGAGGTCTGCGGCAGAAAGCTGGTGTCCAAAGTCGGGGAGGCGCTCGTGGAGAGCGGCCTTCACCGGAGGGTTATAGGGCTCCGATGTTTTAAGCTTCAAGACTTCTTCAGGACTATCACAATTAGGTAAAGATTTAAAAGTGCTTGAGGACTTCTTCATGCAATTTTCAAGGTTTTTTGAGGCTCAGACCAAAGCCAAACAAGAACTCGAACTCGACTCGACTCCGAATGTGAGCCGTTTTTCCAGGCATCACTTCCAAAACTGACAATAAGTAATTCTGCAATTTGAAAATTTGAAAATTAAGAAAGATAAGGTTAAAAGCTGCCTGATACAATAAGATAAATTAAAACTAAAACTGTATACAAAATTATTGAATTGTACGAGAATACAACAGAATTTAGGAATAAGATTATAAATGACATTAGTAAAATTAGACATCTTTCAGTAATGTTTACAAACAATATAAAAATAGAGACATAAGAATTTAGAATTAATAAACGAATAAAAGTAAAGAATAAGAAATAAATAGTGGCACGCAAGGACTGGAGTAAAAGAGATCAAGGGTTAAGAAACAGAAATATATGAAAAAGTATACAGAAATAGAAAACCTTACACTACTTGGTATTTAGTATAAGGATACATAGTAACTTTGACGGGAAATACAACGATATCGACTTCGGAAAACTAGTTACTAGTTAATTTATCGAAAATGATATTTTCTATAACTATTACTAGCCATACTAAGCCACAACAAGCAGTTGCGCCCGCAGATTCGCGTTTACCGACTCGATATTGTATTTAATAAGTATTAAGACCTGGTATCGCTTAACCAAGTATGAACTACTACTGGCGTATCGAAAATACGAGTATCCACTGCCCCATATTCAAACGATCCTTGTTCCTAAATAACCAGCCTGGATTTTGTATATTCGCTAGAATTGTCGGGTGGGATATGGGTTGACCTTTACATTGTTACGTTTTAAACTGAGAGGAAATTCGTTTCTAAATTCGGAAATTAATTTAATCAAAACATTTAAATGAGACACTTTTGGTGACTATTTCAGATAAATGTAGCTTGAGGTTGTGTAAAATATTAGAATAGTTCGAATTATTATGTTTTTTTTTTACAGGAAAATATAAGTTTAGCTTCGCAGATCAATCAAATTGATAGAAGCGATGGTTAGAAATTCTGGGCATTTAGAAAGCTTAGCAATTAATTAACATAAGCATAAAACACTTAAAACGATGAATTTAGATTTTCCTTGGAGTCCTCTCAATAATCCCTTTGAATTACAATAATGGTCCATTATAAATTTTATTTTTTTTATACAACCCCGCCATTGTCTTTATTAAGTGCTTCTAATGACCAAATGGATAAAAAGTATTATTATAATCTATAAAAAAATAACTACTTACTTTATATAGACTATCATTTGTAAAACATCTTTTTTCCAACACCTACAGCGTGGTCAGAAAAGTTTAGAAACACGGTCTGGTAACGTGTGACGAAAATGTTTTGGCTCGGTTTCAACCCCGTATTACGTTTGCAAACGCTGCACTGCATCCGGAGGAAATATAGCCTTTCATGCCTATCTTTTTATGTTGTTCCCAGTGTTTCATGTAACAACATTTAAGATTAATACGAGGAAAACGTTTTGAGGTGTTTTGTGAGCGTTTTCCTCGTGAGGTGCTGACAAGCGTTAATATAAGCGCTTATTGTGTTTTATAATATGTGATATGAGGATATAAGCAGTGTTATGGCGCCTATAATTTTGCCATAATGGCTATTGGGACGCTGGAGCCTATCCAGGCTTAGGGATGTTATCTCTTGGGGAAGTCGCTTGAATGAAGATGCGGTTTTGTGATAGGCTCGAAAGTGTGTCGTTTCCCTTATTTATTTAACGTACCGCATCTGCACAATCGTTTCTGTTGTACGGAAAATATATGTGAGTATATCTTCCGACGTTGCTGTGACAGGATTTATTTTATATCAGAAAAAGACGCGTAAAATTTACTGGTAGCATTTTGTACCCACTCGGTTTATAATGTCTTCTGATCTACTGTAGGTATAAATGTATCATCATCATCATCAACCCAGCACGAGTCTGCCCTCACTTTCGTGAGGAGGATTAGGCCTTAATTCACTACGGAGGCCCGGTCTGGATTGGTGGATACCATACCTACCTCCGAAATAATTCTCGGATTGTTGTTCTCAGAATATTTTCCTTCACCGAAAAGCGAGTGATAATTACGTACATATGTTTTTACAGAAACACATTGGTACATGCCTGCACTGGGATTTGAACTCACGACCTTCTGATTGGAAGGCGGACGTTCTCCCACTAGGCTACCACCGCTCATAAACGTATACGAGAATCAAATTCAACAATAAACATTATTACTAAACTAAGCGGAACTACCCGAAACTTTGTTAGTTCCGTGTTCCCGAAATTAACTCTAAACACTAGTGAGGTTTTGTGGTTTTGTACGCACACGTTGTGTTAAAGAGCTTACAGCTGAAGTTTAAGTCACACCTGGGCGATAAATGCGAAAGTACCTACCAAATTCGCAAACAATCTAAAGCACTATAATGAGTCGTCATGCAGACAAAAGTTGAAATGAAACGGTGATGCCGCCTCCAACTGCATTTCACGTTTAAATCGAATTTGAAAATTAATTAAGACAAATCTAACAAGTAATCGTCGCAATCTGCACCGCCAGGGCCATTACCGGTTGCCTACCTTTATTAGAAAGGACTCTTTTAACTTTTGCTTTAAAGTTCTGCATGCAGTACATCTGAGGGAAAACCTGGGGTGGATGATTCTTCTTGCACAGTCGGGTAAAAAGACAGAAATATTGGGGTTTCATTTGTAACAATAAACATTCGTAATGTGAGAAACAACTAAAACTTAAGTATACATTTCATTAAAAAAGACTTGAGGTGTATCCGAGTGCAGATAGTGCACTATAATTTACAGTAAATAATATTTTAATTTATTTGATTCAGCTCGGTTGTTTCGGTATGCGCTGCGTGAAAGCAGTCGTGCTGATTGCCCAGGTATGTTCGTATTTAGTTTTGGAAAAGCCGTCATACTACTACTATGGTATTCAGACTCGAACCATGTAAGACCGTGGTAGAACCTAACAGCTTCTTAGTGCGGAGATTGAGTTTGTAACGTTTAGCAGAATTGTTTTCACAGCTTACCGGGAGAATGTTTATTTATTTATTTATTTACCTACCGCGGGTAATAAAACAATTACTACAATGAATGTTGAGCGCCGATTTATCGTTTTGATTAGGTAGCTTAGTCTGAGTTTCGAAACTATACTGGGCCTTTATTCGCTATGCCCCATGAGATTCCTTGTCAAAAACGCGTGATGTCATAACATGATGATGCATTATGTGTTTTTAGTTTATATTTATTATCACCCCATCCATTTTACCATAAAATTAATAATTTTTCTAATTTTTAGTTCGGCTTGCTATTAAAGCGTGTTTTTTTTTTTAATTTGTAATATGAATTGTAACGACCATATACATTTGTGCGTGTCTAAAAGAAGTGTCACCGACGCTGGTCCCATCCATCTTTGTTTGGTTTCTATACACTTTGGAACACCCTGTATAGTATATACATTACAAGTAACCAATGCCAATACTTATCATTATTTATTCTGTCCCAATGCCAAGAATAGAAGTTGAATAAATATAGCAATTTCTTATTGAGCAAGTTTGGGCAAAGCCAAGCTAAATTTGAAGTTGGTTGAACTATGTTAGCCATTTTATGAGCAGCACTGCGATTCTTATTCATGAGTTCGGAGGCCGGTTGTACTGCAAATGCAATCTTGGCGGTGTACCAAGTGTACCATTACATGTGCATTTCTTGAAAACTTCTTCCAAAACTTTGCTCTAATGAAGGTGAGAACTTGTTTCCTACTCCTGGTTTGAAATATGTATATTGTACGTGTCGTTTTTAATAAAACTGCACCCAAGTGTAAAAACGGTTGAGCTTTTATTCGAGTTTCTTTTGGTTTAAGTTTTGTAGGTTAACTGATGTAACTTGATTTTTTTTCTTTTTTATATGAGTAGGTAGTGAAACGAACATGTAATTCATTTGATGGTCAGTTCCGCCTAGAACTTTTATTGCAAAATTTTGCGCGGCACTGTACTGCCCTACGCTCGATAATCCGAGGGTCTCAAGCTCAGCAATTTCTTGAAAATGTTCAATATCAACTGGAATTCATTGATGATTGCAGAGTACTGCTTAGCGGATGAATTACTGGAAAAGGTAATATGCTTCTCGAAAAATGTTTTTACTGTCCATCCAAAGGTTGTCTGGAAGAAATCGCTTTCAGCGATAAGACCGCCCATTGTACTACCCTTGTTTACCTATTGTAATTTTTCTGTACTGTGTTTAATTTTATTTCTGGTGTACAATAAAGAGTTTTTCTATTCTATTCTATTCTATTCTTCTCCTAGCTGGAGCAACAGAGCGCTACCACTACAAGAGTCTGCCGCAGTTTATTTCTGGGATCCTACATGTGCTTAATTAGCACTTTAATCCAGGTTTGATTTTAGAGTTTTTTTCCCATAAACAGGTAACGCACCAATGCTTACGTAACCTCTTGAAAAAGTTACGCTAGCTAGTCAAAAAAAGTTATAAAAGCAAACCTCGAAGCCTGGAATTTTTCTTTTTTATTTGTCCAATTACACTAAAACATTTGACCTTTGACAAGATGGCAGTTTGTCAGCTCGCTTCAAGTGCCACCTCCAAGGAACCTTGTCTAAACAAGTTCATGGCTCTGTCAAGTGAAGTGAACTGATATCCTCACGAGCAATAAAGGCAAGTGCACGAGTGCGAAGGGACGAATAAATAACCCTTCTGGTGGACCAGCTCATAACCCTGTCGGAACCCAACCCTCGTCTCCAATAACTTTCATATTCGCTACCTTTTCCTACAGAATTCATTCGAATAACATAATTTCCTCCAAGATGACAAAAAGATATCGCGTGCGTAACGCCTATGCCTCCCTAGGCGCCCAAGAGCCTTCCTTCAATAAAAGCGGCCATAAAAACTTATCTCAAAGAGATTGCACAGACACACCGTCAATATGTCCTCACAAATAATATATCTAACGGTACTATCGCGCCAAATAGATAAAGTGAGAGGTCGTAAATCACAGTTGATATGGTCTGTCAACTTCGCGGTCGGAGCAAAGAGGAATATTAGTTATACGAGGGTGAGCTAAGTCAATTACATTAAACGAGGGCTTTCAAAGGTAGAAAAACTAGTATAGTGACAGTAGCAATGCGGAGACAGCAGTGAAGGTAGTGACAGCAATGATGACGATGATAGCAGTGACCGCCACGACAGCAATGGTCGCGATTCAGTTCAATTCATTTTCTAAACCAGATTCTATTACAGATAACTTAAGGAAATAACGATTCAATAAAATAAAATAAATAGGTAAAACTTACTGAGCCTAGACCTTAAAAAAAATTACAGAAGTCCATTAGGCATAGTGCCAAGAACACGGGCTGCATAAAATACAATAGGTAATGAACCCCAAACAAAATCTGTAAAAAAATGAATTGCTCAACAGCGGTTGAGTATGAGTTATGATGATAATAAATGTATGGATCGTGGAACAGCATGAAACTATCTCAAAAACTTAGGACATACAAAACTACCACCCGTGTCAACGGATACTTAAATTTCGTCACCACGTTACGTCACAGCCGTGAAATATAGTCAGAGAGCTCGTAAATCAAAAGTACCGGCCATAAAGTAGTGCGATCCAACATTTTGTGCACGGTCTAATAGCCGCGAATGACTTATGGCCACTCGTGTTTCGAGTGCATTGGAATTTAAAAAATAATTCTGTGAACTAAAAACATACTTCGCATGGATTTTGAAAACAACTGAAGTATGGAATGTATGTTTAATTTTTTTCACATAAAAACAAATACTGTAAATTGTACACGGAATTTTAAATCACATTAAAATGGGTTCAGAAATATAAAATTTGTATGGCGATCATTACATTCTCCATCCAATGAACGCGTGAAATTTCACTGTTTTTCTATGTTTGGTTTGTTGTATGATAATAAAATAACAACATATCGTCTTTTTTTGATAATATCGAATCTGAAAATGAATTAAAATACAAGATGAAGTAAAAGTTTTTGAACGGGTCTATTCGAGCATAACAAAATCAATGCTAAAACCAATAAAGAAAATATATTCAAGCGTGAAAAGAAAAGCTTAAAACAATTTCTTCATTTAATTGATCCACGCATCAATTCTCTCAAGTTCACGAATGACGTCAGCAGTAAGAAAGGCTTTCAATATCGCATCAAAGCTTTTATCTTTTGACAGCGCGTAATGTTTATTTTGTTTACCAAAAACCCCGTTACTTATGTACATTTCACCTATGAATAATTTAGTACTTTGTCAAAGAAACGTTGCTTAAGCATACGCTGATATTTACTTCACTACTCTGATGTGCCTTATTATGAAAGGGTAGTTGTGTATGTTTGTAAAACTTACTGGTGGATAAATACTAATTTTCCTCATATCGCGAGTTAGATATTGAATGTAAATGCGAGTTTGATTTTTCATATACTCACAAATTATATAAGTTCACTCTGAACGGAAGCTTATATAAAGGAGAAACTCTCCTATGTAAAATAAGGAAAAAAAATTCAATGTAAAAATACTTGTCGAGAAATGTGTTTCGCAGTATCCAATACAACCCTACTATATTATATTATAAATGTGAAAGTTTATGAGGATGGATGGATGGGTGAATGTTTTTTATTCTTTCAGCGATAAGACCGCCCATTGTACTACCCTTGTTTACCTATTGTAATTCTTCTGTACTGTGTTTATTTTTGTTTCTGGTGTACAATAATGAGTTTTTCTATTCTATTCTGTCACGCAAAAACTGCTAAACGGATTTGGATGAAATTTATTTATTTTATATATTTATTATTTAGCACACAAATGGAGTACAAGGAGTACTTATTGCTAAAAGCATTTAAAAATTGGCGAAATTTGGCGACAGATAGTTTATTACCTGGATTAATACATAGACGAGACATAGGGTAATTCTTCTGTACTGTGTTTATTTTTGTTTCTGGTGTACAATAAAGAGTTTTTCTATTCTGTTCTATTCTAGGGTACTTTTTATCCCGTAAAAAATAACGATTCCTGTGGGGTAATACTCAACGCGGGTGAAACTGCGAGACGGAGCTACGAGCACGAATATTACAACTGTCAAGTTAGCTAAAACCTATGAAATTATGCTTAAGTGCTTGGGAATAAAGTTACTTTTGAATCGTGTAGTATTTTGTAGTGCTTTGTAGATTTGGCACATATATAGTGGATTTTAGTATTGAGCTTTAATTGAATACTCCAGAGGACCGTTACAATATTGATGCCCGTCTTGACCGAAGTTAACTAAGCCAAAACTTAGCTAGCCAACACATTAACTAAGTCTGACTTAACTTACTCTGCGCCAACTAGTTTACGTAAAGTGACTGCTATAAATGGTTTAACAAGGAGTGGAACTCCTTGCCGGAGCCTGTGTTACCCGATAGTTACAGCCTGGGAGTCTTCAAATCACGAGTAAATAGGTTACTTCTAGTTAAGCGTGCAGCGTCGTAGCCCGCGTCGTCGTCTGACATCAGATAGTGTACAAACGCGAAAAAATTTATGTTTAAAAAAAAACAAGTAAATAAATGGAAATGAATCGAAGAGTGATAGAAAACAGTCGAATAAAATTAAATTTTCATCCTTACCAAATCCACAGCAAGCTCTCAGCCTATTGTTATAGTGCGGAAGCCGGAAGCAAGGGAATGCGAAGGGTGAAAAATAACAAATGCAATTTGGGAATCCCCGCTGCAAAGTGTAGGTGAAAATGAAATTTGTTAGGAAACTGGCAGCGACGAAACTGGATCGTAGTTTCCATGCATACATCTACGTCAGCATTGAATAATAAGCAGTTCGTCGAAGCATCTATAGAATAATCTTTGTTTTTGATCACCGTTATTTTTAGCGAAGCGTCTCAGTTTCAGGGTTTCAGGAGGTACTCCTCTATAGCCCTCTACAGTCGTATTTTACAACAGCATCTAGACGAACCTTGATATACAGGTTGGTATACACTGTATAAAAAAAATACATTATAAATAACATAATAATACTAATATGAATAATATTTTTTTGCTGTATTCTTGTAAAACAGAAGCGGATAGCTGTTTCTCACCCATAACCCATACCGAGTGTTATTTTTTAAACTTTAGAATCATTACATTTCAGCAATTGACGGCTTCCGTGGTTTAAGTTAGTGATGAGACGTCTTGTAATCGTGAAATTCCTGGTTCGATTCCACATCGGGTCATTTTGTATGAAGCACAGATATTTGCTCTGAGTTTGGGTGTTTGTGGGACCATGGTCCTCGTAATTTCCGATTCTCTAGATACAGGGAATCCTAGTTAACTTTTCACTGCTGAAAACACAGACGTTGTGTTTTTTAAAACTTTGCGCTGGTGCGGGAAAACAAACCTGTTGTGTTAGCGCAGAATACGTGCCGGCTGTGCGGCGAAACACAGACGCGTGTGTTTAACGCGGCGCTACTAAAGTGCGGCTCACACAGACGGCACGCCACTGCTGAAAAACATACACGGTCCGTACCGGTGCCTCAATTAAAAACCGGTACAGCAGGCAACGTGTTGAGGATCAAGATCTTTATATGTGATTGTGACGCGTTATTATTTATTTTAAAAATAATAGAATAATTATCATGTTTTATCGCACGTCAGTCGAAACTTCATTAGCGGCTTTGATAGCTAGCTCGCTTAGCGCTAAGTAACCATAATTATCGCAGGATATTATGTTCCGAATCAAGGAATTTTTGTTAATACTTGCTTAGTGCTGTAGAAACATGTATGTGTAAATGTTATTTTATGTGTGAGATGATTATTTTATTTTGATTAAATATTAACTCAATGGATTTCTTGTCTCTATGAGCCCCATAAGTACTCAAGAGTTGTTTTTAGACCAGTATCCATGTCTTGCCGATAGGTAGAGATTTTAATTAAAAAAATCGTAGGCTTATCTCACAATGCCGTTAGCTCCGCGGTGCACGTCGGTCTGGGGGGTCACCACGTACGTTAAACTGAACGGCCTAGGTTGGCACCATACACTCATAAATGACAAACGTGACGTGACGTCACTCAAAAATTAACCAAAGAGAATGAGAGAGAATGAGATATACTATATAAACTCACATAAATGCAAACAAATTGTAACGATCTCTTTGGATAAATGTCTTAGGTCGACTTATGAAGGCTGAGCGATATTGGTGGTGACAGTTAGCAGGGTAGTTCAGTTTAAGGCCTTAAACTGGATGGATTTAACTGTTCGTCGTGAGGCCCTAGGTATAGATTTCAAAAGACTTCTCTATGTGCTCTAGCTTTACATTCAGCAATACCCAAATAATTATAAATTGTATTTACTATACACCATTATATTCTAAAAGGCACGCTAACTCTCGTGCGCGTCGTCATCTCCACAGCCATTAATGAACACGTGTAACCAAATCTAGATCTAAACATGACCTACGTTGTAGGTCACCTCGATACCTACCAGTGGCGTAGCGTGCCTTGGAGGGGCCCTGTATCAAAATTAGTTGGGGGCCCCAAATGAAAGGTAAAGGGTTTTGCTTACACACGTAAGGGGCCACTGTAGCCCGTGGGCCCCGTATCATTGATACGGCTGATACGGCAGTAGCTACGCCCCTGATACCTGCAGACCTGGGTGGTGCCTTGTGTATTTAAAAAAGTATTTTCTATTCAATTCTATTCTACTCGATTCTACGCCATTCCACTAAATTCGACTCCATTCCTCTCGACTCTATTCCACTCCACTCCACTTCGCTTCACTCCACTCCACTGCACTACTCACTACTCTAGGTTATTTCAGATCCCCTGGAAAAACTATTTAGAGCTAAAACAACATAATTAACTATTAAAAGCTTCACTAATTACAAATTAAACATTTTGACAGCCATTTAATTACTATAAAGAAGACTATAAACGACATATTAATGAAATACTTGTATAATTATTACAAAATAATTATTATTATACCCATAAAAATCTGTAATAGAGCAATTAAACTTTTACAGATTTTCATTTGATAACTTTCAATGAAAGTTACTTTTAAGCCGTGTCATTTTCTTAAACAGTTTGAGCTTTACATCTATTAAATGAAAAATTGACCGTGACTCTTCAAAAACCATAATTTCACGTTCCATTCTTGTAAATCGTAGCAGCCTAACTTTGTAAAAAAAACAACAGTAAAAATGGAATATTTATTAAACTTTTACCAAAACTGTTCTCAGAAAAAACGGTTTCTATAGGCAACAAAACAAACGGCTACATTTAGCTCCTAGAATGTGAAATTAATACTTGAGCTGATTGATGATATTTTAATTCTGGGAAAAGCCATTCATCATAACCAGATTACTCGGACCCAGTCAACTTTGGGGAGAGTAAATGTTGGGTAGTTTTCCAGCAACTTTCTATTTATTACCCCTGGCCTATCAACGAGAGTTACGTTCGTTTACTCGCTTCAGAGCTTGTTGGATTGTTTTGGAACGTAATCTAATGCTGCTTACGCACATTGCTGGATCGGAACACGACGGGAGCGTAATGAGCGATTAGTAACTTTTAGCCAACTCCTTGCTTTACGTATAGGTTTAGCTATAAGGTAGTGTTATATTCTCTTTGGCTACAGCTAAGTGTTATGTTACCTAGCTAAAGTTTGACTGAAACTTCGAATCGCATAATTATATAAAGTAAAACGTGTTTTCAAGGTTGCAGCTATCGACACAATCAAAACGTCGTTAGTGGAAATTTCTAATCGTGCTATATTCTGTCAACTTTATTTAAGGCACGCTACCTTCTTTTTAATAAAGAAATAAATAAAAATCAAACTTTCCTACTAAATTGTAGTTAAGGGGTGATCTGAGGTTAAGGTTCATTTTATTAACCTATAGATAGGTTCGGTGAAATTGATTTAGTTTTGATTAGATATTCCAATCGCAAATAGTTGACTTTATAAACTAGCGAGCGTTTGTAAAATTCCGAATTATACCATTTGCCAACGCTATTTCCACCAACGTCAACGTTCATAGTCAAATAAAAGAAGCTACTCCTTACACGAAGTCTTTATCGAGTCAAGATAACCCTACAAAAGTTTCCTTTTCTATCAATCACTAAGAATGTCTACAGAAAAGAGATATAAAGCCGAAGGAAAACACGAAGGGTTTTCTAAGAAGCAGGATCCTTACCGCCGTGATATGCTTACCAAAGGGAGAAACGTAAATGTTCCACGTATCTACGCTGTTAAGGGGATTACAGTGCCCAAATTAGCAACTCGACGTGGCTCAGCACAAATATCGCGGGAAATACTACTGAAATTTGCTTTAAGTAGTGGGAGGCCTCTTTTACAAGTGTAAGACTAGGTATCACTATTCTAGGCCCCGTCGGAGTAAGTTTATTAAATGATAAAACATTACCTAATACGTTCATTGTTTTTATTTCTTTTTCTCAAGACAATCATATATTCTTTTAAAATAACCAAGTCGTTCGCTCGATTCCAATTTTCGAATGCCGCACTGACATACATTCCTCCTTTTTTCCCTTTTTCTTTTCGTCCGACTAAGGTCCGACTACTCAACCAAAAAGATCTCAACCACAAAGTTGTCAGCATAAAGAGGTATTAAGTAACTATTTGGTTAATTGATATCGATTAATTGTTACAAATTTACAAAGCCTAACAATCGACCGTCCTGACAACGTGAGCGTCCCCGCACACGATCCCAGGTGGAACCCTAACACAAGATACAGCCTTGGGGAAGTACCACACCTCTGCCAGATATTCATCCGCCAAGCAGCAGCATGTTCCGGTTTGAAAGGCATTGTTTCCAGTGAAATTACTGCAGCGCAGTGCCGCGCAGGATTATGCACTGCAGGGTTCTGGGTGGTGCTGTGACTGTTATGCACAGGCGTTTACCATCAGGTGATCGACTTGCTCGTCTCGTCACTCACACATTATAAAAAAAAGCCCAAGTCTGCGCGTACTTAAACCTTGCTGTTACATCAAATATTCTGTTGAACTAACAAGAAAAATGAGAAAATAATACTTTTTATATGTATTTGATTGTTTGATTAAGAAATCGTTAGTACAGTTTACATACATCTATTAATAGACATAGATATAAGTAAAATCACCGAAGCCTTTAGAAGATGCAGCATTTATAAGAAATAGCATCCTGTTAAAAAATTATTTAAAACAATAACATTATTAATATAAAATAAAAACTATAAATCCAAAAGTTTTACTTGAATTGATAAATTCGAATTATATATTTATCCGATTTTTAAAACAAGCCGTGAGGGAAGAGTTTGCTTTAGAAAGTACCCTTTTGTCGAGACTAAGGGCCTTAAGGCGCGGGGAAAACTTACTACACCATTTTTGGCATGAGCGATGGGGGACAAAACGTCATTTACAGCCTCCCATTAACACCACAGCTGCATCATCACATAAAACGTAACTCCGAAAATGACGACGAAACAGGCGTCAAGTAACATCAAGCAGCGCGCACGCCGACCGTCGCACCGCATTCATTTGTCTTACGCTTTAAGGAATAGTTGGGATGTCCATCGGTACGTACTCATAAAGAGTTGTTATGTCTAAGTACGGTACGGTTCTAAAAGCATTACCCTTTGGCTGTATCTCTGATAGAACGGCAACGTGATAAAGCACGTCATAAAACCGTTCCTAAGAGATTTTGTAAATAACACGACGGACCTTAGCTTTAACAGCGCCCTAACAGTAAAGATCTAACAGCGTCTTCTTGTTTCCAGTAAAACGATCCGTTTATACACCTTGACGTTTCTTTAAGTGCCCTTCCTGGCGTACTCGGGAACGTCAAATAATATTTAACTATGATAGCGTTTTTGAACTGCTAAAGGTACACAGCCAAACACACGAACGTCTTAGCGGCGATCTAGATGGAAAAGGCGCAGCATTCGGCGCGCTGCGACTCGACGCCTTTTAAAAAAAAAAAGGATCAAAGTGATAGTGCGTCGCAAGTATACCTTATCTGATGTATGATCTATCTTACGCCTTGCACTCTACCAAGTGCTAAGTTACTGCCTTTAAATGGCACTACTCGGATACTTCTGATTTCATAAATACTTTTTTCACTAACCGTTTTTTTACGAATGGATAAAAACAAAAAACTGTCCAAAACACTTGATTTTTAAACTATTGATAATAGTGCGAAACCCTCATATTTTATACCATTTGGGTCAGGCAACTAATAGTTACAAATGCTATTTGGAGTTAGTGTTTGACCTAGAAGTAATGAGACCGTCTCTCGGCGGCCAGGCCTATATCTAGTATGTAAATAAAAGCTTATGGGCCCCTATTCAGTTTCTTTCGTAGCAGAAATTATTTGTTATTATATAATTTTTAAAAGGTAACCCAAATTCGCAGTCGTGTAATCGGATTAGGAGACTTCCTTATCATAATGGACGAGAAATTGTTCAAAATTATAATATCTCTCTAGAAATTAATGTGAAAGAAAACAACGTTTCTTTGTAAGGCCTCTTATGCCGCTTTATCGACTTTCTTTGTGAGGTTTTTATCGTATTTTTTTTGCATATAGGACGAAAATTATTGGTGGACGATAGAAAAGCTACTTTTTGAGAGAATTTTATCTTTTCCTTGTTTATTATTTCGTTATATTTGCAATCGACATAAAAAATCCAACTCTCTAGTATATTGACCAACCTGCACCTGTTTAACGTGTGACCAAATTTCTCTAGCCAGTTTCATCGTATTTAAACTGTCGACAACTGTTGACTGATGTTTAACAATGCTTAAAACTGTCAACTCTAGCCGCTGCAACTTAGCAAAATGGGGGCTTCATAGACCAATCTTTAGAGCAATGCAACTGTTGAGCCCCAAGACAATCGATGTCCGATCTGCAGTCAAGCTCCTCGTGCCCTACATCCTGCACAATAGAAGAACTTTCTAAAGCCGGTAACATTAGCTACGTTTCTAGCCAAGGTCCTATAAGGTACGACTATTAACTCAAAAGAAGATCAAACTATATCAGCCCACTGCTAAGCACGGGTTTCCCCTCACTTTCGTGAGGTGGATTAAACCAGTATAGATATACTAACGGAGAGTTTCTGAAACTTTTGTGTACGTTGAAAATACAATAGTCATTTTATTTGCGGCAGGCAAATACACTGCAATATATGCAATATAAAATACATTTCTTTTTAATCTAGAAACATGACAGCATACTTAATTCAAATGAAGGTAATAATTATTCGAATAAAGCGGATATAAATGTGAATATTCCATGAAAACAGAATTATTTTAACACCATTATGAACCTGAATAAAGGCTTTTGTTTCAATGCTACAGTTTGTTCCTTTTTATTACTTGCAATATTGCACAATACAGCAATGCTTTTGAAATACACGTGTAGAGACGGAATCTTTCAGAGAAATAGGACGATCAGATAAACAAAACCTCGTATAGTTTTGAAAAAATACGTAATGTCTATACTGAGAGCTTTGGACTATCGATGGGTAAAGCCGAGAAGTTTTAGTCGATAGATCGGTTGTTCAAACATTTTGAAGGCTTCCACGATTTTTCTTATTGTAGAATTTAAGTGAATCCAAGTTGTTATTAAACACACGAAAGGAAATTATCGCGGACTGTGTGGGCTGCCATTATTCATACTTTAGTTAGACCGACTCGTGCAGTTTAGAGAGAGTGGGTGAAGAACGCAGCGGTGAGTCAGTTGATTCGGAAAAATCACAAAACATCTGGATGGTTCAGTCCGGAAACGAAATGTGTATAGATTCAATTGTAGTTCTACACCAAATGGAATTCTTTCGATTGTCTAATTATTTCGTCAAACGCTAGTTAATACATTTAGAGAGGTGTATTTAAAAAAAGCGGTGGTAGCCTAGTAGGAGAACGTGCGCCTTCCAATCAGAAGGTGGTGAGTTCAAATCCCAGTGCAGGCATGTACCAATGTGTTTCTGTAAAAACATATGTACGTAATTATCACTCGCTTTTCGGTGAAGGAAGACATCGTGAGGAAACCCACATGCTTACCCGAGAATTATTTCGGAGCTAGGTATGTTATCCACAATCTGGATCGGGCCCCCGTGGTGGATTATGGCCTAGCCCTCCTCACGAAAGTGAGGGGAGACCCATGCCCAGCAGTGGGACGTTATGGGTTGGTGATGATGATTTAAAAAAAAGTGAGCTGATTAAACAAATAGGGATTTTCGTTCATACCGTAAACCTCAAATAACAAGTTTATCATTACGATTAGAAGCTACGGTCACCAATACAAATCGTAATAGTAATCGTATGAGTACCGCAATACCCTGTAACAAAGACCCTTAGTAAATATAAGGCTGAAATTCAGTGTTTCAATCTCAAACCCACAACTAACACCGACAATTGTACTCCTTCACATCAAACAATATCAATTAAACGTGTAAACAACAATCTACCCAAATCAAAGTACCAAAATTACAATCCATATTGCCCAAGGTTCAATTGTAGTACAGTCAAGCACAGCACTTGTAACTTCGCACAGTTCAAGGTACACGGGAGTCGTGAAATTAATTCGGTAGCTTAATTAAACCTCTTCCGTAGCGTAACTGGTAGTTCCCTGGATGTTCCCGGGAATGAGCGGTGTCAATTGTTGTCTAATTAATTCGTGTGGGGAACTGATGGGTTTATGTCGCTTCGAGAGGATAGGGGTCCGATTCACGCATAATAGTTATTATGTTACATTCGACAAGGCTGTGATTATGTAGATTGAAAACCATTGAAAAATAAACATTTTTCTTTTTTCCTCGTTTAGTCGACGTCGCAAGAGGGCTGGCTCATTGATCGCTAGAATAGTTATTGCTATTCAACGTGAAAATGCAGCTAGTGTTCTTGGCACCATGCTTCATGGACACACTCTTTTGTTAGATTTTAAAATTTTAATTTTAGTTATAAATGTTTTAGTTTTGTGTTTAATTTTATCTAATTATTGTTTTTTATATTCTGTAAATAAAATTCTATAAAACTACACCATTTTTTTTTCATCCCCTCCAAAAAAAGTCTAGAGTAAAAATGTAATTTTGATACCGATACGTTAATTCATTATTTAGATCAAAGCTTATCTATTTCATAATCTTCAGACAATTTTCAGTACAGAAATAAAACAATCCCTGAGAAAGGTCTGCCTACTCTAACTTTTACTCGTAAATGAAATGCCTAAAACACTCATTACGTTAAAATACTCGTCTCAATTTCTTGAAGATAGACTGGGAGATGGCTGCATTGAGGCCAACGTTGGTCATTAGTGAACTTGACGGCCAACGCGGTTGAGTTACCTTGAAACTTATATTACGTTAGCCTTTTAATAGGAGTAAAATACTATAGTTTGTAGATAAGTATATAACTTGTGTGATTAAATTACAGAAACATAGGCTATATTGTAATAAGTACCATAACACTAGCATAAAATCATTCCTTGATCTTATCGATCTCTTGGTATTTTTACCTGCTAGACAAGTGCGTCACATTTTTATCCTTATTATCGCAAATTATACTTCAGATAAGGGTGGAGTGCAAAACCTATATTCCATTTAATTAAAAACATACAGCGCATTTTCCATTAAAAAAATGACGTTATTTTAACAGTAGCAAGCTCTTGTTCTATTAGCTTTCATTCGTATTAGATTTATCAAGAAATCTGGAACTGGATTTTATTCTCTTTATAAAAAAAACACTGCGAATGAAATATTAGCCATTAAATTATTAACGGGGTGGTTCCGAGCGTTATATCATTTGGAGTGTCATAAATTGTGTCTGAAAGATTAACAGCTCCTTTTTTCAACGCCAGATAGCTTACTCGCAACTTATCTTTTAGATAATTGTAACTGAAGTGAGGTTACAGATTTTCCGAAACTTCTTAAGTGAATTGGTTTCAAAACTTTGTGATATATGCCTTTGCTATTGTAAGTGATGTTTACTTTAAGGTCTCTTGATGCATTTTTATTGAAAAAGAAACTATTGGTTAAAGCTGCGGACAGACTCGTAGTGTTGTAGCGACGGCGGTACATGCAACGACGATGTGGTGAGTGGTTGATATAGATAACCTTAGATAGGTTTCAAGTTAATAAAATAAAAATAAAATGCAATATTGACGGTCCATCCCTAAAATCAAAGTTTAACGTTCGTGTCCAAATGTCCTTGTAAATAAAACAACCATATTATACCTACTATTTAATCGCAGTTTTCGCAATTAATGCCCATTAGCCACGCTTCCATAATAATTAAGCCCGCTTTACAAATATAATAAAAGTTATTTTTGTATTTATTTCTACAATTTCAGCAAAGCTAAACAACTTATTGCCGGAAATTACGTCTCATACATTTAGTTACAAAATTGTACAATTCAAGGTCCCGAGAAATACTTTCCATTTCGTAATTAGGCACTACTTATTCTTATGGCCTAAGTTAATAGTATTTTTAGTCTAGAAATCAAGGCCGTTCTTTTATTTAATATCCACCATTAACCTATAAATGCTTGGCTTATTCCCATAGTATGAAATGAGTGACAAACAAGCAGATCTATAACCCAGACGATGCATGTGTACAAGAATTTTTAATTTCCACTTTCCATTTGCTTTTATATCGATGTTTAAGCATTGCGACCTAAGATGGGTCTTTCTGGTTGAAACCAAAATTAGCCATATTAGCAAAATAATAATGATAATAACTCGTCATGATCACATACATAAATCCTGACCCCTAACAAAGATTTCCTATCAAGGGAATTAGGAACTACGAGGACCATGGTCCTAGAAAAACCTACTCAGAGAAAATATTTGAGATTCAAACAAATCTACCCAAATATGAACCTATAAACAATAGTACCTACTGTGCGTGGTACGATTTTTTTTATTTGACTTAGTGACGAGACGAGCATGTCATTCACCTGATGGTAAGCGCTACGCCTCCCCGTAACAGTGACAGCACCACCCAGAATCCTGCATTGCACAATCCTGCGCGGCACTGCACTGTGCTCGTTACCCTGAGTCATCGGCTCTAAAGTCTCATATGCCCAATAATTTTATTAATGTAAGTAACTATATCATGACGTGTAAAACACTTTGTCTAACATAATATACTTTGGACTTGATCATCGAGTCCGGCAGTAAGCTGCCTTCATTAGAACTTAGGCTCTAAGTTAGTTCAAGCATTGACCGGCTGGGCCATTCATCATTAATTGGCAACATTAATCCTAAACTGTCCATTTGGGTAATGGCCAATTAGGCTGACCAGAATTGGTTAGTGAAATTTGATTTAGAGACCTACCCTGGTAGTGTAAATTCATTATGTTCCATGTAGTGCATGTGTTTTTTTTTTGATTCAATGACGAGGCGAGCTACTCGTTCAACTGATGGTAAGCGCTACGCCTGCCCATAAAAGTAACAGCACCACCCAGAACACTGCATTGCCCAATCCTGCGCGGCACTGCACTGCGCTCGTTACCCTGAGTTACGTTACATCGTTACCATGAGACAGACAGTTGTGTTTTCAGCAGTGAAGGTGTTAAGGTGGTTCGTTTCGTTTATGGCGGGTAATTTAAAAATTTAAACTTTTTTTCCTTTTCTGGAGATAGACCTGGTAAGTAATAAAAATGAGAGTATAATTCGAGATAACCGTAGATATTTTTTTATGTTATTTTGGAGAGATATTTAGCACTAATGCACCGGATTGCTCATATAAGGCAATTGACTGTTAAACTGATATTTGAAGTGTTTATTGACAATTTTGAGTATTCACGCCCATAATTTGGTCAAAATTGACTTGGAAAACTTAATGTGAACATACCAATCCATTTATAACTCAGTTGAGAACCCATACTAACACATACATTGAGTGAAATAAAATGTTGTTATAACAACTAAAAGCGACTTACCTTGATCTTATAAGTCACTAAGGCCACCGCACCTGCCACCCTAATGGAATTTTTCTGCTCAAATCAGTAATTTAAGCTTAAGTAGGATCAAATCACTATTATAAAACTTTTATTCTTAAAAAAAATCAATTATTTCTTAACCTAAACATTTTCTTAAAATTTATTTAAAGCAATATTGGCTGTTCAGAGTGATCAGCTTAAATGCAATCCATTAAGAAAATAGTTTAAAATCATTAGTAATGCAAATTGAAAATGAGTTTAAGTTTTAAACTTAATTAAAATCGAGCTGAGATTTTAAGCCCGGGCTGAACTTTTTTATTCAAGTGAGACTGAAAGAAAAAGAAAAAATAGGTTTCTTACTAAAGTGGATTCATGGATTAAGAAAAGAGAATAAAATGGAATAGAATACGTATATTGTTTAAAACTGTGTAGGTACAAAACAATATTGTGGTCTTTGTTAACGCAACACTCCCCCATACAAGCGCACGCACATAATGCGTAGCAGTGCATTGGGCTGTCACTGTCAGTGTCAGTGCCATCTGCAAAATCAATCAATCAATCAATAATTCACCCATCACTCGACAACTTCACTCTGCTACAAGACATTGCTCGCCCGACACGACTCGATCTCAACATATACAAGCAACATCAATTTTAACAAAAATAATAGAAGAAACTCAACAAACCCATCAACACACTTCGGCACGTAAGTGGTATCCTCAACAAGCTGGTCCTCCGAGTCGGATGCAAAAGGATTCGTCCAATGGCATCGTGGAAACTACTTCGTGGCAAGCACCAAGTGTACCCAGAGTCGTCGGCAGCGAGACTATAATCACAAGATACAACTACGTCCATTCGTCATTACATCGATACGATAAACGTCGATGCGAAAAGGACACGTGGCAGAGAATACCCAGGAACCGGCACAAACATCAAGGCATTTGTGAGTTCGTTCCATTTTCTTTATACATTCATATACTTATACCGAACACGGTTAAGTATTTCATTGGGTCAGACAGTGGTCAAGTTTCCGTACAACAGAGTCTACGAAACATTATTAGAAATTGTTGTACTAACCTACTATCTGAACAAATTCATAACGGCTTTATTATCCGTATACAAACACTATTGAACAATATTTCTATAATTTCTCAGCTTTTGCATGAAGTGTGAGACTATAAGTGCACATATGCAAGGTAAAGGGTGCGCTAAAATTTGCATTAGACCTAAGTTCCTAGCTCAGATATTTCTGCTTGGTTTGGACATACATAGAAGCATTAAGGTGTTCTTTAACTATACACAATTATTGTCATTGCACTTTGATCAATATCTACTGTGGCATTTTTTCATTTGCATTTGCTAACGCTTTGAAAAATGGCAACCAACTTAAAAGACTTGAAGAAGAAGCGCTCTTCTTATAAGGCAAAGCTTACACAATTTAAAAACTTTTTGGAACGCATAACGCCAAGCGATGCAATAAATAGCACGTCAATTGCTGAACTTAATGTAAGATTGCCTAAAATTGAAGAAATGTATAGTGAATATGACTGCCTACAGTTACATTTAGAAGGTCAAACTGAAATTTCAGACAGTGAGCAGTCAGGTGAATATCAGGAACGTGAGGAGTTTGAATGCTGCTACTTTGCAACAGTGGCCAGAGCCCGTGAGCTGTTGAGCAGGCACCCTTCTGCGGAGCCAGTGGAGGATAAATCCCAAGTGACAGGTTCTGTCCTTACAGCAGGTGGGCCAAGCTTAAAATTACCTATTATTCAGCTCTCTACCTTTTCGGGACGGTTTGAAGATTGGCTAGAATTTCATGATACTTATGTTTCGTTGATACATTCTAACTTGAGCATACCTAACATAAATAAATTTCACTACTTGAGATCTGCCTTAAAAGATAGTGCCAAACAAGTAATTAGTTCATTAGAATTCTCCGCCAGCAATTATGATGTTGCATGGCAACTTTTATGCGAACGTTACCACAATGATAAACTCTTGATAAGCAACCATCTACAAGCGTTATTTGATATTGAATCAATTCCAAGAGAATCTGCTTCAGCGTTGAGAAATTTAATTGATACTATAAATAAAAATCTTAGGGCTCTCAATTCTTTAAACATAAATACCGATAACTGGGACATACTGGTTATACATATGGTATCGAGCAAGCTAGATTCAGCTACCAGTAGGAACTGGAAAGAACACATTAACTTTTCAAAGGATTTGCCTGCGCTCTACACATTCATTAATTTCTTGAAGAGCCGTGCAGAACTTTTGGAAACTGTAGAACATTCAAATGTAAAGCGCAGATATAGTGAGCCTGCAAATACTAGAGCAAAGACATTTATCACAAATTCAACTATACAATCAAAATCATACAAATGTCCTTACTGCAAACAAGATCATCCAATTTACCAATGCACTAAATTCAAATCGCTGTCTCAACCGGCAAAGCTGGAGAAAGTAAAACAACTAAACCTGTGTGTAAATTGTTTACGGTTAGGACACCACATAAAACAGTGCAAACTCGGTCCATGTAAAATTTGTGCCAAATGGCATAACACAATGTTACACACAGACGAAATTCATACACAGGTGGCACATACACCAAACAAAATTGAAAAGGAACTTGTAGCGTTAGCCACTAGTGAGGTACTACAAGCATGTCCTTCTTCGGAGCAGACGTTAGATAGTGGAATTGTTCTATCTTCCACTACCAACAATAATTGCGTCCTCCTATCCACTGCACTCATCAACATAGTTGATTGTCATGGTGCCACGCATACAGCACGTGCTCTACTCGATAATGGTAGCACCACTAACTTTATAACTGAAAATTTGAGTAAAAAATTGAAGTTGCCTATCCGCTCAGCTTCTACCACAGTGGAAGGTCTAAATTGCAAGTCGGTATACATTAACAAACGTTCAACGGTAAAGTTATCTTCTCGAACTGAAACCTTTGCTAAACAAATAGATTGCTTTGTAGTACCACAAATAACTCAACTGCTTCCTACGACACAACTCAATGTTACCTCATTGAATATACCACCAGGCATACAACTGGCTGATCCAGGTTTTCACACTCCATCCGAAATAGACTTGTTATTAAATGCTGAAATATTCTGGAGTGTTTTAGGAAGCAGTTGCATTTCATTAGGAAAAAACAAGCCAACATTAAACGAAACTAAATTTGGTTGGTTAGTGTCTGGTATTGTACCAACACAAAAGGAAAACAAGAAATTAACACACAATAATACAGTCCACTGTCATTTCTCAAATGACATTCAGATGCAGCATCAACTTGATAAATTTTTCGAACTTGAATCTGTTCCCTCTTCTCGCACAACAACAAAAGAAGAGAATGAGTGTGAACAGCATTACTTACAAACAACGACTCGACTCAATGACGGTCGTTTTGTAGTAAAAATTCCATTTAAAAAATCCCCAGAAGTTTTGGGTGATTCACATCAGCAAGCATTGACTAGATTTTATTCTTTAGAGAAAAGATTTAAGCGAGATCCATCCTACAAAGAAAAATACTGTGAGTTCATGCAAGAATATTTAGATTTAGGTCACATGTCTGTAAATGAACAGAATACTGAGGCAGTCTCATATGTATTGCCCCACCACGGAATCTTGAAAGAATCAAATTTAACTACAAAAATGAGAACAGTTTTTGATGGATCACACATTACCACTTCAGGCTTTTCATTAAATTCAATACAGCATGTTGGACCGGTTATACAAAATGATCTCATAAGCATCCTTATAAGATTTAGACAACACAAATATGTGGTCACATCCGATTGTGAAAAAATGTATCGTTGCATTTTTGTAGCTGAAGAACAACGGTGCCTACAACAAATATTTTGGAGATTTGACCCTTCCCAGGCAATTCAATTATACAAACTTAACACAGTTACATACGGCACAGCATCAGCACCGTATCTAGCAACCCGCTGCTTAGCTCAACTAGGACTTGAATGTCCAGACCTAGTAGTTCGGGAAACAATTCTAAACGATTTTTATATGGATGATTACATAACTGGACATGAAAGAGAATCGGAACTAGTCCGTATCTGCCAAAGGGTAACTAGCCAACTCAAAGAAGGGCAATTCCATTTGAGAAAATGGCGGTCAAACAGCCCACAAGTATTGAAACAAATCCATGATGATCCTCAGGTGGATCTCTTAAAACTAGTTGATGATGAAAATGCAAAAACATTAGGATTAAGATGGTCATGCAAAACAGACACACTATTTTTCTCCCTAAATATAAAATTTGACTGCAACAATATAAACAAAAGGTCAATTTTGTCAACAATAGGGCAAGTGTTCGATCCACTGGGCCTTATTAGTCCTTGCATTCTTCAAGCCAAGCTTATTTTGCAGAAGTTATGGGCTTCTAAATTATCTTGGGATGACAAACTACCTCCTGAAACTGAGAATGAATGGCTATCGTTTATAAATTCAATTTCACACCTAAATGAAATTGCCATACCCCGACATGTATTGGGTAAATCATGCACACGCATAGAAATACATACATTCAGCGACGCATCGCTAGCTAGCTATAGCGCATGTGTGTACTTAAAATCATTGTCGTCTGATGGTAGCAAGCATGTAAATCTAATAACTGCTAAAAGCAGAGTTGCGCCATTGAAGAGCATGACAGTTCCACGTCTTGAACTTTGTGGAGCCATATTGGCAGTTCGTTTAGCAATCAAAGTAAAAAACGCATTGAGGCTAGACATACACGGATGGCGGTTTTGGTGTGACTCCACCGTTGTTTTAGGTTGGATTAGGACTCCAAAGGCAAGTCTCAAGTCATTCGTTCTGAATAGGATTAACGAAATCACAGAAAATACAGAAGCAAATATATGGGCTTATGTGCCTACAAATCTAAACCCAGCCGATATCGGCTCTAGGGCATGCAATGCACAACAATTAAAAAATTCTAACCTATGGTGGACAGGTCCATCATTCCTATTGGATTCTGAAGATCATTGGCCTAAACAACCCAATAATATTACTATTGACTTACCAGAAGTCAAATTCCAGTGTAACCTAGCAAGTGAGCAAAACAACTTTATAAACAAGTTTTCTGATTACAATAAATTGCAACGCACATTGTCATTCATGCTGCGATTCATTCATAACTGTCGGTTTCCAAACAACAAATATACAGCTTATCTAAAGGTACAAGAACTAAATGCAGCTAACTTAACTTTATGCAAGATCGTCCAAATTGACAAGTTCCTTAAAGAATACAGTAGTCTCCACAACACAAGGGAAATACCAAATAAATCACCCTTACTTAAACTAAACCCATTCATGTTAGACAAAATTATACGCGTTGGAGGGAGACTCTGCAACTCAAATTATGACTTTGACACTAAATATCCGATTATACTGCATTCATCCCACCATGTCACATTACTATTGTTCAGGTACTATCATAAAATTCTAATGCATGCTGGACCTCAGTTATTGTTGTCCATCATACGACATAAATATTGGACAATAGGAGGGAGAAATCTTGCTAGAAAGGTCACACATGAGTGCATAACTTGTTGTAGATTCTCAGGAAAGTCTATTCAACCGATAATGAGCAGCCTCCCTAAGGAACGGCTTCATGCTGAATATCCATTTAGTAATATAGCTGTTGACTATGCCGGTCCCATTATGTTAGCCGACCGAAAAGGTAGAGGTTGCAGGCTAATCAAGGCCTACATCTGCATATTCGTCTGCCTCGCTGTAAGGGCAGTACACATAGAGCTTGTTACTGAACTGAGCACTGAAGCATTTATTGCTGCTTTAAACCGTTTTATAGCGCGCAGAGGTAAACCAATAAACATTTATTCAGATAACGGTACCATGTTTGTGGGTACATTTCACGAGTTTTCTAAATTCCTTAAATCAAAATGCAATGATATAAGTGCTTATGCAGCAGAGCAACTTATTAACTTTAAATTCGCTCCTGCTTATAGTCCACACTTCAATGGGCTAGCTGAAGGTTCAGTCAAGTCCTGCAAATTTCATTTAAAGAGAATTTTATCTCTGACTCATTTAACATATGAAGAAATGAATACCACTTTAATACAAATAGAAGGCATTCTAAATGCTAGGCCGTTAACCCCCCTGTCGTCTGACCCTAACGACCTTATATGCCTTTCACCTTCACATCTACTTCTGGGACGGACTATCACAATGCTGCCATCTTCAGCGAGTAACCTGGACGACAGGACTCAGATATGCACCTTGCCACGCTACAAGAGAGCTCAGGTGCTTGCTAACCATTTTTGGAAAAGATACTACCAAGAATACGTTTCAGAGCTACAGAAACGTGCCAAGTGGCAACGACAAGATGGTCAACTACGACTCGGTGAAATGGTGGTTGTAAAGGATGACCGCCTCCCACCCAACCGCTGGCTGCTTGGCAGAGTAGTCAAATTGTTCCCTGGTTCCGATGGTTGTACTCGCATTGCAGAAGTCAACACAGCAACGGGAATCCTGAAGCGGGCATACAATCGACTCTGCCCATTACCTATCTATGATTCCGTGGAACAGGATGTTCCACCCGCGGGAGCCTGTTAACGCAACACTCCCCCATACAAGCGCACGCACATAATGCGTAGCAGTGCATTGGGCTGTCACTGTCAGTGTCAGTGCCATCTGCAAAATCAATCAATCAATCAATAATTCACCCATCACTCGACAACTTCACTCTGCTACAAGACATTGCTCGCCCGACACGACTCGATCTCAACATATACAAGCAACATCAATTTTAACAAAAATAATAGAAGAAACTCAACAAACCCATCAACACACTTCGGCACGTAAGTGGTATCCTCAACAGTCTTAAAATTTAAAAAAGGTCCACAACCTGTCCATTTCGAATATACATTAATTATTTTAAACATGTGGTAACATTATACAATATTAATTTACAGTTAGGCCAAAGTAGCAATAACTTCTTTAAATCCTTACTGCCTTGCTTTTACTTTTTTATATTATAAATGCGAAAGTAACTCTGTCTGTTGCTCTTTCACGCCTGAACTACTGAACCGATTGAAATGAAATTTGGTACAGAAATAGTATAGAGCCTAGGGAAGGACATAGGCTACTTTTTATCGCAAAAAATGCATTGTAAGGGTTTGGAAATAGGGTATGAAAGTTTGTATGGAAGTTTCATCAATTTTGAAGATAGAAGCTTGAAATTTATTTTTTAGGCTTTTGATTAGATATAAATAAATATGACATTCAAAATTAGTAAAAATTTGCCCTTGAGGGGATAAAATAAATATAGGGGATGAAAGTATGTATGGAAATATGTAAGTAAACCACTGCACCGATTTTTAAAAAAATATTTCACTAATGGAAAGCTACATTGACAGCGAGTAACATAGGTTATATTTTATCCCCATATTCCCACAGGAACAGGAACTACGCGGGTGAAACCGCGGGGCGCAGCTAGTTCTTAATAAATACAAACTATTATAACATATTATAGTGTTAAAATATTCATCTAAAATATGTAAAGTCTGGATTAATAATAATAATTAATAATGTAGTCGCATATCTATATCGCGACACGGGTATTGAGTATTGTAAAACATTTACATTTTAGGAAACCCACATGCCTACCCGAGAATTATTTCGGAGGTAGGTATGTTATCCACCAATCTGGACCAGGCCCCCGTGGTGGATTTTGGCCGCACCCTCCTCACGAAAACGAGGGGAGACCAGTGCTCAGCAGTGGGACGTTATGGGTTGATTGATGATGATGTACTATAGACAACTTAATTTAACTCAGTTTTCGGTTAAAATATCACGGAGATAGTAGTACAGATAGTTTTTCTGAAAAATAGATCTTATATAAAGTAGAATAGAAGCTCTATGAGTGTGTGCCGTAAAGCGATACTTAGAATTTCACCCCCCATCAGGAACATTTAAAAGCGTCCGCATTTTTCGTTCAAATAAAACTTTGTATTTGCACATACGTGTTCATAGCTCACCCGAAATTCCGATCGTAAACTTCACCTGTCACCGTTATTCGAATATTTTTAGAGTTCGGATCCGGAAAAATTCACGTCAAATATGCGTTAATACTCAATCTGTCCAATCCGACGAAACGTCAAAAAGCCGATTTAAAAAATCGTCCCTAGGATTCTGTTATTTTGATGATCAGGATGAAAAATAATTACTATCTAGCTAGTCTCATAAAACTAATAAATAAAGCTAAATAAAGACTAGATAGTCTTTGAAAAAATACAGAAGAGATATTGTATTTTCGCAGTGGCTTCAATTTCCTTTGTTAGACTGTTAGATAGAATAGCAATTTCAATTGAATGACGAAATTTGGGAGCACTTACTAACGTTTCTTAAAGATAAATTAAAAACGGTGAAATAATTACTCAGGTGTCTAGAAGTACCTAGGTGATACTTCTTACTACTCAGGTTACAACTCTAAGGGTCAAACTACACGGGCGGTTCTTCTGCCGCAGGAATCCGCTTCTGAACCGCACTAGTCACAATTTAATATGAAAGTTGTATGCTGCATACTACACTGCGCGGTTTCCCGTCGCGGTTCACAGGCGGGAGAAATACGACCGCCGCATGCAGCGTCAAACCGCCGCTGATAACCGGCGCTTTAAACTACACGGGCGGTTTCCCGCTATTACGTCATTCTGCGCGGGACCTTGGCGCTCGCTTTTTGGACAAAACAACATAATAGTAGTCTATATCGTGCTCATAAGCGTGCCCACGCGCGAGGGAGACAGAAAGTTTTTTCATTTTTTATTCGTATTCGGCCCGAAGTCATGCCTATAGGTGTCGTGCGCCTATTCACAGACACTACACACGTGCATAGTATAAATTTGTCCCATTTGCCAGCTTTTACCCAATCGAACTGTATGTACGTAGTATTAGGTTTCGTTAACATGGAAAGTGGTTAAGGAAGTTTCAGTGAAATATATTAACTACTGTTTTTATTTAATTAAAATCTGAGACGTGCTTAAAAAATGGTTGTATTTAAGAGCTATTTTTAAAAGGCAATTGTTATGTTCTGTCTATCGTGACTGGTTTTGGAAATGTTTGAATTCAAGTCTTTTTTCAGCGCTGTATAATGGACCAAACTCCTGTGACACAGTTGTATCTTGGTAGAGACAATAATCTCCTTATAAGTGGGATCTGATGTGGGATTTAGGTTTTTAGGTACTACGAAACAACCGCATTTTTCAACCTTTTGTATTAACTTATGAGTAAAACATTAGTTTCAAAAATGTTATCAGAAATTTTATCCAAATAAAGTCGTAAGCCTGCTCCAAAAATAAATATTTTTTTAACGAAATCACGTGTTTACAGAGACAGCGATAATTTGGGTCAAAATTAACATGAATTTTACATATAATTTTAATGTACGCTTGTAGGTTTCCACTGAAAATTATTACATCATTTGTCTAAATTTTGCCTCGTCGTGGTTTTCATTTCTCATCACGTGCGCCGCAGCTGGGAAATAATTTCAGTAATCTTTTATTTTGTGAAAAAAAATGCCCATTTAAATGCTTTTTGGGTGACAGTTTAGTTGGTGAATGCTGGTTATTCACGAAATATGCCACATGGTTAGGGTACTTACCAAATTTTGGTGAACTACTCACGCCACTGTTTATTATTACCTAAATAACGACAAATTTTGATCATGTCGTATCTTGCTCTATTAATCCGAGGCTGATAGCGTGACCACATATCACTGAGTTGGTTGCATCCAGAAGAAATTGCTTAAGACTTCACAGATACATCTTCTAAATATTTTTCTGTAACTTTCTAATTTTCACAAACATAATCTAAAAGGAAGTTTTTTTTATTTGACTGAGTGATGAGACGAGCAAGGCGTTCGCCTGATGGTAAGCGCTACGCCTGCCCATAACAGTTACAGAACTTTTCATTGCATAATCTTGCGTGGTACTACACTGCGCTCGTCACCCTGAGAAATCGGCTGTAATGTCTCATATGCCCAGTAATTTCTTTAGAAACAGTGCTCTTCAAATGGCAACACAGTAATGTTTGCACACTACCGCTTGACGAATGAATATCTGTACTTCACCAGGCGATCTCTTGGAGAAGAGGCCTCCCACTACAATATATGAACATTATAACAAAGCACTTGAAAAACTAAGGTTGTGTGATATCTTTACAACATAAGTAAATGAGACTGCAAATATTGCAATACACTTAGCGCCGAGTAAAGCATACAGCTAGTACTTTCAGTAAGTGTTATCTCAAATATCGGAAGCAGTAGTTCAAAGTAAAAGCTCTCTTTGAGCTTTGGCTGTTTCGGTTAGAGCGAAAATCATGAGCACGTAGGACTGAGTATTATCAGAAGTAATATCGGTAGATTATGATAGAACATTAAGAAATGTATTGAATAGTTCAGTTTTTTCTATTTGACTGAGTGACGAGACGAGCAAGTCGTTCACCTGATGGTAAGCGCTACGCCTGCCCATAACAGTCACAGCACCACGTAGAACACATCACATCATCATCATCATCAACCCATAACGTCCCACTGCTGGGCACGGGTCTCTCCTCACTTTCGTGAGGAGGGTAAGGCCATAATCCACCACGGGGGCCCAGTCCGGATTGGTGGATAACATACCTACCTCCAAAATAATTCTCGGGTTGGTATGTGGGTTTCCTCACGATGTGTTCCTTCACCGAAAAGCGAGTGATAATTACGTACATATGTTTATAGAAACACATTGGTACGTGCCTGCACTGGGAACTCACGACCTTCTGATTGGAAGGCGGACGTTCTCCCACTAGGCTACCACCGCTTTACGCACCACGTAGAACACTGCATTGCATAATCCTGCGCGGCACTGCAATAATGTGTGATCAGCTTATCATAAATACATGCCTACAAAAATCCGAAATAATTCTAGGGTATGACGGTTCCTTAACGTTATGAATCATGAAACCTGTATTTTATGAGGATTGCTTCCAGATTTTATGACTTGCGATATCTTAAAATGCGTGTGTACTAATTAATTCTGCGCGTCGGTACCTTTTAATTATTCTATCCGTTTTTTAAAGCGGTTTCTATTAACCGCATCTACATAATATACTCTAGGTGTTACGCCATAGGGTGTATATTTCACAAACATTTAAATTGCATATTCAGTCCAGGTTCCACTTTCGGTCCACCCAAAGTAAACATCGAGCTGTGCTCTGCAGCTACACTTGAATCGCGTTTTTCAACTCTATCAAAAGTCATCTGAAAAATACAAAATCGATTCGAAATGGACGTGTAACATCAGGCAAATGAAACCGCAGCCGTATTCCCGGGACTCCGGCCATCAATTTAAGGCTTGATTGAATTTCCATCTCGATTGAAAGCCACCGTACCGAGGATTGATTAGAAAAATGTCAATTTTCGGCGACAATGGATCGTATTGGTCAAAGTTTTTGGTTTGATCTATGTTGAGCGAATGTGCGGGGCCGATATCGTAATAAGTTATTGTTTTTCATTTCCTGTTGTTTTGTTGGCATGGTATTTCTATTTTCAGTTACATTTGCACAACAATTCGCTTTAACGTTTGTATTATATTATAATTATTACTCAGTCACAATTCCAACTAAAATTAATATAAGGCAACATTTCTCAATTATTATGACTGCATGTCCAAGAATGCGGATTTAGGTCTTTGTAGGTTACTATGAGTTACTGTTGTCATATCTTGTTCCATTGCGTGTTACTAGAATTGATTAAACTTAACCATACACCCTAGGCGTGTAAACATGAATAGTGTGACCAATATAGCAATGTGTTCCGCTTGCATTAATCAATACGTAGGCACATTGCACAATACACATGCTCAATTGGTATAGTATACCGTAGTTAGCTAACTGTTTTGATTGTTAGAACATGGCCTATATTTACTGGCCTGTTATTGTAATGTGTTGTTTGTGCTTTTATCTAGTTTCCCAATCCTTATTACGATAAGTTAGTAATTAAAAATTAAAAATAGGGGTCACCATTGCTCGCTGGTGATTTATTTTCAAGGTCAGCTCATTTAGTGGGCGTATGAGACTTTAGAGTCGATGTCTCGGGGTGACGAGCGCAGCGCACTACCGCGCAGGATTATACAATGCAAAGTTCTGGATGGCACTGTAACTATTATGGGTAGGCGTAACGTTTACTATCAGGTAAACTACTCGTCTCGTCACTCACTCAAATAAACAAAAAAAAATTCACCTAAGTCATTTTATGCCGAGGTAGTAAAAACAGATGTTTATTCCACTTTGTTGGCTCAGGTGATATCACCCAGATCAAAATATTGAAATAAGCCGTTTGAAACGTCGTTTATTACGAAATAGACAAACACGAAGGTGAAATAATTCAAAGAATTTCAAATCTTAATTTACAGCCACTTTCTCCATTATATCTCAATTATTCTAAATTACTTTCATATTAAAAGCGCCTTATGAAGCAAGCTCCTTCTTCCCGTAAATTACGTTCAAATCCGATGTGGTAAATTATTGCCCAAAATAAATCAACCTCTTATTACTTTAGCAACGGAATGTTCCCCGGGGACTGTTCAAGTGTTCATAGTTCAAGCGAACGGGGCAAAGATTACACTTTAAAATTATTATAGTGCAAAGTGCACTTTTCACTTCGGAGATAAGCTGGGGAAATGGGGTAGTACTCTTACTATACGCCACACCTCTCATACACACACCTTTCTATTATAAGACTTTATTGCTCACTTGGGTTTACTCGTCGACCTACTCGAAAGTCATCACTTTACTATATTTACCATTTGAATAAGCTTTGAGGTGCCTTTCAGCTTTCTGTAGTAAGGATTTATCTGGTATTATTTTATTTATTTTTTTTTTTTTTTTTTTTTTTTATTTTTTTTTTTTTTTTGAAATTTCCATTTTAAATATACATAGATAACTCAAAGCACAATCGTGATTAACGGTTCGTAGATCATCCAAAATAATATTCCATATTAGCGGCAAGCCACACTGAAGCTGTGCGACGCGCTGCGCTGTCATAATATATCAGACTGACAGCGCCGTGCGGCGCGCCACTTGCCGCGCTATATTGATGAGCTGTTTTTTGTCTTATATTCTAAATAATTACAGTGCGTTGAGTTTTGCATTGGTTTTTCAAACGTAAAGAATAGAGTAGATACAATGTTGTAATTCTGGCATCTTGACCGGAGTCTCCCCTAGTGATGTTTTCACAAATCGATGTCCGTTGCCTGCTGTAATTAATACAAATTTATGCAAATGTTATTTAGACTAACAACAGTTATCAAGCAAAAGTTCAGGGCCATCATTCAAAATTATCGCGTAAAACCAAAATCATCATCTTAATAACATAATTTATGATTTTCAAAAGCAATTAAAAACGTAACGCCGTGAAGACAATGTCTCTCCAGAAATAATAATCAAAGTTTGCCATCGAGGCAACACAATAAACAGGGACGTCAGGTCAACGCCAAACAAGAGCCGTCGACACAATAACGGTAAAGCCATTTCTTTAGGCGTTATTCTTAGGTAAGCGGCTTTTGGGGTAGCTTGCGTCAGTCATACGTCGAAAGACTTGCGACCTCAGATAGTTAACTTTGCTGTACTTTGGCATGTGGGACACGCACCTTTGTAGAAACAAAGGAATCTGTACCACAGAATTGTACATTTGTACATTACAGGAGCATAATAATTATGGTGGTGGTTTATCATGCTTAAGGCGTAAGACAGGTTAATGTAGCTTGTAATGTACGCGCTTCTTTTGTCTGGCAAGCCGCTTACAGTACGATAACGGAGGATTTTTGATAATTTCTTACGGAACGCGTTCATGAGATAAACACTACTTTTATATACTTTTGAAATTAAAAAGTGTTTTCCGATAGTTTAGACATTACGGCATACGGTTCGTGATGGATGGTATTTTTCTCGCACGACCACATGAGAATTAAAGGACGTAGTATTGCGAGCAATTTCATGTTCAAGAATTTTCTAACTATATCTATAAAAATCAATGCTGTACCTTCCTTATGGACTCCAAAATGGTTGGGTCGATTTTGGTGAAATTTAAGGAAATCTAAAGATTAGCACAGTGGGTGATCTTGTAAAGCTTGGTAGCGATCGGATCAATATTTTGATTAATTTATAATATTATGACATTGCAACGCATCCTGGATACAGATAGTATAAAATGCAAGGCATGATTTCAGGGAGCAGGCCGCAAGCCGCATTGCTCAAAAATCTACCTTCACTGAAGAGAGGAAGTCGTTATTCGCACTATTTATTTTGCCAACGAAACTCCTAAACACACGGCAAACAATAAAATCCGATCGCCAGTCAGCATTACGGAAAAATATTGGCGAGAAATAAGGACAGATGGGTGAGAACCACTGAGTATTTCCAGTAAAATACATTTCAGAAATTTTTAGTGAAACACAAAAGTACTTTAGAAGAGTCGGACAATGTTTTAGAACGTAGTTCGCATCGCGCGACAGTCAGCTTTTCCTATGATGCTGGTAAACATGGTTCTTACATGTCAATTGCTTTTGCCTGCAAACTGCTTTTAAAAAACTCCCGGTTTGTGCTGTAGGGACCTGATGTTAAGCATATTGTTTTCAAGATTACATTAATCTTAAAGATCTTTGATGAACAGAAGGATGAGACAAATGTCTGAGACTGGATTAACAGCATTAATTCTATATAGTGTAGTTAAAGCGGTGGTAGCCTAGTGGGAGAACGTCCGCCTTCCAATCAGAAGGTGGTGAGTTCAAATCCCAGTGCAGACACGTACCAATGTGTTTCTGTAAAACATATGTACGTAATTATCACTCGCTTTTCGGTGAAGGAAAACAACGTGAGGAAACCCCAGATATCTACCCGAGAATTATTTCGGAGGTAGGTATGTTATCCACCAATCCGGACTGGGCCCCCGTGGTGGATTATGGCCTAACCCTCCTCACGAAAGTGAGGAGAGACCCGTGCCCAGCAGTGGGACGTTATGGGTTGATGATGATGAGTGTAGGTACATTTTTCTTAACTTGATGGATTTCCACCCTAGACAAAAGCAACGGAAATTTATTATTTTGATGTATTCGGAAACTTTAAAGCTCGTAGTTTCGCGATTTCAAGTGAAACGCCGTCCGCGCCTGGATTTGTTTTAAACTTTTGCAATTTCGCTACGTTTTGTCTGCTTCCGTCTTGTCGTACCAAACTGATTTATGTGAAAGTACTTATCTATAGCAAGCGGTATTGCATATTAAAACGGTTTTATTTAGCTGCAATAAAAGCGGTGATAGCCTGGAGAACACCCGCCTACATAGCAGAAAGTTGCGAGGTCCCAGTGAAGGCACGTATCTACAAATGTGTTTATTGTAAAAATAGATGAATCTAATTATCAATTGCTTTTCGGTGAAAATTTGATTTAGCTGCAATAGCGTATTTACTTTAAATATTACGAACTTTTTCAATCAATTTGTCCAAATTAAAGTACAAATTCAGTAATTAAAAAAACTTTTAATTTTCATTTCTTTGGCCTTGCGGGGGTTTTACCTATCTAAAATTCTAAACCTTGAGACTAGAGGGTCTGTTGACTTTGTTTTGTTTTTGTTGTAGTTTTTGTTTTGGATACTGTAGTTGTTGTTTATGCTTTAAATATTTTGGGGTAAACAAGCGTTTGTTATTTGTTTTTCTTTTTTTGTTTTATTACTTGTTATGATGCTTGTTTTATGAGATTGTGAATGTAGCAAGGCCGTGTGATATATATGTAAAAAAATGAAGGCAAACTTTACAGTATTTCAACTATGATCGGAACGGAGATGCTTAGCAATTGTGTCATATATCGGTACGCGAAGTGAAACAAATAAAATAACCCTGTAATGTATAAATTCACCGCACATAATTCTATTGTTCCATTTTAAGGCTTAATTATTTGGATGTTACACAGTTTAAATAAACCATTGTTAAATAATTATAAAAAAACACGCCACTGTGACTTTAGAGCTGATGTCTCAGGGTGGCGAGCGCAGCGCAGTGCCGCAATAGATTCTGGGTGGTACTGTTGCTTTTATGTGCAGGCGTAGCGCTTAACATCAGGTGAACGACTTGCTCGTCTCGTCACAATATAAAAAAATTGGTAATTTTGGAATAATTAACGATCTAAATCCGATTCAGATGACATTCCAGTAAAAAAATCAATAAGTACCAATCGATTGAAATTCGTTTCAAAAGTTCGTTTTAAAGTAAACTTGCTAGTTTGCACTGTCAATAAAATGTATGGTTAGAAAATACGGTATTTACTTTCGGAACCCGAGCACGATTCTCTACTCGAGCAAACCCCTCGAGGTTCCCGAGTCCACAAGCAGAGCACATTTGAAGAGAAAACAATAGGAAAATCAAATCACACTGGAAGCAAAGGCGTCATAAAGCAAAATTGTATGAATGAGGCACAAAGTTGGAATGAGCCAAGAGGAAGTCGCCGTGAAATTTGTATGCAAGAACTGTGACATTGGCTCACAAGCGGAACCTTTATAAGCTTCCTACAATAAATTTACAAAAACCTTTGTACGCCACGCGTTTCATTTGTGTCATGTTTTTAGTACAATTTTCGGAATGTTTTTTGTAGGTAACAGTGTTGTTAATCTTTTATTAGAGTATGTCACACTATCAATACATATATATATATATAAAATGTATGGATTTTAGTTTGGCAATATCTTTCATGATATAGTCACTACGAATACAATGATTAATGGATGAATAATATGTATCGTGATAAACGTTAATTGCGTAAAAGTATTGATTGTAAGTTCGCGAGGTTTCTATTGGGAAACATTTTGCTGTCATAAATCATCATCATCATAATCATCAACCAATATAGTTCCACTGCTGAGCGCGGGTATCCACTCACTTTCGCGAGGAGGGTGAAGCCATAACCCACCACGGGGGCCCGGCACGGACTGGTGGATAACATACCCTCTTCAGAAATAATTCTCAGTACGTGGGTTTTCTTACGGTGTTTTTCTTCATCGAAAAGCGAGTGATAATTACGAACATATGCTTTACAGAAACACAGTTAGTACAGGCCTGAACTGACATTTGAACTCACGACCTTCTCCGTGGAAGACTGACGTTCTCCCACGGTTATAAAAATCCCTCTTCACACCGAATAGACGGAACGGATTTTGCCGAAATTTGGTATATAGATATTTTATGCCCTGGAATAGAGTATAGGATACTTTTCATCCTATACAAATCTACAGTTTGTGTGCGATATTAGTATACGCAGATGAAACCGCGGGGCGCTGCTAGTATCTTATATAGGTAAAATAATATTATTTTATGTAAATAAATTATTGCATCACTCTATCGCACACTTATTGTACAGTTTAACCACAGATTATATCGAATACACTTCGCCGCTAAGAACGACCGGAAGCAGTGAAAAAGGCGGGACGAATGCAGGAAATGGGCCGGAGCCTTGCCGCGACCCTCTTCCGGTAGAATTATAAAAAAATATGCGTTGAAATAGTGATTGCTTGGAATATAATATTATGAAAAGGTTCATAATTATGATAAGTGATTTTAATTATTCGATACACGTAGATCCCTTACCATGAATCGTTAGAAACGTTCACCATCTATCCATACATCTAACATGAATTCCTATTTCCCTTGGTCACTCCATAATTTGACAATGGCTGGACTGATTCGGCTAAATATCATTTTCAAATATTCGTCGATGTCGTTGGATATTCGTTGGTTCTGAAGAGAATAATTGAAAAAGTAGCTCGAAAATGGGGATATTTGGGAAAAATTTAACACGCACTTCTCTATGCCATTCTTGTAGTTACTCCAAACTTTACTCAAGGTTTGAAATTTGTTTTTTTTTTCCGATATTCATTTGTTTATTTTCATGTGTGACATGGGCTGTTTTGAACCTGGGAAATGCAAAGTTCTTGCGGGAAAACAGGAATAACGCGGGCGAAATCGCGGGGTGCAGTTAGTGGGTTCATAAAGGCAATTTCCGGGTCGACATGACGCATTGTCAATGCCTTTGGTATTGCCAACGTCTATTTCTATTTTGAACTCAATTCACTTAAACGTAAGATCTCAAGTTTAAAAATAAAATAAACTTAAGAAAATGACTCGTTCAAAGTCGTCCGAAGCTAAGCGAAAACAGAATTCTCAGCAGTAAACACGTGTAAGTATTTACACAATTCTCACATGCGATCAAGTGGAAAGATTGATGGCCCTCCGAGGAGTTCAGACGTTAACTTGAGCCTAATAAATTCGTTTAAAAACGCCTCGGGGACGCGACGCGACGCTGAAAAACACGAAGTGCGCCGTGACGTGGTTCGCTGAAATGCTTTAATGTGTGTGTCTAGCCCAGTTTCACTATCGGATGGCTTGATAATTTAAAATGTATGCGTTTGGCAGCTACAGTAGACCCTTGCGTACCAACCTTTGATGACCCTTTGTTAATCAACAGTGAGCACATTCAGACTGACACTTGAACCTTTTTTTGTCTTTACGTTTTTGTTTGAAGTTTTAATCACTTTGTTACTATTCAGCCCCGTATGTCACATTTAGGTACACTTTATAGAACCATATTATGGATCATTGCGTTCAGGGTTCTGGCCGCGTTGCGCGTTTGAAGGTGGGATGGTTTTTTTCCATTTTTGGGATTGTGTCGTCCATCTTTCTAACGTTGGTGAACTCAATGGGGTTTAGATATATTAACATTTGGTTTAAGTCTTTTTTTATTTCTGATACTAAACTTTTATTCACTCTGTAAGAGTTAAAAATTTTTAACGGATAATGTCCAACGTTTTGTGCATAAAAATATCGATCATCACTGCGCGCCGGCTATCTGCGTACACTATTATCTTCGTTGTGTGTCATTTTCTTGTCTTGTCTTTCGATGTGTACGTTTTCATTGTTGTGTGCTGTTGTGTTAAATTAATGTTTTCTCTTTTTCTTTCTTTCTTACTGTCTTTGTTTAAAATACCTGTCACACGCCAAAAAGATCCTACGAGAACGTCGGTAAATGTAACTTGATTTTTGATGTGAGGTGCCGCTTGTTTTTTGAGACGATCCAAAGAGATAAATAAAAACACCAGTACAAAGAGGACGCAAAGCAAAGGACATCCCTTAATCCACTCCTTTTGTGAGTTTGCAATTTTTTAGGTCGACTTCAGTAAGGAAGTCCATTTTCATAATTAGGTAAGCTTAAAACGAAAACGTTTTTCGGCTGAAATAAAGTAGGATTAACAAGGAAAAGCATTTTGTGAAGAAAATAAAGTTTGTATAGAATATTTTCCTTGTTTTGATTTTTGTTTTTATATATTATAATACTTTTGATCTCAGTGCCCTATTTAATTTGGTTTTCTTTCTTAATTTAATTGCCCACCTTTAAGTTGCTGAATGGCATGAAATTCTGTGTTTTAAAAGCTTGTATTTATGCCAAGAGATATCTAGGAACAAAATTGGTGCTATACTGCCCCTTATGCCTCCCGGACATCAGAGGCATGATTGCTTCTTATAACTCTGCTACAACGACTATCATTTTCATATCAGCCGTATTTGTCACTCGAGAAAGTTCAATATTTTTATTACTTAAAATATATAAAGGCATAGGGCGGTTGCCAGGATCCTTATCAGGAGTCTCCATGCTCAGCGCAGGCGTGGATTTGTCGGGCGAGAAGAATAAAACAACTCTCTCAGTAATACACACTCTAATCAGCTATTTTACAATGATTCCATGAAATACGACGTTAAATACAATCAAGATATTTGAATTAAACGATACGCAGAGACTCTCCACCGAACACGTAATGCGCAAGCCCGATGCAAACTGATTTTTCTGCCAATCTAACGGCAACCGATCTGTTTGCTTGTCTCTGGTTGCACACTAGCGCTCGTAGTTGTGTCAGAGTGGGGAAACTTCGACTGTCACAAATTAGTTACGTTTCTTGCCACTCTAAAATAATCGACGCGCCGTCATATAATATGAGAAAGAGTCAGGAGTGATGTATAATGATAAAACTGCACACATACTCAAATCAAACAAACAACAAAGAAAATAATAAGACACATTTGCACAATATACTTATAGATATGAAAAAAGTATTGCCACAAGGTTTTTTGTTTCGCCAAATTTCTAACTCTAAGGCTCAAAACAAAAGAACATAATCAAACACCTCAAACAAGGTAAATCTCGTCCCTGGTAAAAAGCCAAATCCATCTTATTCCACCATCAAAACACCCTAAAAATCCGTAAAGTGCGCAAAATGGAAGTTTGCCAAAAACCTCCTCAGTTTTTCTTCAACAAAATATTTTATGACCAAATGCTTTATAGTTACTTGAAAGAGCAGACAAAAGATCAAACCATCTTTGTTCCCAGTTTCCTAATTACAGTTTTTGAAAGGAAAATTTCCCTTAACCTTGGTCCATTCAAGGTTATAATGATTACTTCTTAACATTATGTGCTAAGAAACAAAGGATTTATTAACGGGTAAAAATAAACAGAAATTATGAGGACTAGGGTCAGTACGAAGTTGGTAGGTAATCGCACCTACAGTAATTTTAAATTCTTAGCAACAGGACTTAATTCCTTAAATAAAAAGTTATGAAAGTCGTTTCAGAAAATGGTAGGCAACTCTTCCAGAAATTCTTTAAGCATAATAGTTAAAGTGACCACTTATCATGACTTAGACCACCTGATAATCTGCCACTCGGTGATATAAAAAAAAAACTAGTGTACATACGTAAAGTGAAAATTTGTCTATCATTCCGACCCGTCAATGTTCTATGTCGAGGCCTTGTCGAGGCTTAATGAAAGTGGAAAAAACCTTCGTGAAACTCACTTTTGAATAAGGTTAAAGTCTGTGGTCAAACTAAGAACTGAGAAGAGATGTCAATACAAAACTTTTTTAAACCTTTGTATACTCTATGATGACCTCTTATTCAAAAACTATTTTAAGCTTTGTCCAATAAATCTTCATGTCAAAATATAAACTCTTACGAGGCGGTCGGCGGTCGAGCGTGCGAAAGAAATGTGTCGATTGCTATAAAATGTCTCCTATACGTCGATAAAACTTTCACATCAAAAACACAACTAAAAACAGTTCTTGTCGTAGTAGAACAATTTGCTTATGCGGCCTGACAAACTAACACTAGAGCACGTCCCGAACACTCTACACAAACGCTGACTTGATAACTTACTCATAAAAAACAAACCAAAACAAAAGACCACTCACTAGAATATAGGCTCATACTAACCCGTTCGTCTATTGTCATTTGGCTTTCGGGAGTGTAATTTTGACTGACCTCCCGATTGTCCTCTGAATTGTGGATAGAGGTGCAGGGAAGTGCATCGCGGGGGGTGCAGAGTGTCTATTCTGCATGTAGTTATCTTCCGTGACAGAGGCTGGAACTATCTCATTCAACAAGCAAACAAGCAACAAGGACAACTGTCCTGATAACTATCTAGTCCAGTTCTTGTCCGGTTGTCACTAACTCAAAAGTGTGTCAGTGGCCCCATCCTCTCTCTGGCAAAAACTGCTTGTAAAATAACCGTCAGACCAATAAATTTCATACATCCTTGTACCAGTTTATCTAAACGACCTTTAGACAGTAGTCCTCTCGAACTGAAGCACAATTATTAAGGTTCATCTTTAAATTTAATCCGTCGTTTCATTCGGCCACCGTACAAACCGCCGGATTTGAATTGCTAAGCAGAGAGCCTCAGGCTTTCAAGGTAATTTTTTTGTTCAAACCCCTAGATATCGTTATTATAACAGAAATTGCTTCGGAGCGGAGTTGTGTGTTTATCTTTCACTCCGTTGTAACTGCCGGTGTGTTAAGGGCTGTTTTATTTCTAATAATGTTAGCGTGTTTTTTCGGCGTTGTTATTGCAAAAGACACTTTAATATGTTGAATAAATAATGAGGCGTGCTAGGCTGCGTACTTATGTCGCAAAGTGAATTAGTTTCTTCAATGTATTTGCAATGCGAACGTCTGAAAGTTACCTGAAAATGTATTACAGGTTAGAGTTATTTTGAGACCATAAATGGAATTTCTTTTAATATTAACTGAGTTAGGTATAGACATATATAATCTATTATGATAACACAACTTGCCACAGCCGTAGTCAAATAACATAACATTATTTAGTGACGTAAGTATTTATTTTTTTCATTAGATTAGATTTGTATTGTGTTGTACAGATGAAAATTAAAAAAAAAATATATATATACACCTAATGCATCCCCGTATAGTTTCTTCTTGATGCTATATTCTCTGACAGAAGTATTTGCGAAGCATTGGTAGATTTAATGGAGTTTCCTTTTCCTATGCGAGATTCAGCCGCGAATAACCACTTAAAAGATAAATTTCCTTTTTCTAAATCAAACCATAATCGTATAGTATGATCAATCGTGAATAAATAAATCGGATTTGTTTTTTTTTTTTTCATGTATCATGAGACTTCTCTATGTAATAAACACTCGCTTTTCGGTTTGGGGGTAACATCTTGAGGAAACCCACGTACCTACCCGAGAATTATTTCAGAAGTAAAAAAGTTATCCACCATTCCAGATCGGGCCCCCGTGGTGGATTAAGGCCTAACCCTTTTCATGAAAGGGAGAAGAGACCCATGCTCAGCTGTGGGACGATGTGGGTTGATGATGATTCTATTCTATTATTTTCGCCGTTTATTAGGAGTTATTATTAGGCATTTTGAGCTTTGAGATCAGGAGGCCTACCATGACGTCTTATAGCGATTCAGTTTAGGACCTAAACTGAACTGCGTCGCATAATCGTACCATGACGTCTTATTAGCGACTCAGTTTAGGTTTCCGCCATTTTGAACCTAAACTGGATCGCAAGTCATGATTTCGTTCATTCTTTTCGTACCATGAGCTATATTTAAAACCTATTTGAACCTATACTGATCCCATTAGCTGTCAAAATTAGCGTCTCAATAAAAGTTAATATTTTCACAACCAAAGTTGAGCCTTTTTGGTTATATATCTTAATAGCGGCGGCCCGCGGTTTCACCCGCGTAGTTCCTCTTCCAGTGGGAATACAGGTATAAAATATAGCCTTTGTTACTCGCTGATAATGTAGTTTTCCATTAGATAAATAATTTTAAAAATAAGTGCAGTGGTTTAGCCGAAACCTTATATATTTCCATACAAACTTTCTTCCCCTATTGCTATTTTACCTTGTGGATATTTTTTTTACAAAATTTGAATGACATTTTTATTTATATCTAATCAAAAGCACAAAAATAAGTTTCCAGCTTCTAGCTTAAAATATGAAGAAACTTCTATACTAACTTTCATCCCCTATTTCAACACTTTACAACCCTTTTCTAGCATTAAAAAGTAGCTTATGTCCTTTCTCAGGCTCTAGAGTCTAGGCTGTACCAAATTTTATTTAAATCAGTTCAGTAATTTAGGCGTGAAAGCGTAGTAGACAGACAAAACGACGGACAGTTACTTTCGAATTTATAATATAAGTAGGGAAGTAGGGATTATTATGATTTCAGTGTAAAAATCATAATAATTAAGTGTGTGTATTTGTGTATGCACTGTCGCCTTGGGAGTTTAAACTTAGGGCTACTGATTCCCACAGCCGGCGAGAGTATTCCCTGGCTTGCGTGATTTTATTATAGCACGTTGCAATCTCGTTGTGCCTATTTATGAAATCCCAAAGGTGTTCAAGTTGCCCGTAGCTTACTCGTTGACGAGAAGTTTCACTGTATAATATAAAGAAAACCACTTAAAATAGCCGCTAACACTTGAGACGTAAGCTTGGGAATTTTGTAGTATAGATTCATGCGTACCTACTTAAGAAATAAGGTTTTTATATAATATGCAAAATATTAGTCAGAATTACTGACGCCATTGTAGTGAATTTATAAACCACATAAAAAGAAATCGAAAATAGTATTTTATAAAAATCAGCACAAAAGCGCGCGTATTTTCAATATACGAACTCTTTCGTGCTGTATTTTCTAATTAGAGTCGAAGAACATTCATCCGTCCGTCACTCATTAATGAAATGTCAAATGTCGAAAATATAAAAGGAACGTTCTAAAAAGATATCAATTTTAGGACCACAATATTTTACTCGTAATTTAATTTAAAAAATGATCTTAAATAAATAATAAATCAATAAACATTATTGATAAATACATCAAAATACTTAATTAAATTACTTAGGTGTTGTGTCTTCACACAAATGACAAAATATGCAACATGAAAATAAGCGTAATTTTCCGAAACATGTTTTGATTTATTTCTGAACGCAACCAAAAGAAAGAAACACGGCTAAACGAAGTTAGAAAAGGATGTTGATATAGTGTTGTCTCTTTCCAACAGAGTGACGTCATAGCAGACGTGAGAAACTATCGTTCATTCATTCTTATTGTTAACGATCCAATAACGATTTTGTTTAGGTGTAGGTCATGGTACGAAATTATGCGGTGCAGTTTAGGAACCTAAGTTGAACTGAGCCTAAACTGAGCCGCTAACTAATAGGTGAGAGTAGGCCCCCAGATTGGTTAAGATGATTACTAAATAAAAACAGGCGCAGAACACCAACAATAATAATTTCATCACGCATACCGGTTTAGTAGCACTTTGAAAATAGCGTCACAAACTCTTTGAAATGTTAATTTAATTTTGGTGCCACATGCCATTTTATCGTGGAAAATCTATTATATGAACACACTCTAAACTAACATGGAAAGTGGGACCAGTGGAGATAATCGTTTCAGTATGGAAATAGTAAGAGGTCAGAACATGAAAGGTCAAGCTTTGTTAATATCTGACCTTTATCATCTTTGTTATATTGTACCAGTATACAATTTTAAGTAATCTGCGTGAATGTAAATGGGTATACAATTAGTGCAGGCGTTTATTGAGCCATTAAATGTAACCACTGGTGGTCGCCATCGGTGGCCTTACCGAGCCATTTGACGCGACCACCAGACAGCAATTCGTGGCTATAAGTATTCAAATTGGCAGAACACAGCCACAAGTAACGAGCGCAGACCGCTTGTGGATTTCTTTTCGTCAACAACCCATAACGTCCCACTGCTGGGCACGGGTCTCCCCTCACTTTCGCGAGGAGGATTAGGCCATAATCCACCACTGGGGCCAGATCCGGATTGCTGGATCACATACCTACCTCCGAAATAATTCTCGGGTAGGTGTGTGGGTTTCCTCACGATGTTTTTCTTCACCGAAAAGCGAGTGATAATTACGTACATATGTTTTACAAGAAACACATTGGTACGTGCCTGCCCTGTGATTTGAACTCACGACCTTCTGCTTGGAAGGCGGACGTTCTCCCACTAGGCTACCACCGCTTTAGATTTAGTGTTAGTTAATTATGTCTATTGCTGTCTTTGTCGTTTGTTAGTACAAGGCGGAGACAACGATAGACTGAACCTGTTGTCAAAGTTGATAAACGCTCCAACAACCAGCTGTAAATCGTTTCACCTCTTAATTCGTATTTTGATCGTCATATTGAATTAAAAATTAAAAAATAATTTCACAAGTACTCAATTCACGAAATTGCTGTCAAATTGAACGGCTTATTTACATATTATTTGAATATCCAAAATTGACGAGTCTGATTGAATTTAATAAGAGCTCTTAATGGAGCTTGAAATATACATTCTGTAGACGCTTTACCAATCTTTTCACCAGTCACATTTTAATATAAATACTGTTAGTAGGTTTTTGAACCTCATACTTTTAACAATAGAACTCAATATAACTTTCTCATTATAATATTTTTAAATACAAACATAATTATATTAACATCTAAAAACTTTACGGCTCCCGTGGCATAGGTTGATGATGAACCGACTGCAAAGATTGAAGTAGTAGGTGTGATCGCCGCGCAGGGCAAATATTTGTGTGAGCCACAAGTACTATGTCCCTAGTCTGGGTGTTTGTGGGACCATGGTCCTTATAGTTAGTTATTCTTTGTATACAGGGAATCCAAGGTCAGGATGTATGTATTTAATTGTGGCGTGTTATTATTAAATTATATAATTAAAGCGGTAAGTTCACGGTCGTTCTAACTAATTTCATCTAAGATCTGAGACCCTCATTTAACTATTCTATTGTTAAACGATTTACTTACAGCGTAGCCGGGTTAATGGCTTCCGAAAGCCTTATATATCCATTTTAATCTGTTGTTTAAGAACGTAGACTGTACACAAGGAAGCTATGAACTATAACATTAAGTTTAATGTTGATGAAAGCTATTAGAATACCCGATTCGCACCCACATTGATGATTCTTAATTACAGATAATTGTACAGTCATCGATAAAATTAGTTGAACGTGACCAATCTTTGGATTTCCTATTCTATGTCTAATTTTAATATTTTATGCGCGTAGAGCTAAATTAGAAGTTCATTATCATCATTATAAGCAGCTCACTCGACCCATTGCAGCGCAAAAGCCCCGGTTTTGACCCAATCTGGGCCAAATCTTCACAAATTAGGACATTTACATCGTATTATGTAGCTGTCTGTACTGTACAGAAGCAACGTAATGACCCGTAAAGCCGGCCACGTAAAAAAGGATTATTATGTCCTGGAACTTTTTTACGTGTGTTCACAGCACTGCAAATCAATCAATCAAGAACGGCGAATAGGCAAAAAACACAATGGGTTAACAAAGTATCGAAATGTATTTTTTTTTTCTAAGGGTCCAGCAGGGCGACTTTTGACTCTGGACAATGAAGGAAACTTAGAGTGACCATTTTATTATGAAGATGTGGCTTACTTTTTGAGCTGTGGAGAAATGAAGCTGGATATTTTGGCCGGACAACCGGACATTCCTGTCCGGCCAAGAGCCTATTAATGACGTCTCCAATATGTGAAATCAGAATTCAACCAATTAAATGTTTGCCTACCTTTATTATCCTAAAGTCACTTATAAGTACAATATTGAAAAAGATTCATAAAATGTTACCAAAACTTGTGACGTGAATAACTTTACATTCTTGTTTTGTTTCGTCTAAAACAGATATTTGAGTAAAAAAACCTTTAGGTGTATTTTTATTACAATATCGTGTTATTTCTGTAGCGGCGTATTTAAGTGCCTACTTAGGCAGGTGCTCATTTGTATTTTGTTAAGTAAGTGTTATAATTAATTTGAAATTGTACTCTTTTGATGTACCGTCGATGGATCTTGGCATTTGAGAATAATTATGGTAGACGGTGACCTTTTCCAACGAAATTAAGTATCGACCGTAAATAATGAGTGTTAAACGATCTTTTGATTGAGGGTATCGGATATAATTAAAGCAGCTCTAATATTAGGTATTATCTATACCGATTAACTGAACCTAAAACAGCTTTTAGAATTTTTACATGCTGGTTGATGTATTTTTACAAGAACTATTAAGGAGTTTTTAGTGGCATTTTCGGTATATGGTTTCAACTTTATGAATCTAATGAATATAATATGTTTAATAGGTAATTTATAACTTTCAGAGTTGTAGAACTAAGTTAACATACGTTATTATAATTATGTATGTTTATTTTGTATTATTTTGATGTGACAACGTCTAAAAAATAGATGAACGTCGGCTGCATGTACGAAAAAGTTGACACATTGTCACATTGTCCCGTTGCGCCCATTGTACGCTTGCGCCGCATCTATCTGCGCTCATTGTACGCTTGCGCCGCATCTATCTCTCTTCTCTTCTTGACAGGTTAATAATTCTTGCACATTAAAAATCTGATTATACTACTCGTAGTATAATTTCAAGCATTTATCTTTTATTATTAAAAAATGTTTCAATTTTATTCATAAAAGTATGCAATCATTACATCAATGTTTTGTTAAAACTGACGTTGTCACGTTAAAATATCATCCGTAAACCAAATTTACAGACATCCAATTTTTTTTAATTACGATTTCTTTTTTAATTGTTAATTAACAACAGTTATTCCACACTTGGGAATAATTCAAGTAAACAAGTATGACACCAACAAAAATCTGTCAGCATCTGCTGTGCTTTCTCCATTATTTAACACTTTCAGTGCTGAGAACACAACTGTTGTGTTTGTTGTATGGGAAAACACTATGGCGCGCGCAGAGCCGCACCCGTGGCTAGACAAGCAAATCGGCTCAGCAGTCAAAGTGTTAATTTTATTAAACCTGCCTATCGACCGTAATAAATATCAGCATGCCTTTAAATATTTGCAATCACAGTTAACGCCATCTAGGTAGAATTATCTGTCTATACCCTCCCTATATCGCCCAATATTATGACAAAATTATCGGCGGTGTGTTCCCACAATTCGTTAGATATTCATGAGTTTGATTTCCAATGCAAATATATGTAGTCATTTCAAGCCTACAACATTGTTCAAACGTGCGGAAGTAGGTGATGTAAACTGTAGTCTGTCTTATTTCAACATCGTAAGGTTCAGGTTGGTCTGCTAAAGTTTTAGTGGTTGGTTTAATGTTGGCTATAGACGTGCGGACATTAGAACTTGCGAACAACGCACTCGGTTCAACTCCTGTTGGTCGTTACATACTCGGTGATTTGAACTTTTATGTTGCAACCATTTTCTTTCAACTATTAAATACGGTCGTATGTCATTACTACATAGGTTCTAAATTATCTTTTCCATGTTCATCTCCATATAGGCACTTACCTTAAATATTTTTGAACCTTAACAGACTAACTTCCTTAATTTGCCTACTTTTTTTTAAATTTGACTTGCCTTTTTTGTTATAGGCAGGCGTAGGCCCTTACCGATTTGATCGTCTCGATACTCAGTCAAATAAAAAAAACACTATTGATCTAATTTTCATAAATCCCATAAAAAACTCGAGGCCTACTATTTGAAAAAAAAAAAGGAGTCATCAAAATCACAATAAAAATTAAGACAGAGTAAGACGCCTCGCATTTTGGTGTCGATTAATGAATTCAATTATCACTTAAATTCCTTATCAGCAGTTGACTTACATGCTGGTAACAATGCACGCGAACATGTTTGCGCGTCAGTCTCCGCTGTAAAACCACGCTAAGAAGTAACAAGATTTCCTTAGTGCGTGTTCTGAAGGACCCTCTGGGCTACAGCCACTGAAATCTTCAAGTCTACACCCACGGGTGTCTTGAGTGTGGAGCGGGAACCCTATTGTGTAGACTCCCAGTCTGCGCTTGCATGGAAAATGATACACTTTTAGTTAAAAAAGAAAAATGTATTTTCTTCACTCACCCACGATCTCTGTTTTCTCGCGGGAAATCATTACGCTGAGTGTAAAAATGTAATGTATAGAAAAAGAGTCCTTATTCTGTTTGGTTTAAAACAGTGATTAGTTTTTATAATCGATACGCGTCGTCATTTAGTAAAATGAGCTATACGTAACACAGTTAAAACTCGCATTGCAATGGTATGATAATTAAGGCTATGACATACGTCTAAGGTATTGAGGCCTATTTTCAATCATTAACTGACGAGAGCTGTTGATAAAAAACAAACACTAAACACTTTTGACGTCGTTAATGTGCGTCCAACTTTTCCATGGAAAGTTGTATTGGTCGATCTACTTTAACACGTTCACTGCTGATAACACAACTGTCCTGTTTTTCATAACTTGACGCGAGTGCGGCAAAACACAGTTGTTGTGTTTGTTGTATGGGAAAACACTATGGCGCGTGCAGAGCTGCACCCGTGGCTAGACAAACAAAATGGCTCAGCAGTCAAAGTGTTAAGAGAAACATTTATTGGAATCTTGTTAACCTGTTTGCGAATCGTCTTGTCTTAAGGCTGTAAAAAGGTTAATTTATATTTAAGATATAGAATAGGTACGTGTTTATATCTCTTATAGATAAACTCAAAGGAAGCCGCTTGCCGACATAACCTATTGTTTCACCGGACAATCAATCTTATCTATTCAGTTTTAGAACTGAAATCTTGTTTTCCATTTTGTAGTACGAACAAAACCATGTACCTACTTGGATTGGGTCCAAAGAACTTTTCTCAGTCTTTTATTAGACATCACTTAACATAAGCTTTAAAAAACCTCTTTGTAGTCAGTGCTAATGTAGCTTTTATTTTAAGCTCGTCTTTTGTTCGAGATTTGTCCCAAATTTATTTAAAGTAAGTCGATACGTAAATATTGTTTTGTGCGGAGATTTGTTTAAATATCTTCAATTGAATCGGAATTAGGGTCCGAGGTGAGGGAGGAGGTGGAGGGGGTGTCCGAGGCTTGAGAGTACTGTAACGTGATACAGGAAGTGAACAGTTTACTTAGAAGATGGACATTAACTCTCGTTTTGGAGATTTACTCTAGGAGAATACTCTAGTGCTACAAAAACTGCTATAACGGTGTACAAAGATGCTGAACAAGATCCAAAATATGAAATACAATAAATATCCACCTTAGATACATTTCAAGCACACACATAAGTCTTGTTCCCTTTTTCTCACAAACACATTTTTTTAAATGCATAGTACAACTAGCTCTGTGTCTGCTGGATGTTTGTAGAACCATGGTCCTCGTAGTTCCTGATTCCCTAGATACAGGGAGTCGAGATCGTGACGTTTTATTTATTGATTTTACTACAGCATTCTCGTAGAACAGATCGCCGCTTTCCGACAAGAACGTGTTATCTCACGTTCAATACGTTGAGAATATAGCACATTCTTGTTGCAAATGAGAGACCTTTTGAACAACCTGCAAGCCTTTACTGTGTGATCAGTAGCCCAAGTATTTAAGCCTAGTGTGGTCAACGCTACACACAACATTGTTAAATATGTGGTACTAAACTGAAAGAAAAGTCTGGCTAGGTTTTCTAGCACCAACCATTGGGCAATTAAAGGCTCAATTCAAAACATAACACGTTCTTCGGTGTTCTGACCCAAAGCTAATGTCTGAACTTAGATACTTAAACTTACGTATACTTAGAGCTAGATGTTGACAACAAGAAACTCCATAAAGCTGGCCACCTGGGAAACGTGGAGGATTCTAGACTTCTATGGTTGCTGTTGAATGGCCTATAATAAAGTTTTAGTGTCCATAAATTGAGTTTTGCTAATAAATCCTTACCACAGAGTTAAGGTAATAAGGGCAATAAGCTGTAGCATTATTATAAGATAGCAGTTAATTCAAGCCGTAGCGTTGGTTACAAACCATAAAATAGATTAAAATATAGTTATGATATGCCTTAGCGTTGGTTACGAGTCGTAGCATAGTTAAGATAATTTAACAACAAGCCGTAGCGTTGGTTACGAATCGTAGCATAGTTTAGATTATAGTAACTACAAGTCGTAGCGTTGGTTACGAGTCGTAGTATAGTTTAGATTATAGTAAGGATAAGCCGAAGCGTAGGTTACGAGCCATAGCATAGATTAGATTATAGTTGTGACAAGCCGTAGCGTTGGTTACGAACTGCAACATAGTTAAGTTAATAGTAATTGCGAACCGTAGCATTGATTAGATGACAATTAACTTAGAAATCCTGAGCTTACGCACAATTAAAAATGTTAATGTACATGGTACAACAATCATAGTCAAACGGAAATAGAATATCTTTACGAGTCTTAGTATAATTATAATGAACGCTCCTTGTATGAATTTCAAAGATTTGAACGCTAGTTAATTGGCATACAGTAATTAATCAGGCATAAATTCTCCGATCCGGTTCAAACCGGTAAATTATAATTCAATTCAAAGCACACAACTTTGAACTCACAGTTGGAATACAAGCGAATTGAAATCGTCTTCACACAGGCAAAGAGATTTCTAAAGTGGGATGAGCAAACGATTTGAGGGGCTACCGTTAAACTGCTTGTTGTTTGTGTGTCGATAGAAGTGGTGCAGCCTCTTAGTGCCAATGTTGGTTAGGCCGCCCAAGGGCCCCTGATGACTTATATATAACTTTTTTTTTGACTGAGCTACGAGACGAGCACGTGTTCACCTGATGGTAAGCGCTACACCTGCCCACAACAGTTACAGTGCCACCCAGAATTTTACATTGCATATTCCTGCGCAACACTGCACTGCGCTTGTCACCCTGAGACATCGGCTCTTAAGTCTCAAATGCCCAGTAATTTCGCTGGAAACAGTGTCCTTCAAACCAGAACACAGTAATGTTTGCACACTACTGCTTGGCGTATGAATATCTGGCAAAGGTGTGGTACTTCCCCAGGCGGTCTCTTGCAAGACTGCGACATAAGTTGACTACCTGACTGACTGAAACTCGATATTTAGACTATTCAAAACAAAAACTTAGAATACATAGACTGACTAATTGCCAAAATTGTGCAAAGCCAAAACATTAAAAAAAAAAATAACGTTTCATAGTAGCCCCCGTTCCGTACTGAAAGTGTATTTGTATTGGTAGTTTTCTCGCTGCTTAGCCTTCGCAAGCCGCATGTGGCTGGTGAATTTATTTGAATCACTTTGCAAACATCTAAACGCGGCCACTTATAGTAAGTCTATATATATATATATATATATATATATATATAACATTTATTTTTATTTATATTTATTTTTACCAACATAACATTTATATATATATATATATATATATATATATATAAATGTTATGTTGGTATGTGTACGCTTCAAAAACTCAAAAAGTTCTGCACCGATCGAGCTGAAATTTTAGCATGATATATAATCCGCATCGAGGATTGTTTTTATCTATTTTTTTCATCAGTGACATATCAGCGAATGTGCGAATGTGCCACAGCGAAGCGTGGCAGGGCACAGCTAGTACATTTATAAATTGCTAAGTTATCGTAGTCTATCTTTTAGAACTTTTCTCTCTCGAGACAATTGGACAACTTGCGGTTGTTTGCCGAACGCAGCCGTGCTGGAGTGAGACTGAACAGAACAGAAAACTCTTTATTGTACACCAGAAACAAAAATAAACACAGTACAGAAGAATTACAAGTAGTGAGTGAGTGAACAAGAGTTGAACAGGAAGGCCGCCCATGAAAGCCAAGCCGAGTGCGAGCATTAGCTTGGTCACACAATATTTGTTACTAAATCCCTATCCCTACTTATATTATAAATGCGACAGTAACTCTGTCTGTCTGTTGCTCTTTCACGCCTAAACTACTGAACCATTTGAAGTGAAATTTGGTACAGAGATATTCTAGAGCCTAGGAAAGGACATAGGGTACTTTTTATCATTGTAAGGGTTAGAAATAGGGGATGAAAGTTTGTATGGACGTTTTGTCATGTTTGAACCTAGAAGCTTGAAAGGGCTTTTTTTAGGGTTTTGATTAGATATTAATAAATTTGGCATTCAAAGTTTGTAAAAATTTACCCCTGAGGGAGTAAAATAAATATAGGGGATGAAAGTATGTATGGAAATATGTAAGGTTTCGGCTAAACCACTGCACCGATTTAAAAAATATTTCACTAATGGAAAGCTACATTGACAGCGAGTAACAAAGGCTATATTTTATCCCCTTATTCCCGCGGGAACTGGAACTACGCGGGTGAAACCTCGAGGCGCAGCTAGTTAACTATAAATCTATCCAACAAACCCAATTAATCCGCAACCTCGTTATTAGTACAAACAGACAGCACAAATTTTCTCGTTAATTAAGTTACATCCTTCACAATTCATGAATACCGAAATATTGTACTAAATAATATGGAATTTACTAGATAGCGTTAATGGAACCCACATATGGATAATTACTTAATATCTATATTTTCAAACAGCGATGTCTGTAAGTCCTGTAAAATATTTTCATTGTGAAAGTTTCTGTATAGGTGTGGGATCACGTAGGGGGTCCAAAGAAACTCCCAAACTGGCTATAGGGCTTTATTGCTTCTTGTACATAATTATAATTCAATTTTGAAAATAGAACAATGCTGCTCTGGCAGAATGAAATGTTCGAAACTTAAAAACTAGGCAAGGTTAACTACGACAACATTGCTCGCGTTAAAAGCGTAGGCGTTAACAATAGGTATGGATCGTACAATAGTTTAGAAGCAGAAACTGAACCTTGATAGATTTATATTCTGTTTTGGAAAATAACGACCTCCACACACAGCGGCGCACACCAGGAATGGATGTGTACGTATTCTCGAAAATAAAACAACACACACATCTAACCTCTTCGTTTTTGTATGTAGCCAATGTCGTGCGCTGCTATGTGCCGCAGACTTGCGTATACGCTGCGGCACCGGAGCGGGCTAGGTGCGGGAAGTGGGCGGGTCGCACCAGGTCCAACGACGAACGACTATGTCACCAACACTATAACATTATCTCACACTTCCATATTTTTACTAGCAGCGCCCCACGGTTTCACCCGTAATAACTATTATCCCACAAGAACCGTTAATTACGGGATAAAAAGTATCCTATGTTCTATTCCAGGACTTAAAGTAGCTATGTACTAAACTTCATCAAAATCCGTTCAGCCGTTTTGGTGTGAAGAGAGTTCACACACAAACATATAAACACTCAAATTTATAATATTAGTGAGATGAGATTTAGATCATATTTCATTCGCAGTATTACAGTTCAGTATATTATCACAAACATCCTAAGTGGGGCCTCTCTCTGCAAGCGCCAGCTGTAGTTAGTTCGAACTTAAAACTTTGTGCAAATAAAAAAACTGCACGCAGACAAACTCGCGGGCTTAAACTAGTATGTAGTACCCTCAAAATATAGTTCATTTCACAGTTCGGTGCGAGTGAGTACACCAATTACTGTCAGTGAACATTCGTTACTCGTTGCTCTGAATTTTACTGCACCAAACAAAATACTTTGGATGTTATGTCTGTGATGTTATTAATGTCATTTGCCAAGCAAATTGTGAGCTTATCACTGTTAGGTGAATCTCACACGGTGCCACCCTAAATACGATGCCATAATATTGCTGTAAGATTAATTTTATGTTGTGCGTAAAAAAACTGGCGGGAATTGAAAAAAAATTACACACGTAGAGTTTCTTGATGCTATCTTCTATGACGGGCGTATTTCTGAAGCACTGGTAGGGTTCATGGAGTGCTCTTATTCTGTGCGAGATGTGAGATTCTGAAATGTTAATATTTTCATAAAATAACAATCTCAAAATATTCAATAAAAACAAAAATCACAACTGAGAACATACAACGTGAAATGCAGTCGAAAAGTAGAAATGAAATTGTCACGCCACTGACTGCGTTTTGCGTTTCAGTTTTGTTCGCAGCCAATTTAATTTTTATTAGTAAAATTTTTTATACCTTCTTTAGTTTTCCTGCTCCAGCAATGGTTGTTTATAGTGAGCCTTTTAACACTCTCACTGCATAACAGGCCGATATCGGCCGATATCGGAGGTAAAAAATTAAACGGTTCAGCAGTGAATATGTTAAAAACCCTCTATTTTGATTATCCACTCGATAAGTAGTGAAGAAAAAAATTTTTGAAGACATGGTAATAATTTGGCAACGAAAATCCGCCATTGCTTTTAAAGTTTTGATAAACCCAGTGTCACAATACCTCTCAATTAACCTCTCAAGATAAAAGTCATTATATCTGAGCATGTATGAATACGCGGCGTGTGCCAACCCTAGAAACTTCACATTATGCGATCGCGGTGCGGCTTGTCAGTGTGTTTGAACAGGGCAGTGTACAATTGGTCCTGAATGAAGCGATGGAGTCGCTGCGTGACCCGAATGCTGGATCGGAGCCGCAGCTAAACTGCGGTTGGTCTGTATTTGAACTGTATATGCAGATTTTACACTTGAATGCGAGCTGGTAGTGCGAGAGTTGGCAAAATTAAGCCCAGGGCTAAGTGCAACGCGCGGACAATAGGCGGACATCATGGATTAATGACGGAAGCTTGTAATGCAATCAGTTATAGAGGTGTTAACGCTACACTCCCACATACAGAGCACACGCACATTGTGCAGTGACGTTTGCATCGGGTTGTCACTGTCAGTGCCAACCCATAATTTGTCTGCTAATCGACATTACTCACCCAACAAGAAGTAAAGAAACGATTTTTCAAATTTTTATGGTCAGTAAGATTAGTAGAAGAACATAGGAATAAACATAAACACCCTTCGGCGTAAGTGGTATCGTTGTAGGTGTTCTTCGATTACTGCAGGGTTTCTGCTTATGTATCTTTCCCTTATGAAACGTTGGAATTGACTAGCTAGACCATAGTAAAAAGATCTAGATACCATCTATGACAATACATCAATAATTGTCTGTCAATATAGCATAATGTCACAATACAGATCACATCCAACGTTTTTATTACCCACAAGATGCAGAACGTCAACATTAAATAACAAACACAATAAGATAAACTAAAAAAAAATAACAAGCATGGCAGGGGCAGGCAGCAGCTTAATGCAGAGCTACTATCTGTACTCCTCTATACTCGCGCTGAAGCTATTAGCGCTAGCACCGATAGCTTCAATATCCTGTACACCAGAGAAAATAAGGCGAGCAAATGTTAGCGATTTGAAGAGCTTGACGCCTTTCTGGCTGGTGGCTGCCATATATATCACGACTAATCCTGATGCGACCACGGCCTTGATGCTGATGCGCGCTTTTCTCGTGGCAAGAGTCGTAGTAGCAATCGGTTACATTCAAAGGATTCCCAAAATCGCCATCGAAGCAGCATTCTTCGTGTCCTACGCAGTCATCACCTTTATGGGCGGATGGGTCGTATACACGTACAGAACATCGCTATAAATGCCGATATGGCCGCATTGAAGTTTGTGCATTCCGTGTTCACAAATACCAAGATTTATTGGACGATATTGCGGTGAAATCATGTCGTGTTATTGCAGTTGAATTGGTAACGTTCAATCATTTTGAGGAATATGAATGTGTGTGGTGGTGAGCATCGTTCTCGTTTTTTATTGCCGCTGGTATTTATCGTTTGTGGGTTTGTGGTTTTGGAATTGTAACAGGTTGTTTTAATATTTACATGGTTTTTTTTTCAGCTGGACTAATATGAATTTTGGGTGGAAAACTGTTCGCACAAGAACGTAATTAGCACTGGGGCTGTACATACCAAAGTGAATTTACATATAAAGAGAAGAGACTTGATAGACATTTCATGCGGTGAAATTTTTAGGTGGTGAAGAACATAACAAGGAATAATCGGGTCTGGGTCCTGGCTATAAAATTCTCGAAATGGATATATTATGGAAAACTTATAGTAGACAGATACGAGTAGGTTCTCAGTTTTTCAGAGATACTGACGTCATCATCATCAACAACCCATATCGTCCCACTGCTGGGCACGGGTCTCCCCTCACTTCCATAAGGAGGATTAGGCCATAATCCACCACGGGGGCCAGATCCGGATTGGTGGTGATACTTACGTACTTATCATAATTTATTTGCAAATCTTTAACTGTTCCATTTGTACTCTTTGCAAACTGTCATGCATTAATCTTGCAATAATGTGGTTTCACCATATATTACATTACTTTACAAACTTAGTAAAGCCAAGTGAAAGTAACCGAAGTTAACCTAGTCTTTGGTTTCAAATAGAAATATTTTGTTACTTCCAGTTAGTTAGTGGTGTCAAACACGATTTTGCATGACGTAAAATGTGAGAAATAAACTTATTTATTTGCCGAATAAAATATGGTTACTAAAACGTTTCTGTTAAGCCCTTTGAATTTATAAGGACTTGTTGACTTGATTTTACCTTTTTGGATCTTTTCCAAGCTTGGACAAGTTTGTTTTAGAATTATTAATAAGTAGTAGCTTATTATATGACAAAAGAATGTTACTAGTTAGAGGTCTTGGAGTGTTATAAAGAGGCTGGAGGTAAACTAATCGATCACTTTCTGATTATCATCATCATCATTATCAATCCATATCCTCCCATCACTGAAAAATTAAAAACAGAATTTCAAAACATTTATATACCATCGAATTCCTCAAATAAATGTTTATTATTGAAATGCGGTGATAGAGTCGGATAACAATAGAGTGCAGCTTTATGCCTGTGATTTTATTTTGTTTTTTTTTTTTTATATACTATGCGAAGATTTAAATGTCCAGCGAAAGGGTTAAGGATTACATTCAGAGCTTCTCTATTACTGTTTTTACCACCTCTCATTAAGGACTCAAGTCTTAATTTTCTAAAGAAAGCCCTGTCTGCAATTGCACTCTTCTTCGAAGAATAGTTATTCTTCCAAGCTATTCTTCTTTCTCATATCTACACAGATAACTATTAACACAGTGTAAAGAGGATTTATTAGGCTGTGCTATTACTTTCTTGGCGGTTCATTACCAACCTCAATGCACTCATCAAACTACCAAGAAAGTTTTACTAAACACTGTCAACGCGGAACACCATAGCATAAACTTCTAGGAACTTTGTGCGCAACAACTCCATCTACTAATCATAATCAACTTGACAACAGCATAAAGAGCGTAAGACAGTATTATATCGCGTGTCCTCTTAAAAAAAACAAACTCCAAAATGTAGCCACCAGACTCATACAAATGACGCTGGTGATATCGCTAGACAGTCCTATGACGCGAGCTTACATGGCGCACGCGGGTTTGCTTGCAGTAAAACTCCTGGCTCTAAGCCCCCTAGCCGCAATGACTTGGGTGAGAAAAGGCATGTTCCCCAACCCTGATATAGTGAGACGAGCGTATCTCTCAGAGCTGAAGATTGTGAGTCCATTCTGGATCGTTGCCGCTCTTTATATAACGACAAATCCGTCGCCTGAAGTGACCATTACATTGTTCAGAATATACTCGATTTCAAGGTTACTTGTCATACTCGGATATGCAACGCGACCGATTCCAGCAGTGTTCACGGATCTGGCTATCATTTTCTCGTATTTCATCACCTGTTATATGTCGATTTGGGTTGTTTTCTGTTATAGATATGCGTTTTAAAGGGACTTGTGTTTCGGTGGAAATAAATCGTGAAAATAGCAGGTGTTTCCTTTCACAATGGAATGTCCAGAGGTCGAATAAAAAGTAGAGGTAAGTATTAGTATTACAACGTTTAACCATATTTTAATGTCTCTTGGACAGGGTCCTTTGTTCAGTTTCATTACTATACTTCTGATATTTTCTTCAATGCTCCACGCTTAATTTGCTTAACTATATTTTTTACTTGTGTAAGTAACTTTATTATTTGTAAAAGCGGCTAGAGAATAAGGTCGAACTATTAAAAAAAGATATCAAAAGATAAATAGTGTTTGGATCTGAAAAATTTATAAGGTATTGACCGATAGGTTTCCAAATGTTAGTACAGAATTTTTTTTCTAGTTAGTAGGTATACAAATTAAAAAGGGTTCAGTGCAGTTGAATGGAGTTTTCTTTGTTTATACAACAGTTATATTTTGGATGGGTATACATTACCTACATATTGGCTTTAATTTAATTTATACACTCAGTCGAGGACAAAGGTCGTTCAGCAATTAGCATGTTCAAACTTCTAATTACCTACCTATTCTACGCATTTCAGTATTTTGTGGGCGTAGAGTGAAACTGGAATTTAGGATTTTGGTCGTTGACTGTAGGAGTGAATACGAAGCTATGATAAAGTTTTGCTCAAAATCCTAGCAAAGCGCTTAACTTCACCTTCTAAGTTTTTATAAGGCGCTTAAAAATAATCAGCTTGCATCCACAGCAGTTTTTAAAAGACAGTTTATCATAAAAAGTAATGTCCACTCAGCCAAACTGCTCTTACATAAATACTCAATCCAAACTTAAAAGTCCCAACTCCGAAATTTCTCTAGTAGTTTTCTATCGCCAGAACTTGCAGGTGAATTTTTATACTATGCAGAGAAATAAATTGAAAAAGTTTTCCAGAAATTTGTGTGCAATTGATTTTTTATTTATGTAGTTCAAAGCTGGGTTAAGCTCTTTGTTAAATTTGGGATTCAATGCTTTTGTTCTTAAGTGTTTTCTAAGACAGTTCAAAGTTTTCTTATTTTTTCTAGTTCATGACTGAAATAAAACTGTCTATGACTGTCTACAAAGATATATCAAAGACTGAAAATTTAGAATTTTTAACGCTTTTAGATAAGTTATAAAGATAAGCTTGAAGGTGATTTATGCCCTTTTTAATGGGATTTATTATCTTAACTGGTTTTTCAGATTCTTACATTTACTCATTGAATTGGTCAAATGACTTTTTGTAAGTTACGTTCGGAGCGCTACGTGCTTCGGAGGGCACGTTAAGCCGTCGGTCCTGATTGTTATCGATTGATAGCAGTCCTTAAGCCACAGCAGAGGCCTTAGGGTGGCCTGACAGACTCTGATACCAGAGGCTGGAACTACCTCATCGGCAATCCAGCAATTTTTTTTATTTGATTTAGTGACGAGCTGGGCACGTCGTTCACCTGGTGGTAAGCGCTACTGGGCATAATATGAGACTTTAGAGCCGATGTGTCAGGGTAACGAATGCAGTGCAGCGCCGCGCAGGAATATGCAATGCAGTGTTCTGGGTAGCGCTGTAACTGTTATGGGAAGGCGTGGCGTTTCCATCAGGTGGACAACTTGCTCGTCTCGTCACACAGTCAAATAAAAAACATAAATGATAGGTACTCATTATGATGGTATATATAGGTTAACCCACAAGGCGCAACTATATCTATAAAATTGAATCCATGAAGCACTAAATTGAGTCAATAGAGATAAATTCCGAAAAAAAATGTATTAAGATTATTATGTTGCTCAGCCTTATTGGTAATGGCTTTTCCAGAAAAACGTACCAGCCATCAATAGTATCCGTAATTGAATTCTCTAAGTTATTGGTCCATGACATAATAGCGTTTTTATAAAGGCCATTCGTATTTTCGGTATGAAATATCACAGTTCAGTAACCGCAGGATAAATGTGTTCAAGTTGCTTAGTTACTGTGAACTACGAGAAGGACCAAATAACCCAAATATTTAGACATTTGCATAAGTTTTGGTGCGAGAAAATCAAAATCTTTTTATCCTACTAAGTACATAAATTACTTAAATAGACGTTCCTACGTGATTAATGTAAGAGTTTTTGAGTGTATTTAAATATTTTATTGTACTGAGTACCTACTAAACTGAAATTAAACATTGAATATTGTTTGAGAAAAGAACTTTTCATTTACCTCCAAATCCTGAAGAATGTATATTGAAAAATGCAGAAATTGCAAAGGAAATACAAAAAAACGCTTAAAATACCGGTGACTGTGCCTTAGGTACCTATGTGATTAATGCAAATATTTTGAGTGTTTTAAAGTTTGCGCATTTGTATAGGATTTGGGTGAAAGGCAAGTAAATATTCGACTATCATATAAAGCAGTTCCCAGAAAATTCAGTATTAATATAAAAACATACTGAGAAACAGCGCTACAATCCATCGATAACCATACCAGACCGGTTACTCCCCGATGAATCAATAATGAGAATATCTCTCTACCGGTATTTTATATCGGTAAAATAATGTTATTATACCGTTTTCGCTCCTCACCTAAAGGGCTCTTAGTGATGACTACTCGACCGTGATAAGCGTGATAGGGCAGATTGGACCCCGGATATGATACTTTCCGCGGCTTAAGTGGTAATTTATTATGTGCTCTTAACAGAAAAGGATGAGGGACCTCACCATTTTTACATTTTCGGTCATTTTCGTTGAATGCTTGTATGAAACTTTGACCATTTCTGTTACTTAATGGTTTATCGTTTTGGACGACCATTTACATAATTATATTCGACTAGGTCAAATTGTAAGTGGCAAGCCACACTGAGAGGATCGGCACGCTGCATGACGTCACTTTCATACATTTTCATCAAAGTGACAGCGCTGGGTGGCGCTGTCAAAGTGTATCAAGCTGATAGCGCCGCGATTAATTTTATGGTAAAAATGCGTAGGGTGCTTGATCCTAATAAATATGTAGTAAAATGCACCCCACGCTTTTTTACCATAAAATGAATTATTTTTCTACTTTTTAGTTCGGCTTGCTATTGACACTTTGACTGCTGAGCCGTTTTGCTTGTCTAGCCACGAATGCGGCTCTGCACGCGCCATAGTTTTTTCCCATGCAACAAACACAACAGTTGTGTTTTGCCGCTCTCGCGGCAAGTTGTGATAAACACGACAGCTGTGTTCTCAGCACTGCAAGTGTTAAATCTTGTTTTTTTAGTATTTCTAACTATCATATATCAATTGCCGAATTTGGTGAGGCTGCGGTCAAATGCGGCATAAACCTGATGGTAAGCGCCTACCCGGTCGATGCAGGAACATGCTTCCTTACAAGATGCATATGATAAAAATCCTTCTGTCAAATGTCATAACGCAACACCGATTCACGTGTATCAGATATAATACACGAGTCATAAACCTTTATGCCGCCATGTGCAATACATACACAACTTTAACAAGCTATACGTTCGCTTATTGCGCGTGTTATTTTCTGGAAACAGTCCCCGAAACCATATCTTTTATCATTTGAATATGATCCGCTCACGTTAAAACAATAAAGTGGGTCATAACTGGAGTTATGCTCTCGAATAGCCGTCTTCTGTATAAACGGAATGTGTGTATTAGGTACGGGGGCGCGGTTTATACAGACAGCAAAATTATTCACGCATTGATGTGTTTTACATCCAACATCCAACCTTATTGGATCATTTTGTATTAATAACACATTACATTCTACCCACACATACACGCAAACATCACACATTAGTCTCATATTTGTTTGTATTAACATAGGTTTTTATCTAGACCAGTGTTCTCGACGCATGCTATATGGTTTGGAACCCATTTCCAAAAGTATCTCTAGGGCCATTTATTACCAATTTTCTCCTTTGGTTTTTTTAGCCATTTTTAGCCATTTTCAAGCTACGATGTCCCGAGACTGACACACAGACAGACAGAGGCTTCAAAGTTGCAGCATAACTATTTTTTGAGCCGTGAATATTTTTTTCCCTACGTCCAAAAAGAAAAACTTCTAAGCTTCTTCACTGCATATGGAGTATATATTTTTTTGAGTTAAAACCTCATATACACCAGTCTTCCGTAATGAGGCGGACGATAAAGCCCTCCCCACATGGCCGACAGCGCGAGATAAAAGCCAGTGCACATTAGCGTGTATATCATCGCATTCGCATCGCATATCACTGGAGTCATCGTTCCGCTTGGTGTGGCGAATATGATAAAAAATGCAATTATCATGCTGAGAGAAAATTATAACATCTATAAATATGTACTTATGTTAGAAGTCGTTGAACCGACATGGTCAGTCTTTAACACAATTATGATTGTTACGTAAAAATATCTTCATTTTACTCGTGGATATAGTAGGGCGCTTGTAATAGTATCCAAATACAAAGTAAATATCTGATTTCCAACGCTAAAAACTGAAATAGTTCAGAAAAAATATTTTTCTGGTAAATATAATATTATGCAGGGAGGCGTAGAAATGGAGCTATACTGAAAAATAAATAAAAGTAATTTTTAAAAGCACATTATTAAGCATCATTTTTATTAATTACCATCACACACCGGTTTTAATACATATCACCTATAAAAACCATTATGGACTATTGGCTGTAGTTAAATAATGTCACAGGCCGTCGGACAACCTGACGAACTCTGACACTAGTATCCCTATACACAAGAGTCGGAAAGTTATCGACTCCGATCAGACGCATTGAAAAAACGACTTCCTGATAGAAATTGTGAAGAACGTTTTTCGAATGCATCGAATCGAGAATGAATTCGTCGGAATCGGATTTTAAAACTTTCCGACATTTGTGAATAGAGGTACAGAAGACGAGACCTCGTGAGTTCATCCAGTCGTAAGAATTACCATAGCAAATAAAGTACAATAAAAAATAGTGAACGAAAAAATTCATAATTATTATTTTAGGCCAGTGTTAAGTGTTAAGTCCTAAGTGTTTTCTGCAGTAACACATGAGTTATTTTATACCAATAGAGCTGGGGTAGAGAGAAATAATAAATGTTCCTTCATAATGCTTCATCAACTCAGATTTCCTGCGACATCGGGGTAACGAGGCGATACGTTAGCTCACATATTAATAACCAGAGCGTATACTAGGCGTGCCTCGCGGCTTCACGTGCAGATGGAAATTATGCTGTCTGTTATTTCAATTCCTAAACAACCTTTTTATAATCAAAATCCAATCTAAACCTATAAACAGTAACGTAGGCAATGTTTTGTAAGAACTATTTTGTAAACTTCATTTTTGAAAAAAATACGATTCTGGAATGGAACATTTTATTTATGCGTTCTTTGAACAATTACTTCAAGCTTTTGTTCAGATCTAAATAGATTTACGCGTCAACAAATCAAAACAAAGGAAACTATTCAGTAATCGCGTATCGCCAAGAGCTTTTTATACCCTTATCGCACATGTGTGAAATATTTTGTTTTTTATTGTTTATGGACGAATTGGCACTAAAAGGAAGGAATTAAAGAAATCAAATCATTACTTTCAAGGCCATGCAACTAGTGTTCCCATTCGTCCGAGTTTCCCCGGATTTGTCCTAGTTTGTTTGTTTGTTTGTCCGGATTTGTCCTCGTTTGTTTGTCCGGATTTGTTTGTGGGCATCCGGGGAGCGTCTGGGGGGCATTCATTTGTAGTCCGGGCTTAAAAAATAAATAAATAAAAAGGTGATTTATGACATTTTCAAACTGTTTTTATTACACTGACTATGTTTAAAAAAACCGGTTGACATTTCCAGGGTCTGGGCTCTAAAATCCGGGGTTTTCACGCGTCTTGTCCTGGTTGCAACATTTTAGAGATGGCAACTCTACATACAAAACGGACGGTTTTCCCGCCACAGGAATTCGCTCCTGAACAGCACTAGATAAAATTTAATATGAAAGCTGTGTACGGCGGAGAACCGCTCGTGTAATATGGTGGTTTAGGCGCCAACACCTATAATAAACCTCTTTTGAAGATTTAGTTCCTAAGTTTAATAACAGATGGCAGGTTGACTTGAGCGCAAATTCCTGAATTGCGCAAGCGTTTCGTTCCGCGAAAACAGCAACGTTATTTAAGTTTTTTGAATATAGTACTCATACTTTGCACCTGGATCTGTGTTTGATTTGGGGGGCTTTTTTGGGACCTCGTACAATGGCCCTTAAAGCTTTATTTAGCGTAAATATAATAATTTACATATGAACCAGTTAAGTAGCGAGTTAAATTTGCAGAATAGGTTGCCAGTAAGCAAATTTCTGTTCACACGATGATAGAACTTAACTCACTAGTTTAGCAGGTTAGCTCGCCACTAAATTAGTCAAAGTGTAGCTTTTAGATAGAATATAAAGGATCTAAATGGGTCCATGACATTCGGAGTAACTTTCCATGTACTCTAAAGGGACGTTTTAAAAATAGCTGCGAATGAGCGTAGAGGAGACGAAAATATGGCTTTTATTTCAGCAAAACTTTTCTCCTCGACGCGTCTATAAATTTTGTACTGAAAGTGACTTCTTCAATAGTTTCCAAGTTCTTGACATTTATTAGAAATAAAAGTTTCCTCTAAGTTTTACGCGTAGATATTTAGGTACGTAATATATTAAAATTAAAACCGTTAAAATCCGTTCTGCCATTTCGGCGTGAGGAGAGGACAAACACACAAACTTTCACATCTTAACATAGTATATCCGCTTTCTCCTCCGAAACCGCGCAACGGATTTTGATGCGGTTTTCACCATAAAACGGAGTGATTCAAGAGGAAAGTGTAGGTATAATTCACCAATGTTTTGTGTAAGTTGGCTGAAATATCACGATGATGGATGAAGATGACGTAAACAGTACTTGATCCATTTGAGATATTTCCCAATCCCGATCCCGATACCGGATACTAGAAAACGGATCCGCCGACGCCGACGCCGTAGCCGACGCCGACGCCGACGCCGACGCCGACCCCGACGCCGACTTTTATACCGACGCCGAAGACGATGCCGACGCCGACGCCTACGCCTACGCCTATACCGACGCCGAAGATGACGCCGACGCCGACGCCGACGCCGATGCAACAATAATAACAGCTGGAAACAGTAATGTGCAACCATTACTGTGTTCCGGTTTGAAGTGCTCTGTTTCCAGCGAAATTACTGGGCATATGAGACATTACAGTTAAGTAGACGTCTCGGGGTGACGAGCGCAGTGCAGTGCCGCGCAAGATTATGCAATGCAAAGTTCTGGGTCAAAAATTTGCAATGCAAAGCAGGCGTAGCGCTTACCTTCAGGTGAACTTGCTCGTCTCGCAATTCAGTCTAATAAAAATAAACTATTTTATTTGTAGAAAGACTTAGAAGGATAATACATAGCTACTACAGTCATGATAAATGTTCTATGGAATTAACTTTTATCTTCATTCCGTCCGTCGAGATGCGGTCAAAGAGAATGCACCCGAAACTCACTCGAAACGTGACACTCGGGACAATTCACTGAACTGGATTAAACGAACGCACAATGAAATGTAATTTGACCTCACCCTGACTTACTCTTGACACGACTTTCTTTGTTGAACCCTCGATATGATTTTCAATGTTCAACCTGGCTTAACAAAGCTGATTTCAACACCGTTGAAAATGAGGGATGGCAGAACGGGGTTAGTTAAATATTGAGTATTCTTTCGTAACAGAACTAGCTGTTTTATAGACTGAAATGACGCAGTATCGTTACCAAATGAGCGCCAAGTTCACCCAAGGTGTATGGTAGACAGGATATACAATCCAAGCTCGTAACCTTGTGAGTGAACAGTTATTCAACTATAGAGCAGAGACTCTATTGTAAATTTGTAATCTCCTGGTGTCAATGTGTCTTAACACGTTCACTGCTGAAAACACAGACGTTGTGTTTTTTATAATGTTTCGCGGGTGCGGGAAAACACACCAGTTGTGTTAGCGCAGCTTACGTGCCGTTACGTGCTGTGTGGCGAAACACAGACGTATGTGTTTAACGCGGCGCACAGTGCGGCTCACACAGATGGCACGCCATTGCTAGAAAACACACACGGACCGTAATGGTGCCCAAATCTAAAAACTGGTTCCGCAGTCAAAGAGTTAAGGAGCTAAACATGCTCAACCTAGAATAAAACTCTCCTATTCCACCAAGGAAAATAAAATCAAATACGTTTCCAGTTGAACTTCGGCTTTTCTCTTACCGGCGTTTGAAGATACATCCAATATGAAGCAAAGTTGAAGGAAACTGCACACCTCAGATAAACTGGCGCCCGGGTAGCTCACTGAACTGGGAAAATCAGGTATCAAACCTCAAACGCCGTCTCCTTAAAACGCAATGCCACAAGTCCTGCGATTGTTAGAACTCAATATATTTACCAGAATATACCCTGGTGTTGGGAGTGACCAATTAACATTAGGGTATATTTTGGGGAAAAGATTTTGAGTAATAATCATTTTGCCTCATATTGGGAAGAAGCTTTGCGCATTAGAGTAACAAAATAGTTTAAAAAATTATAACATAGATCAAATAACTATGGGATAACTGCACTGTTTATATTCCCTCTCTTGATTTTATTCATGTCGTATTAATCATAACACAGAATTATATTATGTTGGTATACTCCTCTATTAAACACTTGTAGACTTGTAAGCTTGTAAGGAATACGAGAGACAGGACCGACCTCACGTTAGTGGCGAGTGGACCAATTGATAACGACGTGTGACCCGCTATCGGAATACCTACTGATTGAAAATTCACACGGCGTACCCGTAAAGTGTTCCCATAAGCTTCCCCTTCGTACGCCTTTGTTAGAGAATACGGAGGATGTTCAGACATGGCTGAGTTCAAAATATTTGGCAACTTTTTGGTCCTTTTTCTTTTTAATAATAATTATTATTACGTGTCACGATCACATACAAAAATTCTGACCTCTAATTAGGATTCTCTGTGTGTGGTACGAGGACCATGGTCCTACAAACCTACCCAGACGAGCAAATATTTGTGGTGTACACAATTCTTTGCACTGTGTGGGAATCGAACCAGCAACCTCACGCTTCGCAGTCGGCGCATCGCCCACTACGCCACGGAAAATCCTGAAAGGGACTGGCAAAAGTTGTATTGCGGAAGATATCTTGAAAAAAATGTAGCTGGTCTAGCTAGCCAAGACAGCGTTATACCGATGTTTCCCTTCTACAAAAGCTCATGATTATTCTTGGGTATTACGTCGCCACTAAGCAGTCATAATAATTCTTCAATGTATTTATGCATGTGCTTATTCATACGTAGTTTTCTACCAAAAGCATAATTTGTTACCAAGTACTCGACATACTCAATGCGCTTAAGATTTATAAGACCCTGGAAACGCATGCATTTTGAAAGGCGCGCTACGTAAACTTTGCATGGGAGGTGTGGAGATAAATCTAAATTCCCCGAGTGGCTGAATACAAGATTCTGCACTTTACGCAATATTCCGACTGTGTAATAGCAGTGTGAAAACTTCGGAAGGGAAATACGTAAATTTGTAAATAAATATATTTTTACGAACAGGCTTTTATAATACTTGTTGGTCAGCAAGCTGAACCAAATGAGCCGACACACCATCGTTTGATCAATGAGAAGTCACTGAGAATTTGAGAAGTCACTGAGTCTGGAAGTCACTGAGTCACTGTGAAGTTCCGTTGTTTAGCTGTCTCTATCATGAGATCTTCTTTCCCAACGCATGCCATTTAATTTTACCGAGTCTCCGCTACTTTATAAACTACTGCTGCCACTTTTTAAAGAATTCAACTACGTTTCCGTGTCACAGGTTAAATACGGAGTTTAATATCAAAGCCTTGCAAACCGGCGTTCTATCTAGATTTCATTACGCCGTGATATTACTTTTTAAGACTGAAAGAAGCTGGTCAGAGGTTTCGAATAAAGCGCTTTGAACTAATAGTTCTGTTAAATTTTTGACCCCCGACGCAAAAACGACGGTGATAACATTGAATCAAATAAAATCATACTTACTTGCGTAGGGTCATAATTGCAAGGATATTTTTTTCTTTTTATAGGGTAGGCTAAGCGGTGGTAGCATAGTGGGAGAACGTCCGCATTCCAATCAGAAGGTCGTGAGTTCAAATCCCAGTGCGTACCAATGTGTTTCTTGTAAAACATATGTACGTTATTATCACACGCTTATCGGTGAAGGAAAACATCGTGAGGAAACCCACATATCTACCCGAGAATTATTTCGGAGCTAGGTATGTTATCCACCAATCCGGATCTAGCCCCCGTGGTGGATTATGGCCTAACCCTCCTCACATGTACCAATGTGTTTGTTGTAAAACATATTATGTTATGTTACAAACACATTAGTACGTGCCTGCACTGGTATACGAACTGGTATACTGATGTGGTGGTTATTACGAATAATAGAACTATAAGGTTATTTACTTTCACCAGGCCATGAATTTGGTATATTGATCAATCAATGGTTTGTCATTTGTTTTGTAAATGTAGAGTCGTCTTCAGAATTGTTTAAAAAGGGTATCTTCAAAGAAATACAGGGAGAGAGGAACCAATCAACATTGTTTATTGATGGCGTCCTTAATTGGCACAGTGGCGGTTAAACAACATCGCCTTAATCCACTACCATCTACATCTTGTTTTGTGATTCGAACTCATAATATAAACTCGGACAGATAGTCGACGCCGCTGCGCTGGTGACACGAGGGCTGGTTCATTTCTCGCGCAGAGAATAGTCATTTCTATTCAACACGAACATGCAGTCAAAGATGATGACACCATGCCTCATGCGGCTTTAGATTTTGAAGGCTTAGCTTTTATTATTTTATTATTTTTTATTTTTATAAATTAATTGATATGAACGTAATGTTACTATGTAATATTATAGAAACAAAAATTTAAAAAAAAACCCAGTGTTTCGTATTCTTAAATGAAGTACAGTAAAATTGAGACATTAGAATATCCCGAATTGGATTTGTTCTAAAACCTATTTCACTTAGAAGTTGGTTGACTTCTTAAAGCATAACTAAATAATTTAAAAAATCCAGCTAAAGAGTAAGAAGACGTTTAAGTATCTAACAAACTAAGTTTAATCTCGGTTATCTTCCAAAAACTTTATCGATAACACCTATCCATAAATTTTCTGGTAAGATTGCTCAAACGAACGGTTTTTGAAAATTATATTCGTCTTCGAGTCTAAAATTTATAGTAAGGAACCAATTCCCGCCAGTAATAGCCAGTTAGGTAATAAACTGGCTCGGCTGCCTCCGTAAACACCTAATCGTTAATTTTAAACAAGATGGCGGATTCGTCCAACTCCTAAACTATACTTTTAATTGTCAACCATTTTGAAAGCTAGCTGTAAGAAAATGTTTATAGTACTTAACTGTTATATTCCAAAAAAAAAAAATGCGAATCGCAATCATATACAAGAATCCGACCCCTAACTAACTCCTATGTACAGAATTGCTGTAAAGCGTTAATAAAAAAATATAGCTATACTTTTTTTTTTTTTTTTTAATAACCCATACTGTCCCACTGCTGGGCAAAGGTCTCCCCCATCTCCTTCCACATGTCGCGATTGTTTGCCACGTCGGACCAACTTGGTTCGTATGTATCAAGATCGTCACGCCAGCGTTTTCTTGGCCTGCCCCGGCGCCTACGCCCTTTTTCAGGCATTCAGCTATACATTAATTCATAAAAAAAGATACATACACTGCACTATATTATTTTGTAGTGGGAGGCCTCTTCTGCAAGAGACGGCCTGGGGAAGCACCACACCTTTGCCAGATATTCATCCGCCAAGCAGTAGTGCAAACATTACTGTGTTCCAGTTTGAAGGGCACTGTTTCCAGCGAAATTACTGGGCATATGAGATTTTAGAGCCGATGTCTCAGGGTGACGAGCGTAATGTAGTGCCGTGCCAATTTATGCCATGCAAAGTTCTGGGTGGCACTGTAACCGTTATGGTCAGGCGTAGCACTAACCATCAGGCGACCAATTTGGTCGTCTCGTCACCAATCAAATAAAAAAAAATCAGTTCAGTTCTGTAAAGTAACGCTTGATCTTATCAAATTTTAATTTATAGCTATATTGACTGTATCGCCCAATTACTGTACGGTTAGCAAAGACGAGTAACGTTGATCGATTCAATTAACACTCAATGGTTATCCATTCAGACAGATAGACAATAGATTTTGATTAATTAAATATTGACTCAACTTCACGGTTGACTTTGATATCGTCAGTTGATTGTTAATCTCCTATAGTAGATATAATGATGAAAGCTAACAAGCGATTGTTCACAGAGTTAGAGGCAACCTTGTGTTCATTGGAATTCAATTCCAATGTCTTTGTTTGCAAAGCTTTATAGAGATGCATACTTATGTCAGGTATACAAGGCTTTGCTTTCAACCTTTGCGAATTCCATAGGTCTTTTACATAATAAGGACATGGTATTATTGTAAAGAGTTGAAATTCGAAAAAAAAACCTACCAAATCCCTATCTTTGCCTGCGCGCTACCTCTACCTACCGGTGTTTACCCATGGCTCTGTTTCTACTCATTAGATTTAGATGTGATGTCTTATTATTGCCCAATTCACTCTTTTATATAATTAATTAATAAACCGTTATAGCGAACTCAATTTCTTAGCTACCAAACAGTGAACACTGCATTATAGTCCAGGCAAATTAAGGTTTCACCTCGGAATGAGAGATAGCCGGCTATAAACTTGTATAAACCTTTATTTAAGCACCCTAAGACTTGTCTCAAAACCTACTTATTGTAGGGTGTCCGCTACCTCAAATATTTCAAGGTCAAAGGTAAAAAAATCGATTTTTTACATATTGATTGCAAATTTCTCGTTTCTGGGTTTTATGCTATTTGTATTTTCAGAAATATTGTGGAGCATTAAATTCCCTACTACTTTTGTTTATGCATTTTAACTACGAGAGCCGTAGGCCTACAGACACCCAGGCTTAGAGCAAATACTTCTGGTTCACACAAATCTTTGCCCTCATCCCCACTTAGGCCACTTAGGTCAGAAGCTTTTTACGTAATGTGAAAACAAACTTTCATTTTCAAACAATTTATATTCTTGTTCAGTATCCTGTGTTGACAGTCCTAGACTATTTTTAAAGATATCTTCGGATTTAAATTCATAAAATTTTAGAAACAAATATCAAATCAGATTCCATCTGATAGCACACCCGTTATCATAAATGTGTTCCGATCCAGAATAGCAACGACCATAATGTGAATATTATACTAAACCGTTGGAAAAAGTTAGTCTAATAAAAATTGATGCAGATGTGATATTAAACCTTTTGGGACTAGGGTATGCTATTTTTATTTGTGAAACTGAACCTATGGCTAGGGATTCACGAAAGTATTGAAAAACTGACAATATAGACAGAATAATATCGATCAAATTAAATAGCTACTAATGACTTGCTATAGAATTATCTGAATTACTATTGGTTAATTTAGAAGCATTGTTGGGATTTAGACGTATTGTTAACACATTTCCTAAAATAGTTAGCGTTTTGGTTGTTACTGTAAGCTTACTATTTTAAACTGTAAATAAATAAATGACTAATAATAAATTTAGTAAATAAATATTGGGAAATATGATGTTTATTTTAATAAATCGTATTTTATTGTGGTTTACGTGTAATTTCATTTGCTAACATGAATTTGAAAAAATACCATTAATATCGATAATATCGCGTTGGTTAATACCTATCGATATTTGTAAAAAAATTGTAAAGTTTTACAAATATCGATAGGTATTAAATCCCTATTATAAATTCAAATTAATTATTATTTATTAGGTAATTCTCAATCCTTCCGAACATCAGCCAAATTATAATAAAACAACGGGATATACATTGCTACCCAGATCTTTTCATGCTATTTGACCGCATTAGGTATCGTATAATGAACTGAGAGCAAACAACTGGGAAATCAAAACGGTGAAGAAGATGAGAAATATATAGGCTTTTTGACGGAATTACAGCTATATTAATATTTTATTCATCATTTTGATAACGGAAAGGCTGATTCTATCTATACCCAAGAAATCATTTAGCAATCATCACCAGCGTTTTTTAATACCTACTATTGGAACACGGGCCTTCTTAAAGCCAGGAAGATAGGCCAGACAGACATATTAATAATTAAAAAAAAAACATACTGACACGTACTGTGTTTATTTTTGTTTCTGGTGTACAATAAAGAGTTTTTCTATTCTATTCTGTTCTATAAATAACGCGTCACGATCACATAAATAGATACTGACCCCTAACTAGGTTTACTTGTATCAAGGGAATCAATAACTATAAAGACTATGGCCCCATAAATACCCAGACTTGGAGCAAATACCTATAGTTCACACTCAGTTTTGCAACATAAAAACATAATATGAACACAAAAACCAATTGTATCTTGTCCATAATCAACCGCAAGATGCCAAGCAATGTCAGACAATTACACAAATTCATTGCGAACCGGTCACGGACAACATAACATAAAAATAAGAGATGCCGTTTCATTAATTCCCAAAAAAGGAACGTTGAGATAGCTGGAATGGGAAGACGCGCAATCTTTATAGAATCGTCCCTTTTGTATGGAAAATGAGATAAATATGATTGTCGGTCGCAACGGACGGCCGCCGACGAACCATTTAAATTAATGGTAGGAATCATTGCCAAGCAATATTAGGTATTTCGTTTGGCTGAGATATCGATATTCAGTAATTTATGGGACGATGAAATTGCGACGGAATAGTAAGTAGATAATAACTATAATATCGGTCATGAGTAGTCATTATCGAGGAATATAATCATAATGAAGAGGTACTCATTGCTATGAGTTACTTCCACTCAGTCCATTGATCTGTGCCGAACGTCCTCTCAATATTATTTGTGTTTGCTGTAATAGAAATCACCAAATTGCTCTACGAATATTCCTACTTAATGATATTACATGTGTCAGTATGTTTGTCTGCATATTTTCTGCCACTGCATTTAAATAACAGACGAACCAGTTCTAGTACTACAAAACTTGGTATTTATTGACATAATTTATGTTTTTCAAAACACGTATGATACTTTTTATGGGACCTTAAATTCTCAGCTAGTATAGATAAACACGCTTCAGTTTGCTTCATTAAGTACTACGCAGTTCAATGCAACTCAGGTAAAAATGCTACTGACAGCTCCAAGTCATATCGGCTTTTGTATTATACTTGCTGATGAACGCGTAATTGACAATGCCTTAAGAACCTCTCTCCTTTATTAGAAATACAAATTCTAATTCTCATCCTAAACCCCAATCGGCTTGTTCACACTGGAGCAGACAAATCAGCCGATTTATAACCAGGGGTGTTGACATTAACGCTATCAAAGCATTGGATGCGATCTGGTATGACCAATGAGTGCTCAACCTTATAGAGAAGAAATGTTCACTCACCTACTTTGATAAGTACATCTAAAACTAAAACCTAAAAAACCGCAGTTTCTTCTCCAATTCAATTCTCTTCTCTAGTTTTAATTCTAGTAGAGCTTAAGTTTTGATTTGAGACTGCTTGTACGCAGCGGCGCGGCGCGCTGGTATATTATTATACTTTAGTCATCGGATTTTAGTGGAACACTGTTTTGTAATACCAATTCATCATCAACCCATAACGTCCCACTGCTGGGCACGGGTCTCTCCTCACTTTCGTGAGGAGGGTAAGGCCATAATCCACCACGGGGGCCCAGTCCGGATTGGTGGATAACATACCTACCTCCGAAATAATTCTCGGGTAGGTATGTGGGTTTCCTCACGATGTTTTCCTTCACCGAAAAGCGAGTGATAATTACGTACATATGTTTTACAGAAACACATTGGTACGTGCCTGCACTGGGATTTGAACTCACGACCTTCTGATTGGAAGGCGGACGTTCTCCCACTAGGCTACCACCGCTTTTACCAATTATTTTAATACCAATTAACATAGCACTGTAAAGGAAAGAACGGGTAACAGCTAGTGAAAATTCCATTACCTTCTACAACAGTAGGCTGATGGGGACAATGGGAATAACCTTAATAAAAGCCATTTTTCTGCATTAAAACCTCATTCTTTTGGATAAGTAAAGAATGCAGATGATAAGTGAACTTTCATTGATGTGTTGACAGAAATTATAAATCCGGGAATAGACCTTTAATGTGTTGAGTACTCGACGTCTAATTTTCACAGTAAATCAGAGGATTCCTGAAAGGTCGCGCTTAACTTTACGGCCAACGCGCGACGGTGTGATGATAAAACAAATAACGGTTTAGCTGGCCATTCGTTTCGAGCCCCTCTTATATTGGAGACTTGAATAGATGGATATGGAGCCAATTTGTAAAGTGGAGATTGGAGTGGAATTCTAACTAAAGAAGCGTTTCGCTTTGTAAAGAAGGACACTTAAGTTAAAAATGACGGTTTTATAAAAAACGCGTAAAGTCACTTTGGTAATACTCAAGAACTAATTCAGAGTGAGAATTGCAAATGAGAGAAGTGGGCATCCGCAGAAATATTGGAATATTTTCTTTGTTTTCTATTTTCACTGGAAGGGTATATACTTGTACTCGTATTGCAAGCGAAATAAATGGAACCATTGCTCTGTATGGGCTACTTTTTCTTCCATCTTTCCTCTGTGCGAAAGAAGTTTTTGTTCAACCAAAGGACTGCTCTGCCAACCATATTGATTAATTATCTACGCAATTGTAGTCTTATCGTATGCAAGAAGTAATTAGTTCCTCTTATCATCATCAACATAACGTCCCAATACTGAGCACGGGTCTCCCCTCACTTTCGTGAGGAGGGTTAGGCCATATTCCACCACGAGGGCCCGATCCGGATTGGTGGATAACATACCTACCTCCGAAATGTTCCTCTCATATTTATTAATAATAGAATTCCGTCAATACATGTAAAGCCGGTGGTGTTCCATGTATTAATATTGTGTAAGCTATTGAGAACCGGCCGAGCTAGAATGTAAAGCTAGAATTGGCAATCCGTCACTCGGCCTGGGGGTTAGTGACATGCTCGTAGATAGCCAGTAGGCCTACATAATTAAATACATGAATCTCGTCAGCCAGAAGATACACAATACACATGTAGGTTGCTTTATGAGTTTAACGTTGTAAAATTGGCGACGGTGCCGTTGCTAATTTTGACGGTGAGACTGAAAGAAAAGAAGGTATATAATAATGTATTTATTTATTAAGTAAATGTAGCGCGTTGCGTCGCGTTGCACCGCTTTTTTATGTGTCGACCTTAACTGTGGACCTAAATTTCGGTTAGATTCCAATTCCGATTGTGACGATTTCTGCTCTCATTATGAAACACTGGACGAAATAGTAAGGGTAATTAAAATAATAATATTATAAATAATTACAAGGTTTTGGAAAGTTACAATCTAGCTGAAGAAGCTTTCAAGTATCATCTCGTTATATATTTAGTTTTCTCTTGAAATGAGGCAGATCCATTTAAACAAAGTACGGCAAAAATTTAATTACGCTTACTTTGTTTTCAAGAAGAATAGAATAAAATAGAAAAATCTCAAACAAGAAACCCCCCCTCTCTCCTTTTTTTTTTTTTTTTTTCCCGGGGAAATGCATTAGGCATACCACCCGGCCCCCGGGGGCGGGGGGGTGGTTATGTGGGACTCCCCCGCCAGCTGGTCTGGCGGGGTTTACCCACTAAAACCCCGGGGTGTTCTCCTCTCCGCATTATGTAGGTGGTCACGGGTTCGCACGGCGCTTCCGCGACCACCTCGGCGGGCGCCCTCCCGGGCTCGCCACGTGAGGCTTGGGCCTCTTTCTCCGCTGGGTGCGTCCCGGAACACACGGGCCGCACCTCAGCTCGGGACTTCTAACTTGGGCGTTGGACCCCCGATCCGCGGCCCAAAAGTCCCCGTTATTGGTCCCTCGCTGTGCCCTCTGCTGATCAGAGGGACACGCGAAGGACCTCTTCTCGCCAGGTTATTTGCTACGGCCACCAATTCCCCTAGGAGAATTGCTGACCGAACCCCAGGGTGCACCGTCCCAGCTGCTGCCCTTCCCTCCGGATGCAACGCATCAAGAGGGACGAACAACAGCCGGGCACTCGTGGAGGTTACCTGGCCCGCACCCCCCCCCCCCCCCCTCTCTCCTTCACTATGGGTGGTTGACTGGTAGAAAATGCTCTTAGCGTTAAGTCCGCCATTTGTACTACTTAGTTAATCTGTGCAATAAATTAATTAATTTATAAATAAATAAGAAACGAGAAATAACAAAAAGAAACCAAATAAAAGAAATAAGAAATTAGAAATACCAATAAACATAGGCGATCTTCAAGCAAATCAACGCAACTCCTATAAAAATCCCCTGCGCAACACCTAAAAACATTCACGACTGTAAATCTTAATAATCACGCCGTTTAAATCCGTTTCCAAATAAATTTATATTTGGGGTTGCCGTGTTCAAAAATAGAAATAAAATTCAGAGCAAGATAAAATATTACGGGTATCCCTTACAAACGGTGAGACAGCAAAAAGAATGGCGCAAAATAAAATAGAAATGGAGCAATAAAAGTCAGGTGAAACCTTAACTTGCGACACAACAAAGGTATAAATACGAGTGCTGCTACATTTGTTTCAATTGAGACTGTTGTATTGTTTGTACTCACATTTCACAGGTGAACAGATATCAATGGCCATAAAAGAAGTGATAACTCAGCACACAACTCACGATAGTGATATTTATTTGATTCGTTAGGGGATAGTTGCCGGCATGTTTATATTATGAACCCTAGTGACGGGACGTCTAAAGCGGCTGGAAATGTTTGGCAATCTCGGTCTTAACTTTTTAATTGAAGATCATTTAAATATGTTCAACTATTTTATTAAAATGTCCTGCACAGGTTAATAATGTAGTAAATTTGTTGGTCTATCTCGCAGGGCATGTGATAGGCTCTTTTTTTTTCATTTTCATTGGTTAAAACTTTGAAATGCAATTTACCAAATAGTCTCGCCTTCTAATAGGTAGCATCTTAAGCTACCATCGCCATAACTACCAATCAAATCATAAACGTAACCATAATAATACTGCCATGACAGAAGTTTTGGAGGTAATGACGGAATCCTTTCTTCCTTTCTTATATTATAAATGCAAAAGTAACTCTGTCTGTTGCTCTTTCACGCCTAAACTACTGAATCGATTGAAATGAAATTTGGTACAGAGATAGTTTAGAGCCAAGGAAAGGACACAGGGTACTTTTTATCGCGAAAAAAGCATTGTAAAGGTTTGAAATAGGGGATGAAAGTATGTATAGAAATATTTAAGGTTTCGGCTTAACCACTGCAACGATTTAAAAAAAAATATTTCACTAATGGAAAGCTACATTGACAGCGAGTAACATAGGCAATATTTTATCCCCATATTCCCGCGGGAACAGGAACTACGCGGGTGAAACCGCGGGACGCAGCTAGTAGGTTATAATTCAGAAGAATGTATTAGCACAGTATAAACATCATTATGGAGTTACATACATTATGGTGTGGTATTAGTATAAAAATACTTAACTATAACACATTTTAGCCGTGATAGCCTAGTTGGAGAACGTCCGCCTTCCAAAGAGGGGGTAATGAGTTTAAATCCCAGTGCAGGCACATACCATAGTGTTTATTGCAAAACATTATATGTGTATGTAATTCTCATTCGCATTTCGGTGAAGAAAAACATCAAGAAGAAACCAACCTACCCGAGAATTATTTCAGATGTATGTTACCCAACAATCTGGACCAAGCCCCATTGGTGGATTATGGCCTAATTCTCCTCACGATAGAGAGAAGAGATCTGTGCTTAGCAGTGGTCCGTTGTGGGATGTTGGTGATTATGATGATAGCTCATTTAACAAAAAACTAAATGTTATTCGGTTGTTTCCCAACACTACAGAGTTATATAATATCCTGCGATGAAGTAATAAATCTGTTTCATCCTTACCGGATACGCAATATTCGATCGCCGCCACGGACTCTACTTTATCAGCCTTAATTATTGTGAGAATTTATTTTTTAATTAACTTTCTTTCTCTCGAAAATAATGTTTCCTTCCTGTTTTGTAAAATTTATGGCTTATTTAATAGCTACCTAATGGTGGAAATGTATTTCTAGATACAAATCTAAAGAAACATTTTCCATATTCGTGAATGTAATGGCTGCTGATTCACAAAATTAATGTCGTTTAATGTATGTAATATTTCCTTTCTCCCTATATTATCTATAAATAAAAAAATGTTATGTTGGTTTGTGTACGCTTCAAAAACTCAAAAAGTTCTGCACCGATCGAGCTCAAATTTTAGCATGATATATAATCCGTATCAAGGATTGTTTTTATCTATTTTTTTTCATCAGTGACATATCAGCTAATGTTCGAATGTGCCACAGTGAAGCCTGGCAGGGTACAGCTAGTTTTTATACATTCGGTCATCGCGCCAGATGTCAAACGCGTCAGTGCCACGCGCGTGTTGGCGTTAGACACGCGTGCAATGCGCGTCAGTACTACCATACATTTTAAGAATATGTGTACGTCTTTATCAACCACGATCACTTTAACAACACCTGTGACATAAGTGGGTGATGACCCAACTGCGAAGCGTGAAATTGTGGGTTCGGTTCCCACGAAGCGCAAAAATTTGTGTACACATGTGTTGACTCTGAGTCTGGGTGTTTGTGGGACCATGGTCCTCGTAGTTTCAAATTCCCTAGATACAGGGAATCCTAGGTCGTGACACGTTATTTATTTACTTATTTTCTGTGCTATAAAAATTAAGAAAAGAAAAGAAGATGAGTCGACGGTTATCTTGTGTTATCTCAAATTAACAAGTTCACGCAAAAACAAGTCCAGCGATTCTATCACAAACTTTAATAAATTGGCTGAGCTCCTACTTATTCTGATCCAGAAACTGAATTAATTAGCCCAAGTGGCTTAATTGAGAGTCGAAGTGAGACCTCATTTCCCTTTAAAGTGCGGACCAAGTGCGGTCTATTGAGTTTCATGAATAAGAGCGACAAAAGTAATAGGCTCCACCTAGAGTAATAAGTTTTCACCACGGTTAAGTTTCTTATGGTCATTGTTATGAGGTTTCTTTCTTTATTATGTTATTTTGAATTCTTATTTTTTATTATAATATCTAATATATATATATATATTAGATATATATAATTCATTGTCGTGGTGTTAGTTGCCCTATTCCTACCAAACGGATTGATCGATTTTGAAGTTTGATTTGACATGCTGCAAAAAGGCAAAATAGAACAGCTCACTATAAATTAAAGCCTTTGTATTCTACTCGCTATTTTCATGAATTAAATTCATTTAATTTTATTCTAAACTGTCTTAAATGAGTGTGTGAAATCTTTTGTTTGACAGTCGAAGAGTTAAATCTCACCCGCAATGGAGTAACCTGGGCGGTGGCACATATCACGGCATTTGCGATATATAATTTAAAAGTAACCGACTATGATTTATAGACATTGGTTTAGTGTTTATTGTGAATCCATTTGAATTCTGGTTCTTTGGATAAACATTTTTATTCGAGCCAACGTTTTACGTGCACATTTTTCGAAGAAAAATTCTGGTATATAAAATAGAAAAATGAGAGGAACAGAAACCGTTCCAATGAATCAATCACAGTGCAACGAACATCGGAGAAAAAAAGCTGGCTAGAAACTGCCGGGAACACAGTGCCCCTTCCTTTGTGGAAATTGGAAACTAACCCAGTTTGGATGGATTTACTATTTTTAGAGTTCGATCCAGTTCATTATTTTTATTAACACATTGACTGCTGAGCTGGTTTTGCTTGTCTAGCCACGGGTGCGGCTCTGCACGCGAAATAGTGTTTTCCCATACAACAAACACAACAGGTGTGTTTTGCCGTACTCGTGCCCAGTTATGAAAAACACGGCAGTTGTGTTTTCAGCTGTGAACGTGTTAAAACTGAAAATATGATATTTTATTGGACATAATCGATATGTGCGTTCTTGTGTCTTTGGATAATGAGTGTTGTGTATCGTGTCACTTGTGATCATCGAGGGCAGTCAGAATGGATTACCTACCTTACTATGAACTATCTAAAATACTGTAAGTACGCCACCCACCCTACTATCGAAAAATGTTTTTTACTGTCCATCCAAAGGTTGTCTGGAAGAAATCGCTTTCAGCGATAAGACCGCCCATTGTACTACCCTTGTTTACCTATTGTAATTTTTCTGTCCTGTGTTTAATTTTGTTTCTGGTGTACAATAAAGAGTTTTTCTATTCTATTCTATTCTATTCTATCTCAATATTTAAAAGACATTGAAAATAAAACTGCGCTACAAGAAATTCCTAGTGCTAGACCTAGATCTTGCACTAAACTATGTTCTATATTCTTACAACCTCGATACTACAGTAGTGTAGTCATAATATTGTACATAACTACTAATATAAAATTTGCCTACCTGTAATCCTATACCACGTTTAAATATAATACTAGCTGTACCCTGCCACGCTTTGCTGTGGCACATTCGCACATTCGATGATATGTCACTGATGAAAAAAATAGATAAAAACAATCCTTGATGCGAATTATATATCATGCTAAAATTTCAGCTCGATCGGTGCAGAACTTTTTAAGTTTTTGAAGCGTACACAAACCAACATAACATTTATATATATATTTGGTTTCGATTGACTATTTTGGGTTCAGAATCTATGTATTTGGTTGTGACGTATAATTTATTTTATTTATTACTTCAAGTCACAGGCTAACTCTAGACAGTAAAATAGTCGCTCGTTGACCGCGCATAGTCTCCATAGAAATACCCTGACTCGTTCTCTACGCACCTACATAACATGTTAACAATCTCTAAAGCATCCCACAACTTCTTTTTAAAACAAGGTCTTGAAACAGTGAAGTTTCAAGAAGACCTAAATCAGGGAGACCTTAAACTTGACCCATTACACCGTCTTCAAACGGTTCCTTAACTCCTGCGTACCATGTTGTATACAACCAAATGAAATTCCCTGAATATCCGAGCCGCGCTGTCTTGTCATACTGACGTTAAATTAATAAAGTAATGGAGGGTGCATATGTATACTTAAACATTTTTTCTCTACAGGTTTATACTAATAATACTTCATTTTACAATCCCATTGTCCGTATGTGTCGCCAATACAACGACCTTATTGCCAATCATAATAATGACATAGATATCTTTAATAGCAATCTATATAAATTTAAAAAAGAGATTTTGGCTATTCTTTCTTCTGAGAGGAGGCTAAATCATACCTCGGTGTGATTTGGCTTCCTCTCAGAAACACATGTAAATTTTGTTAATTAATTAATGCACTAACGCGTTTCTTAATAATGCGTTTTTTAGTTTAATATTAATAATTTTAAGTCATAATTGTAATCTTGTATAATTTTATCTTCAAAGATTTTTGTTTTTTTTTCTTTTTTAATAATTTTCCTCCATGTTAACTGTTTTCAAATTTCTGTCATGCTGTGTACGCATCTTTTGGGACACTGTCCAGCACTAAACTAATTGTACCTATTTTATGCTAGCAATATTATACTGAGAGTGTTCTGTTATGTGTGCCTAAATAAATAAATAAACTTGGAGACAGTGCTGCAGTTTCAAGCAAAAATTTAACTCAGGTACATCAAAATGTAAGAATATTGGTCGAAATAACAATTTCTAGAAGACGAATAATTCTACGAATGTGCTACGCCGGCGCCGTAGCAAGCTCACAACGCGCCGTTAGAATGCTAAGGCGTAGCAATAAAGGTGTTCTTTTGGATCGTTTGATAACTTCGATGACGGATTCAGTATTATGCCTATGCATTATGTATTATGCTATCTTTGTCTAGCAAGATACAAATAAAAAAGACAGCGCTAGATCCAAACTGTTGTCAAAGCTAACAAACGTCCTAGAAACTCGCCGTAGGTTTATCTTGTTTAACCATTTTTAAACTATTACTTACTGCTTATTTGGTAGAATGGCCAGCTTTACCCTGTTAATCGTTGATTTAACTCTGTAGTTACTGAGCACAAGTGATATCATGGTCAAGCACTACCCTGAATAAATAAAAAAAAACTGAAAATTTCAGTTTCAGTACTGTTTAGAAATTATCCATGTATTCTGAAAGAAGTATATTATACCAGCTGTACCCTGCCACGCCTCGCTGTGGCACATTCGCACATTCGCTGATATGTCACCGATAAAAAAAAAAAACAATCCTTGATGCGGATTATATATCATGCTAAAATTTCAACTCGATCGATGCAGATTTTTTTGAGTTTTTGAAGCGTACACAAACCATCATAACATTTATATATATATAGATAATGCATCGCGCATTGATGTATTCAGAATGCACAAAATTAGGTTAAAATATGATCTCATATTTTGACTTATTTTTTTGTTTTTCTGTGTGTATAAGGGTTTTTGACTTTTAAAAGTGCAATATTTTAGCCTATTTACCATAAATGATTTAAGTTTTGAGTTTGGATTAATATTCCCCGCCAAAATGCCAAAGAATATCAAATGTCACGATTAAGAACACTTTCGGGAGAGCTTTTAAATAACGAAGTTTAAACAATGATTAACGTTTGCACATTCACGTATCCTACAAACTCGCTCAGCGTATAATGGTTTGGAAATGGCATATGTAGTGCGGGTGCTAGGCTGGAGTTTACCAACATTTAAAACTTTGTTAAACCTCAGTTAACTTACAAAATGTATGACATTTCAAGTTAACTACCGTTCAAATGTTGGTGAAGTAGGAACAGCCTGTCTGCTAAGTTAAACGACGTGGCAGGCGAGCGCTGTAATAGTTCAGGGTAAAGGCTGCAATTGTTTTGGCTTTAATAGCACGCAGAACAAACAAATTATAATTTTTATTTTTTAAATTGATTATTGAATATTTTTATGCCTAGGTCAGCCATTTATTTATTTATTTATTCAATTGAAACGGCCGCAGCCAATTACAACAATCTATTACACAAAACACAGTAGAATAGAATAGAATAGAAAACTCTTTATTGTACACCAGAAACAAAAATAAACACAGTACAGAAAAATTACAAGAAATACAGATATTACAAAATACACATTCAAATTTTCACTCTCACTCTCTTTCACAAAAACGCAAGCATTCTGACAGTATATCCGACCATCCATCCGCATACACATCACAGGCTGGACTGGTGTCTGTCTGTATGTCTATTGTCTATTCTATCTCCGAATAGACTAAATTGCGAATTCAGTAACGTTGGCAGCCCATTATTCCGTGCAGTGCTCAACGCTTTTCGCTCTATTACAACAGAATAATGCATTCTCTTTTCTGTGATTAGTTGCCTTGCCACAGTTCCATTTGCATTTCGGCTGTTAGAGATAACGTCAAAATGGTGTATTCCCGTTGTCCCCGTACGCCATGTCCCCGTCACGGGGACAGTGGGACTTGATTAGTCAAAATAAACTCCATATTATACTAATATTGAAAAAAATCATAAAAATAAGTTTAATTAGCAGCCGCTAACAATAACCGAAAAAACGAAAATGTTTTGAATTTTAATTGTATTTTATTGATTTGAATGGTCTAACAAATTAATCAATCATTGAAGATGTAATTTTCGACACGCTCTAGCAGTGGACAAACTTAAAATTAGTTATAAAAGTCTCATTTAACGCAACTTTCACCAAATCAAGAAAGTTAGTCTCAAAGAATTTTTTCAATTAGCACAATGACCCCGTAATCCGTATTCGTCGGTTGGTTCGACACAATCTTGGATTTAATCTGAAAACTTGGGCAAAGCTTTGCGTCTGAGGGACCTACGTTTTCATTTCTTCTGCGTTATATTTTACACTGGCTGTACCCCGCGGTTTCACCCGCGTAGTTCCCGTTCCCGTGGGAATACGGGAATAAAATATAACCTATGTTACTCGCTGATAATGTAGCTTTCCATTAGTGAAAGAATTGTAAAAATCGGTGCAGTGGTTTAGCCGAAACGTAACATATTTCCATACAAACTTTCATCCCCTATTTTTATTTTACCTCCTTAAGGGTAAGATTTTTAGAAACTTTTTATGTCATATATATTGACATCTAATCAAAAGTCTGAAAAATAAGTTTCAAGCTTCTAGCTTCAAAAAAGACGAAATTGTCATATCAACTTTCAACCCCTATTTCAACCCCTATTTCTAAATTTCATTTAAATCGGAGTTTAGTCGTGAAAGCGTAACAGACAGACAGAGTTACTTTCGCATTTTATAATATAAAAGTACGGAAGTAGGGATTTGAACGTTAAAAGCGCATTTTACCTTAACAATGGATATATTCTCAGTCCTTCGCTTACTAAATACACCACAACTGGGTCATAGTTCGCTTCTGTCAAGGCATTAAGTCGGGTGCACATCATTATTAGGTTTACGTAGCGCGTCTGAAACGCAAACTTTCATTTACAAGTGCAGTAGATTCCTCGCAACCTTATCACAAACGTGTAAAGTTTAGTTTAGTTTGCTATTTTTTTTTAAAGGAGTAGTGATTGTATGCCAAGTGTAGAGAGAACAGCTAAGAGTAGACAATTCACGGATTATTAAGTGACAAGTTGACACGAACGTTGCCACGGTGAAATGGACCCTTGTCATGTCAAAATCTCTTAGTTTCATTAGTTGGATGAAGAGAAACTTTGTATGTATTATTATTAGCAGGATTCAAAATTGCTACTAATTATGGAATAGTTCAGTTTCCATTTGCACAAGAATCTGTGCAATTTTTTTTTCCTTTTCACTTAACTGAGTAACGGGACGGGTAAATCGTTCCTGGTAAGCGCTACGCCTGCCCATTACAGCGAAAGTGTCACCTAGAACTTTGCATTGCATAATCTTGCGCGGCACTGCACTGATCTCGTCATCGACACATTGGTTCTAAAGTCTCATAATGCATAGTAATTTCACTGAAAGCAGTGAGTGCCCTTCAAAGCAGAACACACATTACTGCTGGCGGATGAAGATCTGGTAAAGGCGTGGTACTTCCCCAGGGGGTCTCTTGCAGAAAAGGTCTACCACTACAGAAACTCGAAGCAATGTAAAGTTCTAGGTGGCACTGTAACTGTTATGGGCAGGCGTAGCGTTTACCATCAGATGACCGACCTGCTAGTCTCGTTACTCAGTCACATAAATAAAAAATACCTACTAACTCATAAATTATTTTCATACTGCGACGGTACATTAAAGAGCTAATTTATTTAATTGAACGGCACAAGATGTTACGCCACTACCCCCAATATAATCTAATTTTGAAATAAACGGTTAAAAGTCCAAAAATAACTATTACCCAGCTCCCAAAAACTTCGTCACCCAAATCTTCAAAGATGCTGAAATTGAAAATCTTAATTGATACTAAGCCTTGATTAGTTTTTAAATTAAATTAATTTCAAATCTTGTATGAGCTGTTGAAGATAAACTTATTTAATAATCCGTTTGGGGGCTCGTTATAGAACCTAAGGGATCGGGGTGATCCCTTTCAGCGACAATTAGGGATTTTAGGCCACTGTCCTAAACGTATCATCTATTTTAAAAGCAAAACAAATAGGTATGGAAAAAGGGTCACAATTCAATTTGACAATCAAAGTAGAATGAGGGATGTGAATTTATCACTTTTTTCGGTGTTTTTTTTTTATTTGACTGGGTCACGAGACGAGCTAGTCGCTCACCTGATGGTAAGCGGCACTGCACTGCGTCACACGCGTCGTCACTCTGAACCGTCGGATCTAAAGTCTCATATGCTTAGTAATTTCCCTGGAAAAAGTGCTCTTCAAACCGGAACACAGTAATATTGCACACTACTGCTTGTCGGATGAATATCAGGCAAGACCAGGCGGATTCTTGCAGAAGACAACTACAAATGTCAGACATAGGTAAAAAAAATGTTAAGCGACCCTTTGACATTTGACATTTTTTTATTTTTTTTATTGGTGTAAGTTACACAACTATTATTAGTAAAATTATCATTTATTTTATGGCGATATCGCGTTCCGTGTTTGACCATTTTACAGAATCCACTCGAATATTTTTTATATTGTTTCGTGTATAATATTTCAGTATTACGAAACCCTCACTGAACAGCGTGTCAAAATACAAAGGATAATATGAGAGATATATTCCATTTCATTTTGCTTTCAAAAGCACGACTCACTAATAAATGCAGCTCAATTTAAATTCGAATTAAAGAGGCAACTCTTAATAGGCTTGTGCATTGTTCGTTAAAAACCCCATTTTCATATATTTTTCCGTTTTTATTATCATTTTATTAATATTAATAAAATGAACACATTAACATACACATACAACATATAAACAAACATAAAGGTATAAACATACCTAAACAGTTTTAAAACCTGCACAAATCCCAAGGCACCACGCATCCCTCCACGAACAGTTAAATCCATCCAGTTTAAGGCCTTCAAATGAACTGCCCTGCTAACTGTCACCACCAATATCGCTCAGCGTTCATAAGTCGACCAGAGACATTTATCCAAAGACATCGGAACAATTTGTTTGCATTTATGGGAGTTTCTATAGCTCCATCTCATTCTCTTTCTCTCTCATTCTCTGCAGTGTATTTTTGAGTGACGTCACGTCACGTTTGTCATCTATGAGCCTGTGATGCCAATCTAGGCCGTTCAGTTTAAGGCCTTAAAATGAACTGCGTGGAATAAGAATAAGTACGCGGTGACCCTCCAGAATTTAAAAGAAACATGACCGAAGCAACAAATTACAAAACAATCGAGGATTCGCAGATTGTAAATAGATACAAATAAAAAAAAGAGTAGAGTTCGAATCGTTACTGTTACGTGTGGAAATAAAACGCTCTAAATAAATAACAGCTTCTGAATACGATTTCTCAGTATTGCCGTTCACCCAAAGTCAGACGTCGAGAAATATTTTGCAAATTTTATCAGCCTCATTGTACAGCTTTCGTCGGCGGTTCGTCGGCGGCTCGTCGTCAAGCCACGCGGCATCGAACACCTAAATAATTAATATCATTGGGATGAAAGAACCTTCATTTGCACTCCAGTTCACGAGCATTCATTGAACATACCTATCATTTGAGAATGTTTTATTAACTTGCCGCGAATTTAGGAATGGGGTACAAATATTTGGGTCGAAAGTTGAGAGCAAGGATTACGTTCGCATCGACGGTTGATCCTTTTATCTTTGAAAGTCCTTTCAAAAGGGGTCTAGTATAACTTAATACAGAATCAGAATTAACCATAATTGTAATTTCCATATTGTTTTGTTTGTCGAATATTGTACCAATTTAATTTATTTACACCGCCACAATTTGACGCTCTAATGCTTCTCTCTATCCAAGGGTTGACAGGAAGAGATCGCTTTTAGTGATAAGTCCACCCATTTTTCTATGTTTATTCCAATAAGTTATATTTTTTATGTACCTTGTGTATTTCTGAACTGGTGTACTTATAATGAGGTATTTTGTATTCTATTCTATTCTATTCTACCAACCTCAAGTGTCAGAGTTTGGCAGACCATCCTGGGGCTTCTGACGTGGCTTAACGACTGTTGTCAGTCGGGACCGATGGCTTAACACTTTCACTGCTGAGCCGTTTTGCTTGTATAACCACGGGTGCGGCTCTGCACGCGCCATAGTGTTTTCCCATACAACAAACACAATAGTTGTGTTTTGCCGTACTCGTGGCAAGTTATGGAAAACATGACAGTTGTTTTTTCAGCAGTGAACGCGTCCTCTGAATCATGGAGGGGTTACATAGTATAATTTTGTGTCAAGTGATAAGCAGGGAGTATCTCAACTATATTCGCATTCGCATCAAATACCAATCAAAGGGATAACAAAGCTTCAGATACGCTAACCTGAACCTGCTTGAATAAACCTTTGATGCTGATTTATTTAGCAAAACTTTTTATTTTTTAAAAGGCTCTTGGGTGAAATTAAGTGAACAGATTACTTTAAATAAACATTTATTTTAAAGATATGCGATTTACTTAAAGGGTTAGATGTAAAAACAATGATTGTTACTTTAAAACAAAATAATATGGAACGAATAAAATTAGTTTGAAAGTAAACGAAATTCATTTAGATTTTGAAGATAAAAACGTTTGTTTAAATACTAAAGCCCGCCTCGCCTTTATCCCAGAGTAGTCCCCGCCAGAGATTTGTAATAAAAATTAACCTTAAATCCCAAAAAAATATATATTATATAGAAAAAAAACATTTGTGTCTTAATACTGGGCCATCAGTTACGGAGATTTATTTTAATGGCTGTAACGAAGAAAAACATTTGTCTTCATAGGTTTTTAAATAAAATTTGCATACCTTTACAGCGCAGGTGGTCGAGCCTTTTCTAATGAGAAAGTATTATTTTATTTAACGTATTTATAATGGTAAAGCTCTTATTTTATAACTAGCTGTGCCCTCAGCTTTACCTGCTTGAACTCTTTTTCCAAGCTCAAAAAAAGAGCGAATGTGCAGTGGTTTCTTTTTCTTTTTTTATCCTTTAGTTTAGTTCCATAGTTTTTATAGTCTCATTATCTGATGACCACGTGAACTACTTATTCCCACAGTCATGTTTTAATTTTATTTCACGATAATTATTATTTATACTCTTATATATTCATCATCGTCATCACAACTCATTCTCTCCAAAACCCTCAAGAAGTTCCAGTAAAACACCCACTAATTTGCTGCATCGTAATTTGACTCTTGACTCACTACCTTCTTTCAGGGACTCGGCATTTTGATTGTTATGAAAATATATTTCAAAACATGATTAATATTTGACACTGGCTGAATGCACAAACCGTGCGAAGCCACAACGAAAGAAAAAAGTTTATTGTATACCTACATTGTACAGAAGTGCTCAAAGAGTAGAATACAGAACGTGCAAAGATCCCCAGTGGAAAGCTAGTGAGTCAGTAAGTTATGTCAAGTGCTTTTATAGTTTCACTCTACAACCGCACGTCTCTCGAGATACACTGTTATGTTTATTACCCCTGCATCTTGGATTCTCCTCGAATCTTGACTCGTGAAATCCTAATGTATGCTTGGCAACGTATTGCAGTATCTGCAACTCTGATGTTGGGTTATGCGCGATAAGAATAGAATAGAAAACGCTTGATTTTAAACCACTTTTATAATATAAACAAGATACTGGACTGTGTCTTGTTCGGTCAAGTTTTTTCCTGTTCTTCTATGACTTTGAAAAGTCTAGAAAACGTTTTATGCTTAGAAATATTTGGTATCCGGTAGAAATAATAAACGTTTACGTTCTTTTAAGAGAAAATCAAAGGAACATAAGTTTTTATTGGAACATGTAACTTATTATAAAGGTTGTCTGGTAAAGATGGCTTCAAGCGACTAGACTGTCGATTGTAATTATTAATAGATATCTTGTCTGTGTTTTTATACATCTTGGCATCAATAAAAAGTTATCTATTTCACTAATATTATAAATGCGACAGTTTGTGTGTTTGTTCTCACTTCACACCAAAACGACTGAACAAATTTTGATAAAAGTAAGTGTACAGAAATTTTAGTTCCTAGAATAGAACACAGGGCATTTTTATCCCGAAATAAACTGGCGGTTCCTGTGGGGTATTAGCCAATGCGCTGCTAGTCTGTCATAAAAAAATATTTAGATGATATTATTACGTGTAGGTAAATTATTATTATTATTATGAGCCCGAGATGTCCCACTGCAGAGCAAAGGCCTTCCTAATCTCCTTCAATTTCTGAATATTCTGAGCTATGGCTGTCCAGTCCTTCAAGTAGGCGTCAATGTCGTCCCACCATCTCTAGGTAAATATATTTAAAAAATTAAATGTCTATACTTACAAAATATACACTCAAATAGTATCTTGCTTCGGTCCTATTAGAAAAGCGTTAGAAAAATCTCGTTTTACAATACTCTTTAAGCCAGCTTAGTTCTTGGGGCTTAAACTTCGATGTTTGCTCAGTACTATTTAGGATTAAAAAGATTTTGCGAAAGCTCTTGAAAAATAAATGACCTATTCAGATGGATAGGTTTTATCCGGTTAGCTAAATGCCTGTTTTCTTTTTTATTTGACTCTTTTCAGCTTTTAAAGTAACGCTCGGTTTAGGCTTTTGCAATGTGAATTTCTTGAATTGCCAGTTGATTTTTTTAATTTTTGTGTTATTTGACTGTGTGACGGTCACAGTACGACCCAGAACCTTGCATTGCATAATCCTGCGCGGCACTGCACTGCGCTCCTCTCCCTGAGACATCGGCTCTAAAGTCTAATATGCCCAGTAATTTCATAGATAGTAGATGTTTTCATATAACCTTTTGTATTTTCATTTGAAGAGATGGTTATAGATAAGGTAGGGTCAATTAGGAAATGATTAAAACATGCAACTTTGTAGGTAAAATGGAAAGGAACTCCAGGGAAAGATAACCAGTCATTTTTCTGTTCTTTGAAGAATAATAAAAAAAAATCATATGGAACTAGGGCATTGTGGACCTCAGTAATATAAAAACCTTCCACTATTTTAGCAGATACTCTTTGAATCCGATGCCATTTTGCTAGCAATCGAATCTTTATTTCAACCTTCGCTCTTCGTTACAATATCGAATAACTCGAGCTTCACCGAAGCTCTTCCGAAGGAAAAAAGAAACGAAATTGAGAACTGAAAGTAAATAAACAAACCTAAAGTAATTAGATCCGATTCAAGGCGTTGAAAGATCTCCCTTTCGAGTTTCAAAGGACTTTTAAATGATGGGTCGATAAAAGCTATTACACATGACGATATTTAACAGCGTGGACGTCGCGCGTATTCTTCATGCAAACATGCGTTTACATGATGGATCGGATTGTGTTGAGGAATTGCCGGGGAGCATTAACATAAATTCGTGTAACTTGTCATCCGTCACTGACATGTAACTGAATAAGGATATTTTTCGACATTCTTTGCGATATAAGCGCGGCTTATATTACTTATAAAAAGGATCAACTCGGTACTCGGTTTGAATTGGTTGATTCGCACGAAATGTTGTGCGAAAGACCCAATTCAAAAATTAACTGGATCAATTTGCACCACGGTGCGACCCGGTCGTGGTATGAAATGCCACAATGCTATATTACACGGTTTAAAGCATGATTATTACATTCTAACTCGCTTCTGTGGCCGTTATAAAAACGCACGACGACTGTGCGGTAAAAAGTCGTCGTGTAGTACAGTGCTCAAAGCTTCTAAAAGGTCATTGGGTCAAGTGTGAGTCCATCGTAAATTAGTTCTATTCATTGCGTTTGTATTATCTCTCAGGAACCAAAATGCTGCCCAAAAAGTGGCCCTCAGTACGCAGAAAAACGACTGTATTACCAACACAGTAGTTAAATAGACCTATTCAGTGTTTCGCGGAAATTTCATCTCGGTATGATTAGGAGACGCATTTTAAAAAGTACTTTAAAAACTTTTGGGATCATGTAGTATAATTTGATTATATATTGTTATATTTATTTGTGGTGTCCTGAAGGAACTCAATGGAAAAAACGTCGAATTCATAGTGCGCCTGTAAGATATAAAGATATTAAATCTCATGAGAGCTAGTTACTGTGACCACTAGCGATGGTGATGACGTGTCACTTAGAATTTCTTACAAGTGTCACTCGTTATTCGCGACCCTTGTCATCACTTGTCACGCTTTAATTCCGTGGAAAGTCACGTAAAAAACATGCTTTTTTAGAATGAGGTTAATGTGACGCTCAATGAATAACTAAGTAGGCTGGAGACCAAAATAAAAGCTTACAATAAGAAGATCTTTTTTGCCAGTGCTGCAGGAATTAGGCCACAATATAATGGCTTCGACATGGGTTGAAGACGTTGTTAAAATTTTAATGGAAGTTTCTATCGACAATTTGTAATGGGAGGCCTCTTCTGCAATAGACCTTTGGCATATATTTATCCTCCAAGCACTAGCGTGCAAACATTACTGTGTTTAAGTTTAAAGGGCACCGTATACGGATAAATTGCTGGGCATATGAGACTCTAGACAATTGGTACTAGAGCCTGAAACATTGGTATCAGGGTAACGAATACAGTGCAGTGCTCCGCAAGATTATCCAATGCAAAGTTCAGGGTGGCGCTGTAACTGTTATGGGTAGGCATTACATTAATCATCAGGTGAACAACGTGCTCGTCTTGTTACTCTGTCAGAGAAAAATAAAAGTATTTCATTGAAAACAACAGCCGTGTCATAATCGTGTCAAGCCTGTCATACCTAGCAGCGCATGCACACGTCAACGTGTACGACTTCTTTGAACTAACGGCAAACATACATCTGTCATCTTTCATTTTTCTATGAAAACGTGTACGTAGCCGTGGCGTGACCTGCTATGTATGGCAGGCTTTTCTTGCTCTAAAGGTTTTTTATTTTAATCCTATTCTAAACAATATACCACCAGCATAGGCTGCTGTTTTTATAACGCGTGGGTTCGTACGTTCATAATAGGCCACCAAACCCCTACGAATATGTTCGTCAATGCCAACGGTAACTTGCCCAGTGGAAATGCCGGCGGGTGTCCTAGAATAGAATAGAATAGAATAGAAAATACTTTATTGTACGTACACCAGTTCAGAAATACACAAGGTACAGGAACCACCACCATACTTACCACACACACCTAGTGTGTAGAAGCCGTTAAAATATAAAAACTCATTAAAGCTCTGCTGTTAGATATCTCTTGAAAAAGGAGACTATAAGCTAATAGCTGAGAAGTAAAACAAGCAGTGAATTAATTAATTATTGGTAGCTCAACAACTTCTTTACAATTTGCATACAAAGTTCTAATTAATTCAACTAAGAACGCTTTTAGATTAAGTAAGGATTAACGAACCGTGTTTTTATAAAATTTAATCCCTGCTCAAACCTGCACGACTAGCCCGACTGTGAATGATTAGTTCAAATTAAGATGCTCGGGCAAGTGTCAGTACCTACCAAGGTAATTACAAAAAAGGAATTTTGAATTATATTGCTAAAGTAATGTGATTTAATGTAAAGATTTGAATTTCCCACAAGTTGGTTAAACTAGCATGACGGTTAATTTTCCGTTAATTTCGCCCCGGTAAAGCTGACACAAAATTTAACCTAAAATTGTCTGCCGTGACAAACTTTGTTGTTTTTTGTACCTATGTCTCGTGCTCGTGACGTAAGAGGATTCCTACTTCACGTTTTACTACATAACGGGATTATCTAAATTAAGTACTGCATCTTTTACACTGTAGAAGTTTCCATGTTGCAGGTCCACTAGTTACATAGGTTAGTTAACATCAAATTTAATTAACAGTAGAAAATTGTATTTTCCAGTCAGACATGTTGCATAGGTATGATTGGTAGGAGCTTCAACGTCTTGTTGCCAACTCTCTTCTCCAGTTTCTTTAAGCAGTTAATAGGGTGTAAACAAAACTATTTAAAAGTTCTAAGCCTGTCGCATAACTTAAGTTAATTTAAATAACTTGGACTCAACAAGCAGCCTGAGAAGTTTTAAGACATTTAAATCAAGTTGTTTCAGGTATTTGGTCGAAAATTTGTTGTTGTTACGACGTAAGAATAAAAGCACTAGTTTTCATCGTGTAATTTCTTTCTTTTTTTGCATAATTTTGTCGAATGGGCTAGTGTTAGGCTCTAGTATCAGGCTTAAAAAAGGACCTCTGACGTGCTTTTCGGCTTTTTGAATTTTTATCTTTAAATTTGATCCACTTTTTTTTCGTGTCAATGTTGCCTTCATAAATAATCAATTTAAATGGTAAGTGCAATGTGATAACAGAACAATCCAGATAGACCTGCGATACAGTCTAGTTGTTTAGATCTGTATCTGGATCTGATCACGAAAAAAGTAGGCTTTTTTCGTGATCTCGGCCTACTTTCAATAAAACTTGATCATCCTAAGCTAAATTATTTTAACTCGTCTCGCTTTTACAGGAACAAAATGTCAAGTATAATCAGTAACAAATAGAAGAAGCCTAGGCCTATGCGCTTATTGAAATAACGAAGATTGATTACATTACGAACACGCTTCTTGGACAGTCTCCAATTTTGCATCTCACCACTTAAAGGGTTAGTTAATTAGCATAAAAATAACAAACAAACTATCCATTCCATTCTGGTACCAATAATAGCAACCCGTTAAAACCAAGACCATTTTAAATGTGTTAACACTCAACTTAGTTAATATAAAGTGAGCTCTCAGTGTTCTAGAAATAACGGTGGAAATAAAAAGTTCCTCGGTTTCCAAAGTAACATCAGAATAAGAGTGAGTTCTTTTTACTCGGCGGGAAATGCACTCCAAAGTGGTCGGGTCAAATGGGATTTCAAATTACGGACTTTGAAATATGACTTTTATTCATACAGTCCTTTGTTTCTTTGTCGCTAAACTGGCTTTTGTACTTTCAAGCAGGAAGTTTTTAGACTTTAATAGGAGTCGTAATTTCATAATTCTTGTGAGTTCTTGTGAGTCATTAGTAGGCCACCGATGGCAAGGTATTTGATCTAGCTCATTTTGTAAGTTGATCATCAGTGATAAATCTAGGGGCAAGTATGGCGCCAACTAAATTTCGATCAGATTTCACGCCAATTCGCGTGGCCAGACATACAATTACGTGACTAGATGTTTAGAAGTCGTATAAATATAAAATGTTTTTATTAAGGTGGGTAGGTACTTTGATTTACGTGGTTACGATTAGATAAGTTGGTTAGAAATAGTATAGATGAAAATTTTTATATACCCAACAGCTCAGTTTGCTATAGATGTTGAAAATTGCTTTAGCTTGATTTTACGTCAAGTTTTTTTTTTTATTTGACTGAGTGACGAGACGAGCAAGTCGTTCACCTGATGGTAAGCGCTACGCTTGCCCATAACAGTTTCAGTGCCACCCAAAACTTTACCGCATAATCTTGCGCGGCACTGCACTACGCTCGTCACCCTGAGACATCGGTTCTAATGTCTCATATGCCCAGTAATTTCGCTGGAAACAGTGCCCTACGCACCTTTAATACTCGCTTACAAGCTTCGCTCATATAAAGCTCAAAGTGCTCATTCAATCAATTATTTATTGAGATAAGTGCGGCAAGATTAAGGCGCACCTTTGCACGAATTGAAGAAGATCTAGCCTTCGACGTGTGATTTCGACGATCTATTTTGACATTTCTCACGACCTTTATAAAATTTAACACCACAAACGACAAGAAAAAGAACCTCGTCTGAATCATAAACATGTCGAAGCAATTGCTTTATAATACGGATTTTATCCCCAAAGGGCCGGTAACACGTGTACTGCCAATGTAATTCGAACCGAAAACATTAAGAAAAAACCAATGTTTTAATAAAAAGTTCGGGGCTAAGTTGAGACCGAACTCTCGCTTTAGAAATTTTATAACCCCAACATTGACTGAGATGGAGTAACGCAATTAAGTTAGCAACAAGTTGGGGTTCCTTTACGTAACTTAGAAACCTTAATATGAATTAAAGTTACCAGAATATGCCGCAGTCTATAGAGTGGCGAATCGAGTAGTTTCCCTTTCTGCACGAGAAATTATGGATATTTACACGAGAGAAACATTCCACTTTGTCAGGAAAGTTTCATGCAATTTTACAAGTTTTCCTATTTTTGTTTTTGCGAGAAAGTTAATTAAGTTAGGACTAGCATGTAGCCTTTTTCTCACTTGGGTGTTAAGTGACATTCTAAGTGAAGGTAGTAAACATGACCGCTAGAATAGGCGTAGCTCGAAGGACCACTGACGGAACACTCCTTTAGGGGATTGGTGACAAATTTTCTATTTGAGGGTCCTTGAGGTAGCTAAACCGGGGACATTATAATCCCCTACCACCTAGATTTTTAACAATATTTCCTTCATCGGAAGCTCTCTATTCAACCCACATCAACCCACTGTTGGGTGTAGGCCTTCTCACGTGCACGCACGCCACTCTCTTCGGACCTGCGCCAGACGAGTCCACTGCCTTTCAGCAACCATCGAAAGCTCTAATGAGTTTAAAAGTGTAGGTACTATTTAGTATACAGTTAATATAGCTAGATAAATTCAGGCTAGAGATATCTTAATAATAAAAAGGTGATACGAGTATTGTAGGTGCTCTCCGCAAAGTTTTTCATAAGGTTCTGAAGTATCCTGATCAATTAACTAATTGACTAAATACGTAAAACCTCCACTGCAACTGCACCGCTCAAAGAACTAAAAGCACTTCTGTGTTCAAACAGAATATTCTACAATTTTAAACGCTTTTCGGCGCACCGAAGTGGTTAAAGTCTGGATGGTTTTTATGAAGTTCTGCTTGCTATATCCAGTCGTTTTGAACTAGTAACTCCTGACTGTGAGCTGCTCAAATATTTAGAATGGGGAACTGGCATGTTTATATAGTACAAAGGCTGCTATATAAGCCCAAGTAGTGGTAGATCTAAAGTTTGACCGGCTTATCTTATACGCCAACCTAAAAGTTGATTGTCAGGCTTCTACAATTTGAATCAGGTAAATTATAGGTTAATTTCAACATTGTAATTTACCTTCCTAGGTAATACTTTCGATAAAACTTGAAAATTACCAATTTTATGTCTTTTACCGCGACATTTGGTAAACTTTAGGTTTTACCGTAGTGTTAGGAATTGTGGTAGTACTAGCTTTTACAGTTACATAATATTCGTGTTATGTTTGCTGGGTTTGAGCTTATTCAGCTTATGCTTTAAGTGTTACTAAAAATTTTGTTTTTATAGCTAAACTAAGTACTTTTCTATGTACTGCGTCTATTTGCACTTTGCTTAAAATGTTTATTGTACATGTAACGAACTCATAAATTAGAAGTTACAAAAAAGAAAGCTGAAAACACCGAATTGGACTCAGTGTGTGTGATAGATGTGACTCGGCATTTACCATTTTATTAAAAACAATGATATATATTATTTAATACATACTTGAAACAAGCTAAATGCACAAATCGTGCCAAGCCAAAACATGAAAAAAGCATTGAAATATTTTGCTATATTTATAGCCTTATGTTTCCATGTTCTTACCAGATAAACTTCAACGCGCAGAAAAATATATGAAACAGATATTTTCATTGCTGTCTAGAAAACTAGACCGTCGTAAAATAGAAATATATAGTATCTTTTATTATGTCGTCATAAACAAATATCTTTTCATAAAAGGATATTTCTTATCACATTTGCAGGATATTTTCACTATAAATTACCACAAAATGGGAAAGAAATCCTATGCATAATCTCCTGAGACGGTTTATGGTCTTTTAAGGAACATTTTGACTTTTATATAAAACCATTATTTTACTCTAAAGAGCAATGAACTTACGCGACGTTGGCTTCCACAGGGTGAGTTTATAAGTATCACTAAGATTCTAAAGATATAAAGGCACTGCATCACTGCAGTCTAGCAGGATTATCTTCTCACTGCGATGTTTGAACCAAAAGACACCCTCAAGGAACAATAGTTCAAACATTGTCAGAAAAGAAGAAGAACATTTACATTATCTAGATCTGTTTTTTTTTTTACCCGGGGAAATACATTAGGCATACCACCCGGCCCCGGGGTGTTCTCCTCTCCGCATTATGGAGGTGGTCACGGGTACGAACGGCGCTTCCGCGACCACCTCTGCGGGTGCCCTTTCGGGCTCACCACGTGAGGCTTGGGCCTTTTCTCCGTTGGGTGCGCCCCGGAACACACGGGCCGCACCTCAGCTCGGGACTTCTAACTTGGGCGTTGGACCCCCCGATCCGCGGCCCAAAAGTCCCCGTTAGTGGTCCCTCACTGTGCCCTCTGCTGATCAGAGGGACACGCGAAGGACCTCCTCTCGCCAGGTTATTTGCTACGGCCACCAATTCCCCTAGGAGAATTGCTGACCGAACCCCAGGTTGCACTGTCCCAGCTGCTGCCCTTCCCTCCGGATGCAACGCATCAAGAGGGACGAACAACAGCCGGGCACTCGTGGAGGTTACCTGGCCCGCACCCCTGCATTATCTAGATCTCGCACAAGTTCCCCTACCACCTGCACTTTTGGAACAGATAACCTAATAGGTTTTAATTTCAGTGCATCGTTTGACTTTTGTAGTTTTTTTTTTTTTCAGATTAATAAGATGTTTTCAAAGTGTCAATGAAGCGACTTTTTTCAGCGAATTTTGCATCAAATTAAGGGCTAGATAAACTAGAAAGCTGGATTCCACCACAAAAAATAATACCGATGACAAACATCAGTCACTGAATTTATCGAAAAAGTTTATTTACATTTAAAGTAAACACAAATGAAACGAAAACACTCGACTCAAAATTACTTTCCCCACGGCTGATTTTCTTTTAGTCAGCCTCTAGCCGTATTTGCCATTCAATTTGTTGATTGCTCCTTTGCAAAACGAACCGTGATTCTAATCAAAGCATTGGTATTGATGCAAATAATTGGCAAATGTTCAGTCTCTGTTTAATCTGGCTAAAGTAGCTATAACTGATTGGAAGCTGAACTTCCACTAATTGTTCGCCACTGCTATGCTAGCGCCATGTAAGGAACATTGCTTGCTTTGAATGGAAGCTCGATTACGGTTGCGTTGCTATTTTCAATGCGGTTGGTTGGAATACATTTTTAGGTAGTCGCGTGTTAGCATAATATATCTCAAACAAATTAATTAATTACAGAAGGCATCACTTGAATGCCGAGCAATTTCAAGGCAACTGCATTCAACTCGCGCGCCTACTATACGTAGACTATCGAAAGTATCGCATTCGGTGCCAAATTCCAATCGATTCTAAAAACATCTCGCGTCCCGACAAAATAATCGAGACTTTTTCCGATTGTTCCGAGTTGACTGACTTGCCACTTGATTCGCTCGCTCTCTCTAAGCTCGAATTTGTCAAAACTCAAAAACCGCAGTCGTTGGCAGCGACCTCGATTATTTCCTGTCGGATATTGAAACCATTTCGGTATACCTGAAATTCGACTGCGAAAGAGAATCAAGGAAACCATTGATATTTTTGAACAATCGACTTTGAACATCTTGGACTCGCTCATCGCTAATATAAATTATTTCAAACAGTTCAAAGGCTCATCATATTTATGCGTCTTGCGCTCTGCAAAAAATCCTGGCTAGCTCTACTTTCGTACGTTGGACTCCTTACAACAAACTTGTCGGTTTTCACTTTTCAACCTTACGCCTTGGGCCCAAGGCTTACGACTCATAATTCTACAACAACTTGTTAAGGTACTTTGGTGCTTTAACTGTATATTTTTTATTCGTCATACTATTTCAGTGTAACGAGGTCGGTGGTAAACACCCTAAGCATAGAGCAGGGCTAGCTCTTAATACTGCTGCCGGAACACCGGCTTTTAAATAAGGAATTTCGTCATCGGATAATGTAATTACAGTGTTTTATGATTACATACACAACGTTAACAAAATGTAATTAACGTATTCACCATGGTTATTTCTATATGCGTGCGTGACCCATAAAGCATTATTTCGTGTTTCGTAAAAGATATTCAATGTCACGAACCCGCCCTGCTTACCGTTATGATAAGGGCTAATGACTAATGTAATGATACACTCGTATCTTTATGTTCTGTCGTAAAACATCAGGATTATACCTTTTTAATAGAATAGAATAGAATAGAATAGAATACGTTTATTGTCAAAAACTGTGTAGGTACAAAACAATATTGTGGTCTTAAAATTTAAAAAAGTTCCAACAGCCTGTCCATTTCGAACATACAACAATCATTCCAAACATGTGGCAACATTATACAATATTAATTTACAGCTACGCCAAAGCAGCAATAAATTCTTCAAATTCTTAACAAATACAAACTATTATAACATATTAATTAGTGTTAAAATATTCATCCAAACTATAAAAAGCCTGGGTTAACAACCATTTTTTCAAATTCTTTTTGAATTTGTCGCTTTGTAAAGTTTTAAGCTCTAAAGGCAAGTGGTTAAATACTTTTATTGAACTTACAAAAGAACTCTTATAAAATAAAGTATTATTTACCTGTGGAATGCACATATTGTATTTGTGTTTGGTACGTAAGGTACCAGCACGACTAGACTGTTGACTAAAGTAGAGTTCTTCATTGGTTTTTACAAAATTACATAGTTCTAATATATAAATGCAGGTTACAGTCAGGAAATTATTTTTGAAAATGTTACGAAGAGTATCGGTACTGTCTAAGTTGTAAATGTTACGCAGACATCTTTTCTGCGTTATAAATATTGAATTAACATGTACAGAATTTCCCCAAAAGATTATCCCGTAACATAGCTGAGGGTAGACATAACCGTAGTAAGCACTAATGGCTACAGATTTAGACGTGATATTACTCAACACCGATAAAGCGTAGCAATATTTTGTCAATCGACTATTTATTTTATTAATATGGGCCTTCCAGTTTAAATGGTTATCTAAAGTAACTCCTAGGAAGTTTGTCTCAGAAATCTCGCTTATTTTGTTACCACCATTTGAAATATTTAGGTTTAGTGGGGTGGTTTTATAATTTGAGAACTGTAATAATTTGGTTTTGTCGATATTCATTTTTAAATTAATTGATCCTAACCAATTCGTGATTATTTGAAGTGTTTTGTTTACTTCAGCTTCAAAATCAGTGTAATTTAAATTATCTTGAGGAATGAATATAGTGGCATCGTCAGCAAATAATACACAAAGGTGTTTAGTGATTTTAGGCAATTCATTTATGTACACAAGGAAAAGCAGAGGTCCGAGAATACTACCTTGTGGCACTCCAAGAATAGTACTTTCAAAGCCTGACATTACATGCTCAATTTCTTTTGTACGTCTGTTGTATACATCAATGACTGTAGATTGAGTTCTATTTTTTAGGTATGATTCTAACAATGATAGTGACGTTCCTCTGATACCAGCCGCTTCTAGTTTGCTTATTAAAATGGTGTGTGAGACGCAATCAAATGCCATAGATAAATCTAGAAATAGAGCAATGCCCGTCTTTTTATTATTAATTTCTCCCCATACCTGTCTTAACATTTTAAATATAGCTAGTGTTGTGTTCTTTCCTTTTCGAAAACCGAATTGATTATTGTCGAACATGTTGTGTAAGTCTAAGAATGATGTAATTCTGTTAAATAATACCTTTTCAAATATTTTGGAAAAACTAGGTAAAATGGCGATTGGTCTATAATTTCCCATTTCGGTTTTAGATCCTTTCTTGTGTAATGGTTTTATTAGTGCCTTTTTTAAATCATCAGGAAAACATCCGGTTTCGATGGATAAGTTTATTATATAAACCAGTGGCTCTACTATGTACTCTAAGCTGCTCTTCATTACTTGCATGGATATGCCATCATGTCCGGCAGTCTTTTTATTTTTTAACAGTTTTACAATGTTTATTATTTCCTGGCAGCACACAGGCCTGATGAATATAGTTTTGGAATTTGTGTTAATGGATTTTGACTGTGTATGAGTTTGATTTGACATAATATTATTACGGTTTATAATAAAGTTATTTATGGTCGAGACTATCTTACATGGATCAGATATCTCCTCATTGCCTATTTTTATAGTTTCAATTGACGTTTTAATTGTATTTATTTGGGATGTATGTTCTTTAATGATGCCCCAAGTTGCCTTATTTTTATTGGTACTTCTATTTATATATTTAATATTAGCGTTTTTTTTGGATACATGTATTGCCTTTTTAAATGTTTTACAGTATTTTTTGTATGTATTATAATTTTCTTTGGACTTGTTTCGTAAGTATATTAAATAGATTTTCCTTTTATTTTTACTAGATGCCTTTATTCCTTTGGTTTTCCAGTTAGCTTTCTTCTTATATGTTATTTTCACTCGTTCTAATGGAACACATAAGTTAAATATGAGGCAATACAGGTCTATGAATTCTTTATAGGCTTTATTAGGGTCATTATGGGTGTAAATCTCTGAAAAGTTTACTTGAGATAAATATTTTAGAAATATACTTAAATGTACATCGACTTTCCTCTTTTGAATGAACCAGTACTTTTCACGAAAGCTTAGGCTGGTAAAAACACTAATTGACTGTGCAGTGTGATCTGAAATACCTAAATTCAAAATTTCTGTTGTATATCTTTTGATATTTGTGAGTATGTTGTCAATACAGGTTTTAGTTCTATCAGTTATTCTAGTGGCTTCCGTTATTGTTGGACTCATGTTAAACATTTTTAGTGTGTTAATAAATAAATCACTTTTTTTATTTGTATGAAGCAAATTAATATTAAAATCGCCTAGTATGATGACTTTATTCTTACTACATCTGGTTCTTAAAGTTAGTTTGTGAAGCAACAATTCTAAATTTTGGATAAATAAATTTAAGTTACTGTCAGGAGTCCTATACATACAAATAATAATATAATTTAAATCTGGTACACCTATTCCACAACATTCGAAATGACGTTCAATAGACATTTCCGATATCCATTCTAACTTTCTGTATGATATAGAGTTTTTTACATAAATGCAAACACCCCCTCGTGATGTATTTTTCCTACAGAAATGTGAAGCGTTTTGGTAGCCCTCAAGTTGAAGCACTTCTACTTCGTGGTTCCTTAAAAATGTTTCGCTAAAACAACAGACATCGTATTTTTGTTCGTTCGTTAGTAATTCCAGTTGATCAATTTTAGATTTAATTCCTTGCACGTTAAGGTGAACAATGTTCAAATAGCTTCTATTATTGTTAGGTACGAAAAAACTGAGACATAGAAGTCTCATTTTTTTCATCAGGGTTGTTTTTTTGACTAATTAGTTGATGATTATTTTTATGTGGACCAATATTTACATTTCGTTGGAAATAGAATGGTATAGTTCCAGGTTTTGGAGTGTCTTTTTGGTCATTTTTTGTGGAAAGAGAATTTTTAGCCGAGTTTGATACAGACATTATTTTTGTTGTTTTCATTTTTTGAAAATAATATGGTATTGTACCTGGTTTCGAGCGAATGAAAAGTTATTACCTTTTCGATAAAATAATAAGCATTATCAGAATTATAGCAGTATAAGAAAAATGAATCTGTGCGCTTTGCGGCTCCACGATATCGGACCTTGAGAATAAGGTCAAAATAAGTTGTGTGCGTGCGTGTGTGTGTGTGTTGTGTTATTTGTGTGTACAGTTATGATCATTAGGTCATTAGATATGATTAGTTCTCTGGCTCTGACATTTAATTATGTACCTTTTATATATATACTTCAAGGTCAAGGATTATTGAAAAAGCTAATCAAAGCCAACCTTTTTTTGAAAAAAAAAAGTACCCGTTTTATGTTAGCTCTTATTCTAACTTCGATAAAGCGATTGATGTAAAAATTATTGAAAGCAAACATTTGTGAAGTGCTCAATCCAATTTCAATTTCCAACTTGTGCTTTAACTAGATCCATTTCTGTGAATCTTCAGCAAATAAGTAGGCACTTTAGTCGACAAACTCTATCAGTCGAGATTTTTTTGGTATTGTTTATTTGTTTAATGGAACTTTTGGCTGAAGCTACTTGGTTACGTCTCGGTAGATCTATGTCAAGATTTATAATGGGAAAAATTTCTTATCAATAAGTATACCTACCCTAATTTAGTTTTAACTATTACGTTCTGGGAACCTTCTATCTCTCGTGTCTTTTTTTGTTTTTTATTTAACTGAGTGGCGAGACGAGCAAGTCGTTCACTTGATGGTAAGCGCTACGTCTGCCCATAACAGTTGCAATGCCACCTAGAACTTGCATTGCATAATCCTGCACGGCACTGCACTGCACCTTAGACATCGGCTCTAAAGTCTCATATGCCCAGTAATTTCAATAAAATCAGTGTTATTGTTCTTTCATACAAATACCTTGATATAGAGATAATGTTTTAGTAGCATAATATGTAATATGGACCCGCCACTACTTCGGTATGTTTTTGCTTATTTTCGGTTTAATTAACCACAAAGCCCACCAGTTATTTTCGGGAGTGTACTTAAAATTACAATCTTGTTTAATTTCAGCTCACATTTCAACCATCTGTTTACCTTCCGCCATACAAAGTCGCGTAAAGACGAAGCACAATGAATCGGGCGAAACAAACAACTTAGAAATAAAGTCAGTGGCTGAATTTGACGTAACCAAACACCTTTATCGTCATCATCGATCCGGTATTTGTAGGCCTCTTCTGCAAAAGACCGCCTGGGGAAGTACCATACCTTTGCCAGATATTTATCCGCCAAGTGCAAACATTACTGTGTTCCGATTTGAAGGGCCCAGCTTACTGACATTATTGGGTATATGAGACTTTAGAGCCGATGTCTCAGGGTTACGAGCGCAATGCAGTGCCGCGCAGGATTATGCATGGCAAAGTTATGGGCAGGCGTAGCGCATCACATCAGGTAAACGATTTGCTCGTCTCGTTACTCATTCAAATAAAAAATAACAGGTAAAGAGTATTAATAAAAAGGTATGCACATAAGAAAAATATAAAGGTAATAAAGGAGACATTTAAAAAGTGACTATAAAGAGCACTGATATTTAAGACTAGCCGAGATTTAAACAATCTCGTATGAAGCTGAGCTACCGTATTTCCGTTTGTGAACTGAAACCCACGAAATCCTAAGAGTAATCCCTTTCATGATAAGGGTTCCATTCTGAGAGAATATAAAGCGCGGGTTAATTAAAAGCAATACCTTTTAAGGAACAGTACGTTTCTACTACGTTTTCTGCTTACGATTTGATTACTTTGTTGGTCGAAGCGGACGGGAACCGGAAAAAACTTATTTCTATTAGAAAGCTAATTAAAAATGAGTGGTACAAAAAGCCAAAGGTAAAGTGTATAATTGAGCGGTTTTGCTCGAGGGGCTTGCTCTATATAATTATCTTGTCTAAACATTATACAGAAAGGATAAGGATAATAACCTACAGGGGCGTATTGTGTAAGTTAATTGTACACCATTTTATTGTATTTGCGTTGAATTTTTCCGAGAATAAGGCTTTTTCTATACTCTACAAGTCTACCGATCTCTCTACTAGGATTTATCTTCAAGATTTTTAATAAAAAGGTCAGTGGTAATGCTTGACACTGGCTTAATACACAACACATCAAAAATAGTGTAAATAAATCTGCCAAATTTCCTTTGGCACAGACTTTAAAATAATAATATAAAGTTTAATCAGGAGTGATCGTAAAATAAATGAGCGTAAAATTTTCTCACGAAATCTTTATTGCCACAACTTAAAACAAAGCAAATCCATGGTGTCAAGATGAGCCCATAAAGCTGATTATGCCAGAGATGTGACTCGATGTGACATCGCATCTGCTCGAGATGGCGTCGTAAAAACCATAAGGTTCATTTGCCTTACCCCTCGATCATAAAAGAAATATTTGCATGTACCAACATGAAGAGAAAATAATGGCGGGACCTTTCCTTGGATCGTTGTAAAAAGTCACCCCGTTATTGTTTGAAAAACTGCACTGCGCTTAACATATTAGATCCGAAATTCAAAACCGAAAATTCAAATCTGCAATAATTTATATTCATTCGTTGCAAGTAGGCAAAAATAAAGTCAAACACTTTTCTCATATATATACACAGAGAAAATTAAAAATAAAAACAAAAATTTAGATTAAGTTTAATAATAAATTTGCATACAAGCATGAGCCCACCGATGGTAAGTAGTCGCCGCCGCCTATTGACCTCCACAGCGCCAGTCATTGCCGGTGCATTGTCTACCCTCATTATATAGAGGACCTACCGATTTTGGGCACATTTTAGCCAGTAAATTTTTACTCAGTGGGGCGTTGAAACAGACATTTCCAGGCGTATCAGGATGATGAGCGCAGTTTGTAAAAGTCTATTCTTCAAAGTTTACATTGCCGTTGGAACTGTTCTGGTAAAAAAAAACTACAACGCACACAGCACAATTCGTTTTTTTAAGCGACTTCAAAAAAGGAGAAGGTTATCAATTCGTCTGTATTTTTATTTCTTCGGTTATTTAAAAGCTTATGCAACTAAATATTATGCTGTATTGAAAAGGACGGTGGTAGCCTAGTGGGAGAACGTCCGCCTTCCAATCAGAAGGTAGTGAGTTCAAATCCCAGTGCAGGCATCTACCAATGTGTTTCTGTAAAACATATGTAAGTAATTATCCACTCGCTTTTCGGTGAAGGGAAACATCGTGAGGAGGCCCACGTGCCTACCCGAGAATTATTTCGGAGGTAGGTATGCTATCCACCAATCCGGATCGGGCCCCCTAGGTGAATTATGGCCTAACCTTCCTCACGAAAGTGAGGGGAGACCCGTGCCCAGCAGTGAGACGTTATGGGTTGATGATGAAAAGGACGGAATATAAGGCTACCTAGTAAATCTGAGTAAATAAGATAATGTAGAAATATATAGTTTTAATTCCGCCTAAGTTGTCTGAAGAATGTATGATAGGACTTTGTTGGATGACGTAACCCCTTTGACAAATCTATCCGTTTAAAAATCTTAATCTCTACGCAACCCTTTATTTAGAGAGAGCCACTCTCTCTTTCTCTCTTGCTAGCGCTCGGCGAGTCAACAGCACCTGAGGATGTCTCGTGCAGAGACGAAACACGTGTCGTATTGCTGTCAGTCGATGTTTGATGGGAATTTGGGAAGGAGTAAATCAGGTTTTCAGGTTTTTTTTTTTTTTTTTGTGTAGGTAGATAGGTAGGAGTAAAATAAGTAGATAAGGCCGGAGGCCGTGTCTTTTTATTTTACGTTAGGTCAATTTAAGTACGGGGGACACGTCAAGGTTGTTTCGGTCTTCAGATAAATAAAGGGTTGCGTAGAGATTAAGATTTTTAAACGGATAGATTTGTCAAAGGGGTTACGTCATCCAACAAAGTCCTATCATACATTCTTCAGACAACTTAGGCGGAATTAAAACTATATATTTCTACATTATCTTATTGATTATGGATTTCCGCAAAGTAACGCCTGATTCTATTAACTAAATCTGAGTACATTATCTGAATGGCCTTGTAGCATAAATCCACAAAGTATACTCTTTACATAATCTGAATTATATTACAAAGCTTTTCTAGATTGCTTTTCCAGCAAACAAAAACTAAATAATGATGTTACGATCCAACCTTGTATTTAAATGCCGCTTTACTGTTTCAGCACAGGTTTTGCTAAAAGATATTAAATTTTATACAGATGAAATGCCCCAATTTTACGAACAACTTTATTTTAAAATTCTCTTTGGTCAGACGAACAAAGATATCAACTCGTATTAAGCAAAGAGATCGCGTTCTGTTCGTAGCTGGCGCGTTAAAAAAACATGCGAGAAAAACACAAAAGATTCGTTTGTTGATTGCCACAAAGAGAATTAACAATTTCACAGGGGACTGTGGGAGTGACGCATTTTTAACTATTCTTGTATGAGAAAGACAGTTTAATTGGAGACAAAAACTAAAAGTAGCGGCGTTACCCTTTGTTGAAATATCCCTCAGTACAACATATCGAATAGGTATTCTATGCCTCAGGGATGCTAAATGACATTTTACCTCATGTCAGATACTCTATTGTGTCGCTGTTGGTTGTCCATTTTCAAAGCTAGCCAATTTAAAAGCTTTGTAGGCATTGCATTTTAGAACAAACTACAGAGTTGGCGGTATTTTAATCCCGCAACTGCACTGTCACGATAGCAACTGCAATACTCAGTGCTGTAAGTTACAAACCTAATTCATCTTATCCTCGTTGGTTTATTTTTATTTTTCAAGCAATATGTGTCCTTTACACTACAAAATTGTCGTTACCGCATATTATGTGTCGTGCACGCCTCGACTCTTATCTTTGCAGAATATCTTAGCTTAAACTTATGGCAAAATGGAAGTAATGTATTCTTTGAAAAACAGTAAGAACAGGAGCCCGATTACGGAACTTTTGTTGCAATCAATGTTAATAAATTAAATGCAATGAATAACAATAGAAATAGTTTAATACTAGATTTATAAAAAAAAAAGGTTGATTTTACAACCGTATCGGTCAAATCAGCTGTTTTGCGTGCGTTTAAACAGCTGCTGTTGCAATCAACTATTTAATTGCAACATAGATATATAATTACACTGTTATCTTTATATATAAAAATGTTATGTTGGTTTGTGTACGCTTCAAAAACTCAAAAAGTTCTGCACCGATAGAGCTGAAATTTTAGCATGATCCGCATCAAGGATTGTTTTTATCTATTTTTTTCATCAGTGACATATCAGCGAATGTGCGAATGTGCCACAGCGAAGCGTGGCAGGGTACAGCTAGTTGTTTATAATTACTTACTTTTGGCATGAATACTCGTTTGCTTGACTTATAGAAACAATTAAACACTCATTTCTCATATTAAGATTGTTCCTATTTTTTCTATTTTGCCACATTGTATGGGCTCCTACTGTAACTTATATGTAATGCGACCAAACGAGGTACTTTGAGACTCGGTGAACTTTGAACTCTCGATATTAAAACCGGGAGTTTTATAAACCTAGGATAAGGGAAGACGTTTTCTGGTGAAACTTATGACCTAGCTCGTAAACGGAGCTATCTTGATAAATTGCTGCTTAGATGACCCAAAATAACCCTCGCAAGGGACCATGGTACTACTAACATTGTAACTGTTTACTTTCGATGGAACAGATAAATTAGGTTGTTATTGGTAAAGGATACCGTGCTCTTAAAGGTCCGTTACCAATTTTATTCTACGTTTACTGAATTAATGATTCAACTTTTTACACTAAAATGAGTGAATTACGATGCCATTTAATGGCTAAACCCATTATTGTAACAATGCTTCGAACATTAAAAAAAATATTAAATTTTTGTAGTGGTAGACTTCTCCTTCAAGACACCGCCTGGGCAGTAAGTACCATACCTTTGCCAGATATTCATCCGCCAAGCCGTAGTGTGAAAACAATACTATGTTACGGTTTGAAGGGCACTATTTCCAGTAAAATTACTGGGCATATGAGACTTTACAAGCAATGTCTCGGGTTGACAAGCGCAGCGGGGTGCAGTGCCACGCAAGATTAAGCAATGCCAAGTTCTGGATGGCACTGCAACTGTTATGGCTAGGCGAAGAGCTTACTAGTAGCTCAGTCAATAAAAAAAAAAAACATTAAAAATCTTTGACGTTTCCAAAATTTGTATACGTCTAATTTGTTCATTACAAAGCACACAAACTCAATGAAAGAAAATTTATTAAACCGCCAAAGGCAAGTTGATGAGACTAACTATGAGAAAATGTAAATTCTCGTAGCAAATTTCCAATGCGAAGCCCCAGCAATATCTTTGCATAATTTAACACAAAATCTATCAAAATTGTTTTCCCTTAGTTAACAGAAACTAATCGCCTTGCAGCAAGAAGTAACTTCAGCATCCTGGGTCCGGCACCAAGTTGTAACTTCGTTAGGGATGAAGCCGGAGGCGTACTGATAGTTCCGAGTTTCGGACTTGACTATTCCGTTCATTAGCTTACGGATGAGTTGTGCAATTCACTAGAAGTTAATTCAATAACCGATATAATTTGACAAGAACAAGATCTTGGTGCAGTGGCGAGGGACCGCGGCGTTTTCCCATCCATAGCTTTGTTCCAACTAGATTCATGGCTTTTTAGGTGTACAATTTAGTTTAAAAGAGATTCAAGAAGTTTTTAATCAATCATTCATCAAGCTTTTAATTCCATAATTTTATTTTACAAGTTCGTGTTTATGAACATTCGAAAAATTGTATAGGGAAGTGATATCATTTGAATTTTGATTTTATTTTATTTATACTTTAACAGATAAAATAATAATGTACAAAGAGGCCCAAGAAGGACCAAGGAGGCCGAAGGATCCATACAATGAATAATTAATTTCTATACCTACCTAGTTTCAATGCGTGATCTGTTTTATTGAAATCTTGCCGTACATTTGCATACGAATGCTGTGTCTTCACTGTTATTTTCTTTTTTAATAGAATTATCTAACCTCGACCTAGTTTTGCGTTTGTAACATCCGTTTGTCTAAAACCGTTACAAATTAGCTGCAATCTATCTTGAATGTTCGATAAACGTCACCTGATAAAATGACCGTACCTACACGTCTAGGGAGATGTATCTTCAACACTAAGGTGTAATATATTCCGGCACAATACATCACTGGACACAGAAAATTGGAGAGCAGAAAGAAAAGTACTAAGTTTTTCCTTAATATTTGATTTTTGATGTAAAAATTTTTTACGCACGCTTGACTTGGGTGTAAGCTGGTGAATGCGTTACGAAAAATGTGATCGGGCGAGGCGAATGGAAGTTGAGAGGAAGATATAATATATTGAAGATAGAAAGAGAGAGAGAGTTATGTTTCGTATATTTTATTAAATATATTTATTTAAAAAAAAATGAAATCTTTTTTATATTTTTTTTTTTTTATTATATTCTAGTTGAAGATATAATTCTACTATGTGTACCAGCACACGTTTCGTTTTTTTCATTTGATTGAGTGACGAGCAAGTCGTTCACCTGATGGTAAGCGCTACGCCTGCCCATAACAGTTACAGTGCCACCCAGAACTTTGCATTGCGTAATACAGCGCGGCACTGCGCTGCGCTCGTCACCATGAGACACCGGCTCTAAAGTCTCATATGCCCCGTAATTTAGCTGATTGTCTTCTACATCTTTGCTTCTTTTGGTTACTTTTACCCCGCTGGATATAACTATTGGCTGCATTATTAACTTCTGCTTTTTTGCCTCAAATTTCCCTTAAATTATTTATGATAATCTTGCTTTATTAAATGAAGAACGTGCCTCCTTTATTAAAATATCGTTGTGATTGGGTATTAATACTCTTCCTACAAGTTAATGTTCATATTATTTTTCTAAACAGCAATATATTATACTAGTGCTCTAACTTCTTTCGTCTAATATTAGGTAAATATCTCTGTAGTTCACTATCTTTCTCTTGCCTTCACTGTATTCTTACGACAGAAAGACCATCAAAAGGGTTTGGTAAAGGGTAAACTCCGAGCATCCATCGACAAACTTAGCTCTGTCACCGATATCCACACTGTATATTTGTTTTTCTCAAGAAAATGTGAGCAGCCGTCTATTTGTGTTTGCTTTTACAGGCGCAAAGATAACTTTGTAGTTTTTTACATTGAAGAATGCGAGTCGCTCGGTCAACGTCGCACCGCCCCAAATATTTTCAGTACATTTTGTTGTTTGGGTAAAAATATTTGATGGGCGGGTACGTATTGGCAAACGCGGATATTCTTTTGGGGTAAAATGTTTGCGGAAGCTGGAAATTTGTTTGAATGCGGGGAACAAACAAGATAGGGTTTACTTATAGTTTTTTAGTGTATTGGTAACTTTGGTTAGCGGTACCCGGGATTCAATGATTCCTGTTTGTTCGATATCAGCTTTGTCCAGAACCTGTTGATAAAAGGTTACTATTTTTTGGAATGACTTTAGTGGATTATTATTTATCCCTACTTTTTTATATTATAAATGCGAAGGTAACTCTGTCCGTCTGTCTGTTGCTCTTTCACGCCTAAACTACTGAACCGATTGAAATGAAATTTGGTACAGAGATAGTCTAGAGCCTAAAAAAGGTCATAGGGTACTTTTTAATGTGAAAAAAGCATTGTAGGGGTTTGAAATAGGGGATGAAAGTGTGTATAGAAGTTTCGTCATTTTTGAAGTTAGACGCTTGAAATTTATTTTGTAGGCTTTTGATTAGATATAAATAAATATAATTCTAAGTTCGTAAAAATTTAACCTTGAGGGGGTAAAATAAATATAGGGGATGAGAGTATGTATGGAAATATGTAAGGTTACGGGCAAACCACTGGGTCGATTTTAAAAATTCTTTCAGTAATGGAAAGCTATATTAACAGCGAGTAACATAGGCTATATTTCATCCCCATATTCCCGTGGGAACAAGAACTACGCGGGTGAAACCGCGGGGCGCAGCTAGTTTAGTATAATTTTTTGCCGTGGTCATCCCACTGTAAGGCCTCTCTTTCCTCTTAGTGAATTTATGTTTTTATTCTACAGTTTTTCTCTAGAAAGTATTCGAAATGCACGATGTCGTTTGTAAAAATCACAGTGAGAGAAATACAAAATGCTGTAAAAGCTTTAAAATGTTTCTCTAATTCGAGCTTCAATTGCTTCAGCAGGATTTATAGTGATTTCGTGAGAGTAAGCCATAAATTCCGGCTTCGCCTCAATAATGCATGGTCTCACGTCACATATGCTCAAGGAAATCGTGCTTTATACTTTAAGCCGCATGGGGTTAGGGCTCACACACACTGCAGTTTAAACTATCGGTCGATAGTTTAGTTTAATGTCAGTTGGTATGTATAATAAATTGTATCTACACGGAATAATTTAATCGTTCGTAATTGTGGAATTTCGTGCTACATAATTAACTTATTAATAAGGAAAATCTACAACATATTTAACTTAGACTTCTCTTCACTTTGACGAAGGAAACCTGCATAATATTATTCATATATTATCGTCACGTGCTATCATATTTTTTGAATAGCTATAGAGGTGGGTTTTTAAAACTGCTGTCTACAAATAAACAAAAGCCATTGTTAGGTATTATTAACATTATTATACATTACTCCAGCAAATTGAGACAACCCATATTACCCATTTGCAGCACGAATTATTTATTCTGTGATAATGTCGTCAAAAATTAATTTTAATTTTAAAGAATTCAATGATTTAAAAAAAATTATGGAAATTTTAATTTGAATGAATGTAATAAACTTTCTATGATTCTAGTTAATCGAAATAAATGAATATTATTATTTTTAAACCAAGAGTGAGAATGGTTTTCAAGGTCAATAGCTGGAACACCCACAAAGATGCTCGGGAACTTAATCCAACCGCCACTAAAGTACCGCATGAGAATTCTAATCTTGGCAACCAAATGCCAATCATTGACAATGATCAAATTCGCCACTCCCTGATCAAACTTGCGACTCAACTTTTAGCCAATAAATAGTTAACCCTTCAATGCGCGCTGGCCTTTAAACTTTGGAATAGTTCCAATAAACCAATGATGCCAGATATGGGACTCGAATAGGTGCTAACACGATGTTGAGATAACCATCGGCTGTTGTGTTTATTGCTTGGTGTGGCCTGAATACTGAAGGACGTGCCTGCGCTCATTGTTCTTGCTATATATTTATTTTTACCACATAAATTCACCAGCTTCATTTTTAGGGTTCCATACCTCTATAGGAAAAAGGAACCGTTATGGGATAACTTTGGTGTCCGTCTGTATGTCTGTCTGTCTGTCTGTCAAGACCTTTATTCTCCTAAATGCGTAAAGATTGCGTAAGTTGAAATGTATACCAAATACGCGAATCTAGAGTTCTTCCAGTTGTGAAAAAATCAAACGTGTAATTCTTTTTTTCTTAATTGACTGAGTGACGAGACGAGCAAGTCGTTGACCTGGTGGCAAGCGCTACGCCTGCCCATAACAGTCACAGCACCACCCAGAACACTGCATTTCATAATCCTGCGCGGCACTGCACTGCGCTCGTCACCCTGAGACATCGGCCCTAAAGTCTCATAAGTCAACGCAATCGACCGTTTATCGCGCATATTTTCGCATATGTTACGATTTCACAATGGAAACAAAACCTATAGGATACTTCCTGTTGACTTAGAACCATCAATCAATCTATATTATGCCCTTACGTTTTTATCCTGTTTAAATTAATATTTCCTGTGGGATAATAGCTATAGTGGGTGAACTTTAAGAGCTGTACTATAATGCACAAAATCGTTCCTTTAAGTATTTGGCAACAATTTCAGCTTTAACTATAGAAACTGCAAAGCCCTGTGAGCGTTGTTGTTGCTCTCAAATAGTTCAAAACGTCTGAACAGTTAAAGTGCTCAGTTATTATAATTGCTTTGGACATAAAGCGTTATGGTTCCAGTACTTGGTATAATGGAGATTTTAGTTTTAAATGTTTGTTCTTAATAGCTGCTTGTGTAATAAAGGAGCTGGAAGATAGCGGGAAACCGAACATGCGACATTGTTGATTTTATGTCTTTTTCCCTCAAAGTGGTTGGTAAAAATTGTTTAATTTCATATTTACTCTACTACCAGGGACTTTCAGTAAAGCATCCACGACTTTACTGAATCGTGAATTGACTGCGACTAGACTAGACTCTGATTCCGATTCTGATTCAATAATTCTCGGATAGGTATGTGGATTTCCTCGCGATGTTTTCCTTCACCGAAAAGCGAATGATTTTGACTTATTTATGTTTTACAAGAAATAAATTGGTACGTGCGGTAATAACGGTGGTAGCCCAGTGGGAGAATGTCCGCCTTCCAATCAGAAGGTCGTGAGTTCAAATCCCAGTGCGGGCACGTACCAATATGTTTCTGTAAAAAAATATGTACGTAATTATCACTCGCTTTTCGGTGAAGGAAAACATCGTGAGAAAACCCACATACCTACCCGAGAATTATTTCGGAGGTAGGTATGTTATCCACCAATCCGGATCGGGCCCCCGTGGTGGATTATGGCCTAACCCTCCTCACGAAAGTGAGGAGAGACCCGTGCTCAGCAGTGGGACGTTATGGGTTGATGATGACGTGCCCGCACTCAGATAACAACATTGATACTGAAATGTTAATAATTACTCGCATCGTCAACAATGCCGCAACATTCTCCAAGTTATCTCGTCAAAGGCCTTTGAAAACTTATATTTTACGCGATAAAAAGATCCAACTCTTTGATAAAAAGTCAAAAAAAGCTAGACTATTTAATTTCACAAAGTCACCCTCGTTCAAAGACAAAGACGTCATTTGGTAGAAAAACGACAGAAATGAAAGCAAATGAAGATAATTTATTTAAAAAAATGTATTCATAACCACTTATATAGCTCAATGTGGCTTGAAATTAAGAAGTCTCTGTAATACAGTGACTTTGTTTTATCTGATATGAAAACGCGAGTAATTAACTATTTAATTTCTAAAAACGGGGTCTAAAATTAATCACAAATCAATATCTTTTATTTTATTGTTATTTTATTGATGAAATGAAATGAATTTATTGTAAAAATTGAGTATAAACAGATCTTAAAAAAATATCACAGTTAAGTATCAAGAACTAATCAATGGCGGACATACTACGAGTAATACTCCAAACCGAAATATCCGATGTCTCAGGGTGACGTGTCCAGTGCAGCTGCTTGGCGGGTGAATATCTGGCAATCTGTCAATAGGATATTTAGTAATAAACCTAATGTCAACAAACGTCAGAAACTTCATTTATTTACAAGTAACCTTATCAGAGGCATTCATTTATTTATTAATATAGCACAGCCACATCGTACATATTAACACTTAAAAAGGCAAAAAAGGAGATAAATTAATTCCTAAGGTAAAGGTTTTATTCCGTAGAATATTTCTATCTGACTGTTGAAAAAAATCTAAATTGTACTACCAATGGAAAATATGTTCATCTGAACGTTAAATGAGAAATGAAGAACTGGAGGCCTACCATGACGTCTTATAGCGATTCAGTTGAGGACCTAGACTGAGCCGCGTCGCATAATCGTACCGTGACGTCATATTTTATATGTTGCTGCCATTTTCAACCTCAACCAGATATAGTTTAGGTTGAAAATGGCTTATTAGGGACTCAATTTAGGTTCCTGCCATTTTCAACCTTAACTGGATCCAGTTTAGGTTGAAAATGGCACCAACATAAAAAATAAGACGTCACGGTACGAGTATGCGACGCGGTTCAGTTTAGGTCTTCAATTGAATCGCTATAAGAGGTCATGGTATGCCTCCAGGACCTAAACTGAGCCGCGTCGCATAATCGTACCGTGACGTTTTATTTTTTATGTTGCTGTTATTTTCAACCTAAACTGGATCCAGTTAAGGTTGAAAATGGTAGCAACCTAAATTGAGTCGCTAATAAGCCATTTTCAACCTAAACTATTTGCAGTTTAGGTTGAAAATGGCAGCAACATAAAAAATAAGACGTCACGGTACGATTATGCTACGCGGCTCAGTTTAGGTCCTCAACTGAATCGCTATAAGACGTCATGGTAGGCTTCCTGGTCCTTAATCCGATATCAAAGCTAACTAAAAACTGGCGGTTAATATATCAAACCTAATGCTCAATCCTGGAAACATTTTCCCGCCATATGGGTCTTTCAGTATCATTTTTTGTCACGTATTTTCATATTTGAATAACACGTTGCCTGCGGCTTCTCTGTCAAATTTATTTGATTGTATTCACAAAAGCGATTTTATTAAAACTCCATCCCAATGCTTATTTATATTCTGTGAGCTGACACATTTTTTTTTATCGTTTCATTTTAATTTGTTTTTCAATTCGTTTGGATTGCATCAACACCAAAAAAAAAAACATATTTCCCGTAGAACTTTTAGGAAATTTAAAATCATGTTATGCATTCAGTGGGTTTTTGCTGAAAAATGTATTTTCCTGGCAAGCATTTATAAAATACGTATTCGATACTGAAAGCTGATCAAAATTAGTCAAAAATGTACTTTTTTCAATAAGGAGTTGTCTATCGATACAGTTCAGCTTATATTATGATATCAAGTTGCTGTCACCATACTGTATTGCCATCGGAAGCTAACAAGGCCTACCTGCCATACCTAAGGCCCAAACTACACGGGCGGTTCTCTCGCAACTTCTTTACGCACGCTCGACTTGAGGAGTAAGCTGGTGGATGGGCGACGAGAGAGTTACGAAAAGTGTGATCGATGAAGTTGAGAGGGAGATATAATTAGGAGGTAGATAGAATGAGAGAGAGAGTTTCGTTTCGTAAATTACTGTAGGAGCAAGAGAGAGGTGCGAGCACACATTTTCTTTCTCTCTTTCTCTCATAGCGAAGTTTTACTTCAGTCGTGCGGTCTAAAGCACTCTCGTTTTTTTTTACCCGACTGAGCGACGCAAAGGAACGTTATGACGTTCTTCTCGCCTTAAACACACACAAAAACATAAGCTGAAGTTTAAACACAAAGATATTTTTTGATATTAATCAGTAAAGATTTAAAATATACTGCATCAACTGTAAAAGGTTCTATTCAGGCAGCTTAAATTTTAGCTGTTTTCCCATAGGATCTCTGTTCCTATCGATGCCAAGTTCTCTGCGGGCTGTACCAACAGACAGCCTACAAGTTTTCCAAATTCCCAAGGCATCGATAAACTTGCAATTTATCTAAATGGCCCAGAGCTGAATAAGCAGCTAAATCCCATATCAGTTGAAACAACTTCATTATAACCTACTATACCTTATTACTAATATAAAAATGAGACGTTTTCAGTTTGTTTGTGAAGTTTTTACACTTCAGCTACAGTGATTTTTATTAATGTTTCACAAGTATATATATTTTTTTTTGACTTGTAAACGAGACGAGCAAGTCGTTCACCTGATGGTAAGCGCTACGCCTGACAAAACAAAGACAAAGGTAAGGTAAAGGTCAGACAAGAGAAACCTATTGTATCTCGGGAAATGAACTGTGCTGAAATGAGAGAAATACGGCGCAACCAGGAGGCGCACTAAGGCTATGATTTTGAACGTGGTTAGGTATTTCAAGTCTGTTTCGACAGAGACAATATTTCAAGTGCTTTATCTAAAAGCCTGAAGCTAAATAATTTAACAAAGTTTCATATCTACAGGTTAAATTGAAGTCGTACACTTAAACGTGAGACTTTCTGTAGGTAAATTCTAGAAGGCATTGAAAATTACTGGATAATAAAGTTTACTAGAAACTGTTCTTTTTTTTTATATGACCTTTTGCCTTTCATTGACCGACTGCATAGTAGTAGCATAGGCCGCGCAAAGGTCGAGCTGCTGGTTCGATTCTCGCGCAGGGCAATTATATATTCTGTATGTTTTTGGAACTAAGGTCCTCGTAGTTCCTGATCCCTTACATATATTATGTGTGTAATAATTATAAATATATATATTTTTATTTATTAGGTTCAGTATGTATGAGTATTATTATAACGTAAGTATTGTATAGTGTTAATAAAATTATGTACCTACGCCACCCACCCTACTATCGAAAAATGTTTTTTACTGTCCATCCAAAGGTTGTCCCGAAGAAATCGCTTTCAGCGATAAGATCGCCCATTGTACTATCCTTGTTTACCTATTGTAAATTTTCTGTACTGTGTTTTTTTTTTTTTGGTGTACAATAATGAGTTTTCTATTATAATCTAAGTTCTTCTGTTTACTATTATAAGAGCTCAGAATTTATATACGCGATTTTCACGAGATGGTAATTTATTTGATCCAAAGCAGGCGTACAGCAATAGCCTTGAGTCAATTGGACAATAGCATAACAAAGTAAAAGCTTTTCCTCATAAAAGCCATACTAATATCAACTATAATTGTATTGGAACCATGGAGAGCATTCATATCACGATAATGACGTACCTACATATTCGTTCATACATATGTCGCACTGTGCCACGTGTACGTACTAGGGATGTCATACACTAACATGGATGGACATGGATAATCGTAACCGAAATTATCGGATGCCTAAAAAAAAAATACGTATCCGTAACTTTAAGATGAAGATGGATCACATGTAATTTAAATTAAAAAGTATAACGTTCATACACTTACCTTAAGGTTCAAATTAAGTTGTATTGATCGTCAACTGGAGCAGATCCTCAAAATCATGAATAAGTACGTCTAAATCGAAAAAATTCAAACGTAAGTTGGTGTTTAGCTCTAAAGGAAAGTTATAGATAAGTATATTATTTTTATTTTATTTGACTGAGTGATGAGACGAGCAATTTGTTCACCTGATGTTAAGCGCTACGCCTGCCCGTAATAGTTACAGTGCCACCCAGAACTTTGCATTGCATAATGCTGCGAGGCACTGCACTGCGCTCGTCACCCTGAGACATCGGCTCTAAAGTATCATATGCCCAGTAATTTCGCTAGAAAAAATATGAAAATCATAAAATCCGTATACGAAATACTGTGAAATTTTCTGTATCTGTAAAAGTTTTGTTTTTTCAGTATCCGTATCCGTAACCGACCCGTGACACCTTGTCATGAGCGAAGTCGTCTGTGTGTACTGTGAAAGCTCGCGCCCTTGTGTAGGCACTGGCAAATCCGGAAATAACGATCCGCTACGTTTAACATATATGAAGAATGTACTGTGTGACAAACTTAAGAGTTAAGAGTACCTCGCGTCTTTTATTTTAAACATGACTGTAGAGTCATTTTCACAGCTTCATTAGGCAGACGTTACACGTTCAATCTCACGTCAAACATAAATAGCCAACTTAGCTGCTGCATACTTCGTTCGAATTACGGTTTTTTTTATAAAACAAATCATTGAAACAATATATTTATTATGTCGGATTTTATAACGGATTTCACGCAACACTGAAATTAAATATGATGAAATATTGAAGGTGTAATGTTAGTTTTACTGTTTGTTTTTGGGTAGGTACATTAATAATACTATACACATTCATTGGAATAAAATTAACGTTAACAAATTTATAATAGAATAGAAGGATTAAAAATAGAATAATTGATTAAAATGACATATTATTTGTATTATCATAGTAACAGGCTTAAATTGTGCCTGGTCATACTGTTTCTTTTTAAATTTATTCATTTTGTTTATACTCTACAACAAACATTAAAGTAGAATGAATAATAATTACTAAATTAATAATTCCAGAATAATTCCTAACAAAAATACGCAAACAATTACCCCTAATCTAATAGGGTAATTACCTAGTCCCTACCAATTACAATAAATAGTAATAATTACCTCCTCAAATCTGGCTTACCCCTAAATTGGTAACCGAGTTCTAATTTACATAGGTCTGGACTTGGCGACCCTGGATTTTGTACTTTAATAATAAGCTTACCTGCTAATGCTACGATTAGGTACCTATTCAATTCAATTTAATTGTTTCTTGTACTAAGGAAGTGTTATTCTAATGTAGTCTTATAGCTACATCTCCATTTGGAATTAACAATATTTTCTGGTTGTGAAAAAATCCCAGTTTCAGTTGTTTTTACCCGACTGCCAAAAAGAAGGAATAGATTTCAACAAGCTTATGCCCCTCTTTACAATATTAGTGGAATTTGGGTTTATAATTATAATTTTATAACGCTTATTAGATATTTTATAAGTTAGACAAAATTGTGAGAATAATACATTTTCATTATTTTTCGCCACCACGGGAAGAGCTAATTTTCAAAGTTATTATGAGTTCAGAAACTTTTGCACCGCTTTAATGACGGTTTGGAACAAAACCATATTGTATTGTATACCTACATTAAAAGCAGAAATTTGGGAATTATTTTCCGCAGTCTGGTAAACTTTTCTGGGCTCCTCATAGGTACGTATTTAATTAAATTCTTGATGGCACGACTTGGCTCGGTGCCAACGCCCGCCCTTTTTGTTTTTTGAACATTTTTGACTTGGTTGACACCAACATTACTGACAGAATACTAAAAATGATGTGGATAAAACTAACACACACATGAACAGAAAATGAAGTTCAAATTATTAAAAACTAGCTGCGCCCTGCGGTTTCACCCGCTTAATTCAAGCTTTCCCGCAATAACTCTCTTAAAAGCTTATTTTCCCCGTTTTTGCCACATTCTTCACTGATGCTCCACTCCTATTAGTCGTAGCGTGATGTTATATTATGTTATGTTATGCCTATAATCTTCCTCGATAAATGGACTATTCAACAGAAAAAGAGTTGTTCAATTCGAACCAGCAGTTCCTGAGATCCTAGCGTTCAAACAAACAAATTCTTAAG